>JALHLI010000037.1:0-714150 GCA_023349425.1 Anthopleura sola | reverse complement strand
GCTACACAGAACAGAGAGAAGTCGAAACAGACGTGGAGATCATGAGGATCGAACCGTGGACCTCTAGCTCCGAAGGCGGCGCACTAACCAACTAACTAACCGACTAACTAACCAACCAACTAACCAACTGAGCTATGATGAGCTCCTTAGAGTGATTCTCATAAACCGGCGTGAAATACACTTAGGTGTATTACGCAGTACTTCACTTTAATTTTTTTGTTTTCTATTGTGTTTATCTCACTATTACACTTTAATAATTACACTTTGTTTCACGGGTTAATGAAAACTCTATGAAGTTAAGGTTTATACGTTTATCCAGAAAAGGTGTATTGGGGTTACGTACCTAGAAAACCCATTTGTGTTCCATCCATGAAGAACTCTGTGCCATACACTTCAAGGTTATGAGGATCCTGAAGGAATCAGAATCTGGATTATCATGGATAATATTACAGCATCTCCTAAACCATTACTAATAGGACATGCATCATAGCATTCCCTTTTCTTTATCTGCTATACATTTTAGCAATAAGAAGATCACAGACTTTTACAGTAAAATTTGATTGAGTTGAGAATTAACCATTTTCGAGATGCGCAAAATTTCAAAAATGTCGTAGGCGCAGACATGAAAGAGAGGCATTTTCGTGCAAGATCACATACGCTATGTTTGACGTCTGCGCCCGCGATATTTCTGAAAGCGCTCGCTCGCATCTCGAAAACGGTTTTTTCTCAACTCAAATCTGTTTTTGGCAGAAATAATAAAATCGTCCGTGAAGTGCAGAGTTAGCTGTATTCAGTGCTGATAGTTGCTTATTACACAAAGAAAGCACGAGAAAACAGGATAAAACAGTCAGAGGTTCTTTTTTTGGCAAATTCAAAGTCAACCCCATCTCCACTAGATTGTAAACAGTCCGTCTTTTCCCTCCTAACTCAGTCTAGTTTTATCCCTGTCATGGACGCGCGGGAGTGGGGGCTAGTTTGGAGCGGTACAACCATTCCCTATCCACCCCCTCCCCCCATAAAACACAATACATTCAATAGATCTTACCTTACTAACAAAAGCTAGTGTCTTAGTTTCTTCCTGAAAAAGCAACAACAAACAAACAGATGCAGTTAAGGTGATTACCCCGCAGGGTGAGGTCGTGCTAAATATAGATTGCAAAAACGAGTCTTCCATCATACCTGTAACCTTAGTAACGTGATGCTCTTGACTAAATCAGCAGCCAGGACAAAGTTTCTAATGGTGACAAGAGAATGTATGTACAACTGTGTATCAATGAATGCCATTCCTATCAAGTCATTGTTCTCGAAGTTCCAAATGTATATCTAGAGGGAAACAAAACAATATGCTTGTTAACAACAACAGATAGACTTCGTAGGAGGGGAGGGGAGGGGAGGGGAGCGATACTGTTCTAGGTTTCTCACTGTGCTAAAGACCGTACTGAACTGGGATTCTAAGAAAAACTTTAATTGAGGAACTTAATTGTTCAAATTATGATTCCTTTACTGTATATTCATGTTGCAGTTCAATTTAACCGGATTCCAACTAAAAATGGCGACCATAGCCTGTGTGCTTCCGAACATAACTGAGTGTTAAAGTCGGTTTAAAGTCGGGCTGCACGAAGGCTAAGGTGACCAATAACTTACTTTTTGACCTATACCGCTGACCAGATATCCATTGACTTGGTTCAGTGCTGTGACGGGACCTTTCTGTTCTTTGTCGTAAAGTAACTGAAGTAAAACAACATACAAAGTTGAAGGTTATCCATGTGCCTGTGACCCCCTTACCACTGCCACTTTATTTGTAACAATGTCTAATGATTTGTTGAGGTTGGTGTGCATGGAGTGACCCCAGTCCCATGGAAAATTCGTCTGATATGCCTCTGAAAGTCATCTAGGATTTATTAGTATACAGGGAAAGAACCCTTGAAGTCTTTAGTCTTTAAATACCTTGAATTTATTCTTGGTTAGTGGCTGTCCTGGTTCAGGAACGACCTCGATGATATCGAAGATTAAAATCTGTAGTACGAAGAACAATAATGTACTAGATCAATGATGTGCTAGATCAATGATGTACTAGATCAATGATGTACTAGATCAATGATGTACTAGATCAATGATGTACTAGATCAATGATGTACTAGATCAATGATGTACTAGATCAATGATGTACTAGATCAATGATGTACTAGATCAATGATGTACTAGATCAATGATGTACTAGATCAATGATGTACTAGATCAATGATGTACTAGATCAGATGTACTAGATCAATAATGTACTAGATCAATGATGTACTAGATCAATGATGTACTAGATCAATGATGTACTAGATCAATGATGTACTAGATCAATGATGTACTAGATCAATGATGTACTAGATCAATGATGTACTAGATCAATGATGTACTAGATCAATAATGTACTAGATCAATGATGTACTAGATCAATGATGTACTAGATCAATAATGTACTAGATCAATGATGTACTAGATCAATGATGTACTAGATCAATAATGTACTAGATCAATGATGTACTAGATCAATGATGTACTAGATCAATAATGTACTAGATCAATGATGTACTAGATCAATAATGTACTAGATCAATGATGTACTAGATCAATGATGTACTAGATCAATAATGTACTAGATCAATGATGTACTAGATCAATGATGTACTAGATCAATGATGTACTAGATCAATGATGTACTAGATCAATGATGTACTAGATCCATGATGTGATTGTACGTAGGAGACAACTGATTAAAGCTAGTTGAACTAAATTTAAAATTTTTTTGTGCGAGCATCTTCCGTTAACTTTGTCGTTGTTTTAACTGATTCATGTCCAAATAGCTAACACAAATTACTTTGTTTTTCCTCCATCATTGCCCTGAAGATGGACAACAACAACAATAATAATAATGATAATAATAATATTTAGACAACGACAAGATTTATGATTGAAACTCAGCAATGCAACCCGTGAGCCTTTCTATCTAATGAACCATAACTCACCCTCCCCCTGCTGGCGAACTCCTCTCCATACAACATGGTTGTACCAACACAGATGAACCCCTTACGTCCCGTGTGCGTCTCTTGACTGTGAAGCATCAGGTTTTTCATGGCAGACACGTGTTCCCATTCCTCAAGATCATGCCTAACAATAACATAATTACGTCATGAATATGGATACAACTCAAACAAAGAATCTTATTCTCGAGAATGACACGTGGTCTGAAATGGGAAAACATTACGCCCAAGGTAAAGAGGTCTATTTCTTTTCAGTCATATGAAATGTTTTGATTGATTTGTGTAGACATTGTTGCTCAGTCTTACCGTGTATTGGGGATGATTTCCCAACTAAGAGGTGACATCAGTTGTAAGGTGAACTTCTCCATCACTGGATAAATGAAGCGAGAATCTATAACGAAATAAAATATGAATAAAACAGTTGCAGTTTATTACTAGCTCAAGGAAAAATTATACGATGTTATCAAATAAATTATCCTTGTTCTGTGCGGACAGCACTTTTAAGTTAAAACAGCCTGTGGAAAGTATTCCAATACAAGCAATCCAATACAAACCTCTGTTGGTATCGATGAATTCTTTATCTTCTGGAGTGACTCTTGGGATGTGTTTACATGGTTCTTGTTCGCTTGTTACAATTGCATAAGTCTAAAATAACACACACATTAATTGACCTTTCCAAAGTTCAAACCAAAACTAATCAAGACCTCATGGTACAAAGAATTGTGGGATTGAATTTGAGGATGAAATCAAAAAGCTCCGCCATCATACGTCCCATAATTCTTTGCACCACAAAGTTGAACCTTTTGAAGACTTTGAATAAGGAGGGGGTGCAAGGGAACCTGGTACTAGAACGTTGTATGACGGCAGCATCAAGAATAAAGCCTAGCATTGTCCCCAGGCCACTCATTGTCAGCTCTCCCAAATCCAAAATGGCAGGTGCTTCAGAGCTCACACACTTGTCTGAGAGGCACATTCATGATGTCATGCCGAATAGCGAACAGTAGCCTGAGGACGAGGCTAAATAAAGCCCTTCAGAGCCTGCAACCATGTTCCTTTTGTGTCGTAAGAGGTGACTAAAATGGATAGAGGCTGCTGGGTTACTCACCCACTTCCACGACAACCACTGACTACAATAGGAGTCTAAACAGATTCTCGTAGTCTTAACAGGTTCACAGTGTTCAACGACAGAATTATAACTTGGGGGGGGGGGGGGTTGTGGTTGCTGTTTACAAAGCACAAATTTATTTCTCGTGATCAGCAGCCGAGAGTCCTTGCGTCAAAGATTAGCAGGAAGTACATACCTTGCTCTCTCTGTTGTAAGATACCATGTGTGGAGTGCATCGCAGCGGTACTTTACGGACAGGCCAAGGTGAATCGTAGCTCAGATGGGTTGGAAGTACAGAGATTCGCAGCTCACCCTGAAACAACCGAGGCCGTTAAACACTGAATATATTCATCATCTGTCTGTCTGTCTGTCTGTTAGTCAGTTCACGTGCTGTCTGGTGTTTGCTGTCAGATTGCTGGGAGCTACGAGCTACGCCTTCCTACGTTTTCCTAATCTTGCTTTTCTCATGCTCTATAGCACTGGCGTAGGGAGGGGGCACGGGGAGGATGTTTTTTTTGGTGTTTTTGTTTTTACATTTTTATTCATGGAGAGGGCTACATGCATTAATGTTGTCCCAGCGTGCTTTTATCACCCTACAGAAACCCTTGCGCGTTTTATTTAACAGTACTTGAAATAATGCAAGTTTTCACCGTGGCCTGCTTCAGAATAAATATTTAGATTGAAACCATAAAAATACATAAATGGGTGAAAGCAAATATAACAATGGGAATTGCACTGTAATGTGATGATCTAAATACACACCTTGGTGTTAAAGTAAAGAAAACCTTTCGGACAGTTGACATTGTGAAAGGCCGCAAAACACGTGACTGGACCATCGATGCTCATTGGATGACACCGTAATGCTCGTCGATTGGTTACAAATATCCAATGAGGGAAAGAACCGCAGACAAAGATCTTGATGAAGAAGAATTAGAAAAACACAAGTTAATACTTTAAAAAAATATATATAATCTGATTTACTTTCTATAGACAACCGGAAATGGCAAGCTTACCCCTGCGTAGGAGGATACGTCTTCAAAAACCCTCAGACTGGCAACTTTAGTTTTGGCTGTAAAAATATTGAAGAATATTAATTCATCTAATATTTGCAGACAGTACTAATTCTACGTGAAGCGATTATTTGAATGTTAAAATATTTCTTGATTCGAGTGTTGTGCCTTTAGAGTGCCTATGACACATCTGACAATATTCTCAGTATAGAATCTTTCCAAACCGGTGAACCGATGTATGGAAAATGGTGATTTTTGGTGTTTCTTTAACTTCTGGCTGTACATGTAGTGAAAACAAGAGGAATAAGTGCCATAGTTTGAAATGGTACAAGACCTGGACCACAGACGGTAAAATCTTTATTACTAAAGAAAAGGGTGATCGTGCTGTTAAGGTTAATAACTATAGTGAGTTAGAAAGCATGTACATTTAAATTGACAATAACTATATACACATTCATATATTTTCATATATTTATTCTGAGTATTTCTTTATACAACGTCCTACTCGCAAATTAGCATATTTTATTATTCTAAACTAAATTGAATTAGTTCCTAATACATAGTTTATTGCGCCTGTGCTGGTACGGCTTTGTCGTTAAATTTATGTTCTATTGACTCTGGGGAATACGGATTTGCTCTTCTAACAATTGTTGTTAGTAAACGATGTATTTGGGTTTATACGGCGTTACTATTAATGTTCTAACTTATGTTCGTTCTATTGTTGTTACGGTTTTATGTTTCACTGTTAAATGTTTTTTTTTTTTGTAAGGCATTTTACTACTACTTATGTGTGGAGCAGACGAGTATGGTTTTTTCCCCCGGTTTATTTATTTTTAAATCTTCTTAATGCAAGAATTGGATTTCGGTCTTTTGTCTCTTAATGTAAGAGGCCTTAGGGATTACAAAAAATGTCGTAAAATGCTAAGTTGGATTGCCCGACATGGTGGCCACAAAGGAATTACATTCCTACAGGAAACACATTCAACTGAAAGCAACGAATTTCAATGGACTCAACGATTTAGAGGCAAAGTATTGTTTTCCCATGGTTCATCAAATAGTAGGGGTGTAGGAATTTTGTTTGGCAAAAACCTAGAGCATAAAATAATATCGGTAGAAACAGACACTCAGGGTAGATGCATAATTGCTTTGTGCGAGCTCCAAGGAAGTCCTTTTTTGCTAATTAACATTTACGCACCTAATGATGAAAGTAGTCAAGTTGATCTCCTAATGCTGATCTATCAAAAAATTACAAACTTAGATCTACCTGAAGATACACGAATTATATGGGGCGGGGATTTTAATTTCATCTTTGACCTTGACTTGGAAGCTAGTGGTGGTAATCCGGTGCTAAAAATTAGAACAATTGAAACAATACGAGAAATAATGTTAGAGCTAGATTTGTGTGATATTTGGCGTATTCGAAACAGTTCACTAAAGCGTTATACCTGGTCAGGAAAAGGACAAGGGAAGCAATCCAAGTCTAATACGGTATTGTATCGTAGATTAGATTATTTTTTTGTGTCAAATGACTTACAACCCTTTATTGAAATGACGGATATTCTACCATCTCCTTCAACGGATCACTCTGCTGTAACGTTAAAAATTAAGTCGTTTTGTGAAGACAGTCCAAGGGGTTCTTCGTTTTGGAAATTTAATAATTCACTTTTAGAAGACTCAATTTATATAGAGCAAATGAAAATCAAAATTCAGGAAGTTAAAAATGAATTGTCAAATATGAATATATTGTGCCCACGGAGCCGTTGGGAGTTGATTAAATATGAGGTACGGAAATTTACGATGAAGTATGCAAAAGCTAGAGCTAAGAAACTCCGAAAAAAGTATCAAGATCTCGAAACAAAAATTAAGGACATCGAAAAAGTACCCGATTGGGAAAAGATGCCGAGTTATGTTGCAGAACATGACAGTTTGAAAAAAGATCTTGAAGTAATGAATGATTATATTACAGATGGATTGATTCTTAGATCTAAAATTAAGTGGGCAGAGCTAGGAGAAAAAAGTAATAAATATTTCTTGTCTTTGGAAAGAAGAAACAAAAATAAAACCCACGTTAGGAAACTTCTTATTGATGAAGGAATTGAAATAACAGCAAGTAGAGAAATCTTAAAGGTTATTGAAAGTTTTTATAAAGATTTGTACGATGTTAAAGGCACGGGGACTGAGGCTGATTGTTGCGATTTTCTAAAGCATATTGATAATCCGGCATTGTCACAAGATGAAATGCTATCGTGTGAAGGGTATTTGACAATAGCAGAATGCTTTACTAGTTTGAAACAATTGGGAACTTCTAAAACTCCGGGAAATGATGGTCTTACTAAAGAGTTTTATATAGCCTTCTGGGATTGTATAAGCAAAGACCTAGTTAGCTGTTTAAACAATAGTTTTGACGAAGGAGAGTTAACAACTTCACAAAAACAAGCAGTAATAACCCTAATAGAAAAGCCAAATAAGGATAATAGGTCATTAGACTCGTGGCGACCTATTAGCTTGATTAATGTTGATTCCAAAATATGCAGTAAAGCCTTAAGTAATAGAATGTCTAAATACATGGATAAATTAACTCACCCCGACCAGGCAGCCTTTGTAAAAGATAGGAATATTGAAGAACCAATCCGTCTAATAGAAGATATTATGGATTACTTAGTTCAAGTGAACCAATCGTTGATTTTATTAGCAGTAGACTTCCAGAAGGCCTTTGACAGTATAGAAAGAAATTATATTTTTGCTACTTTAAAACATTTTGGATTTGGTCCACAATTTATAAAATGGATTAGAGTGCTTCTGAAGGAGAATATGGCTTGTGTTTTAAATAACGGAACTGCTACAAATTTCTTTGAGATCAAGAGGGGCACCAGACAGGGAGACCCTATTTCCCCGTACATCTTTATCCTTGTAATTGAAACGCTTGCCACTCTCATTAGGAAAAACGAAGAGATTCACGGGTTTAGAGCTGATGGTAATCATAAAAAGATAACACTCTTTGCTGATGACACCACTCTTTTTCTTAAAGATTTAAATTCCTTGGATATGGCTCTCGGGGCATTAAACACCTTTTACCAGCACTCATCACTTAAAGTGAATAATTCGAAATCAGAAGCCGCATGGCTAGGCAAAGATAATCCAGAGAACCCGAGGACTGATTCGATTAAATGGGTTGACCTTTATCAGCAGAGTGTTAAAATTTTAGGGATTCACTTTTCTTATAATAGAAATATTAGGGATGCAAATAACTTTGATAAGGTTTTTGAAAATTTTAAAACAGTGTTATCTATATGGAGAATGCGTAGTTTAACACTTTATGGCAGAATATTGGTGGTAAAGTCTTTGGCACTATCAAAACTCTATTATATATGCTCAAAAATTGATGTCTCTGATAAATTTATAGCAAGGGTAAAAAAAGAAATAAGTGATTTTATTTGGCATGGTAGGAAACCAAAAATCAAATACAATACTTTGATTGGTGACTACAAAGAAGGAGGACTAAGACTACCTGATTTCGAGTCTTACATTAAAACAAATCGCTTAAAGTGGGCTTTTAAACTGTTTAATGGTGAGGAAAGACCCTGGAAAATAATACCTTCTTTATGGTTAAATAGAATAGGTGGAGTTAAATCAATTGGGTATAACTTCGATCCAAAAAAAATCCCTACAATAGCTACGATGTTTTATAAAAACTTGCTAACAAACTGGGCAAAAGTTTTTGATACTAGAGGACGTGTTGATAATTATAAGGATATCTTAGAGCAACCACTATGGAATAATAGGTGTATTACTATTGGAGGAACATCGTGTTATTACCATCAACTAGCTTCTAAGGGGATATGGCACTTGAGTGACCTGTGTGACGATTCTCTCCTTTTTCATTGGCAGACTATGGAGACCAAGGGTGTAGAAGCTGACTATTATTTTTATTGGGTGTGTTTAGTTTCGGCAATTCCTCCTCAGTGGAAGGTGATGTTAAAAGATCGCACAGAAAACGGTCAAAAAAGGTCACTAATGGAAATACTTGCATCGGCAGCAAAGAAAAAGCAAAATAACCTTATATACAGGGAAATGATTGGGAAAAAATTCCAAAAGCCCACCGCACAAAGCAATATAGAAAAAAGAATTGGGAATGTTATTACAAACTGGGAAAACATATACTTGCGCATATATAGTTCAGTAATAGACACATACACAAGATGCTTTCAGTTCAAAATATTAAATAATTGTTTGTATCTAAACAAAGATTTATTTCGTTTTAAACTAATACCACTGCCAAATTGCTCGTTCTGCTCCACTCATACCGAATCGGTTGATCATCTTTTCATAGAGTGCATGGAATCCAAAAATTTTTATTTCCAAATTAAAACTTGGCTTTATCAATTTGATATAATCTTGCCAGAACTAAATATTGCTAACATTATATTGGGCGTAGAGTCGAAAAAGTGTGAAGCTTTGATCAATCAGATACTTATTATATACAAACTACTATTATATAAATATAGATCACAAGGGAAAATACCAACACTACATCTGTTTCTTAACCACCTAAGGCTGACACAAACAATAGAATATAAAATTGCTTTGAAGAGGGGAAAACTTGTAAATCACTTAAGTAAATAGTTTGCTTACCCTGTTCTTCATCAGCCTTGTTCTTAGATGATTTAGCCTTCTTCTCACGCATCAAAACTGTGTGCTGGACCTGTCAAAAACACAATAGAATATTTCAAATGTGCTGTACATTATTTAGAGCAAAAATCTTATGGATATCAAAACACTTGGTATCGGCATAATGAAGTTCCGTGCCGTGCCGTGACCGTGTCATATCCAAGTACTTTCATTGGACGAGCAGTAATCTCGCGCACTGTGATTAGTTTAAATGATATCTTCAATTCCGTACTGTGACTATTAGCTGATAGAAACCAAGCTATATAAATACAGAAGCAAATACCAACCCTTCTGAATCTCAGATTAAGATGTCCTCCCACAGCTGTCTCGGAAAAAGGAAAAGCTTCGTAGATCAGAAGATCCTGATCGACTAGTGCCACCAGGGTGACCCTTTGCTTCTTGTACCCTAGGCCTGTCAGTAGGATTTCCTTCACTCCAATGGACTCCTCGTCGCGAACACTTGACACATTACTACAGAGAAAAACTACTCTTAGCATGAACAGTTTCCATTTACCTTACAGTAGAACCCCTATTAAGCGACCAACCTCTATTTAGCGACCACTTGACTTTTTACCGAGGGTGACTGCTTTTAAAATGAGATTCTACTGTTTTTCCTTTTCTGGGGTAAAGTGGTATGAGAGGTGTAGTTGTGAGTGCCAAGCCTCTCATCATTTGTACAATGGATTGATTCCTATATTCACCATCGTAGTCTGGAGTACAGTACAGTTGTTTGTTGACTCTCTCCGTCATTTTTTTTTTTTTTTTAAAGGTTTGAGTTGGTTTTCTTTTTCAGTTTTTATCTGGGTTTTTTCTGATTATTGACTTTTTTTTTAATTTTAGAATTTCCCTGACCTGACAATTTCAGACCTTGTTTCTTACATTTCCCTGACGTTTCCAGGTCAAAGGGAAAAATGGAACTGTACGAATAGACAAAGACATCTAAGGGCAAATGTCTTACGTACCCTGCTCCTTGACCAGGATCTCCACTGTCCACTAGTACTTTGGGAGCCATGTTAAAATTCTTGACGTAAAAGACAAGTTTAAAGTCTGGTAATGTGTAGATTTCCAACAAGCCATTTTGGCGGCACACCACACACCAGTATGTAGGCTTTATCGGCTCTGTTTTCACTTCTACTTTAGGCTCCCTGGAAATGGAAAGGAAAACAATTCCATACATGGGTTCACTGGCCACAGTAAAAGCATTCAATCGAGACGGCAAGGTACTTTCAAAGGATTATTTGATTTTGAACCCTGCAGTCTCGACTGTGTGCTTTGTGTTTGACCAGTGAACCGATGTATGGAAAGTGGTGAAAAGACAAATGAACAAATAGATGGGTAGGTGGATGGATGGGAGGAAGGATTGGTGTGTGAGGGTGGCTGATAGATGGATGGATGGATGAAAGAATATATTGGCGGAAAGATACTGTTAAATAGATGCATGGACAAGTAGATGTAACCTTGCTTCATTAGCCAGTAATGCTTTTCATGAAAATAACGAAGCCTGCCCAAACTACAATAGCTAAGTGATTATGTTTAAGAATGTCTCACCCTTTCTTTGTAGGTTTGGCCGGTTCTTCAGGTTCTGAAATAAATAACGCCGAGGAATCTCCATACAACATTTCATCTTCTTCGTCGATATCTTGTTTCCTGAAATGACACTTTTATCAGTAACAGTATCATAGAATAACACAGAGACACATCGTGTATTCGAGTCAAGGCCAACTGCCCTCCATAGGCATTTTCTGAGACCGATAAACAGATGCATTATAGTCTAGCTTGGGTGTAAACAATATATACACCCCTTGCACTAATCCCCAACCTGGGGGTCAAAACAAAAGAACTGCCTTCTCTTGAGGGTTGAAATCTTTTGTGATGTTAATATTTTCATTGTTTTAACCACCAGGTTGGGAATTAGTGCAAGGGGTCTGTAGGGCAAATTGAAGGGGAAATGTTTGTCTCAATGCTAGACCACAATGCTCTGTTAGCTATTCTATTGCTGGGTTTCACTCAGCTGATAAAAGTCTTTGAATTATCTCATCTGTTTTTTAATGATGGTAAAACACTGACAACCATGTGCTGTCAAGCAGAAAGAATTCTATTGAAAACTTTTCATTCAGCATTCAGCTCATTCCACGCGAGACAGGACATGACGTCAAGTGAAACCAACGATAGAAAAAAAGTAGAGAAACTAGATTGCCATGGCAATGGTACAACACATCCACACAAAGTCATACTAAAAAATGAAGATTTCAGATATCTGCTTTTGAAGTCATGGTATCACCCACTCATCATCCCATGTTTTACTAAGCAGCTTGGAACACAGACTTTATGGCTGAGTCTTGTGCTCTTACCAGTACTCACTCACTACAGACACCACAGATACATGACTTGGTATTATGGTGAGTAGCAGAGGCCTGCGTGATGCAGGGACTGGTAGTGTATGCTCATGCGACTACAACAATAAATATCTTGTTATTGCTGTCTGGGCTTTGGAATCATGGGAAGGAATGGGTGTCAGACCTTTTACATTATCATCACCAATCTTCATCCATTGTACACAGGGGAGGATCCATGACTTTTGCTAGGGGGGTTCAAAATTTTGGTTAGGAGGGTTCAACTGCTGAACTGCCGAAACAAAAAAAAAGCGAGGACTTGAACTACTGAATCAACAATAAAATTTTAATTACAAAGAATATTTTCTAGTTGGTGGGGTTTGTAGTCCTCATTCAGGTGTTTCGATAGTTGGGGTGGTTCAGAACCCCCCCCAACTACATAGTTTCATTCGTTAAAAAATGTCCTTTCTGTTGAAATAATCACATTGCTTGTCCATTCAGGATGCAAGCACATAACATTCTTATTAACTACCACTATTCATATCAATTGGGATGATGGGAGACTTACGGTTTTTGTACAGGTTGAGGTTGAGGAGATGGGACACTTGCTTCAGGGGCAGTAGCCTTCTCTATAGTTAACAAACCGCTGACATCCTTGTAAGTACAACAGGCACATACCTTGGATCCCTGGCAGGAATAATATTAGTGAGAATTGATAATTAGTTCATCTGGAGAAGGTGGTTAAAACTGGTTGTTAAGTTGACTGACTCACTGACCACCCACCTAGCTGAGTGAAAAACTGGCTGACAGGGGGAGGGACAGTAACAATCTCCATACCTGACTGACAAGGGGAGGAACAGTAACAATCTCCATACCTGACTGACAGAGGGAGGGACAGTAACAATCTCCATACCTGACTGACAGGGGGAGGGACAGTAACGATCTCCATACCTGACTGACAGGGGGAAGGGCAGTAACAATCTCCATACCTGACTGACAGGAGGTCTAGATACAGTAAGGCTTGGTCCATTTGCATCCATAGTGAATTCCAGGAAGATAACAGAGCCATCAGCTGTCATCAGTATGACATAGGGGTCTGCTAAGGAACACCAGATGATGGATGATAAACCTGAGTCCATTGGAATGTGCTGCACCTGGTTCACTGCAGGAAAAATAGTCCACAGAAAAATGGGTCTTGTTCAGAAAATACTTGTATTCTATAGATGATTCTATTTGTGATAGTGACCCTTGTAACATGGGTGGTATAGGTGGCGTAGTGGCTTTCTGCTCTCCTCTCACCACTGTGGTCTGGGTTTGAGCCCTGGTTCAGGCTGGATTATAGTTATGTGTGTTGAGTTTGTTTGATATGTTGTTCACTCCCTTGTTCACTCCCTGTGGTTTTTCTCCAGGTTCTTAATTTTCAAAGTTGAGTATTGTATGTTGTAAATATAGAATGAGCGAACCTCAAGGAAGAGCTCCGACAGGGAGTGCTGGTTGTAAAATATATGATTTACAGCAAAACTAGCTGTGATTCATTACTTAAGCTTTTTTGCTTCACAAGTATATACCAACCTCCTTCTAAGAGACGTATACCAAGAGGAGTAATCTGTAAAATGTATCTTCCATTCCCTAGGTTCCCGGCAAAGATGGTGGGATGTTGAGTAGTGAAACCTGAATTATCCAGCTCCATTATCTCTTGTTCTGTCTTTAAAACCTGGAATATGATTGAGACATGTCAGTTATGGCTATCATGATCAACCTGCACCATATGTTGTGTCAGTAAGAGGTAAGTGGTCAGTAAAGTGTTGGTAAGTAGTCGGTAAATGGTTGGTAACATGTTGGTAAGTGGTCAGTAAGGTGTTACATGTAGTAAGTTGTCGGTAAAGTATTGGTAAGGCATTGATAAGTTGTCAGTAAGGTGTTAGTAAGTGGTTGTTAAGGTGTTGATAAGGTGTCTGTAAGTGGTCATTAAGGTGTCTGTAAGTGGTCAGTAAAGTGCTGGTAAGTGGTTGGTACAGCGTTGATAAGGTGTCTGTAAGTGGTCATTAAGGTGTCTGTAAGTGGTCAGTAAAGTGCTGGTAAGTGGTTGGTAAGGTGTTTATAAGGTGTCTGTAAGTGGTCATTAAGGTGTCTGTAAGTGGTCAGTAAAGTGCTGGTAAGTGGTTGGTAAGGTGTTTATAAGGTGTCTGTAAGTGCTGGTAAGTGGTTGGTAAGGTGTTGATAAGGTGTCTGTAAGTGGTCATTAAGGTGCTGGTAAGTGGTTGGTAAGGTGTTGGCAAGTTTGAAGAACAGTAACATGACTTACCATGCTGGAGTCTTGACGGCTTAGTATCAAGAATGAATGATGCTTTGAATCTTCTGCTGTTTGCTCCTCCTTTTCATGATAACAACAAAAATACAGTAAGAACCTTCGTGTTCCACAACAAAAAACCAATTAAACACTAAAGATGGGGTCTTACCAAAAGATATTAATTTAATTAGCCAGCTCTTTCAGTGTTACAAACCACATTTTGGTTTAAGAAATCGTTTGTGTAAGAAATCAATTAATCTACATTGAATTAGCTGTTTGAAGTTGAGAAAAAATTGAGTAAAGTTGGCACTGTGGTGCATTGTGGGACTGTTTTAGGGGATGAAATAGATGTCATCTTGAAAATATGTCCACTAAAACAGTCCCACAATGCACTGTAATGCCAACTCCAGTTTTTTCCTTGACCTTTCAATGGCTAATCTAAATCAACCAACCCACCTTATTCTGTGACAAGACAGTCCACATGTCAGTACAACCTGGTAACTCAAATGTTGTTACTACCTGAGGCCGTACTGTCCTCTAAAAATGAAAAGAACAAGTAAGAAAATAAAAAAATGAAGATTCCAATATGTCCTTGCTGTTGAACAATTGAAAGCCAAGAAGAATATCTTACCTGTAAAACTGTGAGAGCCCCATTTTTACCATAACCAGAACAAGACACTAGCTCAACATCAGGATCAAGGGATTCTGAAAACTAAATGAAGTATATAAAATATATACAATCAATAAAAATATTGTTGTTTATTACAATTCAAAAGTTTGAAAGCAGAGACATGGTTTTACACTTTTAAAAAATGTCTTACATTCTTACCTCTTCCTGTTGCCATTCAGATTTGTAGAAATGTGAAGAAAAAGAGAAATAGTGAGTGAACTACTAATAGCTACTAATAGTAATCACGCACAAAGTGATTCAAGAGAAGGCTACAAAGAAATAATAAAGTAATCCTACAATAATATATTCTTTAATTTCCCTGCAGCCTCCCATTGAATTGCTTTGTGCACAATCCCTCAACCAGAATCTGGAAAGTGGGAATTTTAATCAATTATGTAGTGTAAGAGTTATTGACTTACAGAGAGAAATCCAGGTTCACCCATGTCCAGACATGTACATGGACCAATGTTCAGTAAACTATCACACACCTGCAGAAAGAAGAATGAAACATTGTAAGTAACAAACACAGTCTGTACTAGTAGGGATTGAAATTTACTTTTTCAATAATACAATTTCTAAAACTTGATAACTAACATTAATTCTATTGATAAATAAAATTTTGAAAAACGTGAATTGTATATTTTTCAGTATCTATGATCTCTCTCACCTCAAACGTGTAGGATGTTAGTTCCAACCCTGCTTCCTCATGGTGTCCATATACTTCTACTTCATCTATGTCATCTAGTAACAATGAAAACAGTATCAAGGGTAATACAGTTAGTACATTAGTCCACCTGCCTCTCATCTACAGTATCATATATCTTGTTTCAGATATGATTCCTGGACTCACATCACATGTGAACCGAGTTTGTTGGGTCTCACACTTGATTAAGGGTTTTTCTACAGGTCTTCCAATTGACCACCCTCCACACAAAAAACCTCTCTCAATAATCCAATTTCATCTGTGAGTTGGCCAGGAAGCATTATTTCTACAGGTACTGTATTATGCACTAACCAATAGCATATGTGAAATCACTGTCTATCCTACGACGCTTGGCATTTGGAGGGTCCACCTAGGACAAAAATATTGTATCAGTTTGGATAAATATCAAGTAATGGGTCACATATAATAAACTAGTAGTGAGGGTTAGTAGCATGCAGAGTCTCTTCATGGTACAGAAACTGTAAAGAAGCACTGGTGCTGAAAAGCCCATGTCTCCCCTTCCCTTTCTTACTGGGACAAAATTTATTCTTAGAACCTACCATGACCATTAATTTATTATATGAAAAAAATATTCAAGGGGATATGACAAACTTTAGTTTGAATTTAGAAAATACAACCCTCAAACAGAAATAGTTATACTGTTAAATGAAAAATACACAAGGTACAGGTGTACTTACTCCTGGGGAAAAAAGGTCACCTGCAAAATGAAACAATAAAAAGATATTAAATGTAAGCTTACTTGAAAAAAAATTAATCAATGAAGTACCCGGCTTAGCAGTCATTTCTGAAAACTCAATGGCCTGTACAGTGGTGGATGATTTCAAGGGGGGTGACTGGTACCTAGCAAGGCATTACATAGTGTCTTTATTTGTCTTATCCTTTATTCTTATTATATTCAACTCCAAGGGGGGTAGCTAGTCATCCAATCCTACCACCCTGGATCCCTCCTTGCTGTAGACCCCTTCCTTGCACAGCACTAACTTGTACTTACCAAGATCCTGGGGCTTCTCAGTGTACTTGACAAGCAATGAATTCCCCAGTCTTGATCCCAGGAACAGATATCCATCACCACACTCACAAATCTGACAAAGAAGTAAATAAAATATCTATAAACAACTGCAGAAATCAATCTGACATTAGTAAACAACTATCTGACTAGCTGAAAAACAGATACAGTGAGCAGTTTTGGACCAATACTACCAAGTGCTCCAAGTGCTCCAATTGCAATCCAATTCTCTAGTTTCACGCATCATGGCGTCACGCATCAGAACGAGGCTCGGCACGCATATTATAAATTCAAAATGGCGGCTGGTTTGTTTACATCTCGTAGTTCTGAACACAAATGGACGAAAAGCTTGATAAATGTTCCCTTTTTAAGCCAATTCATGATAAAAATGTGGGCGAAGGACTTCAATCTTTCTTCAAGAGTTCTTAATAAAGGATATAGTAATTCAGTGGAGCTGTACGTGCACGATGTTGAAGGTAAGACAGAAAGACAATGATGCCGGTTTATTTTGTAACTCGTTGTAACTCTTTATTAGTTTCGTACTTTACTATAAGCATATTTTTGAATGAAAACTAACGATATTTGAACTTTTTATCCTTTTATCAGTTAAAAAACTAGATGAAGGATGCTTAGTAAGAGCGAAGTGTTTTCCTTCAATGCGAAAAAATGAGTCGCCGTACGCTATCGTGGTAAGTATCTATTGACAATGACAATTTTGTATTTGGACTTTAGGGCTAATACTATAAACTACGAATACAAATATAACTTATTTAACGGTGATAGCAAACTAGAATAACACAAGATGATAAAACAATGGCCATAAAGTGACCATGACATGGGAGGTGGGACAGTTTTGAGTCCAAGATTACTGTAGTGCACTAATAGATATAGTAGGCCAATGATATGACTGCATTTGCTACTTGCAGCTTTACATGTGCATGAAGAACTGCTAATTTTGTTCTTGACAGATGGACTTAAATTGATCTAATAATTGAAAAACATAACAATTAATTAACTGTAAGAAAGGATATATAAATAAGACTTTATATGGCCATTGTTGTATCATCTTGTGTTATTCTAGTTTGCTAGCACCCTGAAATAAGGTAGTTCTTTATTTATCATCTTGTGTTATTCTAGTTTGCTATCACCGTTAAATAAGTTATATTTGTATTCGTTGTATTCGGCATCATTGTCTTTCTGTCTTACCTTCAACATCGTGCACGTACAGCTCCACTGAATTACTATATCCTTTATTAAGAACTCTTGAAGAAAGATTGAAGTCCTTCGCCCACATTTTTATCATGAATTGGCTTAAAAAGGGAACATTTATCAAGCTTTTCGTCCATTTGTGTTCAGAACTACGAGATGTAAACAAACCAGCCGCCATTTTGAATTTATAATATGCGTGCCGAGCCTCGTTCTGATGCGTGACGCCATGATGCGTGAAACTAGAGAATTGGTCAAATGAACTCATGTTACCATTTGGAACGCTCCAAATGGTCATGTGAGTTAACTGAAATTCAAAACGCAATCAATCGTTTCTTTGACAGTGCTAACAGTTGAGTAATTTTGGTAGTAATTGTGATGTATAAGATGTATATCATGGTAATTTTGACCATTTTATGAGGGTTTATGCCCAGGGGGATCAGGGGGGTACTCAGATATGAAAGGGGTGGGGATGCTAGTCATACCTCCTACGGGTTAATTTTCGTTATTAGGTACCTTTTAGGTAAAATTAGCATCATTTGCTACCATTTAGGGTTGAAACTATTAATATATACTTACACATGAAGTCAATACACTGGCTGCAGCTTTGTCAAAATTAAAGCTTCTTACACTTCTGACACCATCAGCGACAAGAGTAACTACATAACTGACAAAAGAAGGAACAAAAAATACTTTAACATCTTCTGGGAATGTGTCACACATGTATCAAAATACTACAACTTACATTTCTCCACCTTTGAGTGAAACCACAAATTTATCATTAGAAATGAAGATGGCATGAGCATTCTCCAAGGTAATGGTCACTGATTCTTGAGGTTCTGGAAAAAATGAAAACAAAGTTTAATGTTTAAATAACAATTATAACTACAGCATGAATAGGACTACAAGTCAATAGTGATGTGTGAGTTAGACATGAACAGCTCAATCAGCAGTCACCAAAATAAAGGATATGTTGTGCATCTATCTAGTCATAAAAACCAATGAAAAACAAGACCTTAACAAACTCATGAATAAGTTGAGTATATACTTTTGTGTCTGACTTGAAATAATATTTGAAAACACCAGTCAGCTTTTGTTTGAACAGTGAACTGAAAAGAGGTTGATTTAATGCACCAGGTGGGTGAGGCAGGGGGTCAGGGGTACTTACTGAGTGGAAAGGAGGTGCTGCTCTCCGCAATGCTATTAAGTGACACTCCATAAGGTGGAACACTCTGATTGAGGTACAACAATGAGTTGGTAGTAAATACGAGAACACCACCTGGAAAACAACAAAATCTTGGTAAACCTACATAAATCTACATTATGTCGATTTTTTCAAAGAAAGTAATTTTCGTAATGCTTGAAAAAATCGATTTTTGTAGGAATTTTTGTTTGACTTTGAGATTTTTGAGAGCCCTAAAAGGACACAATATGACAAATCAAGGTATTATTTTGCCATTTATTCAAAAATATCCATGGGATATTGTAGAATAATTCACTAGCCGTCATTTGTGCATGATATAAACTATTATCTAATGAGTTGTATTTTTTTCTGATCTCTTCCGGAGGCACAATTTTTGCTTCAAAACTCAGGCATAGGCATCCATTTAATGCTGATTATCTTGAAAACAAGCACGGGACACCCCTTTTTCTTTTCATGCATATTCAGAATCAGAAATAAATTTCACTTTTAGATTGTAGTTTAAAGTAGCCAGTCGCCATATTAAATAAAAAAAATTCTAAGTAATCCTGAATACAGTAGTTACTTACTTATTGGTTTTGGAACAGCTAAAACACTGTAACAATCAAAAGGCAGACTTCCTAGCTGCCAGATAACAGGGTGAACTTTCTCTGACATATTTAGAGATATTGCAACCAAGGCACAGGTATCTCTTCTCATGGCCAGACGACTAAGAGAAATTAGAGGAAATATCATGTTAGAGTAAATTTTATTGTGTTGAATCATCACAAAAGCTCCCCCCCCCCCCCCCCCCCAAAGTGAAGTCAAATCAAAATGGCAAAAAGCAAAACTGAAAGATTTAAAAAGTTATTCTTTAGAATAGTGGCAAGGACTTTAGAGTGGTCATGACAGTGTTTGCCTTCCATCATGCTTGCAGCTCAAGTTTGATTCCCAAACTTGTTGTATGCAGCTAAGTAGTGTTACATGCTCTCCTGTGTTCTCTGTTCTCTCCTCTACTTTGAATTTTCTCTCTCTGGGGCCTCCAGTTTTCCTCCCTCAATAAAAATCAACATTTCTAAATGTCATATGGATTCAATAAATGAAGAGCCACAGTGTGGAAATGTCATTGCTACAATGTGGTTTAATTTGATTTCTTTTCTGATGTCAACATGTTATCTAGTAAGAGATACTGTTTGTACTAACCCAGCCCAGGTCTTGATTGGTTCGTAGAGAATCAGAAGCGTTGGTTCATAATATCCATGGAGAAACTGTAAGTCCACAATGTTGCAGGTTTTTTCATCAAGCTCTTTTGTGTTTATGATATAACTTGGTAAGACAGGTGAACGGTCACTGGAAATGAACAAGATTAAAGAAGTTCTATTTATTATTCAGTACATACTGCTGTAACCCTTAATTAGAGCAGTGTTCGTATGACTGTGAAAAGCCATGTGTCAGTACCATGCCTTGTCCTTGCTGTGCTGTAACTGTGCCATTTGCCGTGACTTATAAGAAATCTGCTCTATAGCCTCAATTGCACAGATTTAGCCTGGCCTCAGAGCAAATCATTCACACAAGCCAAGTATTTTTGCATATTCTTTACATTATTGATGTAAGAATGTAGGACTTGAAAAATACTGTACCAATGCTTTAATTCCCATAGACTTTCAATGGATGTATCTATGAGTAACTTGCCTTTAAACAGATACATGTTATACCGTAGAAATTAAACTGTGACTAACAACAGCAGAAGTGTGCATTGAATGAGGACCAATTGACCCTTTTTGAATATAGTATCTATGACATCAAACAAGGAGTCCAAGCATCTGGGGCATTCCAGTCCCAGATGCTGCTAGTGGAAATCATTGGGTTTTGACATCCAGGACATTCTCATTCTCCTCCTTTGATGTCATAGATGCCATATTCGAAAATGGTCTATTCAGGGCTCAAAATAATGGCCAGTCATATGCCGGTCAAGCTGTCTGGCCTATGATATATATATTTTTTTCAAAAATAGCTGGTCAACATGTCCATTCAAAACTGTATTTGACCAGTCAAGTACCAAATTTGGCCAGACATTGGCCATTGACCGGCTGTTACTGTATTTTGAGCCCTGTATTGGAAATATTGTGTGGCATTCTTGTCTTTATTTCTCATGATGAGGCTTTATAACTCTCTGCTTGCTTTGCACTTTTGTGTAATAATGTACCTTCCAGACACCCCATTATCCAGGTCATGTTCATCCAAGCCTCCTTCCTGTCTGAATGGCAGTACTACTAGATGGGTGCCATATATAAGCATTACTGCACAGCGTCTTTCAGGGTCTATTCTTACTATTGGAGGTCTGTCTTGTACTATAGAGTTTGTCTATGGGGAAGGAATATGTATACTAGATAAATAAAGTATTCCTATCTTCATGCAACATGAATTATCATCATCATCATCATCTTGCTAAAGCAATCTAGACCGGAAGGTGTGGAGTGAGGTTGTCCTTGTCTTGACCAGAAGGGCCGAACGATGATGATGATGATCATCATCATGCATCACCATCATCAACACCATCATGCATCTTCACTACCATCATCAGCATCATCATGCATCTTCACCATCACCTTAATACATCTTCATCACCATCATCATGCATCTTCACCATCACCTTAATACATCTTCATCACCATCATCATGCATCTTCACCATCACCTTAATACATCTTCATCACCATCATCATGCATCTTCACCATCACCTTAATACATCTTCATCACCACCATCACCATGCATCTTCACCATCATCATGCATCTTCACCATCACCTTAATACATCTTCATCACCACCATCACCATGCATCATCACCATCATCATGCATCTTCACCATCACCTTAATACATCTTCATCACCATCATCATGCATCTTCACCATCACCTTAAATCATCTTCATCACCACCATCACCATGCATCTTCACCATCATCATCATCATCATCATCATGTATCATCATCATCATCATCATCATCATCATCATCATCATCATCATCATCATCATCATCATCATCATCATCATCATCATCATCATCATCATCATCATCATCATCATCATCATCATCATCATCATCATGATGATGCATCTTCACCATCATCATCATCATCATCATCATGCATCTTTACCATCATAATCAGTAGCAGCAGCATCTTTGTTGTCATCACCACCATCATCAACCCCCATGCCCTGCCCAACACCACTATACCTCCAACATTCTCTCAAACAATGTTCCCACTGTCTTACAAAGTGCTCTACTATCAGCACTGTAAAGCCTTGGATACCTTAATCTTTTCATCTTCAAAAAAATGCAGACTTCTTGTCTTGATGTCATGTGTTGTTGGGTCATATTCTATGATGGCCAACTATGAGAAAAAAGACAGAAGATCAATAAGAAGCCTTCTATGTGTACCATAAACATGGCACTTTGATACCGGGGTCACCACAAATGTGTGAAAATATAACACAAGAAAAACGTATATAAAAGAAATCTGAAATTCACAACTCCATGTTGAGCGCCTCCAATTATATTGAAATAGAAAAGGTGCAAAATGAACCATAAATTAACATCTGGCTTTGCAGCTTTTGTGCTGCAAGTTTCCTGTGTACATGCACATCCATAACTTGACTATGCATGTTTATTGTGCACCATCTCTTTAGACTAACACATCATGAATATTAATTTACACTAACCTTAGCAGCCTTAAAACTCAATAATAGTGAATCTCTTGAGTTCCCTGCAAGTCTTACAGCCTGGAGTGTTTCAATGTTACCAAACACGCTGTACTGTCCAACCAACTCCAACTTTTTCTTCTTTGATGACACATCTGTTCAGAACAATAAATTCAATGAAGCAATAAAAGAATTGGATTATTAGAATCTTAGCATAGTGATAAAGGAGTTATATAATGAATAAAATCAAGCATTCCGAGTCTTATAGTAAGGTTTACCTGAAGTTTTCTCATCAGTTGAAGCTTTCTAAGGAATGTGAGAAAGAAAGGGTCATGTGAATACAGGAATCAATTACAATAAATAGATTCATTTTCAAAATTATGTGAGGCTTTCCTAATGTTTTGACACTAGAATCAAATTGCTGACAATTTGTTTTCAATCAAACAAGCCAAAATCGATCTCAAACTCTGATCTATTTAAATATTTAAGGAAGAAAGGTAAGTTTGCTTCATTTCGGGGTTTAGAAAGCTAGGATTTTGCAAATACCAACCATTTCTTATTTAAACTCTAGACAAGTTATCAGCACAGGTTGCATAATTTTGCAAATAGGTGTAATAAACACATATTTAGTCGAAGAGGCGCACTTGTTGAACACACGCATAAGAGCTAAGTTCTAGATTCACTGCAATCTTCTATTGCAAGTATAATTTACCCAAGTCCTTGATATTGCTTCTTTATAAAATGATAATTCAATAAAATCCAGTTTACTCACTTCATTCTGGTAATACAGCTTGTAGATTCGTAACTGAGTCGTTCCAACAACCACGAGATTGGATTCTTGAGACGAATAAAAGTTACAGTAAACGCAATGTTCCACACCTGAAGGAGGATGTGTTTGCTTATACAAGGCGTACATCGTTGGTGTTTGTTAGATTGTGGGGCTATTTACACATTTATTCTTATGTACAACGTTATTTTGTGGAGTTTTTCCAGCAAAACACAACAGCCATTCAGTTGCTCGTCTTGTCCGCCATTTTGAAAATCTGACAACCACGTGTACTGACACTAGAACGCATGCCCTGCATGCCATGCTCGGATGAGTGAACAACAGGAAGCCCGATTTTAAAGAACGAAAGGAATTTCAAAGTCTTCAAAAGTGGCTCTTACCAGTTTCTTTTTTTTTTTATAACAATGCTGGAGCCACTGTATCGTATGAAAGCGCAAAGAATTTACGGCTACAAATATATATATTTCGACCCCAAAACAGACTGATCAGAATCGAAAGCTCAGCCGCTAAACTCCAGGGGAGAGGTTGATCGACTTGCAAACTGTTATACGTTGTCTGTGCCGCTGATGGCCATGTATCCGTGGTTACTCCTTTCCTTTTAGATGGAAGCTGTATTTGGGGTGAAAATCAAAATCAGTTGTGTTTTCACTTGCGATGGAGTCGGACTTCATGCTATAATTGGTTGCAAGTGAAAACCGCTTGTCCTGAGTGTAAACAAAAACCAAGCAAAAGGACACTTTCCGATTCTTCAGATTCCGCTCCTGGCGCGCTTCTAACCCCAATTCTGACTCCGTTTTCTGATAGATTTTCACTTTATCATAAGCTGCATCCGACTCCGACGCCAATTCCGTCACTAGTGCAAGTGAAAACCAGGCTGCTTAATATAAGGAATCTTCTCTATAGAATTTAATTTCTTTATAGAAGGAATTTTTTAACACCCACTGAAACAGAAATTGATTATTTAAAACCAGCAATATAGTTGATAACTAAATACCATTGCGCTCTAATTAGTTAGTAATTGGTTCGATAATTGTTTTACGAACATATGGCGTGCACTCCGCCCTAAATACTAAGACAATGATCAGTTTTTTTCTTTGGTAATTTTTGCGGACATTGTGTGGCTTTCTTACACGTGCACATGCATGTGCGCTACCTCATCAGTTGTATAATCTACTACTTCTGCTTCAATCTTTTGCCTTCTTTACAAAACAAGCCGTTGGGGCATTTTGATTTGTACGAAAAAATGAACAAATTAGTGAATCAATTTTATTCAGCTTTGACCATGGCTTAAACAATATTTTCTTTTCAATATTTGAAAGTGATATGGTTAGAAATACTATATTCTGGTTGAGTTATCAGGCACAAAGCAATGCAAAGCGAGGCTGCACCGGAAATAGAAGAATAAAAAAAAGACACCTTCAATTAGCCACTTTGCAAACGAGCAGGGGACTGGGGCGAGTTTTGAATGTTAATTCAGGTAGAAAAAAATCTAGTCTTCTGGTAAGTCATCTCAATATTAGTACGTGTGGCAATCCCCAAGAGCTGCCACGCAGACTAGCAAACTTACTAATCTTGAGATGCTTTATCAGATGACAAACATTTTTTGGTAATTGGATTAAAATTCAAAACTCTCCCCAGTCCTCTGCTCGTTTCCAAAGTGGCCAATTGCTTTGTGCCTGATCACTAAACCAGAATATCGAAAGAGGACTATTAGGTTGGTAGGTAAAGATGGGAGGGGGGATAGTGAATAGAACCAGGCCAAAAAAGAGGAAGGCAAGAATGGAAGAGAGAGAGAGCTAGAGCCGAAGAGAGGGCCGGGCGGGCGGGGGTTTTTATAGGTCGTTTGCTGTATGAACAAATTCAACTGAAATGTAACGACCTAGCTGAGTGGCCCCTACAGTACTACGAACATCGATCTGTATGAGAAAACTCTGAACGAATAGGTTTTATCCAGGGAGAGTTTGTGGGTAATACAACTGACCCACCCTTTACTGGTCATATCGATCAGTCAGTTTCTTGGGTTACTTGTGGTGTTGGGGAGTAGAGAGTGCAGTAGAGGTGCCGGTGAGAAAAAATTGCGGCTTACTCAATAGGGCGGTGTAAATACCACATCAAGGTTCTCCCCTGACTTAATTGCAATGTCGGAACAAAAAAGAGTATTTTTAACAACAACCCTGTTATATAATGATAGGCCACGTGAATGTACTATGAAAAATATCTTCAAATATATTAAGTTTTAGGAATGGACTGGTCGGGTAAAGCTTTTGAAATATGACAAAAGAGTACCTATGAAGATCCATTCAGCTTTACATAACTAAAGAAAAAGCATCCGGAGTTTTTAGTGGTTTTTTTTCTTGTTTTGTTGGTCACGGTTTCTTTCTCTATAAAGAGTGCAGTGGACCGGAGGGGTACTTGGGGAGCTTTGATACGGCGGGATCCTCCGCCTGGACTCTCCCAAATTTCAGCAAAAAGGTACCCTTTTATATACCTTTTTGACTGAAAAGGTACTACTTTCATATACCTTTGAAGAAAAGCTACCCCTTTTATAACAAAACTCACAAATTCCCACCCCTTTTCTGTACCTGCGGCCTGAAAAAGGTACCCCTTTTGGACGGAGCATCCCCGTATAGTCCATTATAAAGAGGGGGGGGGGGGGGGGGGCAGTGGAGTAAAGCAGAGAGAATAATGTGCTCATTAATAGGACCGGTCACCTGAAAGAAAATAAGGTTCTCTTATTTAATTGCATCGATATTGAAGTAAACAATAATATCTTTAGGCCACGAGACCCGTTATATAATGATACGCCACGTGTCCGATGAAAAATATCTGAAAAACATCAATACTTTTAGGAATGTAATGGTAAAAAAAACCTTTTGAAATACGATAAAAGCCAGCGTACCTATAAACATCCATTACCTTAAACAAAAGAATTAAAAGAACATCCAGGCTATGAAGAAATTTTTGTTTCTTTTTATTTTATTTTATTCTATTTTTTTTTTTTCGCTCTCATACGTCATACGTCTTTCGGTGAGTCACGAAGGAATCCAGTTATACGCAGTAATAAAATATATTTGCTTTCTCCCTATCCAAGCCATTATTTTCTGTCTTCGACACGAACTGAACACAACCTGATCCTGCACCACAGTACTGAATATTTCGTAGGCACTCTACACACGGACTGAATACCACCTGATCCTGCACCACAGTACTGAATATCTCAGTCGTAGCCATTCTACAAAAAGCTAAAGTTACTCGTCGAGTGTTTGGACAACGTTTCCTAACAAATCCGTGAATATAGGATATCAAGATGTCTACAGGTAGGACGAATAGTGTTCTCTTTCTGTCAATCATAGACAGTATATCATATTTTTGTTCATGTCTAGTTATGTCGAAATGCAGTACTCAAAGTGACTTGTAACGCGTAGTAAACTAAGTTCCCGAGTTTTTTATTCATGCACTAAGAGTGACAATCAACCAAATCTTATCGTAACTTCGGAAGGAAGGAAGGAAGATGGTATAAAATGATACACGATGATTCTGGTTTAGTTTTTCTTAGATGAGGATGGATTGTTGCTTCATGAGTC
Organism: Anthopleura sola; assembly: GCA_023349425.1. NCBI lineage: Eukaryota > Metazoa > Cnidaria > Anthozoa > Actiniaria > Actiniidae > Anthopleura > Anthopleura sola. The sequence goes on along the minus strand of JALHLI010000037.1, from coordinate 686,852 downwards.
GGCAATAATGTTTTCAATTACAAGCCCCCATCTCATTCACCCATTTTCCGGGCAGGCAGATTCAAGAAAAATTCTACCTCTAGGTTCGAGTCTCAATTGGCAAAATAAGATGATTTGGCATTGTACATCTTTTTCACTTTAGTTTATTTTCCGAGACGGTGCATTTATACAAATACTCAGAATAAAAAAAAACCCACCCCAAATGAAAACAGCTAGACTGCAAAGTCTTGAAAAAAGATATTTATCAAATACTTCCGGCAAATTTGTAAATTTCTCACCGAGTAAAACTATCATTCATTCATTCATCTACGATTTTTGATAACTATTGAGCGCGATTTTGCCAAAAAACAAATCGTAAAGGAAATTTTAGTTTCTCTCACGCGCCTTAGTAACACACATTCGTTACATAACGATGATGGCACTGTTTCATTGGTCGTCAACTGTTCGTTAGGTTTCTCTCACGTGCCTTAGAAACACCCATCTGTTATATAACGATGATGGCACTGTTTCATTGGTCGTCAAGTGTTCGTTAGGTTTCTCTCACGTGCCTTAGAAACACACATCCGTTACATAATGATGATGGCACTGTTTCATTGGTCGTTAACTGTTCGTTAGGTTTTTCTCACGTGCCTTAGAAACACACATCTGTTATATAACGATGATGGCACTATTTCATTGGTCGTCAACTGTTCGTTAGGTTTCTCTCACGTGCCTTAGAAACACACATCTGTTATATAACGATGATGGCACTATTTCATTGGTCGTCAACTGTTCGTTAGGTTTCTCTCACGTGCCTTAGAAACACACATCTGTTATATAACGATGATGGCACTGTTTCATTGGTCGTCAACTGTTCGTTAGGTTTCTCTCACGTGCCTTAGAAACACACATCTGTTATATAACGATGATGGCACTGTTTCATTGGTCGTCAACTGTTCGTTAGGTTTCTCTCACGTGCCTTAGTAACAGACATCCGTTACATAACGATGATGGCACTGTTTCATTGGTCGTTAACTGTTCGTTAGGTTTCTCTCACGTGCCTTAGAAACACACATCTGTTATATAACGATGATGGCACTGTTTCATTGGTCGCCAACTGTTCGTTAGGTTTCTCTCACGTGCCTTAGAAACACACATCTGTTATATAACGATGATGGCACTGTTTTATTGGTCGTCAACTGTTCGTTAGGTTTCTCTCACGTGCCTTAGAAACACACATCTGTTATATAACGATGATGGCATTGTTTCATTGGTCCCGGCGTCGTACTATTTGTTAGAAACACCCATCCCATACCATAACCACTGCAATAAAGTTCTTTCATGTTTTCGTTTCAAATGTTTGATTTGACACAGATATTTTTCCTATTCCCCTTTGCAGATTTTAATGTTCATCAAATGCTTTTCAAGGATACTTTCTTCTCCATACAACATATGCAGTGTCCCTATGCCTGCTGTTTGAAGTCTGACTCTGAAGTCAATAACCGATTTTCCAGGCTTTTCACTGCTACTGACAAGAACATCGTTCCTGATGCAAAAATGTCTCTCAACCGTCCTTCAGCTCAGTACTCTAACGTTGCCAATGACGACAACACTGACAAAAATCTCGGTTCTAATGACGTATCTAGGGAGGAGCGTCACCATAGAAACGGGCTGTCGAAATCTAAGATACAAGACTCATCAATTGCTTACAGTTTTGGCAAAAGTGCTTACAGTCCCATAGATAACCTGAATGGCAAGAACGCTACAATTTGGCCTGATATCCATAATACCAAGGATCCTCATGGCCTAGTATATCCCAATCCACAAGATGCCATCGATAAACCTGGGAATATTGTCCCGTTCAACCATCTACTGAACTCGGGCGTCAAACAAGGCAATGCATTTTGGATGTTGAATGATTTTTGGAACAAAAGGTAGGTTATAAGTATAGGTAAATTTGAACTCTTTATAAAACACACTCGTGCCAATTAATCATGGGGTAATTAGTATAGGTAATCGCATGATTTTGAGTGCAATTTAGAATAAATTATGACGAGTAAATTTTTCAATGTTTAACAAAATTGCACGAGCCGTTAGGCGAGTGCAATTTGTAATCATTGAAAAATTTACGAGTCATAACTTATTCTAAATTGCACGAAAAAATCATGCGATTATTTGTTAATCATATACATTCAACAGCTATGAACCAACCAATCAGAATCGATTTCACGTTTTGCACTGAAAAATTTCAAATTTTGCACTCAAAATTTCAAAATTTGCACTCAAAAATTTCAAAATTTGCACTGCCTTAGCAAATTTAGAATAAATTGAGGTGCTCTCAGCCAATCAGAGTGCAGAAATTTTTGTATGTATATGATTAGTATAGGTAATAATATGGTTTCGAGTTGAATTTGGGATTAATTTGCACGAGTGTGTTTATCAAAGAGTTCAAATTGCATGAGACCGTAGGTCGAGTGCAATTTGAGCTCTTTGAAAAACACACGAGTGCGAATTATCCCAAATTGAACGAGAAACCATGATTACTTGTTAATAATATACATGAAAAACCTTACAAACATTACCGTCCGACATTGAAAATCTCAAGAAAAATACAGAGCTATTCAACTGAAACCGACAAGAAAATTATTCAAAAACAAACAAAATCACCAACTTTTTAGCCTTTTTCACCGCTTAAACTTGTTCCATCGCGATCAGAAAGTGCATAGTCTTGATGCTTAATAATGCTCTTGTTTACAGTAGAAATGTTTATATTTTTATCCAAAGATTATCTAAGCCTCAGTACAGGAGCCACGATGAAAGCAATTCCCTCAGCAGCGGCAGCTCTTCACCAACTATTGAATCGTTTGGCACAAAGCTGCCACTCAATGACGACTCTGCATCATGTCCTGTAGACAGCAGTAGCGACTTTGAGTATAGTGGTGGAGAAGACCACAATGGTGGACAATACTGGAATGGTGGAGAAAACCGCAATGATGGGGAATACCTTACAGCTGGAGATCAATACCGAATATCACGCCAACAAAGATATAATTCAGTGCCACAAAGTGCAGCATCCATGAATATGCTTCAGCGAAATGCCAACGTAGGGAAAAACGAAGTTGTTTATTGTCCAATTTGTTTCAAGAAGCTGAAGCATCCTTATCATTTGAGGGTAAGGACGCTAATTGGTTGTCACAATCATGGCTATCACCATTATTTATCACATTTTTTCTCTTCTCCATCCTCCTTTCATTGACATTGTTCTTCTCATTGTTCTTCTCTTCTTACGCCGGCCACCTATTTCCTAGAGCAACCCTAGCTGATCGGAAAGAATTTCATGATTGGTTTACTGATCTCCTCTGGCACACTGATCATACTCCTGGCTTTCGTTATTCCCAAACTTCTGCACCACATGATCAACCTCATTTTCAATAGTCCAATACTCCGTTTTATACCAAACCTCCTCCTCTTTTTCAATACCTCCACAACTCCTTTCCTCAACACCAACAATGTCCATTACATCATTCCCACATAGCTCAGTTGGTTTGTGCGCGGCCTTTCGATCCTCGGGGTGTCTAATGAAGTTGTTGTTGTTGTTGTTGTTGTTGTTGTTCTTCTTCTTCTTCTTCTTCTTCTTCTTCTTCTTTTCGTCTTTTCCTTCGTCGTCGTCGTCTTCCTCTTCTTCTTAATTACTACTACTATTATCATCATTGATATTATTAATATTATTAGTTATTTAATAGTTGTTAATTATTATTGTTATTAGTAATAACATTTAGTATTATTATCAAATCACGATATTGACAATGTTCCCTCCCTCTTTAGAGACACATGATCATCCACAGCGGAGTCAAGCCATTCCAGTGTAACTTCTGCCCCAGACGTTTCAGCCAAACAGGGAACCGTAATGCTCACATGCGCATACACACCGGAGAGAAACCTTTCCAGTGTGACTTCTGTAATAAAAAATTTACGCACGCGTCATCCAAACGACGCCATGCAAAATTCTGCAAGGCTTTATAGATTATTTTTATGTCACAGCATAGCGCCTTTCTGGTGTTTTATCAAATTTATAATAATGATTTACTGCTATTTTCATAAACATGTGAACTTGGGTAGCTGCGAGCTGCACGCTGAAATTTGGTTTTTGGCTTCCGTCAATCAAAACTAATCAGTCGGTATCTTTTATATTTTTGACTGGCGGCAGTGAAAAACCAAATTCCAACGGGAAACTTGCAACTACAGAGTTCGCATGTTTATGAAAATAGCAGTAAGTTAGTAAAATTTGATTGAGGAAAGCCAAAACGAATTAGGTATTAAAGTGAGACCTCATTACACGTAATACGCTCGGGCGTCCGGTTTTCTTACTGGAGCCGGAGCCACCTTACCCCATGCAGTACCTATCCTAGGTGCCTTTGTATATCGAATTGCTTCCCATCCCCAAATTGGACCTGTTTTCTAAACTTGGTAATACACCGTTCCAGAGGTAGAGACCAATGCACATGCGCTTTGCAAAGCCTTGGTTTGAATGCTTAGAATAGATTTTGTAAGACTGTGAAACGGTAAAGCAGACAAAACAATCACGACATACATGGAATGAATTTCTGAACCAATCACAGCGTGCGAAATTTTTGCTTATCCAATGAAATTGCTTGAACACGCGGCATCTCCACGGTCTTGCAAATAAGGAACAATTCCACAATAAGCCGTTAAAATGTATTAGTTCGCAGAATATATATAGAGAATCTAAGTAAAAATGAGCCAAAGAGAATTGGTTAAAACAGAATTTTAAGCCTGGCCAGTAAGACCCAAATTAAGGTATCAACACTCTGCAAGACTAGTGTCCTAAAAAAACTAAATTGAAGATTCAAGCCACTATTGTAATATTTAATGAAAAAGATCGTTCCTAAGAGATATTATGTACCAGTATATCAGTATTAATGTAATATTTATGCCTTGATTTGAAATTCTTTAACTTTTAAAAATACGACGAACCTAAGACATATTATGTTGTAAAGAATGGTCTGAACCCAGGTGAATGAATATTTGTCGAAGAAACAATATTTGTATTATGATCATCCGGGTGAAAGGTTGTAAGGTTGTCGAAACGTCAGTCGCATCAAACAGTCCTTCTCAGGACTACATTCACCCCGATGATCATAATACAAAATTTTACTTCGATAAATAGATATTCTATACCAGTATATCAGTATAATGGAATATTTAAACCTTGGTGTGAAATTCTTTAAAGATTTATAATAACATCGGAAAAATAAAATTACTATCATTAAATAGAGTCAAATGGTTTAAATACACTGAACTGAATGTGAAAGAAAAAGAGATCGTACAAAACTGGGGGAAAATAAAGGGAGACTAAATACGAACACTTCATATTTCCCCCAAGATGAAAACTGGTATGAAGTCCATGAACAGGTGCATTGTGGTCTAGCTTGGGTACAAACGATACCACATGAGGCATAACGGAAAAAACGATATTTTTACCCAACCTAGCCCAGAATGCATCATGTTCTATATGCAAAAAAGGTCTAACCACAAGCAAAAAACCTAAGATATTTAGATGTGCCAATTTTGAACATGCATTGGCCTTGGTTCCAGTCTACCATACATCTTCCCGTCCTATCAATTCACCGATTTTACTTGAATCAGACCACAAAACAATGGTTCCGAATCGATGTTTTGTGTTTTCATAAAATTATTGTATTTTCTCTATTCCAACCACGACACGGGTAGTCATTCAAGCAGGGCACAGGGTACCCAAATTCATTCCAGCTCCCCTTTAGTCCTAGTCTCCCTCTCTCCCTCGTCACGCAACAGCTCCCTAAAAACAGCTGTAAAAGTAGATTCTTATATAGAAGAGATTCTGTATGAGAGGATAAACTGTTCTAGTTACCTTACTACAATTATTACCTGACTAAAAGATGATCACGTGAACAACACGTGACAAGGTACGTGTCCAACACGTGATCTATTACATTGCATCGAAATGGAACTTGTGCGCATCTTCTCGTTTCTCCTTTTGATCTGCTCGCTGTAAAAATAAATGTTGACGTATTTATATTAGTATAATTGAATTCGTTGCAGTGCAGTAGTGGATCGAGTGGATGATGGTAATGAAAATAAGATAGTAATGATTTATGATTTATGTGACACGCTATCTATGATCTACTTTTCTTAAAATAAATAAATGAATGAATGAATGAATGAATGAATGAATGAATGAATGAATGAATGAATGAATGAATGAATGAATGAATGAATGAATGAATGAATGAATGAATGAATGAATGAATGAATGAATGAATGAATGAATGAATGAATGAATGAATGAATGAATGAATGAATGAATGAATGAATGAATGAATGAATGAATGAATGAATGAATGAATGAATGAATGAATGAATAAATCACTTTTTATAGTGGGATACAAATTCAGTAAGTAAATACTGGTTTCCAATTTGGCCCACTGTCACTCACACACACTACCACTACATTATATATTCTATGCATACAACTCAACTCTCATGGTGATTTTTACGGAGGGAGGAAAAACCAGACCTTGAGAAAAAACCGTCGTGGCACAGGAGAGAACAACATCAAACAACCCAACCGGCTCGAACCCGGACCACAGCGGTAAGCTGCGAGCGTTAAACCAGTACGCCACCCATGCCACCCATTTACCTTTTCTAACAAATGTAGTACCATGATGACCAGAGCAAGTAATACACAAAGACCCAACATACAAAGACCTGTCAGTAGAACGAGCTTGCTGGGGGTGACTAGAAGCTTGGTCGTCCACCTATAAACAGACATGCTATTAGTATTAAACCAGGTAACTTTGGTAAGGTTAACTAACTAAGGCTAAGGTTATGTCATGGGTGCCATCTTGGTTGACGATAACAAAGCATTCCTCATTTGCTTCTCTTGTTGTATCAACCAAGATGGCGGTTGTTTCATTGTTATTTATATCTCAAGGGATTTTGAGTCATGTGGTTGCACACCCCGAATAAGAAAGGAGGTGTGCGCTGATGTAGCAAAGTATCTCATCGTTCTGTTCAGGTCGTGGGTTTGATCCTCGGACCCTCTGTCCTGCAAGAGTAGGGTTGCTTTTGTTTCTCTCTTATGGAGCTTCAAACTATTGGGAAATATTCGTCACGGTACCAACCACTCAGGAAACCCATCAGTTTGCTTCATATTATAATAGAGTGGTTTTCGTATGGATGGGAAACATACGATACTGACTTACAGCACGTACACGGTACAACATGCCGTAACATTGAAATGGCTTCCCATTGTCTTCCAGTACTTCATCTAAACACACTAAGAAGTTACGGCAGCGGTAAGATATGGTACGGCTAAAGTACGACTACGAATTCGCCATATTGTGTCCCACTCATGCGAAAACCACTCTAATGTAACCATGGTGACTTACTGGTTTGGTTTATCTGGTGGGTATGGTATGATGATCATCTGTGAGTTAGGGATGACGGATGGCCAGGAATGGCTGCGAACAGGCTGTCAAAGGAACAAACCATAAATAAGTTCTAACTCATGGAAAACCTAGCATGTTAAATCCCAATAGCCCACTTTCGATATTCTGATTGAATGACCACGCACAAAGCAATTCAAGACGAGGCTCCGGAGAAACAATGGAGTAATCCTGATATATTCTTTTGTTTCCCCGGAGCCTCGTCTTCAATTGCTTTGTGCGTGATCACTCAACCAGAATATCGAAAGTGGCCTATTCCAGTTAGCTGTGCCCTGACCAAGAGGTTGTTTCATGGTTCGATCTGTGAGTCGATCCCTGTCGTGCCCAACGTGGTCTGAAATGGGAAAACATTACGCCCAAACTGAACAGGTTTGTTCAGTGACTTACGCTTTTCTTGGCCCGTGGCATCCCAATAGTGAGTTTGTCAACAAAGTTTGGAGTTCGTCCCAAACCAAACACGATGTAAGGACATTGCAGTGCATAGTAACCAGACTGAGACAGTTGGGCCGCTGAAACACACAGCATCATGCATTAGATTTATTGAAAAATAAAATGAATAAATCAACTATGTTTATAGGATAACACTCCACAGTAATTCAACTGATAAATAAACTCGTGGTCGTCTTTTAACGTCTTTCAGTTAGTTGACGTGGTCATCCGAGGCATGTGCAGGTCTTAACATTTGCAGATGTAATCTACACAGTTATTTTAAGACCCCGAGTGTTGGTCCGGCCGGGACTCGAGCTACAACCTCCCGCACACCAGCTGGACGCTCTTACCAATTGAGCTAACCGGGCGCCGGTGGCAGAACACAAGAGAAGTGTTTGGAGAAGCACTGCCGATGCATAGCAGAGCGCTTCTCAACACTTCTCGAGTGTTCTGACAATCTCCAACTGCTTTATAACTTCACACAGCACAGCAAGCAAGTTGTTTATCTCTTTTATAAAATACAAATATGTGCACATGTGTTGTGTGCTCCGTCTCATAATGCACGCACTATCAACCAATCAGAGAGCGAGATTTATAACAGTTTGTTTCCATAAAACTGAACAGAACACGGAAAAAGCTGTTTTCTTCTTAAATAAACCAGCTGATTTGATCGCCTTCCCCGAAAGGAATCATGGGTCACTATTTTTGGTTAGCATTTTTCGAGCATTTTCCGAGCATACAACGTAGACTTTTCTTGTTGATTGAAATAAAATTCCGCCTTGAGTTCCAGTAGTGTCTACGATTAATTTAAAGAAGGAAGAACTCATATTTCATAAATTCTCTTGGCAGAATAATGGGAAACTGATGCTAATCAAAAGACGATGTCAAATCCTCAATTCTGATTGGTTGAACTTGAGTTTGTTCTGAAGGTCAACTCAGCTGGAATGAAAGTAACACAACTCACCAGCACCAGTCTTGGCTTTCCCATCATTATCAGTCATTGTATAACTAACATATGGACCAGCCTGATTGACTCCATACGGCTGAAACAAGACCACAATCAGGACATCATTAACCCGTACGTGCATGGATGTGATGCTACATGAAATGATTTGATCTATAATATGATCTGTTGTTAGCAGGTTTGGTTATTTCAAGTTGCTATAGTTACAGGGACTATGCAGAGATCAGTTTAAATTTGTATGCCGGCGCAGGGGAGCACAGACAGGTTAAAACACTGTAAAATACTGGCGGGGGGGGGGGGGGGGGGGGATGAAAGGTTCTACAGTCCTACCTCTCTGCTGTACATGTTTTTTACGAGTGAATCTGTTGTTGTTACTTTCAAATTCTTTGTTTTCGTTGTAGCTGTTTTGTTGTCATCGTTGATCATACTGCTGCCGTTACTGTTATTAGTTGTTCTTCCAATTTCTTTTTTGTTTTTATCCCCTGTAGTTGTTGTTGCTGCAGTTGCTGATGTATGTGTTGTCTCTTTGGTATTTCGGTGTTCCTGCTGTTGTTGTTGTTGTTGTTGTTGTTGTTGTTGTAGCTGCTTCCGGTAGTTATCGTAATAAAACCTTTTCCTCGAGTCTTATAACCCTCATGCTAGTAGTTTATACACTCAAGGCCTCGAACAGCTCTTAGTCTACATTGATACAAACAACAATTATCTTACCAATTTGTTGTCTTTACAGGAAGTAATAGTTGCGCCACTCAAAACTACGAGAAAAGACCAAAAAAGCATGAATTTCAAGTAGGATGTGTAAAAAAAAGCTAAAACCATCAAATAATCTCTTACTCACCAACCACTTTGACAAATGATGCATCAACATAGAGATTATTACGAACAGCATGGAGTTGGAAACTGTCAGGCTTAGTCTGTGTTACTATGATGAAGTCTGTTATTCCCTTGGAAGGAAAACACATAATAATAATGTTTTATTCAATTTGCAAGAATAAATTTGTTAGTGCTAAATGTGGCTAATGAATCAAATGTAGGCAAAGTTAAACTTGAGGCTTGCAAGTCATTGCTTGTGCTGGGTAGGCACGATACTTCTGGCCAGTAGTTTTTTGACTACATGTGCAGGGTGCTCCAAGCGCTATGCAGGGACAACACTCATGAGGCTTGCAAGTACTGCTTGTTGTTTTGGCTCCACCTGGCCCTCCCTGGTGGATATGACAAGGTACTAAGCAAAAGTATTCTTCCACTGACTGCTGTCAGGTGTCAGGGTGGTAGACCGTGGACAGTTATCATGGTTACCTCCTTGTCGAAAGGGACAAGTGAGTCCTTCTGGGTGGCATTAGGATAGCACCGTCAATGAGTTTGAAGCCGTTTCACACAAATCATAGTGCAAAATTAAATGTTGACTCTTGTTAATATGAGAGCCTCTTTACTACAGCTGTACAACCCATGTAATCACTAAAGTTAAGAACAGAAACGTCAAACGAAAACAAAATCATTTTTTATATACTTACATTCTCAAAAAGATCAAAGAATGTAGCAACGACTGCTCCCTCTAATGACATCAGAGACTGAGTACAAAACAGAACAGAAAACAACAAGAAAGTTAACAAGAAGTAGTTGTTGTGCCTTACTATTACCTTTTCAGGATCTCTCGTAGCCAATCTGACCCATTCCTCGTGGAATGGGAACTATTTGATTCAAGGGTTTCTATCGCAAAACCTTACATGCTAAATTCCAATTCAATCTGTGAGTTAACCATGCCCTGACTTAGATCAGCAAAGAAGGGTTTCCCAGTATCAATTAAATTCGAAGAATTTTTGGTGGAATTTAATGTGTTAATCATTAATTTTGTATGGTTGCAAGCCATTGTCATAGTAGTTTTTTTGGTATGATAGTGAACATGACAGTGCATGTGTCCAAGCATTCTGAATGGATGATTATGATGAGATCTCAAGTAACAGGAAAGAATCAGCAATATTGTCGACTCATGCCATGATGTCACATGCCAAGACAACAGCAGATATTAGAGTTACACTATTGTCTTCAAACTGTTGCAGCTTTAAATCATGGCATTTGGGTCAGTTTCTATACATTTACTTTATTGTTGACCCAAATGCCTCGACTTGAAACAACTGTTTGAAGGCAATAGAGTGTAACTCTGATATCTGCTATTCATAGGACTTATCAAGTCCACACTATTAACTATGTGTAAGTATATTTTCTTCATTATGTATTTGTCAGACCATTCAATGGTGGAACTTACTGCGATTCTCAATATTCTGCGAACTCGGTAGTTGCGAGTTTCCCATTGGAATTTGCTTTTTCACAGTGGCCAGTCAAAAATATAAGAGGTACCGACTGATTAGTTTTGATTGATAGCAGTAAAAAACCCATTTCACAACAAGCCGCTGAAATGACTGAGTTCACAGAATATTGAGAATCACAGTAAACCATTTGCAATAACTACTACCTACCTTCCACTGCACAGAGAATGTTCTTCCATTTGCACAGTGATGTTTTGAGTCACTGCAGGGGACATTCTGAAGTAACACCGGTGCTCTCTTGATTCTCCTGGATCAAGGGAGTAAATCAAAATTCAGTAAAATGCAGGTTAAATAACAGACTTACTTGCTGTGTACAGTTATAAAGCACATTGGGATTGTCAGAACACTTTGTGAGTGTTTAGCCAATCCTTGGGACCGGAGGGGGGAGTACTTCCAAGTAAAAAGGGTGGGAATGAGTGTCAAAAAAATAAATTAGCAAAAATAAGCAAAGGGAGAGTTTAATAAAGTATATTTAATATCATTAAATTTCACCCCTAAAAGATAGAGTTTTGGGGTGTGGTCCTTGTTTAATTTTAGCCCTAGAAGATACCGCTTAAAAACACAAGATAAATCATTTAAAACAAAAATCATTGAGTTTATTGCAACACTGATACACTGAAAGTCTGATATCTGGTTTGATGTTTTGGGCCACCAAACATGTACCCCTAAAAGATAACCCATGTGCTAAAAACCAACAGCTTTTACTTTATTACCCATAAGTTAGAGAGGGAGTGACTTACGGTTTCAACCACTAAAAGATACAACTCTCAACCTGAACCTTCGTTATATTGGAGTACCCTCCAGGCTGGGACTGAAGTTGGTACTTTTTGCTTCAAATACCATAATATTTGTGATGAATATGGAAAGTAAAGGCTTCAAACTATTGACAAGGGACCTTGACAACAACTTACCAACAGCAATTTTTGGTGCTAACTTAACTACTATTGTTTGTAAACTTACTTTGGAGCAATGATGTCTAAGATGATCAGTCCATCAGGATATCCATCCATATTGTAATCACCTGAAAAGAATGAGATCCGATAAGATTAAATCTTAAATTCTTTACCGTGTGACTACTATAACCACTGAGACATTGAGAACCAATCAAAATGTAGAATGAAGACAATGCATTCCAACTTTGGCTAGTCGAGCCAATCAGAATACATCAAAACAGTAGCACTTCAACATTGAGTCCATCTCATGCAACAAATTTATTTCAATTCCCACGAGAAAAAGACGATCATGTAAGCAACTTGTGCTGTCCAGGATTCTGATTGGCTCAACTAGCCAAAGTTGGAATGCATTGTTTTCATTCTACATTTTGATTGGTTCTCAGCTTCTCACTGTCTAAGGTTATATAAAGTAGTCACACTGTAAGGTTGATCTGATCATGTAGCTGTTTCATCAAGCAGTTTTTTCTCAGAATATAAATTTATGATTCATGGACAGTTTTGAACTCTCTGCATACTGTCAGGCACTCAAAACCGTTTTTGATGACATTTTTGATAAGATAATGTACAGTACATACCTGTTCTTAGTGTCATCAGTGGTATGTTTGCAATTGACTCATTACTAGAGGGGGGTATGAATTGCCAGGAGTCATGACTATTGGCTAAAACCTTTGACCACTTTAAAAGAAAGAAGCAAAGCAAAATTAGTGTCTAATGCTTTTCACTAAGAATACACAGGAATACCAACATGAAAAAATGGAATGCTAAAGAATAATAATTCCGTACTCAAGTTTCAAATTCTCTGTTGCTCAGGGTTAGCCTCCATTTTAACATGAGGTCTTGCAATCCCAATGGAGGAGTATCATCTTAACACAGGATTGACTACATTTTGGTTGACAAAGTACCTAAATTTTGACTGCATCCAAAGCAAAATGTTTGGAACCCATATTTGAGCTGTTATCAAAGACCCAGAGGAAAAAACCCTTAATGCAGTTCTTGTCATTTTAATAACACAAAGCAGGGCTAGTGAATTGCCACTCATGATGACCAGCCAAATTATTTTAAGCTCAGTCATACTTCATTTCTGGCTCAACATTACTGGTCAAAATCACTGACAAGGCAAAGATTCGACTGGACAAGTTCAAATTCTGGCTGGATATTGTCTGATGACCAGTTGTATTTTAGCCCTACAGTGTAATAAACATACCTTGTTATTGATGTAAATGTAGATTTCACTGACTTTGCAGTTTGGCAAAGAACACACAGGAAGTAAGTGATCTAGTTTACCGTCCCTGTCTGATTGAAAATAATAATAAAAATTAATATTAAACTTCTTTCTTTGCATGTATACTGTACTGGTGTCTGCTTAATAAAGTGTGTCTGATGAATAGAGGTTTCTTTCGCAGTAAACTTAAGGGAAGAAATGAATGTGCAACTAGCTGACAGTGTCTGTTTATTGAAGGGTGTCTGTGTAATAGAGCATTGAACGTCTGCTATCGATAATACACTGTACATCCCCACCAACTTGAAAGAGAAATAGAATGAATGTACTAATAGAAAAAGGAAAGAAATACATAATGAAATATGAACACGTTTTGTAATTCGAGATATAGTCTATCTATGCAGAAATTCTTAGGGTCATTTCACAATGTTGGGGAGTGATATGTTGTGTAGATTACCCATATTGTAACTGATAACATAATAATGTAATAGTTCATAGGGAGAGGTAATTTTCAGAAAAATCAAAACTATTCATAGTAAGATATAATTAATATAATAATATAATGGTTAATTAATATAAATATGAAATAATAAATTTTAATAATCAATATAAAAAACTAAGATTTATATATACAGAAAACAGCAAAAAGCAAAAATTTGAAGACTGCATGAAATATTAAGTCCACCACTGGCAGCAGAGCGAAATTGCGGGAAACACCACACATTCCCACTAAGATGTGCTTAACATTATTCTTACCAAAGTCAGAAAATGATGATTGACCAATGACATGTGAACTGGCACTGACTCCATCAGGAAGACCAATGCTATCTGGAGAGTATGTTAGAACTCCTTCCTGGAAGACAAGGTTTGAATGTCATCAATATGGACAGACCCTTGCAGAACAATGACTGGAGGGGGAGGAGTAGGGGCATAGGGAGAAAGGGTGGTGGGAGTTGAGGGAGAAAGTCATGAAATCCTTTAACCAGAATTGCTAATTAAATTCTAGTTTTGCCGGCCCACCCCCTTACTTTATGACCAGTCCCTAATACATAGGTTTTGTCTAAGTGTTGAGGTCTGAATATTTTTTTACTGCACTAACCTTGTTTTCCCAGATTTCAAATTTGTAGTCTTTAGACTTTGAGGTTACAAACAAATCTGAAAATTAGTTGAACAATAACTCGTTATCTGCATCTTATAATTATGATAATGGTATAATTGCTTTTCTGCTTTCAAGAACATCTGGAAATTCTGGAAAGCATCTACCATAAATCCTCTATTAAGCCCTCCCTCTCTAATAAGCCCCCCCTTTAAAGGATGAAATTTATTAAGCTCCCCTCCCCTCCCCTCCCCTCCCAAACTAAATTCACAATCAAGGTAAATCACACTTGAGACTAACAAAAGTGAATCAAATGTTGAAAATAGCTTGTAATTCGAACAATGCATTTACCATGCGCCTATAGATTATGCGAGACAGTCCATAGTTAGTAATACTTCCATTTAATCCTGAGTTTACCGTTTTGGAATAAAGTTATCATATCACATTATATTCGGATTATACAACTTACTAGAGCGTTTCGGCTAAAAATCAATAACCCCCCTCTCTATTTAGCCCCCCTCTCCAATAAGCCCCCCCCTCAAATGTGCCTGAAATAAATAAGCCCCCCAGGGGGCTTAATAGAGGATTTACGACAGTAATCAATAATGCTAAAAGTTCTACATGAATCAAGCAAACTACCTGCTGTCTTATCACCAGTGAGATCCAAGAAGCCATTGGAATGGGGAATTGCCAAGGGTGCTAATTTTTGATTCTGTTCTCCAGGGGCTCCTGAGTTATCTTTTTGGGTTTGTTTCTCAAATGTCCTGTTTTTTCTAAAATAAATAAAATAATATAATTAATACAAACAATTTATCTAATTAATTCTGTAAATAAACTTTTCCTAAATCCCTTGGGTGAATGTGAAATCTATTATTTCCATGATCACTATGATAAGATATTTATTGAAATCCCTGAAAAATGCAAAATATGTCCCCAAATTTTTTTCTCTCAGAATGTAACCCATGATTCTTTCTTTCTAACCCCCCTCCTCCTCCCTGCCCAATGCTGTTTGCTGTACAAAGAGTTTTACGGAGATATTTCACATGGTCACAAAAAACATACCCTAATGATATCCAGTAGGTTCTCTCCTCAAGGCTTGCATTGTTCTTGTCGTAGATTGTCCCCAGAAAATCAGGTATTAGGTCACCATTAACACTACATAAAACAAGTAGAGTAAATATCATTAATCCTCTCTTCATTGTTATCCTCAACATAATTATTTGATGATGTCATACACTGCTATCGCATGTGCCGGCTCTCATCACTGTTATTTTGGGTTAATTCCTGGGACCACCCATCATATACACCATGGATTTCACCAAATTATGGAATGCATCATAAATATTGTTCACCTTTCAGATGCTAGACGTTTGTGATTCTGTAGAGAAACATCAACATTGTAGTCTGCATTCCTTTCTCCAAGGGTTAGCATCCTTTTGATAATTTCCTTCACCACGATTTTTGAAAAGGATGCCGACCCATGGAGAAAGGAATACAGACTAAGACATCCATGTTTGTCCACAGAGTCACAAATGTCTAGCTGTCTAGCATCTGATCATGACTTGGCAGACGACGTGATATATTCAATGAATGCCACACTTCAGTGAAATATGTAATATGAATAGAGCTGCTAGTTGGTTCTCTCCTTTGCTTCCAGGTTCTTAACTCAGACAAAATAAACATTATTTGAGAATGGAAGACAGGTCAAGAGCACTACTAATGTGCTGCCTCTCACCACTTTGCACTTGGTTTCATTCATTCAATCATCTCAATCCATGTCTGGAGTTGTTTAACAATAAAAGGTCTAAAATTTTAATCCACTCACTCTAAAATTACAGGCTGGTCCTTTAGCTCCTCAGCAATTTCTAAGGAATCCTTGACTGCAAAAAAAAAAATGGATTAAATTTAATGAATAATTCAACAGCCAAGGTTGACTAAAAAATGTACAACTTTATAATTACTGCACAATAATTATTGAATTAACCTAATGCATATGAGTGAGTATGCAAGTGAGCTAGTGATATATGATAGGGAAAACAATTGAATAAAAAATATATCAGCATCTTAAAATGTGATAATTTGTTTATTGTACATAGGTGGACACAATAACACAATTTACAGTTTGCCATAAAATGATATTGTATCAATTAACTGATATTGTTCTTATTAATGGCATTATCATACAGATATGGACATTAAATGTGTAATATCTAACATAAATTATCAAGACATCAACTTTTTTTTCTGCTTCACCCTATGGCTTTGGCAGAAACACAGCCTTGGTTTTGATAATAATTATTGCTGTGAGCACTTACAACATGTATCAAGCTCAAACTTCAGCTCATCCAAAAATAATGTATTAATTACTTAATAATAAAACAGTTTTGCATAAAAATAGAGTTAAATCTCCAGAGGGAAGAAAGTGTATTATTTAGGTAAACCAATATATGGCCGCTTTGACAGTATGTGAAACTGGCCTTGCTAGTATTCTTGCTGTTGTTGATATTTTTACGAGCAAGATATACTCTATGGCTGCATTATTCTTACCTTTGCTTAGCTCCTCTAGATTTCCCCAAAAGACATTTACATTCTTTGGTTGTATATTACTTTTATCAGGTTTGCCTGCCTCAGTGGTGATCAAAACATCCATACAACCATCACCATTAAAATCTCCTGGTCCAACATTCACAATAACTCTATGGAATAACATAAATATATAAATAAATGATCATATACTGTACATGTATAGACCCTTTTAATAAATCCTACAATGCTTTGTTTTCTGCGTTTGACATCAAATTAATTCTTTTAAAATTTGTTCATTTGAATGAGATTTAAAAGAATAAATTTGCCGTCATACATGGAAAATAAAGCATTGTAGGATTTGTTCTCTTTTCTCATTTGTGTGAATAAAATGTGACAGCTATTGGTAGCGGGCACTGGCTTATCACCACTGTGGTCTTGGGTTCAATTTTGCATATCATAAAAGTAGAGTTAAGGTCTCTAGCTAGGTTTCTCTCTTAATTCAAGGGTTTTTCTCCAGGTTCTGTGGTTTTCCTCCCATCGTAAAACTAACATTCTAAATTATATTTCATTCTGTGAGTTTGCATGCTGTGCCCTGACTTTTATTTTCAAGGTGAAGGCAGGTTTGAGGGCAGGATTCATTGGCCAAGAGCTGAGGGAACCACATGATAGCAATCAAATTCAACTGTTTCCAGCCAACAGTTCTGAGCTGGCAACAATACATTTATTTACCAGAAATAATAAAACTGGAAGAGATTCCACTGGAAATGAAAATTAGAACAACATTTGATTTGAGTTACTCTTCTCATTTCATGTTCTTTGGTATATAATATACATTATATAAAACATACAATTATTTACAGAGACAGACAGAAATCAGTGTGTTTTGTGGTCCATTGACCGTGTTTCCCTTGGTCCAAGTAAGCAGGTGTTATAATCAAAAACCTTAAGTTGCAGATTATATGAACTGGTAAAAATGACACAACTTTCCATACTGTGACAGTATAATTCTAGTAAAAAAATAGTGATGTCACAAGCTGTGATTGGTGAATATGATGGCAGTAATTTTGTGCTGTGACATTAAACATATGTTTTACTAATTTGATATGCCGATGCCAGAAAAGCTTTTGAAATAATAACCATTTTGTTTCAATTTGATTTGATGGTAATAACACTAACGAGGCTCGACCAGAGCGAAATATCTTTGTTAAACTAAACTAGAGTGTCTAAAGCTATACATCAAATCAAATTGAAACAAAATGGTTATTACATTAAACATACCTACTATAATAATCATTTCATTGTCATACTTTAATTACTTTAAAGGACTCTAGGTATAATCATTGTTTTGGGTGTGTCCTGATGCAGACAAACTGAAGACAACGTCTAAACTAAGAAGGTATTATGCAGAAAAACTTTGCAATGAGAGAAATACTTTTCAGGTGCAATATTAATACCAGAATACAATGGATAAATCTACAATTGTACCAGGATTATACACTGTACTATTACCATATTATAAATTATTATTTATAATTAGCTTAATATACAAACAACTCGAATATCCTTACCTTGTTGGAAAAGCTACGAGATTTTTTGAGGCATCAAACTTTTGGGAACCTTGATTCCATAGCAAAACATCTAAGTTCTTTCCTGTAACGATCAACAGTTGATAAAACCAGTTAAGCTTAGAATAATTTAGAATAACTTTTACTGTGGTGAATGTACTGATAGTAAGCTCCTTCTCTGACGTGTTCGAATTCACTTGTTTGTAGATTGTCGTTACGTTGTATTAACGTTTTGATTGAAAATATATTTTTTCTATAATTCAAGGAAATAGAAGCTTCATTTATAAATGAATATATAGGTGCTTTCTTACCTTGGTTGGTAATAACGAAAAAATCTGTAGATTTGTCCCCGTTGAAGTCACCAAATGCAGCTACCAAGCCATTGATGGATGAAATCCCAACTTTTCTCGTTACATCGTTAAAAGAACAGTAACCTCCACGTAGGAGTAATAAAGGAAGGATCAAAGTACACAACGAACGCAGTGACCAAGTTGGCATTTCATTCTCTTGGCTTGAATCCCACTATAACAACAGAATGGAAAAATATAACAACCGAGTATTTTCACTTTTCTTCGAATTAGAACCCAGGAATATCCGATATAAAACAGGCAACCCAAAACGCATTTCTCGCTTCACCTGTTAATATTAAGGAGGCTCGTTGTAGTTCTTTTTGGAGTAGGGTTGATCGGTTGAAATATCGAGATTTAAGAATGAAAATAATTATCGATTGCTTCGAAACTTCACAAATTAAGTTTCCAACAAAGGATCGAGGTTTTCTTTACTACTGGCTTTTTTAGTACAAAGGGTTACCATAGCAACGCCAGCCTATTAAAATACAATCCTTTTCCAAGCGTTTAAAAAACATACGAACATTTCAAACATTTTTGTGTAAGACCAAAAATGAATATTTACCGTTGATTTTTTTGAGTAAGATCCATGTTATCTTTCCAACTTTGTCAAATTGTTATTCTTATATGCTTTTTTGGAAATTTGAAAAAACTTTAGTTTCCTGAAAAATTGAAAGTTTTGCCCCCCGCGCCTGCTCGTGGGCTTAACTTGTCCATAACCCTTGCACGAAATTCCAACCTTTCAATCTTTCTTCAATGAAACAATGTCAACCAACTCTGATGTTGTTTAAAACTTAATTTATTGAACATTAATATTCAAATGATACTAACAAAATAAACGCACAGCCCAATCAGTCACCTTTGCACTGGCGTTCGGTGAGCCAACGTCCCTTTTGGTTTCCTCTTAAGAAACGAAAGACTCTTCCTGATATTTAACAGAACCATAACCAGTTTCTCGAAGTTCCGTTTTGGTAGCTCATCTAATAGCCAATAGTGGCTGTTAGATTTCCTGATTTCCCAGTCCTTCGATTTTTGGCGGAGACGAAAAGGAACGTTGGCTCTGGGAACGAGAATCAGTTCTACGAAGATCTGTTCCCAAGTCCCTAAACTGTAAAACCCTAGGTCGGAAGACCACCGGAAGGTGCGAGTGTACACTGTTATTGATATTACAAAATAGAACCTTTTTATTTCATGGAAATACCGCTGTCTCATGATTACAGACTCATTTACTCAGGTTTAGCCTCATTTCAGTGTAAGATATCCACAAAGGTAAGCTTAAGATGCTAACTTCAACTATAGACCCCTTGCAGCACTTCGGATGCAGCTCAATTTGGAGGACAAAACATTAGGTTTGCAAGTTTCAGGAGATTGCATTTCTTTTGTTTTGTTCTTCAAATTAACTTGCTTTCACACATTCCACAAACACAAAACAGAGGTTAACCCTGAGCAAAAGAAAACTCGAAACCGAAATACATTTTTTGTTCCCTACGGATAGTATTACTAACAAAATTTTCAAAAAATATGTTTTTTAGTTTTAGTGCTCAATTCAAACGCAACTTTTGAAAAACACAACAAATTTTTTTTCTACATTAATTGATATTGTATTTTTGGAAAAATATTATTTTCGTTTCCGTGGTTACCCTAATGCTAACATGCGACCTAATGCTATTATAATTCATTCTGCTACGCTAAGATTTTTAGACATTGCCTGGAATCAATAAGATGAATACATTATATGCATCTCATTATCCGTCCCTAGTAAATACCAGAACTTTCGTCATCTGATAAAAACTGCGAAAACCGGAAATGACGTCAATTGATTCCAAGCAAACGCAAGTATCTTGCAACTTTTTTTTTCATTTTGAAAATGCACGCATTGAAATATTTCACTAATATACATGTTTTTTAGAGCAGGTATGAGAAATCTGGTAGTGTCATTTTCAGAAAATTACGCTACATCATGACGCCATGTGCTCACGAAAAAATGAAAGGAATTTATACAAAGACCGTTTATCTAACTAAACCTAGGCCTCCTAGGCCAAGAAACCACAGGATTCCCGTCATAGTATGGTGTTATTGCTGTGCGTCGACAGTGGTCGTTCTTTTTTCGTCGTCTCACTATCACTCTCTGAGCTGACGGACAGGGAATCTTTGTGCAGCGGGTCTGGTTCTGGTTCGCTGTCTTCTAGAGGATGACTCTTTACTTCTTCTGTCAAACTCACTGTTGTCTTCTGTGTTGTTTTCGTTGTTGTGAGGCTGTGGGTCACTGTTAACTCCTCGTCCATTAATTCGTCGTGTTTTTTGTTTTCTAACTTGTTCTCTGTGGTGGAGGGAGTGACTTTATCTTGGCTGGTTTCTTTTGAAGATCCTTTTCTGGACGGCAGGTGGAATGGAGAAACACTAGAAAAATGGTGGATAAATCGCATGTAAGTGAATGAGCCGGAGGGACAGGGGTAGAGGAGGACAGGGACAGGGGTAGAGGAGGGCAGGGACAGGGGTAGAGGAGGGCAGGGAAAGGGGTCGTGAAGGGTAGGGACAGGGTAAAGGAGGGCAGGGACAGGGGTAGAGGAGGGCAGGGACAGGGCTTGCGAAGGGTAGGGATAGGAACAGGGGTAGGGAGGGTCACATGGACAGGGACAGGGGTAGCGGGTAAGTGCTGTAGCTGTACTCACCCTACTCCAATTCTGTCTTACCTTGTAGAGCGTGATTCAGATGCCTTTTCTTCTTCCTTATTTTCTTTCTTTTCTTGTTCAACACTACCATCCTTTTTGGTCTCTACCTCATCTTTCTCTTTCTCTTTCTCCTTCTCCTTCTCTTCCTTTTTCTCCAAATCCACTTTCTCGTCGGTCTTCCGATCACTATCAAAGCTATACGTTCTTGGAATAGAACGGGTGGTAGTGGAAGCACTAGGTGACCATGGCTTGGGTAGAGTTGCTGCACGCGTCATGGGTGACATTGGGGTGTGGTCTGTGGGGGTCCTGGGTGTCTTTTCAGTGGGTGTTTTATCTGCGTCAAGTGGTGGTGGAGATGCTGGACGGTTTGCTTTAGGACTTCGTTTGGGACTTGGCACGTCACGTTTAACCCATAAATCTGCATCTGTAGCGTCTAAAGTATAAATAAATAATAAGAGAAAGGGTCAGACGTATAGACAGTATAGACGTTTTGCACATGACGTCAAAGCAGCTCAATTGGAGGAGAAAACAACAGAATTTCAATCTCCTGAGAACTGAAAACCTTTTTGTTTTGTCCTCCAAATTGGGCTGCATTCCGAAGTGCTACAAGGGGTATATATTCGCCCCAAGTTCATTGGGGAGCACTGACTAAAGTAGCAGCAACAACACTCGACTCTAGTACGAGAAGGCAAGTGTAAATTTGCTTTACAGCGCGACGCGCAAAAGTATGACCACTTTTAATGTATTCGCATACTTCTATGCACGGGCTTTTTGCTCCAAACGAGCTTTTACGCGCCTTATTTGGTAAAACCAGACAGCTTTGCATCAATTGTGTCGGTTTAAAGTACAAAATCCCGTGCAAAGAAGTATGCGAATACATTAAATGTGGTCATACTTTTGAGCGTCGCGCTGTAATACGTCGTCTTGGATTCTTGTGAACAAATGATCAACATTCACAATTTATAAACTGATAAAGACGACCAGCGGTTACTATTTGGGACTATTTTGAATTCTTCGTTTGTACTTGACGCCATAGCCGCCATGTTGGATGAATTTAACAAAAGATTTTTCAATGAATTATTTTGTTATATCATCCTACATGGCCGCCATGTCTTTTGTTATTGCCAACGAAGTTGGCTAACATAGAGGAGTTTCAGGAGTTTCGAGTTTGTTACGGAAGTGCGTCATGTCTTTTGTTCTAAACAGGTTTGACTGGTTTATCCTCCATATAAGGAAGTGTACATAGTTTCGTTGTGATCGTGAGTTGTGAGTAATTATGTGGCGCGACGTGGGCGCGACGAATTGGCTGCTGCACGCTGAATCAAATAGGTTTTTTCGTTCGACTTCTAAAAATTATCTAAATCTTCTAAAAAATTATCTAATTTTAAATTTAGATTTTCTTAAGAACAAACGCTAGGTGTCAATTCCATTACTGATGAGTAAACTTAAACGGAATGAAAACTTTCATTTTCTCGTGCTTGTGTTAGTACTTGAGTTTTCAACGTGTGAGCATGTGTTACAAACTCAAACGCAAGACCAAAAGTTCTTTTAATGTAAACAAACACTACTGCGCATGCGTACCTAGCTTGCGTTTGAGTTTGCATTTGCGTTGCTCGTGTCAACCAGGCCTAACTCGTTAAGTTGTCTTCCTCACCTGGCTTAACCTTAAGTTTGAGTTTCTCTCCTTTAGCTTCTGATTTTTCTTCATGTTTCCCCGCGTCTACACTCTCCTCTGGCGCAGGTTTTGCTGGTTCCTCCTTCTTTGACTCCACTTCTTTCTCCCGCTTCTTATTCTCGTCTTCTGTTTTCTCTTTCTTTTCCGTTTCTTCCGGCTTTTCTCTAGGTTTGATTTGTGGTTTTGGTGGCGGTGCCTCGGGTCTTTTTATTGATGACGGTCTCACCAGGCCCTCCTCACTAATTTTGCCCGGTTCACGTTCAGCCGTGGGAACCCTGGGACGAGGAGCGGGCGTAACATCTTCGCTCGACGTCTTGCGAGTAATTCTTGTTTCTGAACCCTGAGAAAGCAATTGTTACTTTTAATGTCTTTCCTTTGCAGGGATTCTTCATAAGGGCAAAACTTGGAAGGACAAAACTATTAGCCGTTCCTAGTTTGAGGGAAAACTAGCTCGAGTTGGCATTATAGTGCCTTGTGGGACTGTTTTAGGGTAGCTGCCATATTGGAAATGTGTCGGGATTGGCTAACAGAATTTTGCGTTCATGGCGATCGAAAAAATCCATGGCTTCCACTCTTTAGGATAATTGAAAGACTTAAGCTACATCCCCACTAACGCGTTTTCATCGTAAAGCACATACCTTACGTTTTGGCCTACGTTCACACTTAAACGATCGAAAAAGCACACGTTTGAAAATGCTCTCTATCGTAGTGTGCCAAACGAAATACATTTAACACATTGACGTCATTCATACCGACACGCAAAAGACGATATTGCATTCTTTTCGATCGAAAAACGGAGCGTTTCGTAACGCATTGGTGTTTACGTAACCTAAATTGGCCGCCATAATTAAAGGAGTCGGTTTTGCGCCTACCTTTTCTGCTGAAGGCCGTCTTGCTGGTTTTGGCACCGTTTCTGGAGGAACCTGAGGAAGTCCGAGAAGCAAATTTAAATTATAGGTAATGCGAGAGATCAAAATAACATGGCATTCCTGTCTTGGACGAAAACAGAGCAGTTTATCTATTTAGCCTGGGTGGGCGTTTTCCCATTTCAGACCACGTGTCATTCCCTAGAGTATAATTTCTTTGTTTAACGGCTGCGCATGAGCAGACACATGAATATGGATACAATTCAAACGAAGAATCTTATTCTCAAGAGAATGACACGTGGTCTGAAATGGGAAAACATTACACCCAAGGTAAAGAAGTATATTCATTGCTCCTCTGCATGATTGGAATTTAGCAGACTTGGCCGGTATGCCGACTAGTCTCCTTTGCAGCCGTTATTATTGTCGGTCTCAAAATCCCTCCCCACTAACGGCTGCTTACTGTAGCCAGACATTCCATTCCAACGGCTTAGCCAATCACGGCTCTAGTTTTGAAATCGAGAACTGAAGCGCGCCAGATAAAAAAACAAAAGGAGTTTCATTCATTGTTTTGAATGAATGTTAGAGAAAATTCTGCAGCTCATTGTTTATTATATTTGGCGAGAAATCAGAGGGATTTTGAGACCGACACTAAGAACGGCTGCAAAGGAGACTAGTATGCCGACCTGACATAAGTGTTTCTATATAAACATAAATCAAACGTGCCTTTCCGAAACTCCCACTCCTTTCTTGTCTCAGTTTCATCTCAGCCAAAAGTCCACCTCCCGCCATACCACCAATACCAATACCAAACTTCTGTGGAGCAAACTTTGGCTTTTCCTTGACTGTTTCTTCCTTCTCCGCTTCTTTCGCAGCAGGCTTATTTTCACCTTCAGCCAAGGGGGTTGTCCTGTCTCGTACCATTGGGCGTGATCCTGGTGCCGTGGACACACGGTCACGTGGTTTGACGGCCGGTTTGGGTGGGATAACTGACATTGGTCGGTCTTTGGGAGGTGCAGGTTTTGGAGGAGGGATTTTCTTGCCCTCTTTTGCCTTGGGTGGAGTTGGTGACGTCTTTTTTTGTCCTGCTTTTGTTTTAAAAAACGAAAGAATGTTTCACAAGTATTGTGGCCGTAGGCATTTTCTGAGTTCAATAAATATGATGTATTGTGGTCTAGCTTCGGGACAAATAACACCATATAAGGCATGGTGAACAAAATATGTTTGTACCCGAGCTAGACCACAATGCACCATGTTCTCAGAAAACGTCATTGCCAATATTACACCGTGACCGAAAGAAAACATGCGGAAGTATGAAAACGTTACAACACAATAAAACGTTGTGTTACAATCATGGGTCATGCAAACATAAATGATATGAATAATTCATGAAGCAATATTTCCCATATTAAACCACTTTTTCTTGGGTATTATTCCCTTATTGACTTTAAAATGTGCTCCGCCGCCCCTGTACGACCAAGCTGTTTACCGAAGAGCCAGGAAACAGGCTCTAATATCGAAAGGTATACGAGAATACATGAAAAATGAATTGAAATAAATTAGAATGAGAAGGAATGGTAAAGAACACAAGACATTAATGGAAGGTTATTCTAAAGTAGAATAAATTAAAATGAATGGGAATGATTGAACACTAGACAAGGTGCACAGTGAGGCATTGGATTACCTAGTCCAGAACTGGACCCACTTTTCTCGTTAACTGATTGATTCAAATCTCAAAAATTAGACGAAAACAGCGCGCGCACACGAAATGCAATAACGAGAAGTACAATCTTGAGCCCAGAATCTTTTTGGTTAGCGGGCTGACGACAGGAAGGCGCTGGAGGACTCTGGGTAAGAGATTGCGAGAAGTACAAAGAAGACTTAGTACTTATCTTAGCAACTCTTACCAGTCCCTTTCCACTACTCGTTTCATTTTTGCCGCGCGCGCATTGATAAAAGTGGATGCAGCTCTGTATTAGGGAATATCCAAAAAATCGTGCAATGGATCACGGGAAGGAAGGGTTGAAAAGAGGAAAAGGAGAGCTTGGGAAAACTAGGAAAAAATGCTTTAGTTCTTTTCAGTTATATATTACAAACTATTTAAATGTTTAGTAATCCACGCGTTTACCTGAATAAGACACAGATGAGCTTATTTCGGGTTTAACGTCTAAAAAATTAAAGTTAAATCATGTGTTGAGATGAGTTTATGTGGGTCATTTGGTTCATGTGTTGAGGTCACCCTTGCAAACATTAATTGAAAAGTTAATAAACTTTTTTTCCAAGGAACGCTTGTATGTCATCGGCAAACGGCCTTTCCGAGGTTGCACGGGAAACTGGTAATGAGTAGGACGCGCGCTGAATCATGGGGCTGTTTAAGGGTATGCCAATAGAGGTCTTTAGCTTGGGCATAGTATTTTGCCCATTTCAGACCACATGCCATAAAATGGACAAAATAAACTCCCAAGCTAAAGAATTTTGCCTTTCTAGGATTGTACAAAGAGATTACCCTCAATGCACTTTCTTTCCCCAGGGGACACCAAAAACCTAAATTAAAGGAACAAGGACTTTGACCAGCTGCTTAGCTTTACAGCCATTCTCAGACACACGCGCACTGTTGCGATTTTTTCTGTCGCGACAAAGTAGGGTTTGGTGGACGTCAATCAAAGCGTTTCCATGACATTCCATACGCACATGCCTTTGTAGCTTTGTGTTTTCCGACAGAACTTTGGAAACGCTTTGATTGACGTCCACCAAACCCTACTTTGTCGCGACAGAAAAAAACGCAGAAGTGCGCGTGTGTCTGAGAATGGCTGTAATAACAAATTTTATATTTATCTTTTACTGTTTAAGAGCTGTATTTCATGTTTACTATCAGCATTTAATGCTTACTCAACATCAAGTCAAATTTACTTATCAAATTTAACAGCTTTTTTTCATCAGTTTAATCATTTACCACTCGTGCGGAATGTTCATCAGCTGAATCCCAAGTTTTCAATAGAATTCTTTCTGGCTGACAGCACATGGTGGTCAGTGTTTCACCACCATTTGGAGCAGATAATGGAATTAAAAGACTTTTATCAGCTGATTGAAACCAAACAATAGACCTGGTCTATTTTGGTAAAAGTTATCTTTGATATGAGACCTATGGTCTCATATCAAAGTTGGACTAGTGGTGTTTTCAATACATCTACATTATCTTATTTAGCCCTAACTCAACTTTGAATCATTCTTAGGTGGTGAATTAAGCAAATTTAGGAACAGAATATCGGTGACTTAAGTTTAATTTAGGTAAAGCTCTTAACTAAGTTTCTTATATTTTCCTTAAACATTTATTATATTAATTAATGCTTAGCTAATTTAGCTTTAATATGTTCATATCTAAATAACCTGTAACTCTAATCCAAAGAATTCATCACTTCAATTGAATCCACATATTGAAAGGATAAGATTAGAAGTCATAGGTAATTTAGACATGTGATAACAAAAGCTCTCCCCTCTCCTCCCCCCCTCACCTGTGGTGCTGGATGACGTAAACCATTGTGCTCTCATACCAGGATGATCGTTACTTCCTTCTGTTCCTGAATTGGCTCGCTTCTTCTTGAAGAATCCTGGCAGACTTATGCCACTAAAAAATAGAAAGAGTTGAGTTATATGCATAGAATATATAACGTAAGGGTAGTGTGTGTGAGAGAGACAGTGTGCCAAATTGGAAACCAGTATCATTAAGTTACTGAATTTGAATCCCACTATAAAAAAGTATTTTTTTTTAATGAAAAGAAAGAAATGAAACTAATGATTTTTGTGGCAATTTTTTTCGATTCAAAATCATTTCATTTTTTTATTTCTACGAGCTGATTGATACAAAAGGCGTGACCCCCTTCCCCCCACCCCATTAAAATAGCCTTCAAATACAATGTAGCCCCAAAACCTTTTTCTGTTCCCATATGCTGTAATAAATGGAAGACACACAAATGACTATGACAGGTTTCTTTGAAGCTTGCTTTGCTTAGGCTCTTTTGTCACTTCCTGTCCTTTGTCACTTCCCATGTTCTTAATTCACTTGGGGGGGGGGGGGGGGGGGAGGAATACGAGCACCAAAGTCGTGAAACCTGTCGCGCAACGTTGAGTTGCAAGTTGTAGAGCAAATGTTGGGCGTATTACCACCCCGTACAACAACAAAATATTGTTGCGCAATTTTATTTGTTGCAGAAGTAGAATTGCTCTCCACTCGTTTCATTGTTGCATGCTGGGTAGTAATATGAGCAACATTCCCTCTACAGCAACTTTAACAGAACAATGTTGCACGACAAGTTGTGCAATTTTGTTGCTCGCATTTCCGCGCCTTTCAGTTTAGTGATTACATCACTCATGTCACGCCTGTATAAGAAAAATAAACGTAGAAAGAAGGACTTACGCTCTGGAAATCAAACCAGCCTTTTTGGATTCCTAAAAAAATATAAAATATATAATATTTAAAATATAAAATGGATCTTAATGAAAATCCTCCTGAAAAAAAGCATACCATGTGCAAACAGGAGGCCTATCCATTAGTGCTTAGTGCTTAGTATGGTGCATTTATAAACACAAAATGACAGGCCTGAAAAACAAGTTAGTAGTTGTGGGAAGTTGTGGGTACAACCGTGGGTTCTTGCTGATGGTAATTAAAATAATTTCAAGCTCGATAACAAAGTGTAAAATTCATCTCATTTCTTGAAATCTTGTGTTTTCAGTCCTGCACCTACTACTGTTAACTGTGCTTAATAGTAGGAGCACAAAGTGTGTGTGACATATTCTAATGTCACGTGACACTTTATTCCATGTTCCATGACTATTCAAAATTGCGTGACAATGGTAGTTAGTTAAGAAAACTATGCAGACATTTTGAGCTACTGAGCAGTGCTGCAGGATGTTTTTTGATTAGTGTTAACATTACATATTGATTGTCAATTAGTCTTACAAAGGTTACAGTGCGACATTATGTTTATGGTTAGAGTTACGTGACAATAAGCGTGACTTTACTATTGTGTGACATAAGTCTTACATAACACTTTAGTTAAAGATTACAGTGCCACATTATGTTTATGGTTGCGTGACAGGAAGCATGACTTTACGATTGTGTGACGATTTAAACTTAAATTTACCGTTGTGTGACATATTTATCATTATTTAGTGTTTTTATGATGATTTTTTTCTTATACCTTATCGTCCTTGTCAGGAGTCGTCTGTTCGTTTCCCTGTAGTAGGAATATGCGTTCGTCAGATGAATGAGTTACAATTAAACATGCACGTTTTTATACAACACACTCCATGACTTGTTGTATGTTTGCAACACCTGTTGTTCTGTTTTATGAAACGTCAACAATGAGTTGCCCGCGCTTGCGTGACACTCCGTCACACAAATTATGCAGGGTTTTAAACAGCATACTCCAAGTATTTAGACACCCGCTGTGTACTTTACAACATTTGCTATACTGGTTTAAAGAATCTGCACAAATTGCGCGTGATTGTGTAACACTGCATTAAAGCTAACCCTATGCATGTTTTCATACACCAGGACACATTTCCACATTTTTTGATGTCTGCTTACAACAAGTTTTGTTAAATCCACAGCGTTACAACTGATTATGCTGCATGTTTTATGCATTTGTTGCAATGGGTCACAGATGTGTCACGCGCATTGATTGTGTGACAGGGTGTTAGACTGAACATACCCGTTCATATATACTACGAGTATTTCTACAGTTGCTGCGCGTGCACTTGTAACCCTTTGTTTTGTGGTAATTTTCATGTCAACACGCGCAACATTACGTTACATTACCAGATTACAATCTATCCATAACAAGTCAGCCCCCTCAACTGAGATTTCTGTATATTCTGTTAGCACCAAACTTAAGATATTATAGTTTATACTAGCCCAAAGAACCTGATTTAAAAGAAAAAAAAATACACAATAGCTTGGTAAAGAAAATACTTCTTACATCGGTGTTCCTGGATGTAGGCTTTGGTTTAGGAGCTGGTTTAGGTGCAGGTCTGGGTGGTGTCTTCGCTGGAGGTTTACTTTCCTTCTTTGGCTTGGCTTTTGGCCTTTGAGTAAACAAACATAACATTTAAAGAACGAAAATCTCGTATTTCAATTTTTTGGCAGAATCATGGGAAATACTAATCAAAATACAATGTTGAATTCTCAATACTCTGATTGATTAACCTTGAGTTTGTTCTGAAGGTTAACTTAGCTGGAGGATGTCACGCAACTGAAGGATTAATACTTGTGTGACATGACTCGATGTCACGCAACTGAAAAACTAATACTTGTGTGACACGAAAAAATGTCACGAAACTGAAGAATTAATATTTGTGTGACATAACAAGATGTCACGCAATTGAAGAGTACAAGTGACAATAGTACTTACTCATTTTCAGGAGGCGTTTCCCAGAAACTATCAATACTATTATCCTTGTCCACATTTTTATCATCAGTTATTCCATTGGTCACCTGTGGTCGGTTAGACGGTCGAGTAGGAAGACGCCGTCCCCGAGCAGGGCGTGGTCGGTCTTTCCCGAGATGGCTAAGCCCACCATCCTTCTTCTCCACTGAATTGAGGTCTACAGGAATAATACAAGACTGTGAGTACACAGGGTTCCCACTAGTTGAAGAAAAGTTCTCCAGTTTTGAGCTCTCTGCTGCACAGGGTTAGCCTCGATTTTGTGTAGAATATTCATGTTTCGGTGTAGGTCCGAGAATGGAAGTTGTGCATTCTTTACTTTACTAGTGTTGGTAATTGTGAATATTTTAACATTGAAATGAGGCTAACTCTGAGTGAGTCTGTAATCAATGAACACAGCGGTATTTTACGATTCGCAAATGGTCTATTCTAAGCCTGCATGGCTGTGGCGACAAAAAATACGAGAGCCTAAATGAAAATGAAAGCTTATCTATAAATCAGTGTTGACTGTAGAGCAAATTCCATGACTGTGAAAACTCACGCTACGTGCGTGACGTGCCGTGACTGTCACGCTGTCATGTATTATGGGTGGCATGGGTGGCGTAGTAGTTTACCGCTCACCTCTCACCGCTGTGGTCCGGGTTCCTAACATAGACTTTCGTTTTGTGTTTCAAAATACACCAAGCTCAATCCAACATGACTTGAATGAATTAAATTTCTTACTACAAGGTCAACCGGCTTTGATTTGACCTTGAGTGGAGGACATCCAAATGTAACTCTCTGTTAAGCTGTTAAAAACACAGCAAACTAAACTTTTAATATTTTCAATGGTTTTTATTTTACTAAATAAAATATCTAAATCCCTAATCTAATCCTTTGTGATGCTTGTTTCCAATTCTGAAGGATCTATTTAACGAAACTTCCTGCTCTACTCGCTTCGCTGACTTGAACACAATGATCAACGTGCGAAGAAATCGATAATATGCTTGCTTTCGCAATGCACTGATACTATTCACTCCTCCTCTGACTAATGATGGAACACGGCTCAAACGCACAGAACGTCCGTAACTCACGTCTAATAGCCGTACGTAACGCATTCAGTAACGTAACGCAATCAGTAACGTAACTCAACCAAGTAACGCTGCTTAAGTACCACCCGCTAGTTTGGCAACTCGAAAAAATACAATGGTTTTCTTTCTTTTTATTCCTTCTTTTCAAAGAAAAATCAATCAATCAATCAATGATTTCCTAGTTAAGACTCAACAGGTTTGTTGATGGTTCGTGTGAAGCATGAGTGAAACCCAGGAATTCACTACGAGCTGCGCATACAATGAACTACTAATAGAATTTAGAGAAAACACCAATATTCGCAAGCTTCTGGTAATAATAATACGTGGAAACGAAAGAACTGGATGTAAGCCAAAGACGACAGGAAACCCGAGGAAATGCTGCACATGGTGGGTTGGCATCAAGCAAAGCGAAATAAATAGAGGATGTTGAATGATCTCGCGGAGACACGAATTTTGATTTCGAGTATAAATTCCTTGAAACTACTTTCGAAATTATCTTAAGTGGAAGGCATTGCTCTTCTTTTTAGAGTATGGGAAGCATTTCTTTTGTGTTTTCGTTTTAGTTTCATTTTCAAAGGTACTTTGAGAGGAAAATATTGCAAATGGAATGCTAAGAATGGGGAATTTTTCACTTGTGAAGACAACGAGAGAAACAGAGAGATAAAACCAATTATATTACGTCTTGTAGTCTTAACTAAAGAACAGAGACTCGGAGCCTATGGAAAAACCACAGATAGAGAGAGAGAGAAAGGTGTTTCATTGATGATTGTATATTAAATCGAATTCTATTATGTCTGTTCAGTCCTATATTGTTCAACTAGAATGACATAATTATCATCCGTATCGAAACCGCTAATTATGCATACGACCCAGGAAAATACACAACAGATAATAATAATTAGCAAAAGCCTTAAAAAAAAGTTTAATCACGATTTTAGAGGTAAAATATATCTACTTACCGAACTCTACCGAGGTTTTCGGCGGAGTTGGAGCCTTGGCTTTTTTCGTCACCATTGGTGAACGTTTCTCTTCCTTCGCGATGACAACATTCACTACTTCATTCCGCTTCTTCAAATCAGCATCGATACGTACTTCTACTTTTTCATCAAGGTTTTCCTCGGAGATGCTGCTCTTAGGTTTCTGACGGCTTACCGTAGGCCTTCTCTTGTGGCTCCTTGGAACTTCCTCGGTATTGTCGCCAGCAACAAGCAACGCCGAACTAATGCGATTCTTGGCTTTCCTTGCAGCCTGTAAAGGGTTGGAAAAAAACGCAAACATGTGAAGACACATTCGTATTTTTCTTCGCTTTTGCTTCAAGCTTAGAGAAGCAACATCGGCCGAAACCAGCACTAAAATATATGAGAAAATATTGAACTTTCGTTTCCACCTTTGTCTGTATGTTAAATTTAGAACTGAGCCAAACCTTACGAAAGTGAAAGATGCCAGTAAAATGATTCAACAATGCGGAATTTTTTCCCCGAAAAACACTGGAGTCAAAATCAAAATATGCTGAATGAAAACATGTTTTTGTTGTGAGTCATAGAAGTACAAAGTCAGAGACTGCAAGAAACCTGTACCTGCTAAACTAGGTTTGAGCTCGGGAAAGTTGACGGACTGAATCAGGCTGAGCTGAAGCCTATGTCACGCCATATCACGCCCCCTAATGTCACGCAACTGAACTTGGGAAGCGCTTCACGTTAATTTAAATCGGCTTTGGTTTAGGAGGATTAGCTGTTCCCAGCTTGAGGAAGATACTGGGAACGAGTGTAGAATTATTAATCTGATTAAGAAACAAACCCCTTCACATGAAAGACCACACTAAAACCATTACATTGACTGAGTTTTAGAATGTTTGGGCGAATGTTGACTGATTAACAGGCTTTAACATTTTCGTAAAAATAAGAGAGAATGTATGGTTTTGGGGGACGCTGTCCTCAAACCCCATACATCCTTTTTTTATTAATACGACTTTTAAAAGCTTGCCACTCAGTAAGTCCGATTTCTGCAGTTTGGTTTTTAATGACAACCTTGTTTGAAAAGCAATGCTTTGTAATAATAAATAAATAAATAAATAGATAGATAAATAAATAAATAAATAAATAAATAAATAAATAAATAAATAAATAAATAAATAAATAAATAAATAAATAAATAAATAAATAAATAAATAAATAAATAAATAAATAAATAAATAAATAAATAAATAAATAAATAAATAAATAAATAAATAAATAAATAAATAAATAAATAAATAAATAAATAAATAAATAAATAAAAAATGCGTTTCTCAGTTTTCTTTTCAGTATAGTATTACGCTTGTCTGAGTCATGCATCTATTAAGCGGGCTATTTTTAGAAAAGCCACGCAGCCCTATTTGGAGGACAAAACAAAAGAATTTCAATCTTCAAATAGATCTGCATTCTGACGTGCTACAGGGGGCTACCCGCACCCTGTTCTTTCCTGCCCTTTAGTTTGCATTCCCTCACGCAGCAGTATTCAATCTTATCAAACAAGCAAGTTGCACGAAGAATTATATAGGTTTTATCCTGGTCGTAACCAAGAGGGATGTTTCGCTCCTGTGTCCAAGGAACGTGAGGCCGGAGATCAGTACGAAACCTACGACCGAGCACAAATAGAGCGAGAGAACCTCTTGAATACTCAGTAATTTCGTTTTTACTATCGAAACAATTTCAAACCAAAAATTTTGTTACTCTCACACATCTTGTTGTTTTGGTACTCAAGGTGTACGACAAGTCGCGTGCAGGTAATAATAAACTCCTTGCAACACTTCGGACTGAACAAAACAATAGGTTCCAATTCTCAGGAGCTTGAAATTCTTTTGTTTTGTCCTCCAACTTGACCTGCTTTGACGTCACGTGAAAGGGGTAAATAGACCCCTTGCAGCACGTCGGAATTCGGCTCAATTTGGAGGCCGAAAAAATAGGTTCCAATTCTCAGAAGATTGAATTCTTTTTTTTTTTGTCCTCCAACTTGACCTGCTTTGACGTCACGTGAAAGGGGTATATATCGTCTCGTTTTATTTCAGCGGTCTTTTTGAGCAGTTGGACTCGGAAATACGTCACAGCTTAAAAGCTCTATAGGGATTTCAACATTCATTAAACCAATCGTCGCGCGCGAGATTACTCCTCGTCCAATCAGAATGCTTTGAATGAGTCGACGCGGTATCAATAAACGTCTCTATAAAGTAATACTTACAACAGCTACGTCATCAGTGTCTGCTTCCGGTCCCTCGTCACATTCATCAGCCACGGCTTGCTTCTGACGGTAGCCCTTCAGGAGCAGTTCCTGTAGACGAAATAAACCAAGTCAGTAAGTATTGCAGGAAAATATACTCTAGTTGAAGAAAATGTCCCATAGTTGTTTTTGATCCTCATAGAGCTATTCCAGCCACTGGTTCGATCCTAGCCCCGCCATCATGTAGAAGTTGAGTAGCTTGTTTGCTTTCTTCTGTACGTCTAGTTTGGCTGTTGTTGTGGTTGTTGTTGTTTTTTTTGGGGGGGGGAGGGGGGGGGAGGGGTGGGGGGTTCCTCTGGCTTTTCTCCCTCCTCAAAAAATTATATTTCTATATTTTGACTTCTTCACCTCCTTTTGACCAAGTAACGCAATCAACTTAGTGTTTCAGGTTTGGTAAAAAAGAAATTTGGTCTAGATTAGAGGGCTTCGTTTAAAGAAAAAGAAGAAGAAAAAAGGAAAATAAAACTAAACAAAAAACATATGTTATGAGTACAATAAGGATATATAAACCTATTCATACTGCCGTGACAGATACAATTTCTTCTTATGCTGCTCGGCACAAAAACAAAATACGAAAAAAATAAGATTAAAAAAAAAAAAAAAAAAAAATTGCAAAATAATTGCGTAAAATACTGTGTAACATCTTAACAGATATGATTGTATCACACTGTCGACAACAAAAGACAAATATTGCATCAAAACCGTCCACATATGAACAAGGCAAAAAGGTTATCACCTTCACTCAGATGCTTTGGCCGATAAAAACAACGACAAGCACAAGGCTACCACTCGAAAAAACAAGAATGAAATGTTTGTCTGTGATGGTGTATTTTGATACCTGGTTCAACGTCAGGACAACCTGTAAACCCTTCGTGGGGTTACTCGAATACTGCATGGCAGAGATTACTATTCACGCTTCTCACAACATGGTAGGATTGGAGCAGATCGTTTGGTCTGATTTATTCCGAGGCACTCAGTGGAAGTCAGTTTGACATGACCTTTGAGGCCACCTACCAATAACATACTCAGATGCTCATCAAAACTGTCCAATCACGTTAACGGTGAAGCGAGCCAATCAGAAATGCTGTAAGGTTTTATGGTTTTAAGAGACATCCAATCAAAGCGCTTGTAAATTGCCTCGTATTTCGGGAGGAATTTTTGTCCTTTCTATATTACTAATGTCACGCAACAAATACTAAGGTCTACGAACTGCTAATCGTGATTCGTTCGACATCGAGTCAAATCTGTCAGGTTATCTGGGACGTTCTTACAGTGAATCTCACTGCTGTTTAGCTGCCCGAAACGATGGTAGTAAGAGCCATAAAGGTATGAGATTATTTTGATACAATACTCATTTTCGAAAGACATCTACCTAAAATAACCTGAATTATTTGTTTAATTAATGGTGGATCTTTACTGACTAAAATTGCCACGAAAACTATACTAAAACTAAAACGTAAACTACGAACATTTATTAAGGATTCCTCACACGAATCAACACGCATGCTCATAAGACATTTCTCATTCTATCCCACATGGTCTAAAGAACCAACAATGGTTATAACTCAATGCATATTGGTCCAGAGACTCAAGAAACCCGGCAATCTTTGCCTTGAGGCATTA
This sequence comes from Anthopleura sola, assembly GCA_023349425.1. Classification (NCBI taxonomy): domain Eukaryota; kingdom Metazoa; phylum Cnidaria; class Anthozoa; order Actiniaria; family Actiniidae; genus Anthopleura; species Anthopleura sola. The sequence goes on along the minus strand of JALHLI010000037.1, from coordinate 650,344 downwards.
AAACACGAGGGTCAGGACCCCCAATCTTCTCTCCTATCACTGATGACATCATACTCACCAGATTTACATTACACGTCTCCATGTGTCGTATTACCATATCCATGATGGTGTCGGCCATTATCGAGGCTAACGTCAACTTGTCCTCGCTGAAAAACCAATAACACTCTGTGTAAGGATGGGCATTGACATTTTGTTCTTATGTTGCAATAATATTAGGGTTGATAAGGTCAGAGGATGAAAGTAGTTGCCTATTGTAAAATGTTTTTATCTGTGCGTAAAAGACAGTAAAAGGTTTAGAACCAGAAACAAAATGAGATTTACAAAGTCTTAAGAAAAATATCATTTGGCATTGACTATTTGTATATGCGAAATATCATAACTGAAGATCACCTTGCCTATTCATTCTATATTTTCACAGCTTTCGTTTGAAAATCAGGGTAACATTCTTAGTTTAGTCACTGATAACTAACCTTATTCTATTCATAATGGTGGCAGCGGCCTGCGTTAAGATAACCTCTTCAACAAAAGTTTGGCTCAGTCGTTGGTTGCTAATAGTAACCGTTGTCAAGTTGCTTTGAACATCCTTAAGAAACAATTATTACAGTCAGGCAAAATGTGAAGAAAGGAAAGTCACTGCATTTCTGGACTGTAAGTTGTTTATTATTTGCTCTATCCAATAGACCCCTTGCAGCGTCGGAATGCAGCTCAATTTGGAGGGCAAAACAAAAGAATTTCAGATTACTGAGAATTGGAACCTATTGTTTTGCCCTCCAAATTGAGCTCATTCCGACGTGCTGCAAGGGGCCTATCAGAATTCTTGGACACGGAACCGTCACGGTCACGGTGCTGCATTCGTGCACTGTATGTTTCTAGTCATGTAACATCCGGTTCATATTCTAGTGTTATGATGTCATACCTCTTTAGATGTAATGTAGGGACATACTTCATGAGCACATGACAACATCTTCTCCACATTTTGCTAGGAGGGAAACAAATGAGAAGTTAGCTCTTAATTCACAATTCCGAGGCCAACACTGTAAGATTATCCTCGAATAATCGACAAACTGACGTGAAGATATCGGCAGGTTTCTAAAAATTATCGAACCCTGAAATAACCTCTGAGTAAGGACGCAGCTAACTCACAAATCGAATTTGAATTCAGCGTGTTAGGTTTTACAGAGGGAGGAAAACCGGAGAACGGAGAGAAAAAACGTAGAATCAAGAGAAATCAAACAAACTCTGCTCACATGTGATGCTGAGTCCAGGAATGGAACCTGAGACCCCAGAGGTGAGGCGAGTTTACTACCGCTAAGTCCACCCTTGATTCCCATAGTTTCTAGTGGAAACCTTCAACAATACCTTCATTTTGTCCTGTGATGTTTCGTAAAACTTAATTGCTAGCTGAGCAAACTCTCCCTCGATGTCACTATCGTCTGTGCACAGATGAAACTTCAGAAGAAGTTGCTTCAACTTATCAGCGTCCTGGATGTACTGTTTAGCGATGGAGACTTCTTCTTGGATCTTTTCATCGTCAGATGTTCGTAGCGCGTGTATGTTGTCTTGAAGTTGGACTATTAGACGGTCAACAGCCTGTTGCGTGACAAATAGTAATAATAAGATTAATACCGAAGTCGAAGTGAACATGGTGTGACACTATACTAACATGTCATACTATGCTACTTAAAAGATAGATTAGTAGTTTCAAGATGGAAAATAATTATGCATAATATAGACCCCTTGCAGCACGTCGAAATGCAGCTCAATTTGGAGGAGATTGAAATTCTTTTCTTCTGTCCTCCAAATTGAGCTGCTTTGACGGCGTCACGTGCCCTTAAGGGGTTTATAACCACTCCATGCTACATAGATAAGTCATGGAGTGACGTCAGCATAATAAACACCGTAACCACTCCATGTTACTAACATGTTGTTGGGTAGAGGCGACCAATAATCCTTGCTGTAGTCTGTAGGCTTGTTCAGGTACTATCTTATGTGGAGACTGGTTTCTTAGCAGTAGTTTTTCGATCTAAGGGAATAAATCGTAGAAAGGACACATTATTCAAAAATAGATCAACAAAATATGAGGGTAACAATAAGTAACAAGCAATATAGACCCTTATTTTTGGAATATGGCGTCTATGACGTCAAACGAGGAGTCCAATAATGTCCCGGATGTCATGAGTGATAATGATTGTGTTTTGAAATCAGGGGCATTCCAGTCCCGATGCTGCTAGTAGAAATCATTGGGTTTCGACATCCGGGACATTCTTATTCTCCTTGTTTTGACGTCATAGACGCCATATTCGAAAAGGATCTATTTTTTGGGGGGAGGATGAGAGTTGTCCATCGACCCTACCTTTCTTAGCTGTTGTTCACACTGTGACACACCGTGAGCTTTAAGGCACTGTGACGCATCGTGTAGAGGTGAGGGGATGGAGTGTAGAGTATGATTCCTGAAACAACACAATAAAATATTATCCTATTACATCATATTACATCATATTACATCCTATTACATCATATTACAATATTATTAAAAACACAATAAAATATTATCCTATTATCCTATTTCTGCCTCTAGTCATGGCTGCCATCACGTGATGATGCAAAGCCTCTATAGAAGTTTAGCAGGATTTTACATAGCATTGAATTCATTCCCAGGTTCCTGTCATCGAACATGGCTGTCATCATGTGATCATACAAATCCTTTATACATACCTTTTAAGAGCAGCAGCGATGTCACCATACCCTCGATGAGTTATGCCATTCCTATCCAATATGAGTGTTCTAAAAATTTAAGAATGAAACCAAAAATAAGAAATTTATTTTATACTTAAAGAGATTTCAAGGAAAACTTCCATCACTTTGTAGCCAGTAGCATACTGAGTTAAATGAAGATAAACTTGGTAGGAATGTAACTGTGAATTCGGTTATTCATTCATTCATCCATTCATTTATACATTTTGCACCAACTCGTCCAATTTCTCCCTTCCACTCTTACCCATCCATTCATTCATTTATTTAGTTGAAAGTTACCTGAGTTTTGAATTGAGCTGTAAGGCTTTGGCGAGTATACGAGCACCATCATCGCCCATGCCATTACCACTAACAAACACAAGTATAAAGCCACCATTAATAACTTTGATAACATTAAATACATAACATAAAGTAACATAATATGCTAAAATATTTGTTTGTTTATAAAACAATTATATTACAGAACAAACTCAAGGTCAACCAATCAGAATTGAGGATTCGACATCGTATTTTGATTAGCATTTCCCCATTATTCTGCCAAGAGAGTTTATGAAATACGAGTTCTTCCTTCTTTAAATTAAGCGTAAACGCTAATTGAACTCATGGCGGAACTATATTTCAATCAACAAGAAAAGTCTACATTGTATACTCGGAAAATGCTCGAAAAATGCTAACCAAAAATAGTGACCCATAATTCCTTTCGGGGAAGGTGATCAACTCAGCTAGGTTGTGATTCACTCTCCTTCTCTCTGTATTCCAACCTATATGCCACTTATGATAATGATCACAACTTCTATTGCAGTGTGAACAAGGGACAGACGATCTTATTGATATGAACTAGGCGCCTTACCTCATGTCCAAAGTAGTGAGTGTCTCATTGGTTCCCAATGCATCAAGTACAGGTATGAGGTCTTGTTTGAGTTTAGAATCAGCCAGCGACAAGTAATGAATATGCTGGGGAACAGTCAATAGAAATGTTAATTTCTTCTCTGACTAAAGGGATAGATTTAATAGATACTCCAATTTGAGATGCCTTGGATCTACTTCAAGGTTTGACCATATTGGTGTTAGGAATGAGGGGGCCCAAGGCAGCATTATCACCAAGGGAGGTGGGGTTGGGGTTTGTTTTTAACCACCGCCTTGTCTTTCTAAGAGGATGGATTAGAGACTCAAATGTGAGATGTTTTGGGTCTACATCAAGGTTAGAATAGAGGTGTGATGAGGGAGGGGACCCATGGGGGCAGCAGCAATATTACTGAGGGAGGTGGGGTGGGTTATGTTTTTAACCACCACCCTGTCTTTCTAAGAGGATGGATTAGAGACTCAAATGTAAGATATTTTTGGTCTACTTCAAGGTTATAATAGAGGTAGCCACATAATTACCGAGTTTTCTTCTGAAATGAGTTGTACCAAGGCTTCGATTCCAGCATTAGTAAGTCTGAAAGAAAAATGCCGTAAAATAAATAAGAAAAAAACCCCCACAAAATCAAATAAAACAGGAGCTCAATCGAATGGAATGGAATGGAATGGAAAAACCCAGTACCTGTATTTGAAGTTCTGTCCTATGTGAAGTTCTTGAATGGATTCATTTTTACCAAGGCTTTCTATCACATTAACGAAATCTCCTTCAAATCCTGAAACAGAAAACAAAAAGAGTAATAATTATTATTACAAGTTATACTGTGTGGGTTACAGCATTGTGTCTTGATTCTCTTCTATGTTACAAGGGATTTTATAAATGATATTCAATGATATTCTGAATCCCAACACCTGGATTGGAGTTTTGCTCTGTTGATTGTCCAACAATATAATATAATATCAAAAACAAATTACATGAATAGAACCAAGGGAGAGATCTACTCTGTTCACATGTGATGCTGGGTATAGGAATCCAACCTTGAGACCCCAGAGGTGAGAGTCGAGTGCACTAACACTACGCTACCCTTAATTCTGTCATGGAGTGATGTCAATGTAATAATTACCCTATAAACCCCTTGCACATGATGTCAAAGCAGCTCAATTTGGAGGGCAAAACAAAAGAATTTTAATCTCCTGAGAATTGGAATCTATTGTTTTACCCTCCAAATTGAGCTGCATTCTGACGTGCTGCAAGGGGTCTTAGCTACATTACAAAGACAAATAAATGAATAGATGAATGGTTGCTCGGCGTTGTTTCACAGACTTACCATTATCACTGATATTCAGTTTCCTGACGTTTTTTATCTTATGCAAACATTCTGACAATGCTTTGGCTCCTGTGCTTTTAAGCTGTTCAAAATCAAAAGGTATGAAATACTTATCATTACAGATGCCCAAACTCATTCAAATCCATATCATGTTCAGTTTTGGTACTTACCTCATTCTTGCTAATGTCAAGCTCTACATCTGAAATCACAGCATTTTCTGCAAAACCATTCAGTAAAGCCCTGGAAAAATAACAATAAAATTAAAGCATTAGGGGAATATATTACCTAGTGATGTATTCTTGGCGTCATGGCAGCCATTTTGGCTTATAGTTAACAAACAAGTTTCTTATTGGCTTCTTTTGTCATGTATTTGAACATGCCTTTAGGATCACATTCCTAGTTATGTGGAACACATAAAAACCAAGAATCAGGGCGATTGAAAGGGGGTTCATATCCTTCACTTTTTATGGTTGAAGTAGCAATGAAAAGAGGGAGAAATAAGAGAATTAATTCACACTTTTGAGCAAAACCTAAGAATACCATCATTTCATGGTCTGAATATTTTGTTGGCTTGCTGCATACCTTATTGACTCTGCTGGGAGCTTACAGTTAGACAAGTTTACAAACTTCAAATCTTGAGCAAGGCTGAAAAACTAAGATTAATAATACATCAAATGAGCAAATAATTCATCAGATTTCACGTGACTCAGTACTACTGTCTGACTACTATCAGTGTTCAGTGTTGGTAGGTTGTCTGTTGTTAGCAGCCCTGAGTTTTGGTAGGTTATCAGTGGGGTGTTGGTAGGGTGTCAGTGGGGTTTTGGTAGGTTATCAGTGGGTTGTTGGTAGGGTGGCAGCCGGTTGTTGGTAGGGTGTCAGTGGGGTGTTGGTAGGGTATCAGTGGGTTGTTGATAGGATGTCAGTGGGTTGTTGGTAGGGTGTCAGTGGGTTGTTGGTAGGGTGGCAGCCGGTTGTTGGTAGGGAGTCAGTGGGTTGTTGGTAGGGTGTCAGTGGGTTGTTGGTAGGATGTCAGTAGGTTGTTGGTAGGGTGTCAATGGGTTGTTGGTAGGGTGTCAGTGGGTTGTTGGTAGGGTGTCAGCGGCTTGTTGGTAGGGTGTCAATGGGTTGTTGGTAGGGTGTCAATGGGTTGTTGGTAGGGTGGCAGCAGGTTGTTGGTAGAGTTGCAGCAGGTTGTTGGTAGGGTGTCAGTGGGTTTTTAGTAGGGTGTCAGTGGGTTGTTGGTAGGGTGTCAGTGGGTTGTTGGTAGGGTGTCAGTGGGTTGTTGGTTTGCATGAAGGTTGTGCTGTGTTCTAGTAGTTATTGCAAGTTTTTGTACACAAATTATAAAGGATTTTTTGGTGCAAGAAAGAGTTATTCAGACTGTGCAGTAAAGAAAGTTCAGAAAAGCTTTAAGACAGAATTAGACTAGCCAGCAAGACCATGCAAAAGGGTTGGGCATTGTGGGAAATAATATGCCGAACCCAAAATGGGGAGAAGTATTTTTAAACACTTAAGGAAGAGGGACTGAAAACAGGAGAAGGGAGTTCCTCTCATGAAAACCTTTACAGCTTCCCTTTTAGTCCCGAACCCTTTACATGTGTCTGCAGGCTCAGAACTAGTAAAGCAAGCTAAGAAATGAGTACATACCAGATGTTTAAAGATGGTATTCATGAAACAATCAAGGAAGAGTCTTAGGACAAAATGTACTGACTAGTTTTTATAATTTCTTGTTTAGATTTTATAGTTCAGTTTACTTTCAAACTAGTTAATCCAAAGAAAACTAATGCCAAAATCAAACCTTTGTCACTTAAAAAATTGTTTAACACAAGACTTTGATTTTTAAAACCTTCACAAAGTACTTGGACCTGTAATGATAATTGATGAACATTTTTTTCCAATTACATCCTAGTTTAAGGGTATCATCAATAATCAAGTTTATCATAATTATTAGATATATATTAGATATATATTAATTATTTCTTTTTATTCACCTTGGTGTACACCTGTTGTCCAGTGCCAGTCTGTGCAGTGCAGGGTGCAGCAATAAGATTCAAAGTTTAACTATTAGTGCATGCTTAAATTATTGTTTATAGGAATATAAAATTATAAAATATTATAAAATTATAAAATATTCTTTAATATAATTTGAATTTTGATTTATTTAAAAATTATTTTTGGTGTTTTAGAATTACAAGTGTAAATATCAAATAGATGTGAATAGGTAGAATAATAATAATAATAATATTTAGCAATTATTCGCCAAAGGCGAAGTGATTATCGATGAATATTTACCGAGCGGCGAGGTAAATATTCATCGATAATCACTGAGCCTGAGGTGAATAATTGTTTTAGTATAAATAAAAAGGTGATTATTTAAAAAAAGAAAGAAGGAAACAACATTGAAAGTGAAAATATTTTATTTTTTAAAAGCGCGACGGTCACGCTGACAGCCATTTTGTCCAAAAAGGTGATTATCGGCTGATAATCCGAGATAGAAAACCAATCAGAGCGCGCAATTTTGTATAATCACCTTTGTATTTATACTAATGTAAATTATTCATGAGGAAATAAAAATAAACTGAAATTTCAAGAAGTATAACCAGTGCCAATTATTTTAATTTTATATATTTTTGGGGATCAAAGGAGTTGAATAATGGAAACAGAAATGGAATGGAAACAGAAGTTGTGAGAGGAAAAAAAGATGGGAAAAATGAAAGAGATTTAAATGTGCAAAATGAGAAAGAGAAAATAAAGAAAACATCACACAAAATACTACAAAATTACACAAGTCAACATACAAAGAATACAGTCACAAAAAAATAGCAAATAATATACACATGACTTAGCTGTTACCAACCTGTTGGAAAGATTGCTGTACAGTTATTTCCTTTTTCCTTGAAAAGAAAATTAACAAATAAAGTTAATGTTTAAGCTTCACCAGAGGTGCTATGAAAGTGCACTACCACTATGCCACACTTTGTTCACCATTCTTAAGACCCACAGCAGTGAGAGGAAAATGCTATGCCAACTCTGACAGCCAAATTATATATCAAATAATAAAAATTACTTTGTAGTGAAGTTGTTTCCAGCAAGGTTCAGATGCATCAGGTTTTGTACACATCCCCTCATTAATGCTCCAAATAGCTGAAATAAGAAACACAAACAATACGATATCAGGTCAAGTGTGTCGGCCAAGTATTGGTCAACTGTTGACCATGCATTGGCCTAAATTCATGTGATTTGACTGCTGTTCATAAAGTACATATTTACCATGGTTACGAGAATAACTAGATATTAATGGTTCACACTTTACTTCTAATTATGTGTGTTTTATGCATTGCACATGCATAGACCTAAGACCCCTATAGCAATCATGATGCATGCTGGTATAGCTTGGGTACCAACATCATAAATAATTATTGTATGGTGTCGTTTGTACCCAAGCTAGACCAAAATGCACTTTGTTTGTTGATCTGATATAATATATCGTAGAAGGACCATGCATCTCTTAGCAAGCTATATTACATCAAAATCATAATACAGTTGAGTACTGTTATCTTGAACCCTGGATGTCTCAAACTTCCTCTTATCTTGAACTTGAGGCCACGTTGGAATCCTGGACTTGTAACACTATATTATTTTACCCTGGATATTTTGAGCCCTTGTTATTTTGAGCCTTTCCCTTTCCCTGGTCGTATTACATCCACCTGGATGATCATTATACAAATATTGTCTCTTCGAGAAATATTGTTACTTCGAAAAATTTCCCTGGTCCCCAGGAGATTTAAGATAACAGGACTCCACTGTAGAAGGAAAACCAAATTAATCTAGTTATTATTACCAGGTCCAGAGAGATATCAGTGTATGAGAGATCCAAGTGTGTCAGGGCATTAGGTTGAGCAAGGAATTCAGAAAGTGCCTGGAAAAGGAGAAGAAAAAAACAGGATATCAGTCAGTAAATACCACCGTGAGTGTCAAAGATACATTCATTTGTACCGCCTGGCTTAAGATTAGGTCATTCACAACAGTCAATGTAAATATAAAAATACTCATGTTGTGATAACCCACAGACTTTTGATGTTATACAACGATTTTTTAAAGTTTGTCAAGACAAAGGCAATAAAGGATAGGCGATAGGTCATTCATAGGTCATTCCAAGATCCAAGAATAGCTAAAATCACTTTTGTTTCTTATTATTATTCTTGTCAAGAACACAGTGGATAGTGTTGAGATATTCAATGTTGTTTGTAGCAGTTTGTGGTCTTATCTTCTATCACCTATTGCCTTTGGCTCTGACCTTTTTTGAAATAGGTGTATATGGATCGCTGACTTACATGTATGAATGGGGCTAAACCTGTTTTAATGAGTGTGTGGTCATCACAAACTGTATGTATCAAGAGTGAAAGATTTGTGATATAATACAAAGATATCTGCTGGGAACATTACTCAAGGCACGTATGACACTTACTGTGATTCCCTCAGGTTTCAGTGGATTCTTAGAAAGATTTAATCTTCAAAATAAAAAGAAATGATTCAATGATTCAATGAGTAAAAAAATGATTATTAATTCATAATTATAATCCTATGTAAAAAGTGCATACTTTTAACCATAAATCAGAAGAAAAAAATGAGTGAAAATATAATTGATCATTAGTTGATGATGAGAAGCTGGCTAATATTTTCAACCTTTTACCTTTTCAATGTGTTCTGTGTATGTTTATTGCTCTTTAAGGCATTCCCCAGAGTCTGGACACCTGGTTGAACAAACACACAAATTAATAAAGAGGAACTATAGATGAAACAATTGAGGCTAGAAATATTGGGGAGAAACCAGGAAGGAATAATAATAATAATAATAATAATTTTATTTCAAAGCATCTAACTAGGTCTCGATGCTTTAACAATATGACAATAAAAATAATATAGACAAATAATAAAAAATAAAACGATGAAAACATATATATATAAATATCAACGCGTATACATTGAATCGGAATACGGTGACCAATCCGTGCAACTGCCACTCCGGAACGACCAGCCCCCCACACACGCAGAAAAAAAAACGCTTTTAAGCTTCCACGTGAAACATGAGGCCGGACAGTCAGGAACAACAGCCACCCAAACCAGCCACCACATCCCGATTCGGTACTTAGAAAGGAACAATAGAAAGGTTGAACGAAAAGAAAGAAATGTGAATGACTAAGATAAAAAAAATTGACTAAAGCACTTAAACATGCAAGACAACATAATTTCAACTTACTTTTTCCAGTGAGGCCATTATCATTCAATGATAAAGAAACAATACATTGGAGTTTGTTTAACACTCCTGTCAGGTGACCAAGGCCTGGACAAATCAACAAACACTTTATCAGTACAGGAAAACTGTTAAATCTTGTTCAATATTAAGATCCACAGACAAGTGTCTTCAACAATAATAATAATAATAATAATAATAATAATAATAATAATAATAATAATAATAATAATAATAACGTAGAGTTCTTAAATGCATCTAACTGAAGTCTTGATGCTTTTGACAAGAGGAGTAGACAGACAGCAGGTTGCAATGGTAAATGAAAAACATAGTTCAAAAACTCCTGTTAAACAGGAAAGACTTGAGTGCAGATTTAATGGCAGGAACAGAGTCAGAGTACTTTACAGCATCAGGCAGATTATATTCCAAAGTACAAGTTTGAAGTACAGTACCTCTATCTTCCATGGCATTGTTAGGGAAGTCAAACGTGTTTAGGGCTGTCTTGGGGTTTGAGGTCAAAGCCAATGCAACTTTTTGAAAGTATTCCCTGCAATAGTACAACACAAATGTTATTTTATACAATAACAATAAAACATAAATTATGATGACATGAAAAATAATGGTGGTGGTGGTGGTGGTGGTGGTTGTAATATGTTGATGACATAAAAGATGAAGATGGTGATGATGATGATGATGGTAATGAATATGACCCAGGGGTGGTACTCCCTAATTGACTATACAGGTAATGCTCTGCCCGAAAGGGGTACGTTTTTCAGGCCGCAGGTATAGAAAAGGGGTGGGAATTTGTGAATTTTGGTATAAAAAGGGGGTAGTTTTTCTTCAAAAGTATATGAAAGGGGTACCTTTTCAGGCAAAAAAGTATATAAAAGGGGTAACTTTTTGCTTAAATTTGGAATTTGAAATGACCCGAAGTACCCCCCCCCCCCCCCCCCCGTATATGATGAGTAGTATATATTTTTGCCATGTTACATTATATACATGAATTTAGGACCAAAAGCTTTTCTTGCATTCAACTCACCTTCCCAAACTAGTTCCATCAAGCACCAGCTCCTCAAGTATTGTTGATTTCTTGATGATTCTAATGATGATTTCACCAACATCTGAGTTCTGAGGAACAAAAAACCATAATTTTTGTTTAAATAAATTCAGATTCTAGAAAGAAAACTCAAAACACCCTAGGTTGAAGGAAAGCTAATTACGGCACAATGTGACTGGCCTCCAAACAAATTATGAGAAAGCAATTGCATTACAAGAAAATCACTTACTATATGACAGATACAATAACTCCCCCTCCCTGTTATCAATGTTGGTTCCCCTAACAACTGGTTTCACATGAGCTTTCACCTATTCAACATTGCTAGGGGAGGGGATTATAGAGGGGAAATGCTCATAATAGAATTGGGTTTCCTGTGTTGTTAGGGTCTCATGGTATTTGTTTGGTGATTATAGCTGAGCAAACAGGATGCTATATAATATATATATAATATAATAATAACTTTATTTGAACACTTAGCAAAGAAATATAGTGTCTTTACAAATCATGTATAAAACAAAGAAGGTTAAACTATAAAATTGGATTGCTCCTATTGCTATATTGCTACATTTTTATAATTTACGTACTGCATCAAATATTACTAGTTCTATAATAGTCATGATGGTTTATTTTCATCTTACCAGTTTGCATGACCTGCAGACAAGTTTGGTGAACCAGGAGTTATACTCAAGAACAGCAATAATTGGTATCAAGTCCCTGGAGGAAAAAGGTTTGTACAACAATAAGATACAGAATTGAATATAGAATGGATGAGTTTACAATCAATCAATCTATCAATCAATAAAAGGACTAAGGAAATGAATACTACTGATTTCACTGAAGTATGGCATGCAATATAAATACCAACCACTTTTCAGATGCTAGATGTTTGCAACTCTTCTGACAAACATCAATGTTCTAGTCTACATTCTTTTCTCCACATGCCTACATCCTTTTCATAATTTACTTCCCCACAGTTTTTGAAAAGGATGCCATCAGGAGGAAAAAGGAATGCAGACTAAAATGTATATGTTTTTCGGCAGAGTGCCAAATGTCTACCATCTGAAAGGTGGACAATATTTTTAATGCATGCCACACTTTGTTGAAATCCATAGTATGGAATGGTGTAATGGGATAGATGGATAAATAGACGAGAAGAATGGATGGGATTGCAGGCTACATAAAAAGATAGAATGGGATGAATGGATATTTGGGATGGAAGGACAAATGGGTGGATGGATGAGATGAATAGAAAGAATGATGTGATTTATGGCAAAATGGATGAAGGAACTGGATAGAACTGGATGGTTGGATGTATGCATGGAGGGAGGGAAGGGTGAAGAAGAACATTCATCTACTTGGGATAAAATATTCCATCAGCTGACTTACTTTTGGTCAAGGTGATCAAAATCCTGAAGGTTAAATTCTTTAGTGTCATGTGACAAATAGATTGTATCAACATCCTGAAAGACAAAGGGTTTAAATGAACAACGGCTGCTTTTTATAAACGTTTTATTGGTACCTTGAAGCAACCTCTGGGCTGATCTTAATCGGGGCACAGATAACTCACACATCTAACCCTGAAACAACTGGCCTGATGAAAGTCAGGGCACAGATATATCATGCATCTAACCCTGAATCAACCTCTGGGCTGATGAAAGTCAGTGCACAGATAACTCACACATCTAACCCTGAAACAACTGGCCTGATGAAAGTCAGGGCACAGATATATCATGCATCTAACCCTGAAACAACCTCTGGGCTGATGAGAGTCAGGGCACAGATAACTCATAGATTGAGTTGGAATTTAGCATGTCTGGTTTTGTAGAGGAAGGAAAACTGGAAAACCTGCAGAAAAACCTTGAATCAAAGGGACAGACCAAGAGGCAAGTGCATTGCTCCTACATCCTTGATTTCATTATATATAATTATATATCCTTGATAATACAAATATAAAGGTAATAAGTTATAAATTCTTTTAATAAATCCTACAATGCTTTATTTTCTGTGTGCTTGACGTCAAATTTATTCTTTTCAATCTCATTCAAAAGAACAAATTTCAAAAGAATAAATTAGACGTCAAACATGGAAAATAAAGCATTGTAGGATTTTTTAAAAGGGTCTATACGTCATTATTGAAAGACTCTCTCTCTCTCTCTTACCCAAGCAACTTCTCCTAGGTATTGTGTTCCATAGTAATCACACATACAAGCATAGACTTTAGAAAATCCACCTGTGAAAATTAATTAATTAGAAATGATAGCTCTTCCATTGGGAGACATGTTACTAAGTAGAAGCACTGCTAAACATCATTAATTTATTATATCATTTTTAAGGCCTTAATATAACAGTTGCTTAATAGCCAGACATGATGACCAGCCACACCAGACTGATCCACATGAGACCAACCACATGAAACTGGACAACATGTGACCAGCTACACCAGACTAATCCACATGAGACCAACCACATGATCAAAAGAATCCTCCAGAAAGGCAATTGACTCGAAACAATGTCCATTAACCAGCCCCTATTTTTGGCCCTGTTTTTATAGATTTACTTGAAAAAAGGTACCATGATACAGTACTTACCACACGGCCCAACTTCAGCATCAGCTTCAGTGTTCCGTAATGTGTTCACAAGGTTGTTTATTTTCTCTAATCTGGTCTCTATTTCTTCTGATGGTCCTAGTGTGAGCCTGAAACGACTGACAATAAAAAAATATCCAAGTTTCAAGTTTATTATATGTAAAAGAGAAATATTACATAGAAAAAAGAAAACAACAACAGTACTGTCCTGCAAATAGTATGAACTAATCGAGGCAGGACAGTGGTACGGTTATAAGAAAATTACAATCATCATAATTCGTATTTTGTTGAGAAAGGAATTTAAGAGATTATAACAATAATAAAGAAATGGAATCACAATATTGAAGAAAATGATGAGTGAAATTAAATATCTATTAACAATATGATTGGATGAAATTAAAATGAATAATATCCTTACTTTTAGATTAAGTTTTAGGAAAAATAATTAAATTAACTAAATTTTTCAGAACCATGATTTACACATAATTTTCCAACAAACATTTTTCTTAAGGATATCAATGCATGTGCTCACTGGGAAACAAGGTGATGAAAAAATCAGTATCTTACATATAAGCAGCAAAATTTGCTTTCAAAAATTAATGCTTTTTGGCATTTCTATTTCAGAAAAGGTCTATATATCCCAGAGCAAAAATCAAGTGAGAAAAGAAAAATATGGAAGTAGAACCACCTGCTGTAGGACTTACTCAGGATTTCCAGCAGGAAAAGAGGACTTCAGTGCTGCCTGGATGTGTGCTATTATATCTATACAGTCTTTGGGTTGGTATACTTTAATGTTATACAACTTTTCTGCTGCAGTTATGTTGCACTGGAGAAAGAAAAACATTTATATGTGAATTTATAATTTCCCAATAGACCAAATTCATTTAGATGCAAAAAATTTTTATTTAAGATCATGTGTCATTCACTTATACAATGTAGTTATCCTTTGTATACAGCCGTTTTCAACATTTTGCTAACTCTACTTGCTAGGTGCCTGCTGAAAAATTTTTTTTTTGCTGCTGTCAATCAAAAATCATTAGTTGATACCTTTTGCATTTTTGACTTGTGGCAGTGAAAAAACAAATCTCAGCGGGCAGCTCATAAAGCTACTCAATATGGCAGGGGTGGACCCAGGGGAGGGATGCAGGGAATGCACCCCCCGGGATCAACTTTGTGCCCTTCTTTTTCTTCTGATTCTGGGGTTTGCACCCCTCCCTGGGCCGACTTTATGCCCCTACTTTGTAACTTGTGAGATATTCAAGGTAAGGTTTGATCTTTTTGTTTTTGGTTTGGTGTTTTCATGGGAAGGTGCCCTTACAATGCTGCACCCCTGCCTGAACAAAACCTTGGGTTCTCCCCTATATCAAGAATTGCTATTATGACTCAAGTTAAATTGATAAAAAACTTAATTATTAATTACTTACCAAAAGAGGCTTTAAACTCTCGATTGTTTGGATTGCCAGGATATGAAAGCTGGATTCAATCTAAGAAAAATAATTTATAGAAGTACCTCAATAATTTTCCATTCTTAACAGACTTGAAAAATTAACTTTGCTAAGCGTAATGCAGAACAGCCTCTTTTAATGCATACTTAAAGGTAAAGGTAAATCCTTATGTAATGTCAGTGCTCATACAGCTAGTAGCTGGTCTTCCAGGGAGCTTATGGTCATGTGATATTGTCAGCTCATCATGCTTCTCACTCCTAACACTTCTTTCATGCTTTATTTTAAAGATGTTTTATTACTTACGATGCTACACGCTGTACCGTGAACACTTCCACAAGTTTTTCATTTGTTTTTGACAACTTTTTGACAACTCTTAATAGTTGTGTTCTTTACTGCTAACCAATTACCGGTAGGCATCGGCACTCCACTTTGATGTTTTGATAGGCAGAGTTTGTACATCCATGTTAAGATATCGAGACATCAAAGTGAAGCACCGATATTTAATTGGTTAGGGGTAAAGAACACAATTAAAAGTTGTGAAAAAGATGTAAAAAAAACTTTTGGAAGTGTTCACGGTACGGCGCATAGCACTATAATGAATATGCATCACTGCACCAAGGTCACATAACACTTTACTTGAACACAAGTACATGTAAACTTTCAAAAAAAACATCACTTTTGATGACCATTACATGTAAGACATATTCTTTTATTTTTTATTCCAAAAGAAAGATGTCATAGGCAAGAGATGATAGCTAAAGCAATACTAATATAAGCAGTTACCTTTGGAGCTGTCTTGCTGTTGCTCACTATGTACACACGATAAGCTGACAAAGCCTAGAAAATGATAACAAGATGTACAGTACAGGTTAGAACAAGACTATAAAGATAACAATTACATTGAATTGGAATTTAAATTAGGAGGTTGTATTCGATGTATCAACAATCATATGAATATTGACTCATTGTTTACAAATGACATTTCAGAGCTTTCAATAAAAGGCGGCTACTGGTGGTTTATCGCCGGATACTTCATATTAAACTGCCAGCTATTTTGACAAAAAACTAATTCATTGCCAAATAAAGTTACGGCCCCTTGGGGGATACGGACCCCTACTTTTTTGGATTGACCATCTACTCCAAATATTATTGAAAGCTCTGCATTTAATTGATGTTAATAATAATAATATTAATAACATACTGTGAAGATGGAAATCAAACCCACGACCCCTGATAATGAATGATGATATTAATCATTATTCATCTTTATTTATTACAATTTTAGTATCAAACTGCACTACTTGACCATAGCACTTTAATAATAATTACTACTTTATCTTATTTATCTTAACAATTGTTACTTTATATTATTACTGTACCTGTACTATAATTATTATCAAATGACTACAAAATAAAATACTGGTTATGTAAAATAAATGAATAATATTAATGAAAAGATGTATCTTATTTAAGCTGACTTTTAAAAATTGTTAATGATAGAAGTTCTCTCTAACTTACTCCAACAGAAATTTTATCCCTAACTGACACAGGTTCAAATTCTATGACACACCATGTGAATAACCAAATAAATTCAATAAATGTAATTGACAGCAGGAGACATATCTTTTTAAAACCTGCCCTGGCAGAAATCTGGCTCAAATAACAACACATTGTGCCAAAACTCAATACTAGGCATAATGAATAGCTCTTACTCTTACAAGTGTCAGAAAAAACGTCCAAGTGACTTTTTCGTTTCTTGTTTAAAAAATGAATTTACTTACAATTTTATGTGTGGTAGGAATTCTCAACTTCTTTGCATCAAAATAAAATTTGAATTTTAAATTCTAATTTGATCATAGATCCAGGGCCAAAGGTCTTTTATCCAAAGGCTTATACGTTATGCTCAGAAAACCAGGATGATTAACCTTGTCTTTATTTATTTACATCTAGAAGCTTTTGAATTGAAAATAACTTTAACATATTTTTGCATCAACAAATCCTAAAAATCAACAATACATGTACATGTGACGACCAAAAAGGCACTCAAACATCTGGATTGATTTAATACCATTTTGATATTCAATAAATTTCATGAGTTTTTTTATCTAATTCAATAAATCTTAACTTAAAAAGTTATTAACTTGCCAAACAATAAACAATAGCTAAATTAATTCTTCTAAAACATTCTCTTTATCCAAGGTATTAGAATAATAAAAACAATAAAGTTGACTTTGATAAAAAGGTGTTAAATGAATGATACTTAGGAAATAAACTGCATGACAATATTGTGAAGCATATCTAATCCACAAACAGCAAAACAAAACTTGAAATATGATTTTAAAAAGCTTATAACAAAGAACAGAGCCTTTTAAAATCAACTTCCTGTTTCTAAATGCCTAAATGAATCACAATAAATTTATTGTAATCATTAGAAATATATTTAATGCATTCTATGATGTAAAAGTTAATTTAACCTTTGACTTTTCTATAAGAATTCTAAATCCTGCTAGGTTTGGTTTTGGCAAGAGCATGTTTTCTCAGGGATTATTGTAGATATTGAGTTTGAATGTTAATTCTAAGTTCAATAGACGATGTGTCTGGTTATGGGGAGCAAGCCAGAGGTATGGAAAAATACCGGAAAAGCGAAAATAGGATATAACTCTAGAATATGGCCTGACATGTAGTAATATTGACACTAGGAAAATCAACAGGAACCATGTTTTTACACAGATTTATAACATTTGTAGACAAATAATTAACAAGGCTGTAATTATTTGTGACTAAAATTGAATGATAAAACAAAAAGATACAACGTCAAACATATTTCTAGGATAGACAATTGGGAGCCAAATAAGTAGTTCACACACCCAAATCTAAAATATTCAAATACATGACAAAAATGTCCAGATTGGCTCAGAGCAAACAGAATTCAATCTATGAATTTTTAACAATTTTTTTTTACTTTCTAAATTCAGAAAATTAATAAAATCAGCTGAGACAAAAAACTTATTATTCTTGTCATTAAGATTCACTATTTTTTAACCCTATTATAAATTCTGACTTATTAGGAGCTATCATCTAAATAAGTTGTAATTTTTTGATCAATCAAATTTTGTAGTTGAAATTATGAATTCATGATTTAATCATGATACAGTAGATTGAAACTATTATTTCACATGCAACAAAAAGAACTGGTACGAAAGCTTAACAGCTATAAATTCCAAGATTATGAGAACTAATTAATATGCTTTGAGCTGAACATTTAAGCAGTAAATTACCAGCCATCATAACAAAGATAAAATAATTGAATTTTTGATGAAAATATCAAATTTTCTGGTTAGAAAAGAAACTTGATACTCAGAACAAATTGGAAAGTGAAATTTTCATAACGTAAACATTATAATCTTAGGAATATATAACAAAGAATTATCATAAATGTTGTAACTATATAGATTATAACAGTATCGTTTATGATTCGTTCAAGGGTGAGAATAATGTGTGGACATTAGAAGTTTTAGGAGTCAATAGTTGTGATCTACTCATAACCACAGCTGATAGCCAAAACATTATTAATCGTAGTGTTACTCGAAAATAAACTGGGATTTGATATTGGTGTGATAAAACAAAGAATAAAGCATGCATGGACTGTATAATTTTTACGGTACACGCCTACAAAGTGTATACTAGCTACGTACTTCAATCATGTGCAAGACTACTTATTTTGGGCATAAATCTTGACTAATTTTATCAGCAAGTTCAACTAAGAACCAAAGTACTTCTGAGAACCAGAAAAAAACAATGAGTACCGTTGTAGAGGATTAGATAATTAATACATTATGGTGGATAATTCTGAAGGAATTTCCTAAAGAAGTTCAAAGTAATTTCTGTTCGATCTGGAAGGGCATGACTAACTACTCACTGTAAGCAGTTTTAAATATAGGCTAAAATGTCATAAAGCATTTTAGTTCTAAACTTAACAATCTAAATTGTCGATCAGAAGGAATCTCGGGTTTATCTTACGGTGGTGAAAGATACTCTTGGCGTATTTTCAGGATTCAATGAACAGGAAATAGTCAGCCAAGGTCTCAGAGGATTAGAAACCAAAAAAGCCTCACCAAAATTCGAGTCTCTGTCCTTTCTCCCTTGTACTCGACTTTCACTTTCTTGACAAAATCTAAGTCCATTTCCTGACGAACAGCCGTTTTAACAAGGGCTTAAAAAAATCAACAAAGCATGGAATAAAAGATTAGTTAAGTCTATGAAGAGAAGTGTGGAATGTGGTGTATGTTGAAGAAGATAAGAGACCTTGACTTGGAGTGAGTACACACACACACAAACCTACCCAAAACATCGGCCTCTACGTCCCCCGATTCGTCAGCCATGGCGTCCACTGTTCAATGAATCCCTAAGCTTGGTGTAGGCAGAGTCGCCGGAATGTCCAAAGTCAGGAATGTTCGTAAAATATCTGTAGATTATTTTAGTCTTTACCACAACATCTTGCCTTCCTGTTCGCATGCCACTGCATGATGGACGGCAAGAGACTGGGATCGATATACCATATTTAGATCAACAAGGGAGTGTTCAACCCGCGTGGGGGTGGGGTGGGGTGGAAAACGGAAACATGACTAGCTTGAGGTTTCCGTTGCGTCTTGTGGTTGCTAGGAGACTGTGGTTAAAAATAAAAAACAGCTCATTCAGGTCTTCTTGATTCATTCAGAGTGATATAGTATTATTCCTTATATGGTTGCTAGGAGACTGTGGTTTAAGATAAAAATAGTTGATTTGGTCGTTCTTGCTGTTACAACAGAATTGTTTTGAAAGGGGGGAGGGGTTGTGAAGTATTGCCCAGCTGGGCAAGAACAACAGTTTAATAATAAACTTGATGCAAATTTTCCCATGTGTGGGGAAGGGGGAGTGAGTTTTGCTCTTCAATGTTTATACAATTTTTCGAAGCATGTCTGGCATGTGAAAACCCACTAGACCCCTTTACGTGTAAAATTATACTAATTTTTAGTTGCAGACATTATTTGATGACTCTTGAAGCTGCTTATAAATTTTCTAAAATATTCTCCTACCTCAACCACCCTCCCCTCCCTCCATACAGGTTATTTTGCCATTGATTAATTAAATTATGAAAAGCATTAATTAAAATAACCACGTTACTTCCTTTCCATTTATTTCTACATTAATTCCATGAACATGCTCTGTTCATACATATATATATTTATGAATTTGGTTTTGGAAAATTACATTGAAATTGTATCTAATCACGACACAGATGAGCCGACAAGCAGTATATAAGAGATGTATCGCCTGATGAAGACTAGCAACTTGCAGTCAAAACATTGCAGTCTTTCCAAAAAATGTAGTCCTTCCAAATACTGTAGAGCCTATTTCTCGGCAAAATTTCTTGAGTGTTAAAAAAATCAAGTCTGCAAAGCAGGTTATAAAAAAGGACCCTGAATTGTGAAACATGCAGATAAGTATTATTTTTGAAATTGTATTGTTAAAAAAATTATTTAAGCAGGATTTTATCAAAGATCTATACCTCTCCTGTGTAAATAGTAAGGGGCTGTGAAAAAGCTAAATTTTCCAAGGGATGATTAGGATATCATGATGTGAACACAGGTTTCATGTGCTGCCGAGCATGCTGTAACTGTGCCACTACTAATCAATTATCATTATACTAAATTCAGCACATGGGAAGATTGATCAACCTTCCTTTAAAGAACTACAATCTCTATAATCTATCTTATTTCTTCTTATAATTTTGGAGGAGGTAAGGTGAGTTCCTTGGGTGCCACAATTACTCCATCGACATCAGCATAAGCATATTGACCAGGCATATACGTCACTCCGGCAAACTTTACAGGAATGTCACGATCACCTTCTCCCTTTTTTAAACTCTTTAAAGGCATCGTTCCAAGTGCTTTAACTCCGATATCTATTTGTGATATATCTTCTGAATCTCTAATACATCCATACATGATGACTCCAGACCAACCATTATTGACCCCCATGGTAGCTAAATTATCTCCAAGCATTCCTCTTCTCATGGATCCCCCACCATCGACGACAAGAACCTGAAATTGATTATGTCTGAAATCAATGTGTGGTTATGTTACAGGGTTGAAAATCAGATATTAGACTTGTCTGCTGTCTACCTTCACTGTCTCTTGCTGGAGTTTTTGTTTAAACGAAGTTAGAAATTCCTTTCTTTCCTCTCTTTCTTTCACTCGTTTTTTATATCCCAAAAGTCAAAATTAGCGTGATGGGCTTCCTGTGGTCCTGGTATTTTAAAATGCATCGTGAAAGCAAGGTGCAATTATATCTTCTTAATTTACAATGTTTTTGGTCTCAAAATCAATACATTTATTCAAGAACCTTTACCTTGCCGTGGCCGGGTTCAGACAAGGCTTTTTTCACCAACACATTATCCTCAAAGCACTTCACAGTAGATATCATCCCTCCAAATGTCTTTTTTCCTCCATAATCCTTGAAAACTGGCTCTGCATATTGGAGAATATCACTATATGCATCACTCAGATCAGCTGTTTTTAATTCCGCCATCGAGGAAGTGAAATATCGGGAATAAATAGAGCTTACACGTAAACAAGACCTGTATGCACGATATAGCATGGTTACAATGCATCATGGGATAGGCACAGGAAACCCACTCACAAGAATTGATTGTTGGTCAGCAGTCCCAGTTCAGTTTCTCACTTCTTTCTTCCTTCCTTCCTTCCTTCCTTCCTTCCTTCCTTCCTTCCTTCCTTCCTTCCTTCCTTCCTTTCTTTCTTTCTTTCTTCTTTCTTTCTTAAAAAGGGTTTTACTACGGACTGATAGACATTGTAATTTAGGAAAATAAATTTTCGAGGCTGTTTAGATTGAGTTGTAACGTACTTTGTTTTTTCATTTGACTCCTTTTTTGAATGAATGCGGCGCTTATTCGAGGACGGCGCTCTTTAATTTCTTACTCTCACATGCGTCGTTTAATCTGGGGAGGCGTTTATATTGATCGAGTAAATACGGTAACTCACAGATCCGAAGTTAGTGATCAATTTATTGGAACGCCAGTCGAGAAAATCTAGTTTCTAGAGGGTGACAACAACATGCACTTCTATCATCACCTCTTATTCATGAAAGTTAAGCCCCTAAAAGCATCAGGAACTGCCCTCCATTATACCTAGATACCTAAGTGATGAACAACCGCTGTTCTGTGCTGTTAGACTAGGCAATTCTCCTTGCAATTCGTCTCGCAATTTTGTTGCGCAATTAAAAACAGTTCGTTGCAGTTGCATCGACAGTTTATGTTGCACCAGGTAATGTTGGGACACAAGTTGCAGGTGTGATGTTACACTATAGGCAATGTCCGTCGCAATTTTTTTCCTCAGTTCTATATACCTCTCGCAACGGTTGCGGCAACAAAATTGCGAGTACAACTCACAATTTAAGGAAAATTGCGAAGTGTACTACCGAAACAAGTAGAGTGACAATCGGGCTCGAGAAAAGCCAGTTGTGACTAGCATTAAAGATAGACAATTTTGATAACATTCCTGAGCCCTGAGTGGTGAATTAGCTTTGAACATGCCATCCAAGTAGAAGTAATGACCAAATTCCACCATGAACTTCAAAGCTAACTAGCCGCTCAGGGTTCAGGAATGTTATCAAAAGTGTCTAGCTTTAACGCTAGTCGCAACTGGTTTTTCTCAAGCCTGATTGTCACTCTACCTGTTTTGGTAGTAACAGCACCTTAATAGATATGATAAATTCCAAAGACACAAGGACACTTCAGATGGTGTTTAAAGCGTTTGTAACGCTGCTGAGTTTATTCAGTTTATCGAGTATAGCCTCAACTGTGGAGTACATATAAATAGATTACATTAAAAATTGCTCAAAAATTATTGGATATAACTATGTTTTCCCATTCCAGACCACGTGTCATTCTCTTGAGAACAAGATCTTTGTTTTTAGGTTCATCCATGACGACATAGCTCCTCAAATAATACTTGTAAACAAAGAAACAATACTCAAGGGAATGACATGTAGTCTTGAATGGAAAAACTGAAAGGTCTATTGCTATTGTTATTATTATTTACAAAAGACCCTACGAGCAGAGGTCGTTCTCTTTTCATTGACTGGCTTTGCGGTTTTCATTTTTTCGCAAAAACAAAAACGAAATCCACTAAAATAAAGAGGCTAAGAAAGAGCTCTGCATGCAGGGTATTTATGAGGCTTTGGTCGTCAAAATTATTTTATTAATTTCTATTAATTTACTACTAATATTATTTTCATTGATGCAAAAACGAAACTAGTTGTTTAGTGATTTTGGAAGTCACAAGCATTTGAATGAAATATTACTGTAAAAATATGACCTGCTAAAAGCATTTTGTGAAAAAATAAAAATGTTAAAAATAAAGATACGATGATCTTTCACGAAATCTCCATGTGCTGAAAAGGTGGATTTCTGATCAAAAGTCAGCTATGATACAGGTTTTTAATTCCTGTTTTACCAGGTCGAGCTCATTAAAGCGGCTTTTGTATTACTACTGAGACATGGGGGTGTAACCCCTTCTACCCCGGCAAGAAATCCATAAACTGCTAAGGTCTTTGGCTCCCCTCGCCCCAGTAATGTTTTAAAAACAACCCTATGTTTATCCTAATACTGCATTATTATCATTATTATTACTGCCGCTGCCAGCATCCAGCCGTTACCAGGACAACAGTAGGCCCCAAACGTTTGCCCACCACTCATGTCCTTATAAATAAAATGCCCCTAAAAAACAAAGCAATAGCTAATGTGCATGAGCTCTAAATTCTAGCACAAAGCATGTTGGGAAGGCGAGTTCTTACGCCTTTTTGGCTCCTCTAAAAATTCATCTGAAAATTTTTCCTCCGACATTTTCTATGGAAATAAAAGGATTTCAGCAGACGAAAATAACAGAGTAATTTTTTCTGATAGTTCCTTTGATTTCCCTGTTACATTTTTAAATAACTCCCTTTCCCAGAGTGCTTTGTGAGCTTTGATGCACATTGCCTATTGAAGCCAAGTTAACTATGGAAACAGCAGTTGTGATGATGTTGTGGACCACGGATGGTTGGCAACGGTTTAACACCAACCGAGTAAAGCCAGGGTAACCATAGAAACAGTAGTTGTGATGATGTTGTGGACCACGGATGGTTGGCAACGGTTTAACACCAACCGAGTAAAGCCAGGCCTTGGGCAACCATAAAAACAGTAGTTGTGATGATGTTGCGATGGACGGGACCTGAGCTTCTTGAGGGATCGTCTTTGGGATCAAGGGCATGATTGCAGTTGATACACATTGGGCACACGCGACACACACCAGTGTTTTTTAGCTTGTCCGATGTGTACAACGCTTCCGCACGGTGTTCTGAAACAGAATAGAAATAATTAACCATTAATAATTACCATCATTGAACCATCACTGACAAAAACCACTACCATTACAACAGCAAGCAAAGCAAGCCAAACCCAGGGTAAAGGTACAAATAAAGGCAATGTTTTACGTTCTAGTTCTTCAGCAAGTAGCTGGTCTTCTGAAAAGCAAATAGTGCGCTCTTTATTCCCACTTTCCATCAGTACTTTTTGTAAAGGCTATTTACAGCAAGATAGTATGAAGTAAGAGAGCACATCTCCCCTACATAGGCCTAATATCATGAAAATTGTTTGAAAATCTATTTTTGGCTCCGCGCGCAGTTATTTTTAGCTGCGCACGTAGCCTGAACTAAAACAGGACTCGCATAGAAAATATTTCAGGCTGCGCGCGGAGCTAAAAAAAGATTTTCAAACAATTTTCATGAGATTAGGCCTATAACTATGATAGGGCACGGAGATGTGCTCTCTTACTTTATATTCTCTTGTTTACAATTAAAGCTACACAGATTAGAGATAAGTCGAAAGGAGTGTGAGGTCACCGGGGATAAAACCACAGACCTTTTGCTTCACCATTAGCACGCGCACTTTCCAACTGAACCGCACTTGCTAATATAAGCGGTGATTTCAGAGTTAAGTTGCTCACAACCAAATACTATATGCAACCGTTCCAGAAATATTTTTATATATGATACTTTATTTCAACAATATTTCTAAAGAAAAAAGTTGTTACATGTGTTAACAAAGTACTGTTAGCAAGATAGCAAGAAATAACATTATTACAGCTTTTGTCATCGATTCGTGGTAATTCTCCTACCTGTGGTAAATCCTTATCATAGTACTAGCTAATGCGCAATGACATACGAACGCAATGGACGGCCTATTCAGTTTGGGTGTAATGTTTTCTCATTTCAAATCACGTGTCATTCTTTGAGGATAGGATTCTTTGTTTGAGTTGTATCCATATTCATGTATCTTCTCATGTGCAACCGTTAAACAAAGAAATGATACTCTAGCGAATGATATGTGGTCTGGAATGAGTAAACATTACGCCCATGTCAAATTCTCTATGAGCGTCGCAAGAGATCCCTCAAAAGTTATTCTTAAAACGAAGCTAAGACAAAACACAGGAGAAAATCCGATTTTCCTTAAACTTTGGAAAGGCGAATTTTGGGCGCAAAGTTCAGGCCCCATGCCAGCTAACATGGTGCATTATGGTCTAGCATGGGTACAGACACCTCCTAGTCACCATGCCTTACATGGTTTTGTGTGTACCGAAGCTAGAACACAATGCATCCTGTTTGCCAAACTCAATAAAGGCCGATTCTCTTGGCTTCTGTTCTTTCTTCACAGTGATTGCACGCTTGGCAAGATGGTCTGAAAATGAGCGTGGAATTTGTAATGACTGGAATCGATATACCATGCCGAGTCCAAGTTTGGTAAAGACTGCACGACAGATGGAATCAGATGACATGGATTGCATAGTATGGATTGTCAACTGTTACCAAGGCAACCAGTCCACATCTCAGCACCGTTACTCCAGCAACGACCCTAAAGGGCCACCTTAATTTCACCCTGGACTGAATGGTTTCACCAGTCTGTGACAGGATATGGATTTCCCCAGTCAACACGACAGTATCGCACACGTAATATCGATAATCTCGAAGTTCTTTGATATTCACCAGTAAAATGTTCCCAGTCCACGGATCCACTGCACAGGTTTGGAATTCCACTTCCGGTTTGAAAAAGAACAACTGCTGACCAGATTGATCGAATACTTGAAAAGCGAACTCATTGGATTCTGTTCCGGAAGTCGTTCCTCCGACGATAACGGTGTCTTTACCTGCGGTGAAATGTCGGGGGAATTTAATCTCGCGCACTCGAAAAGACGTAACAAGTTTCTTGCCCTGGTGCCGGTGTACTGATACCACATTCCCGACAGACGTCCCGACAGTCAGCACTAAAATAAGTCCTTTCTTGGTCACGGTGTATAGGTTGAACTTTCCTCGCATCCCGCGCAGTTCGGGCTCACTCACAAGGTGTCCCGCGGGACTGAATACCGAGAGAGGACGCTTTTTGTCATAGCGTATTCCCAGCGTACTGCCAATGTAGATGTTATCCATTTCATCTAATCCAATGATCCATCTGGAATGAGGATGTCTTCGAGTCGAGGCTCTGAATGACATTACTTGCTTGCCCTCTATGGTATAAGTGGTAATGATATTATTAGCGTCTATTAGAATCAATTGATCTTTACTATTGACAGCCAGGGTGCACGAGTGTGCCAACTGCTGCTCAAATTCCACACACGTCTGACACTTGTCCCTTAGACTCCAATCATCAACAGGCTGAACAGCGCCAAAATCTGCATCAATAACAGGAATCTCCAGTTCCAAACCGGTTCTTGGCCGATTCTCCCATAGCATTATCCACTGCCAAAACATATAATTCACAAAATGGACTTTTTCCAGCATTTTTTTCCATTTTTGACCGCACATTTTCCTATTTACTCGTTGTCTCAGACCAGATGGTTCCTCAAGCGCTTTAGTAACTAAACATCTCACGGATTTCATTGAGTTCAACTGACCAATGAGGTCTCTACAGTCGTCGAGACCTAATTTCGGGTTATTAACAGTCATTAGCATGGAACAAGCTATCGCTAAACGAAAAACTCTTAATCTGTCCGATAAGGAAATCTGTCTCCGGCCTAATGAGTACCTTTTCAGACGATTATTTACTTCTTGAAATTTCGATCTCGCTTCTAAGAACCTTGAAGTAGCAATCAAGTTCTTTTTTCCTTTGAGCGATTGAGGTTTGGTATGGACGCCATTAGGAAGAGTGTCCGCGATTCTTTCCTGCGCATGCGTCGTGATGTCTTCTTCGTCTTCGGTCGTTGTAAGGTCTTCAGGTTCACAAATCGTTACATGAAAACCATCGTTGAAAAAGTCAAGCCCATCGATAGATTCTTGTTCTTCTGCGTTGTCTTTGAGGGATTTATCGCTGGTTTTCGGGATACAGGACAGCGAGGATAATTCGATGGCCTGGTCAG
Source organism: Anthopleura sola (assembly GCA_023349425.1). Classification (NCBI taxonomy): domain Eukaryota; kingdom Metazoa; phylum Cnidaria; class Anthozoa; order Actiniaria; family Actiniidae; genus Anthopleura; species Anthopleura sola. The sequence continues at coordinate 622,617 of JALHLI010000037.1, read as the reverse complement.
AGGTTTTCGTCTCGCTCTTTTTAGCCGACATATTTCTGTCCTTTTTTGAAGAACATCGAAAGATTCTTTTAAATCTTCCTTTACGATTCCTTTGGTTTGTGTTTGATTGAAAAGACTCGATATGTTCTTCTTCCTCCAGCATTTTATCCTTCTCATTTAACTCATGTTTACAATAATCACTTTGGTTTTCCATAACCGAGTTATTTTCATTTCCAACTGTTCCATAGTACAGGACGTTAATTCCTTCGTACAGCAACAAAAAACCGTGATAAATATCTCCGTCACTCTTTCCCCAGCGTTGTGTAGCTTTTTCAAGAACTTTATCTTCCAGCTCGTCATAAGCAACTGCTCTTGTGTATTCTTCTCTTGTCGTGAACAGCAGTAAATTGTACGCGAGATCGACAACATCAAAATTCACATCCAAGCTATCCGCCATTTCCTCGCCGAAGAACGAATATATTTGACTCACGAAATTATTATGAAAATCAGTTAGGCGCCAAGTAGTTTTTCTCCTTTCTCGGCAGGTGTTGTGACATTTTAATAGCTAGAAGTGGTCGAAAACTGATGAAAATCCTGAGAGGCACGAGTAGTTGTAGTTGAAATGTTTTGACAAAAGATTCACTCATTCTTCTTGTGGCTCAATAACTTCACAATACTACGTTTGTAATGGTAATTTTTAAAAGCAAATCAACGTAATTGATAATTGTGTTTGTTAATCATTTGTGTAAAGTTTTAGTCGGTTGGACGAAAACCAAAGTGCTGACGTTCACCAAAGTTCACACGTTGTCGTCCAGCTTTCAGAACCTTCGCTAACAATCGCCTCTCCGACAAAAACTGAGTAGCTAAAATATCTCTCTAAAATAATCCTTACATCATGCAGTCAAAATAATCCACAAGATAAGAATCCTCTATTATTAGAAGTAAAGTTAACAAAAGATTTAATGACCTCCCCGATAGGTTTTTAATTTAAAATCTCTTGGTCATCGCAATAACACCTCTTTTAGGACAATAACAAGTTTTCGTGGAACAATAACGAAAAGCCTTCTTTAGCACCAAGAATCCCTGACAGTAATTAAAATTGTAGTTTATCAGATCAAAGCAGCCCAAAATCGTCTCCATTTGACATCGAATTAATAAAAAATTACAGGTTTTATCTGATTTAGGAAGTACACCATGTTCAATTTGATATGAGACTGGTTGGAAAGCCATTTTTGTAATTCTCGTACGTTCTAATTTTTAATTACTGATTCGAGCAAACCAATTATCAACGATAATTATTTGCTTTTCTAACAAAATTAAGATCGATTGTAAAATTGTCACCGATTGTAAGTGACCTTCCGCTCATTAAATCATTTTGAACTTTCGAAAGCTCGAATTTGGGATAGTTTTTTGCGTTCAGAAATGGCAAATACAATCGTGAAAAGCCAATCAAATGTCATTCTTTTCTTATACATGTTGTTTTGGAGAAAGCTTTGGAATTTCTTGATATCGAAAGTAAGGTTGAGTATAACGAAAGAAAAGTCTTTCTAAAAAGCGTTAAAGTACAGAAAAAGCAAATACAATACCATAATTAATGGAATTTTATCAACAGGATTTCAGAAGCTTACTGCATGAGAACTTTGAAAATCTGCCAATATTTATAACTTCTACCGAACATTTGAAAAGGGATTTACTAGAACAAAAGCGTACAATAGAGTACAAATTGTACAAACTACTACCTTAAATATGGAACCTTTTAAAGGATTTAGAAAACAAAAACGTTGGAAATAAAATAGAAAAGAGATTTTGTGTAAGATTTAGAAAAACAAAAGAAGACAATATGGATTTTTTTTCTTCTAAAAAAGTCATTTACAGAGCAAGTTTGATCGTACAAACATGTGCAATTTTCTCCGCGGCACTGAACTTGTCTCACAATGCTTGAAAATGTAGCGTTCCTGCAGGTTGCCGAGGTGAGGTGATACGATGCAGCGCGATATATTTCAGCAACTTGCAACGACTTGAAAAATATACCTTATAATTGCGAAAAAAGATGCTGGAGGGGTGATACACTGTGCAATGGCGTTGCCAGTCCTGCAATCCGTTGCAACGTTTCGCGCAGCCGAAAAATTTGCGACCAAAAAATTGCGAGACAACCACTGTTACACTGTGCAATTCTCCAGCAGCTTGTCTCGCAATGGTGTTGTGAGACAAGGAGACAAGTTGCTGAGAAAATTGCACAGTATAACAGGATCTTTATCCCGGTCTTCCTACGAAACCTTTCTTAAAAGAAAAGTAAAGAGAAGACGTAGAAATGTATGTAAATGTTCAATACAATAGGAAACTAGTTCAAATAGAAATTCTGTAAAAGCTTTAGAGGTTTAGCAACACTAAGCAGGTAAATTATAAATTGACGTTTTTGAGTAAAACAAAAAAATCTTAATGCTTTTTGCAATATTGTTAGCAGCTAAGCGCGCCTGAAGTTACAAAAGGTAGTGAGATGAGATGATGTTCATGAACAACCTGTGCCCGCTTGTGGAAAAGGAAAAATAAAGACCAGTCTAAAAAGTTTTCTTCTAAAATAGCAATGAAAATGTGATAAATAAAAGGTGCTTTTTTATCTATCAAATCTTGAATCCATCTTTCTAGATATTTCTTGAACAATTCCGTCGTAAAATCGTAAAATCACTAACAAAAAGTAGCACACGAACACTCCAGACCTCCACGAAGGCCTGCAATAACTGACATCAATCGCAACAGCCCTATAATCAGTGTTATCGCTTGATCGGTCTATAATTCCAAGCGCCTTGAATAACAATCAATATATTCTCATAGAGCAGAGGTCAGCAATTAAAGTCCACAGCGGGAAACTGGCGTTATTAGATCATAGGAAGAGGATTCTGCACGAAAGACGAACTTGATGAGTTTCGTGTATAAGACTGGTGCCAGCTGACAGACCAATAAGAACGCGCGTAAGAATGAATTGACATACAGCCAATCACAATGTATTATATATAATCATGCAACCACGCTGGGGGTCCAGAACAAGGAATCTTGTGCTGAATAAGGAGTTTCAATAGCGTAGACTAGGCAAGGGGAGTCATAGGATGCCTGCTTCCCCCTTCCCGTATATACGAGAAAAAACTAGATGCGTTTTGTGGGAGGGTAGGGTGGGTGAGGTATGATATGTAAGCGAGGTAAGTGAAGAATGACATCCTGAATCATAGAGTACGTACTAGTTACATACCGGGATTGCTAGAGAAGTCCATCGTATATAGATACGTACCGAGATTACTACAGGTACATATCGTATATAGATACATACCGAGATTACTACAGGTACATATCGTATATAGATACATACCGAGATTACTACAGGTACATATCGTATATAGATACATACCGGGATTACTACATATATATATCGTATATAGATACATACCGGGATTACTACAGATACATATCGTATATAGGTACATACCGGGGTTGTAATAGTCGTATATGACGGCGGGTACAGGTTGTCCTTTCCCAACAGGATGGATTCGCTCATACCGCATCTCGATACAAGTAGCTTTGATTTTACTGATCTGGAGTGAAATGAATGAGAAAAAAAAATCATTAACAACTGAATTTAAAGTTTTTCTTGTAGGAAGGTTGGGTAACGACACAAGGTTATAGACAAACAAATATGGTTTTAAGAATTACGCAGCTGAGATTGCGCAGGGCAGCACGGGTGACGTGAAGCTACGCGTCGTGGTTTCCTACGCTTCTCTCGTGTTCTCTCCACATCCCGCGTGTCTTTATCAGAGTATAATACACGGAAAACTGTTTTTTATTCCTTAAATATAACTTACTTTATCAAAGTAAAGAATGAGTTTCTTGTCCACCGTCTCGGCTCTCTTGACAGATAGACTTCTATCTTTCAGCAACTAATAAAACCATAAGAACAAATTAATCACAGGAAACTATTTAGCTCGACCTGCATTAATCTAGACACGCAAAGGACGGCCAAAACAGGCGATGTCACGTGCCATTCATGCATCTGTCACATGCTACTTCACTTTTTTCCATGGCAACATTGAAACTCGAGATAGAAACAAGAGAATATGAAGAACTCTGTTCTTCATGGTCTCTTGATAGAAAAGAAAGTCGACGAAAGTAGGTGATGTCACGTATGCCTCTATCATGTGCTTTACCTGTTTTCTATGGCAATATTTCAAACAGGGTCTGCTTTATGTATACAGTTACCTTATTCACGACGTCTTGATCGGGGGCAAATCCAGAAGTTACTCCAAGCTCCATGACAGCCATATCTGAGTCTGGTCCTTCGCCCAGCCATTTTGCGCATGCGTGGGTCTTCATCTCATAGTTACCTGCTTCCAACACCTGTGTGGATTAAAAACGCTTGTGTTGGCTAAAACAACATATCAGGTGACCTAAGGGAATCAAGGGTAGCGTAGCGGTAGCTTACTCGCCTCTCGACTCTGGGGTCTCGATTCCTGGACTCAGCATCACATGTGATGGTTCAGTTGGTTCTCTCCCTTGGTAGGGTTTTTCTCCAGCTTCTCAGTTTTCCTACCGCCGAAAAGCTTAACAAAGCTAAATTCCAATGCGATCTGTGACTAAACCATGCCCTGACTTAGATCAACTCAGAGGTTGTTTCAGAGTTGGATCTGTGAGTTAGCTATGCCCTGACTTAGATCAGCCCAGACTAAGCTGAGCCCTAAGGTTGTATTAGGGTTTGATAAGATTTGAGCAATTCTTCTTTACAAAAAAGAACTAGCCTGGATTTGACGTCGACAACCCACTCGCCTTTCTCATTCTCCCTCCTTAGCAATACAAACCGACACATACAAGGCGAATCTTTTCTTATTATGTGCAAAGTACTATAGAGAGAGATACTATTTACAAGACTTACCTTGATCACGAAATCAAAATTACTCATATCAGGCGCCTTGTCCACGTGGTATGTCACGCCAACCTGTAGCATTCCAATACCGTGACCATTGGCTTCAATCTTTAAACTTCCTTCGACCTTCGAAATCTAACATAAAGGGATGGTGGTATCAGTGATTGCGTGATAGTAGCAAATAAGTATTGTAGCGCAACAGTATCACGTCACACAACACCATTATCACACAAAGCCATTTGTCATCTTTTGTCACACAATATTTGTCACGTAGCACTACTGTTACGCATTTTTAACATCACACAACATACAATTCTATCGTCACACAACTCTATTTTCACATTTTGTCACGCAACATTTGTCATTCAACACTATTGTTACGCATTTTTAACAATATCCCACAACAGGTAACACCACTGCGTAAAACTACTGCTGCGTGACTAAAGGTCACAACACTATTGTGACCTTTTGTCACGCAACACTACTGTTACGCACTATCAAGGAAATTTTCTTAACACATAAGATATACAGGTGGCTGGGCATGTTTGAAATACTTATCATTTTGCCAAGAATTCCTTACCAGCACTTGTTGTAAGACCATAGCACTGGATTTATCTACGTTGAAAGTCTTGCTGAACGCCTTATCAGCAGACTGTGTCAGCCTTACAGTGAACTTCTGAGATGGGGAGTAAATGATACTGGCAAACTCTGACATGGCTTGGATGCCCAGAACTGTGTCCTGATGAAGTAACATTGGATAAAACGCACGCGTTACATACGTTCAGAATTGAGAAGAAGGTTAGAGCAGTTTTCGTATGACTATGAAAAACGTACGGCACGGACCGCGCCTTCCCGTGATCGTGTCAGTGCCGTGCCTTGTATGAAAACATCCGACATTCCGTGTCCGCACCGCGCCGTAACCGTGACTTTTCATGCTCATACTAAATCTGCTCTAATTGATTTCTAGAGATGGTTATAACAGTGAAAAGCCTACGGTACAGACATGATATCACATGCTTCACGAAGATGGTGTCGCGTTGTTCGAGCGTTCTGATTGGACGAGCAGTAAACTCACGCGCTGTGATTGGCTCAACGGTCATCGTGAACTTCGTACCATGATCGTGCCGCGAATTATAACACATTTTTCGAGGAGAATGTGGAGGGCAGAAGACAGAGAGAAAAAAAAAGAGAAAAGGAAAACAGTAAAAGACGAGCGAAGAGAAGAACGAGAATGAGAGACAAAGGACGCCACTATTTACATGGGCAACCATGCGTAACAATAAGTATATACAAGGCAGACCACATGCACATCTGCAAATCGGTGAAGCTAATAGACGCATCAAGAGTTCCGCGCTGCTGCTCAATGCGCATGCTCAGGGGATTAAAAAGTGGGATAATATTTTGTATAATATGCAATTTTTCGGTATATTTGATTCAGAATTCGCTTAACGGTACGCGATCTTGAATATTTAGTGAAAATTGTACTTGAGAAGAAAGATACAACTAAAATATAGCATATTTTACAATTTTATCCCACTTTCTAATCCCCTGAGCATGCGCATTGAGCAGCAGCGCGGAACTCTTGATGCGTGTATGGCCGCTTGAAAAGGTGTACCATTATGGAAGTAACGGCTTTCTTCTTCTTCTTTTTCCCCCCACCTACCCAACCTCCTTCCCTTGTATTCTGGCAAATTACTGTACATAGTCTTGGTGCTCACTAGTGCCGCGGACTCGCATTTCCCCCCGTAACGTATTGTTAACATTATTGCCCGTGAAAATACATTACTGTTGTTTTCTCACCTGAGTGGAAGAGTAACCGCCGAGCGAGTTTCTTTGTTGTGAGAGCCAGCGTACCACAGGTAGCCCAGTACCAATATCTTGGTTCAGACTCAGAGTAAGCAGTGCATATGCTGTGATTTCCACGTCTGCAGAACGTGGCCTGTAGTAGGGTCTGTACTCTGTCGACTTGTCATCATTTTTCTTTGCATTTGACCAGTGAATTGTTCCATCTGTTAAGAAAGAAGAAAAGTTACAGTACAGTGACACTCAATGGATTTCCTTCTAAACCAATAAAAAGACACAAGAAAACCCCCACGGTCCAATCATAGTGCACTAACAGACATATCAATTAAATCAGATTTCGTATATTTCGCACACGGCACGGTTACGGTGCGGCGCAGACACGGCACCGAATGTCGAATGTTTTCATACACTGCACACGGTCACGGCAAGACACGGTCCGTGCTGTACGTTTTTCATATTCATGCGAAAACTGCTCTAAACCAACATACCCACACCTTTCTTTGTCGTCCTGGAAAGCAGGGCAAACCAGGCCTTGCTAGCACTGTATCCACTGTTAACCAAGGTCCTCTCCTCTCCCCTCCACTCTTCTCTCAGTGGCCTTACCTTTTCTTATCGCCCTGGAAAGCAGAGCAGACCAGGCCTTGCTAGCACTGGATCCACTGTTAACCAGTCTAAGTGCATAAGCTGAGATAGCCAAGGCATACACGTCGTCTTCATTCTGCATGGTGTCCAAGTTATTCTCAAGGTAACGCACAGCATTTTTCTTTGCTGCATCCACAATCTAAACAACAGGAAACAAGTGCACTTTTCAGTATGTAGTGTATGACTAAACAGGTAGGCCACTCCCAAAACCGAAAGGAACCATGAGCATAAACCTAATAACACAGGGAGCCCAAGCTCTACCCAGTGTGTTTGCACATTCTTCCAAGCAAGCGACTCGTGATTAATGGCCGTTTATGACAGAAACCAAGTCAAAGAAAGCTCTAGATTTTAGTGTCGATAACGTGGCATATTTGAATGTAACATATTTTTTTCGCAAATTGTGGCGACGTGATATACGTCTCATTTGATCGGGCACGACAGATGACCGCAAGTGAACTTGCTAATAAAAAAACCATGCATGCGTGACGAGACAAACTAGAAGAAAAAAAACCCACATCGATCTTACCTTAGATTCGCTTTTAGCTTCAGCTAGTGCGATAACAACGAAAGCAGTCAGCGAAAATGTACCTTTCAGGCCACCCTAAAAAAAAGAAAAGATGGAAATCAAACATTAAATAATAATTAATATAATGACATGATTTTCACATGATGATGATGATGGTGATGATGATGATGATGATGCATGATGATAATGATGCATGATGATGATGATGACCATGATGATGATGCTGATGATAATGATGCATGATGATGCTGATGATGCATGATGATGATGATGCTGATGATAATGATGCATGATGATGCTGATGATGATGATGATGCTGATGATGCATGATGATGCTGATGATAATGATGCATGATGATGCTGATGATGATGCTGATGATGCTGATGATGCTGATGATGCATGATGATGATGATGCTGATGATAATGATGCATGATGATGCTGATGATGATGCTGATGATGCATGATGATGATGATAATGATGATCGTAATATTTTTGATAATGAAGATGATGAGTTATAAAGATTGTTGATGATCATGATGGTAATGATGTTGATGATTATGCATTATAATGATGATGGTAAGATTGTTGATGGTGATGGCGATGATGATGATGGCGATGATGATGATGATGACGACGACGACGACGACGACGACGACGATGATGATGATGATGATATTATTACCTTGAGGTAGCTGCCATGGACGGTACCGACTTTCGGGAACGAGCCATCTTTGTTCTGCTTGCGGACCATGAACAACAGACTCTTATCCAGTGAATTGGGATCCACGTATATGTACTTGCGCGCCTGCGCAAATGACTTGACAACGAACGCTGTTAACCTGAATAAAAAAGGAAAAAAAGAAATAGAAAAAATCTTGTCATCGCTAATCACCACCGCAAAGTACAGCAGTGGCGAAGCTCAACGGGGTCGAGCTGAAAGCATGTGAAGGCGCTACTGGCAGCCGCTATACAGTAGGAAAGGGGTAAGGGGGATGTGTGGTTGTCTGAAGCTCCCATCAGTACCAACAAGAGTTCTCTAAGAAATAATTCGTAAACACATTCAAGTCTTACTTGAATATTTTAACCCAACCACAACTAACTCAAGGAGCTGAGATTTAAGGCATCAGGGAAAATTCGGCAAAAGTTCATATGAATCTACTGATCCTCCTACGCAGACGTTGTTAGGGTCGTCACGCAACGCTACTCTCCCTCTGTGGGAAGACAAGCGTTGTGTGACTATCCTAAGGACGCTAAATTCAAGTACTCAAAAGTATAAATTTTCTGAAAGTTTTTTGCGAATTTTCAAAATTTAATAGCGAAGCTGTTAAAAAATTCGCCTCGCAACTCTCGAATATCGAGACCGTAGAAGAAAAGTTTTAACTATGCTTTTCTTAAAGTAGTAAATGCTATTTAGACGTATATCAGATATTTAACAATTAGTCCTCGAGTCCGAATGGTCTACGAGTCAATAGCCCCATGAGGCCGAAGGCCGAATGGGCTATTGACTCGTAAGACCATGAGGGCGAGAGGTCTAATTGTCTTAGTAAAAACCTACTAATCGGTCCAATAAAAGGATGCAAAAAGTTTTGGATTTTGCTTTAAATATATATTTTTTTGGTTTTCAAAACCGGCGCTTTTCGCTACTAGAGGTCTATCACTAATAGACCCCTAGTAGCTCAGCCAATCACATGCAGGGCTAGATTGGTGATAGACCATTAGTAGGTTTTTTCTAAACCCCCTTAGTTTACGCCCTTCCCTCCCTCTCCCCCACGGGATTCGATGACCACCTACCACATGCTTCCTTCACGGTCCCTCTCACCAAATGCGCTGTAAGAACCATCTCTGTGTCTATAAGTCTGTTCTCGTTGATAACCTACGAAAAGAGCAAACATTAGGGTACTGAATTAGAACATCAAAAAGCAATTCAGGGAGAGTGGTCACCATCAACCGGGACGGCTACAGCTTTTGTCTGAAAAATGTCCATATTTCCACAAACCTTCTCCCCCCTCCGTCCCCTCCCCCTATCAAAGCGGATATGACCACTTCTGTGTTCAAAACTATACCTCAAATATTTGTCCCTACCTTGCACCATGTATCTCTCCGATTTTTCTCTAATAGCAGGAGTGACCTGGTTTACCGCGGTCAGGTATTTTAAGATAAAGATGTTAGGAGCAAAGTTCACCATGTTCTGCTCGCCGCAGCCATAGGGCATGCGCAGTAGGTTCTCCAGATTGTTGAACGACGAGCCCAAAATGTCACCTGGGAATGAAAGAAATGGAAGGTAAAATTATGATCATAAGGCACATGGGAGAACCAACAAGCAACTCTACTCACATACGACACAGATCCCGGCGGGGTTAAAGAAAGTCACCTTCACTTCCCCATAATGCTTTGCAATTTTTGGGGCAACAATAACGAAAAGTACATTTACTATAATCATTGAAAAAATCAGTATCAGTTTAATTAGAGCTAATTCCACACGCATGGGAGAATGAAATGTTTGGTGTAACAGACAATGTATGGACTTACTAAGAAATGTCATGACTTTTTCTCATAGAGCTGTTCAAATTTCTTTGATCTTACTATTTGTTTCTAATTCTGATAAATGCATAAGTGTTTTTAGATGTTTTTTTGTTCAATTCTTATTAATCTTCATGGTAATATCAACGATGTTGTCTCGTTGCTGCCCCCCAAAACGCAAAGCATTATGGGATGTGAAAGTGGTGAGTAGTTCTTACCAATAACTGAGACCTTGGCAAATGCAGACCCTTTAACTGCACTTTTAGGTAAAGCCAGCTCCAGTGTTTTGGTGAAGGATGATGCTGTGGGTAAAAGAATGCAATTATTATTTAACGATGATCGGTAGTCTATACAGATCCCTAATAGCAGATATCAGTTACACTGTAATAGTGACTATGAACTCTACTATTCACAATTTGAGGGGTTACACCAATTTTTCAAAATTACGTGACCAACTCAGCCCAAGACGTCTGGATTTTTGGCTGCCGTCGATCAAAATTTAATATCTCAAATTGTTTAAAAAAACCTGGAAAAAAAAAACCCAGACGACTTGAATTATAGCTAGTTGTCTGGGACGCGTAATTATGAAAATGGGTGTAAAACAAAAGAATTCTATGTCCTCTGAGTTGATGATTTAAAGGTGAAATTCAACAAGTGTTCTTACTTGTGTTCATGTTCATGAGTACGCTGTAGGAGTACTCCTGGGGGACTCCTTCAGGCTACAAGTAAAAAACAAATACATACGACGCTTAGTATTTGTACGCTGTCTAAAATTTGTAATGATTTATGATTTATATAGCGTCCTTTCTATATGGATATAATCAAAGTCGCTTTACAATCATGAGAAGTGGTTAGTATGAGGTGTAGGCACTGAGGGTGGTCAGTTTACAATTATCAGAGGTGGTTAGTATGAAGTGTAGGCACTGAGGGTGGTCACTGCCAGGGTTTTTTTACAACACTCGTAAAAGGGTATCATACCCATGTGACCAGCGGTAAACTGTCGTTGCCCAGGGATACAAGTCCCGTGGGATGTCCCAAGCATGGTTATTGCTTCATGATGCCTGATGAGATTACCCCCGTCAATTCTTACCTCAACCAGTAAGTTCCTTCTGACCGCATCAGCAGCAAGATAAGACTGAGCCTGCACTACTATAGGGATGTTGCCTAATGTCTTGGGGATGACAGGGAATGCAATAGCTTTGCCTTGCCCAGCGGGTACCGTCACAACCTCCTTCATGTCCCCTTCCTGGCCGCGCGCTCCTAGTTCGTTGATGGCTGCCCATTGGTCAGAGGTTTTGAATGTGACAGTCACCTAGAAGACAAAAAGCATGTTAAAAACGTGTTGAGTTGCGGTAATACGAGCAACAAAATTGTGCAACTTGTCCCGCAGTATTTTTGCGTTGCAAGCTGCAAGGCAAATTCTGCTCGTATTACCACCCTGCGCACAACAAATTTCCATTGTTGCAAAAAGTTGAAAGAGCTTCCGCTTTGTACAACAAAGTCGCGCAACAAAGTTTTGTGGTTATACAAGCAACATCCACTCTGCATCTTGCAACGCAACAGCTACGCCTCGGGAAACATCGTCGTCATCGTCGCCACAAAACACACTGTTTCCCTCGGTCCCAGTCAATAAGTGTTAAATATTACCTCTTGAGGGTCCTCGAGGTAGTTGAATACAAGTGCAGTGATGGCCACTTCTTCTCCACGTACAACAGAATAAGGTAGAGAAAGAGACACGAAGAATGGCTGGAAAACTTGTAACTACAAAAGAATCCAAACCTTATGTATAAGTTTTCTCATATTGAATGCTTTGTTTTTTTCAACACTTCTCGAGTGTCCTGCCAATCTTCAAGTGCATCGTAACTTCACACATCATAGCAATCAACTTTCTATTTATTATAGGATTATCAATGAAATACCTATATTTCTCTATTTCAAAAAATTGATATTTTCACATGTGAAGATAACATGTTATTTTCATATGAGGCGCTTGGAGATACGAATTCTATCTTCCTCGCTGCGCTCACTCGTGAGAGATTTTTTCAACACTCGAAGATAAAATTCGTATCTCCGCGCGCCCATGTAATATCCTCTATTTTTTTTATAGAATATAAATAATTAGAGTAACCTACATTTTAGACACGAATGATGAAATAAAAAGTGCGCGCGCTTGTTGTGCGCTCTCATAAAGCACGAGCTCCCAACCAATCACAACGCGAGATTCATAACAGCTATTTCAGATCAACGACTACGAATTTTACTTACTTTGGGTTTTAGTGCTCCGATACCAAAGCCTGTTGTAGGAGAGACAGCGAATGCACTGGCTACCCATGACGTAATGGTGTCAGGAACGGAAGTGGAGATCTCAGCCTGACCCGATGAACTGTTATAAAGAGTACGAAATTCATATGTTAGTTGACGATGATACTGATGACGATAATGGGGATGGTAATGATGATAATGTTGTTGATAATGATGGTGATGATCATGAATGTTGACGATAAATGATGGTGAAGCTGCTGCTAATGATAGTGGTGAAGATGATAGTGATGATGATGGTGATGATGATGATGATAATTAATGATGATGAATGGTGCCGATGATGATGATGATGATGATGGTGATGATGATGATGATTAAGATGATGATACTGATACTGATGCTGATGATGATGATGCTGATGATGATGCTGTTGTATGATACTGATGCTGATGATGATGATGATGATGATGGTGATGATGATGATGATGATGATGATGATTAAGATGATGATACTGATACTGATGCTGATGATGATGATGATGATGATGCTGATGATGATGCTGTTGTATGATACTGATGCTGATGATGATGATGACAGTGATGATGATGATGATGATGACAGTGAAGATGATGATGATGATGATGCTGCTGTTGTATGATACTGATGCTGATGATGACAGTGATGATGATGATGCTGATAACTCTGCTGTTGATAATAGCCATAATAGTGATGGTGATATTAGTGATGATCTACATGTTCCCATACCTTGCATTGACATCCATCCACAGCCAAGTCTCAGGAAAGAGAGAGCGAACTTTAGTCACAGCTGCTAGACTAGGACTACCTTTTTTTAATACTCCTCCCCCTCCACTTGAAGCGACCGGGCCGCTCATACGATTAATCGCATCTTTGGAGAGAAAAAAAAGAAAAATGATATGTAACCAAGAACCCTTTTAAAGTTCTTATGTCTATAAAAATACCCTTTCCGAAACCAAAGAATCCCATGATGCATCACAAATTGGTTTCTCAGCCATATTTACTCTCAGGCTACTGCAGCCTCCTACGCAGACGCTCTCAAAGTCGTCACGTAGTCACGCAAAATTTCTCTTAACGTTGCGTGACGACCCTAAGACAGGAGGCTACTCAGACACACACAGCCTAAACTCGAAACACTCAGCTTTCTGATGCATTAAAAACAAGATGGAAAACAACAAGAATAAATTACCAGTACTCTCGATGTAGTATTGATGCTTTTTGTACACTAGGCAGTCAGAGAAGATAATGAGACCAGAATTCTGTAGGGGGAAAACATATAAATAAACGGATATCTTATAATTCTAAAAACTTTTGTTCAGTTTACTTTATATTTCAGTAAAGTACTTTTGTGTTAATGAGGGGCTTTCTATTGCTATGAAATCGAGAAAAGACGAGTGGCTTCCCTGTTATTAGATACGACACGGTAAGACATGCAGCAACGACACTAGAGTGGCTTCCCTGTTATTAGTTACGACATGGTAAGACATGCAGCAACGACACTGGAGTGGCTTTCCTGTTATTAGTTACGACATGGTAAGACATGCAGCAACGACACTGGAGTGGCTTTCCTGTTATTAGTTACGACATGGTAAGACATGCAGCAACACTGAAGTGTCTTCCCTGTTATTAGATACGACATGGTAAGACATGCAGCAGCATTGAAGTGGCTTCCCGTTATTAGTTACGACATGGTAAGACATGCAGCAACCCTGAAGTGGCTTCCCTGTTATTAGATCCGACATGGTAAGACATGCAGCAGCATTGAAGTGGCTTCCCCGTTATTAGTTACGACATGGTAAGACATGCAGCAGCATTGAAGTGGCTTCCCCGTTATTAGTTACGACATGGTAAGACATGCAGCAACACTGGAGTGGCTTCCCTGTTATTAGTTACGACATGGCAAGACATGCAGCAACACTGACATGGTTTCCCTGTTATTAGTTACGACATGGTAAGACATGCAGCAACACTGACATGGCTTCCCTGTTATTAGTTACGACATGGTAAGACATGCAGCAACACTGACATGGCTTCCCTGTTATTAGTTACAACATGGTAAGACATGCAGCAACACTGGAGTGGCTTCCCCGAGACATGCTGCAACATTTTAGTGGGTTCCCGGACACTGCAGCAAGCGATATATCACGATATATTATGCAGAGGCATATTTCAGGGAAAACTAATAACCTTTTAATGTTGAATATTATTTTACCTTGAAAACAGACATGGCGTCGTCTCCAGAAGCAGGGAAAGGCATAATCATTCGTCTGCTACGTCTTGCTTCTGAGAACCATCCCCATTCCCACCATGGATACCAGCCACTATCACCACCATATGACTCCAGATCTCGCAGAACCTACCAGAAAATAGACCAGTCAGACAACAATTGACGGTTAGCCCCCTAGTGAGGATATCTCAAGAAATGCAGGATGACTTAACCGGGGAAGACGAGATGTACAAAAAAAACTAGTCGAGCAGTATTACAAAATGACAAGAATTTTTCATTGTGTATTCAGTGGACCAATTGAATGCCTAATACAGTCGTTCACATCTAAGCGTGAACACCAGACAGCAAAACATGTTACAAGGGAAGCCTGACTGTTATGTTTGGTGGTTAAAAAGTTAACGTTTGTAAATCTCAAACGAAAACGTCAAACGAGACCGCCAAAAGTTGACCCTTTAGCTACCAACCATGCAAGTTGCAGAATATCGTAATTTCATTACAACTTGCACAAACTTGTTCAAACGTTACTTTCATATTTCATATTTCATATTTTCAAACTTCTTTTTCCTTACCTGACCGTGGTTGATGTCATTATCTTTCTTCATCAGAAGAACACTCTTATCAATAGCGAGGAAAGACACTTGAGAACCAGCCGTTGCCGTAGCAACCAGGTTGACTTGGTCACCAGGCCGTGAAGAGTTGCGACTGAACTCCAGAGTCACCTTCAAGACAAACGGAAGAAAGACGTCACTCGGACATTAACATATCACTAATAAATTGCTTGAAATGGGGAAAACATTAAAGAGAATTTCGTACGACTGTGAAAAGCTTCTGGCACAGACACGGTCACAGCACGGAATTCATGACAATTTGCTTAACCAATAGATGCGCGTGAGGACACCGTTCATCCAGTCAGAACCCTCAAGTACGTCACTGTCATGGTACAACATGCTAGTACCTCGACTCTTTCAGAGTCAGCAAATTTGGGCTGATCAAAGTCAGGGCATGGCTAACTCACAGATCGAACCCTGAAACAACCTCTGGGCTGATCAAAGTCAGGGAAGGGCTAACTCACAGATCAAACCCTGAAACAACCTCTGGGCTGATCAAAGTCAGGGCATGGCTGACTCACAGATTGAACCCTGAAACAACTTCTGGGCTGATCAAAGTCAGGGAAGGGCTAACTCACAGATCAAACCCTGAAACAACCTCTGGGCTGATCAAAGTCAGGGCATGGCTAACTCACAGATCAAACCCTGAAACAACCTCTGGGCTGATCAAAGTCAGGGCATAGCTAACTCACTAATCGTAATGGAATCTAGTTATCATACCTTGTTATCAAATGGGTTTTCAACAGTAACAGTCAGACCATCCACGACTACTTCTCCATCCTTTCGTATGCAGTAGACCAGCAGGCGACACGACGGCGCCATGTCAGATGAAGATGTCAAACTAAAAGAGAAGCGTTTAGCAGCGTTGTTGACGTTGCCGCTGCCGATCTGCTTGATCTTGCCTCGTGCCATAACCTGGAGGATTTCAACACAATCGACTTCAATTTGAATTATTTTTCCCTAGCCAAAATATGGCAAGAAAGATGAGAGGCACATGGAACAGGAACAAGAACCAGGGCATAGGAGTCAGGGGACAAGACATGGAGGACAGGGAATAGGACATAGGATATAGAAGAGGGGCAGGGTACAGGAGTCAGATGACAAGACATGAAGGACAGGAATAGGACATAGGAGAGAAGAGGGGCAGGGTACAGGAGTCAGGGGACAAGACATGGAGGACAGGGAATAGGACATAGGAGAGAAGAGGGGCAGGGTACAGGAGTCAGGGGACAAGACATGGAGGACAGGTCACAGGACATAGGAGAGAAGAGGAGCAGGTAGAGGAGTCAGGGGACAAGACATTGATGACAGGTCACAGGACATAGGAGAGAAGAGGGGCAGGTAGAGGAGTCAGGGGACAAGACATGGAGGACAGGTCACAGGACATAGGAGAGAAGAGGAGCAGGTAGAGGAGTCAGGGGACAAGACATGGAATACAGGGAATAGGACATAGGAGAGAAGAGGGGCAGGTAGAGGAGTCAGGGGACAAGACATTGATGACAGGTCACAGGACATAGGAGAGAAGAGGAGCAGGTAGAGGAGTCAGGGGACAAGACATTGATGACAGGTCACAGGACATAGGAGAGAAGAGGGGCAGGTAGAGGAGTCAGGGGACAAGACATGGAGGACAGGTCACAGGACATAGGAGAGAAGAGGAGCAGGTAGAGGAGTCAGGGGACAAGACATGGAGGACAGGGAATAGGACATAGGAGAGAAGAGGGGCAGGTAGAGGAGTCAGGGGACAAGGCATTGATGACAGGTCACAGGACATAGGAGAGAAGAGGAGCAGGTAGAGGAGTCAGGGGACAAGACATGGAGGACAGGTCACAGGACATAGGAGAGAAGAGGAGCAGGTACAGGAGTCAGGGGACAAGACATGGAGGACAGGGAATAGGACATAGGAGAGAAGAGGGGCAGGGTACAGGAGTCAGGGAACAAGACATGGAGGACAGGTCACAGGACATAGGAGAGAAGAGGAGCAGGTAGAGGAGTCAGGGGACAAGACATGGAGGACAGGTCACAGGACATAGGAGAGAAGAGGGGCAGGGTACAGGAGTCAGGGGACAAGACATGGAGGACAGGTCACAGGACATAGGAGAGAAGAGGGGCAGGGTACAGGAGTCAGGGGACAAGACATTGATGACAGGGAATAGGACATAGGAGAGAAGAGGGGCAGGGTACAGGAGTCAGGGGACAAGACATGGAGGACAGGGAATAGGACATAGGAGAGAAGAGGGGCAGGGTACAGGAGTCAGGGGACAAGACATGGAGGACAGGGAATAGGACATAGGAGAGAAGAGGTGCAGGGTGGGACAGAGTACAGGTAGAGTATACAGCCTATGATTAGCTCATGATTATATAACACACTCACTCCACAAAAGATACTCACAATGTATATATACGACGTAACAGGAAAAGTACTTATGACATCACAGTTGATCATATCACCAGACTGAAACAAAATGAAAGCAAAGGAAAATGTATTCAATGCAAAACAAAAACTAAATATCAAAGAGGCAAACAAATCAAAACCAGTTTTAGTTCGGTGCAGCAGCTAAGCAAGAGAGTTTCCCGCGAAAACCTTGAAAAGCTATCAAACCAGAAGTGTTGTGATCGGAAGTGCCGTAACCAAAAGTATACATTCCAGAATTATACTTGCCGACAGAAAAAATATTGAGCAAGATTTTAGCGTAGCAAGTTTAAAACTTTACTGGCTTTTCACTGCATCTCCCCACCCATCCCCTACAGGGGAAATTCTTTCCTACAGGAGATAGGAGGGAGTTTACTTAAGCCATGGAAACTAAGCCCAGTTTAGAAAACATGGCTTACCTTTACTGATGGATTACTTGTAGACAGCTGAAGAAATGAGTTACTGGGCGAACTAAATTTGCGTGCATTAAACGTTCTGGTTTCAGTGTGCTCTGCGTCAACACGGTACTCAGCCTGTGGATTCATTGGTTATAGGTTAATACTGTGTTAAAATAAGGTTATAGAGTTTTATGTGTGATGAGAATTCTGTGAAAAGCGACATCCAGGAATTTCCAACGGATCTGAGAAAAAATATTAGCCAATCAGAATCGAGAAAATTTGCAAAACTGAGGTGTCATCCTTAGTAGTCCAGCAACTCATGAAACAGTTATTTCTTTATTTTATTTTCCCATTCAATAATCAATTTCATATTAAATGTATACAAAATTTCAAAAACTTAGTCTGCTAAAACTCTGGAATTTGCTGTCAAATTGCATGGATGCCAAACAACATATTTGTGTATAGAAATAGTCACTACGTACACCCAGTTCAAGCAATTCAACAGCAGGGCTGGACACTAACATACATCTACTAGTTTCAGACTAGTCAAGGTTTGCTGTGGACTAGTGGGAAAAAGACCTTGGGAAGAGTGATTATCCACAGTGACTAGCTACATCTACTAGTTTCAGACTAGTGAAGGATTGCTGTGGACTAGTGGGAAAAAGACCTTGGGAAGAGTGATTATCCACAGTGATTAGCTACATCTACTAGTCTCAGACTAGTGAAGGATTGCTGTGGACTAGTGGGGAAAAGACCTTGGGAAGAGTGATTATCCACAGTGACTAGCTACATCTACTAGTCTCAGACTAGTGAAGGATTGCTGTGGACTAGTGGGGAAAAGATTTTGGGACTAGTGATTATCCACAGTGACTACCCAAAGGACTAGTGCCAAAAAACGTTAGTGTCGAACCCTGCAAAAGCTCTCTTTAGGTAGGGGGGTTATTTACCATTACCCACCACATAAATCATTAAAACTGGGTCTCTACTTTGGACCAATGTTATGAACTCATTCCTAACAGACTAGCTTCTAATCGAACAGTTAATTACCGTTAAGTGAACGAGACTAGCCCAACTGGGAACGCTTGTTCTGATGAGTATAACACCCTTGGATGATGGAGTGTACGCATCAGTGGATGTGTTTTCATAGTTCCAACTGTACTTTGTCTTGATTGTAATCTTGAGTGTTTTCAGTTGGTCTGGGTGGATTGGCTGACCATCTGGCTGCGTCACTCGTAACTAGGAATAACAAAAGAAAGTACAGTAGTCAGTTGAAGGGTTGGCTCACTAGTATGTAGTGGGCTTTTCTTCATTTGCATGTTATGTCACTGATCACGGCGATGTTGCCAAGAGAATTTATGAAATATGAGCTCTTCCTTCTCTTTAAATTAATCCTAAATGCTAGTTGAACTCATGGAGGAACTACATTTCAATCAACAAAAAAAGTCTACATTGTATACTCAAAACTGCTTGAAAAATGCTAACCAAAAATAGTGACCCATAATTCCTTTCGGGGAAGGCGATGAACTCAGCTGGCAACAAAGAGTCACAAATCAATTCAGCCCAAGGTCCCTTGGGGAAGGCTGTGCTGGATGGCAAACAAACATTAAATTGATTTGTATCTTGAAATCTAAGATATCTTATAAGAGAAAAAAAATATTTTGGAAAAGGTCTTGGAAAATGACATTAATAATCCCACAAAATTATTTTGTCCAAATTTTTTTGCCATCCAGTAACAGTCACATGACTGCTTGTTGCAAAAGGCCTGTTGCAAAACAATATACAAGTTAAATATACAAGTTATTTACTGTCCTAAAGTCGGTCCGGATAGGAAAAAAATGTGCCCTTGGTCTGAAAAAGGACCTCAGCCTAATGGCTTCAGTTTATATATTCAAGAACTCAGGCACAATTTTTCCCTATCTGGACTTCCTGGCCGGTAATAACCTCTGCATAATCCTTTATTAATACCACCAACATAGCAGCTATATGTATACAGGTAAAACAAACATACCTAGTATGTACAGGTGCAAGATAGTGAGACATCCAAAAATATTTTTTAAATGCTTGAAAAGTTAACGAAAATATTCAGAATCTCATAGCTCCTGCAGATGTTTTTAAGCTTGATGACCATGAGATTGTTTACATCACACTGGAGGTCTTTAGAGGGAAGTCTTACTGTGATGCTTTATTCACCTTTTGTGAAGCACCTCAGAATTTTAGATTTGCGCTCTATATAAATAAAGTTATTATTATCATTATGCTGTTACAGTGAGGACACTCGAACCATGAACACTTTGAGGTATTTTTTCTCCTTTATCCCTTGTGTGAATCGATTGGAAATATGATTTATTTTGAACACTAGGAATATTTGAGTTCAGTGCTTCATTTTCAGAAGGTTTGAAGCAACAGGAAGTTCAGAAAATAAAAAAATATAAAAATATAAAGTGTTCATGGTTCGAGTGTCCTCACCGTTAATAGTGTAGAAAAGAAGTCTTAGTGTGGGTGTCACAGTGAGCAGTCCCTCTATTTCCTTTGGTCACTGTTTCACATTTCCCTTCATTTTGGTTAATCAACCTCTTTAGCTTGGACGTAATGTTTTCCCACATGTCACATGTCATTTCCTAGAGTATCATTTGTTCAATGGGTGTGCGTGAGAAAACACATGAATATGCGGATACAACCTTAGTATTCTTCTGTAGCTATATCTGTAGTTCTCTCATGTATGTTTTTGATTTTTTTTAATAATAAAAAAATGAATACAACTGAAACAAAGAGTTTTATTCTCTAGAAAATGACACAAGGTCTGCAATGGAAAAACATTATGCCCAAACGAATAATGTCTTTTTGGCCATGTGAGGATAAGTAGATAATCTAACATCCCCCAAGGGGAGGGGACTAGGGAGTGAATGTCAAAAGGAAAATTAATCCCTAGCCCCTCACCTCTTGGGGGTTTCATGGCTTGGCCCTAATCCTCATTTTGCCCCCTTTTCTCCATGAAAGCTCAGTTTTACAGGGTGTCCACTTTATGAGGGGTGCCCGCTTTGTACAAGGTGTCCGCATAATACAGGGTGTCCACTTTATAAGGGGTGCCCGCTTAGTACAAGGTGTCCGCTTAATACAGGGTGTCCACTTTATAAGGGGTGCATATTTAGTAATGCTACATGGAAAGGAAGGAAGTCGAAACAAGGTGCAAGGTCTTTGGGAATCGAAATGGGACCTTTTGCCCTGAAAGCTGTGCATTAACCAACTGTACCATTCTTGCTCCCTATTCCCTCAAATGAATAAGCTTACCATTGTATCAAAGTCCAGTCCTGGCTTGAAATTTTTTGGATTAAATGAAGGGAACTCAAGTTTGACATTTGAGTAGTAGAACCGAAGACTTTGATCTCCGCTTGCTTCCTTCTTAGTCAAGTCTTCCTTAACTGTCGCATTGACAATCAGCATATACCAGGATCCATACAAGTTCTTTTCAGTTATCCACCTTGATCTACCAAAAGTGCCAAAGAACAACTCAATGATCTGCTTGATATCAAAATGAAACGATGCTGTTCCATCAACCTAAGATTGATTGAAATTAAACAAGAGGTTATTTTAATAGTTTATTCTTGACAGAGATTTTGTATGAGTGTAGAAACTTCGACTGCGCACAGCATGGTCATGGTACTAGATAATATTCCCCTTCACAGTTCCCTGCACCATCATGAAAAGTATCTACACCTTTGCATCAAAGCAAGATGAACGGTGAGCTTGCAATGATAAAGATCTCCATATTTCAAGCTCACTGTTCATCTCACTTTGATGCAAAGACCTGGCTACCTTTCAAGATGACGCAAAGGAACTGTGAAGGGGAGTATTGGTAAAATCTATTGAACCAATCACAGGACACAAGATTATTGCTTATCCAATCAGAATGCTTCCATCACAGGCCACTCGCAATTTTTTGATAGTACATTATTTACAAAAACATTTGTATGGCTGTGAAATCAAATTGCTCAGATAGGGCACCATCATGCATGATGTAGTCTCCTATGCAGCCGCTGTTAGAGTCATCTCTACCTTCTATCCCAAAAGTAGAGAGAGATGACCCTAACAGTGGCTGCATAGAAGACTACATCATGCATGGCAAGAGGGGAACTTTTGTAGTACCACTATATCACTCTATATTTCCAAATAGATTATATCCCGCTAATAGATAAACTGCTCCAGGAACTTGATTATCATATGATTTGAACACACCTCAATTTCCTTTGTCAAGGTTTTCTCTTTAGAACCATATTTATTGAAGTAAACTTCTACGACAGCAGTACCTTTAACACCTTTACCATACGTGTACCTGAACACCAAAACAATTAAACATAATTATGAGTTCATAAATTATAACATGACGTGAAAGTTCACTATATAGACCTTTTATAGAATAGCATTCATGGTGCATTGTGGTCTAGCTTGGGTACCGACATCATTTGTTCATCATGATTTACATGGCGTTGTTTATACCCAAGCTAGACCATAATGCATCCTGCCCCCCAATTTCCCATTAGCCCAACAGTTTATCATCACTAGTGCTGAAAGAATGATTTTTGTCTATATTTATTTTATTGTTCTTAATACATACTTTGATGTCACTGATCCTTGGATTCTCGTATCCTTCTTCTGAATGTATGGAGGGAGCACAACTGATGTTTCAAACTTTGGAAGAACTAAAAAAGAATAAGTTTTGTCAGGAGAAAATAAATAGCCTGGTAATCTGTAAAAGAGATTGACTGTTCCATGTCCTTATCTTACATTATTTCAGATGATATGGAGGGTGGAAAAATCTGAAAAGCTGCCATTTTGTTTGGCCCCTTTGAAATTCCAAACCAAAATTAAAAAAGGGATTTTTTTAAGGACAACTTAAAATTATGTTATTACTAGTTTGCACTGTTCAGAAAATGTTTCTGGACATTATAATATCAAATCTCGATATTTTTTTTAGCACTATAGTCAGATTGGTTTATTATATATCACTCCTTTTCTACAAGGGGGGTCATGGGCAGTCCCTAGGACCCCCTTGATATGCCCTAAACTTCCTCACTAAACCCTGCTTGCCCCCGCAAATAAATACTGAATATTCCTCATGGGGGTCTTTTGAGAGTAGAAAGTTCTAAAGATTCCGGGAAAAAGGTGCAACATTGCACGCAATATCGCAGGCAATGTTGCTGAAGTAGGATTGTTTTTTATTTGAGCAATATTGAGTGCAACAAATTGCAACGTGTGGCATGGCTCGCAACATTGATTGCCTGCAACATTGTGCGCAACGTTGTACTGTGTGTGTAGTTTAAGTTATGACTACCAACTTATAGAACATACCATATTCCTTGACCTCAAATGTTTTGTCAAATTTTTCACCCTGGAGATGAATGGAAAAAAACATTGATTTCATGAAAAAATGTAAGCAATTTCCACTGTTCTCATTGAAACTACAGTCAAGACAGGGAAATTGGGCAATACACTGCCGTCAATCAGAGTATGTAAAAGTACCAAGCAATTTGCTTGATTTGATGGCATTGTATTGCCCAATACTCTAGCTAGTATGTAGACATAGTTGGAAAACAAATTTATTTTTTTGTCTTACTCTAGCTGCAACAGACACTTTCCATGTTCCCATGACCGGTTGAGACGAAATAGGAAAATCTTTCTTTATGACTCCTGAAATAAGAAGAATAGGGAATAGAAGAATTATTTATTGCTCAAGAAAATGGTGTTTATTCTTATATTAAAATACTGATTCACTCATCTATTTAACCATTCTATCCCATCACATCCATTTATTGTCCTATCTATTTAATATATATTCCACACCATAACATCCACTCACCTATTCATCCTTCCATCCATCCATCCATCCATCCATCCATCCATCCATCCATCCATCCATCCATCCATCCATCCATCCATCCATCCATCCATCCATCCATCCATCCATCCATCCATCCATCCATCCATCCATCCATCCATCCATCCATCCATCCATCCATCCATCCATCCATCCATCCATCCATCCATCCATCCATCCATCCATCCATCCATCCATCCATCCATCCATCCATCCATCCATCCATCCATCCATCCATCCACTTATCTATCTGTCCACCCACCCACTCATTCATAATTCCATCCATCCATCCTCTTGTCCCTCCATCTTTATCCTATCCATCCATCCCAATCAACCACTTTTGTCTGTTCAATATATACCTACCATACGGTCCTTGAATGTTTTCCCAGTGTGCCATCTTATTGTCATTGGGATCCTTTAAAATAACAGAGAAAACCCCCTTGAATCAAGGAAAGAACCAACAAACTCTACTCGTGTGATGATGAGTCCAGGAATGGTACCCAAGATCCCAGTGGTGAGAGGTGAGTTCACTACTGGTAACCCACCCTTTACTAAGATACTCCAGTTTAGAGTTCTCTATTGCTCAGTCTTAGCCTCAATTGTGTGTAAATTATTCAGCACAGACAGCAAAACCCATTGCCACAGACTGTTAGTAATAATAAAGAATATGTTACATGCTATTGAGGCTATTAGACTGAGCAATAGAGAACTCGAAACTGGAGTATTAACTAGTACTGATTTTTTTCCTAAAGGTGCAAAAACCCCAAGAGTCCAAAGCATTGTTGTTTTTGTTGCTATTATTTTTCCACATTGTATTATACTCACCAAAATATCAACTGTCATCTAAAAAGAAAAAGAAAAAAAATATTAAACAATATCTGATAAAATTAAGAAAAATTGTAATTTAGATTTTCATTAAAATCAACCTTGTCAAGATAGGTCCTCAGGTTTGGCAGCAATGCAAATATCCTCATGTGAGCTGGAGGAAAAAGAAGAAAAACTTGGGCATTAAAAATCCATTAAGTAAACATGGAAGATTCTGAGGTTTGCACCCCTTCCCTGGGCCAACTTTGTGCCTCTACTTTGCAACTCTCAAGTTCTTTTTGGGGGGGCCTGGCATTTTAATTAATGTAATGCTGCAACTCTCTCTGAACAAAAAGCTAGATCCACCCCTGCTGAGTATTGTAGAGTGCTTACCAGTTTGCCCAGGTTTGTAAATGCCTTTATCCATCTGCACATAAATAGACATTGCCTTCTTTTTGAACCGGATTAATGACTCATTGTGGAACGTAAGACTGCCAGAGCCATTCACAAAGAGATGGTAATTGCCATGAGTCAAACCAGAAGGAATCTGATGGTTTGAAAGGAAAACAAAAGGTTCACTACTGGCTGAGAACCTGTGAAAATCCTGTGAAAACCCTGTGAAAAAAAACCTGTGAATTTCTTTGATTTCACAGGTTTTTTACAGGATTTTCACAGGTTTTCAGCCAGTAGTGGTTCTCAGTCACCCTTAAACTATCTAGACAATTTTCAGATTACATCTTTAATTTATAACAACTTATAATGATGAAGCAAATGTTTGATTGATAATTTGATTTATAAGTAATTTTGAAGGGGTACTTGGATGAAAACGCCCCAATTTTGGAAAGTCCAAAAAATTCAAAATTATATTTAAGACTAATATCATGTAATATGCCCGGAGGGGGTACTCCCTGTAATGGACTATACTGGGATGCTCCACCCAAAAAGGGTACTTTTTTCAGGCTGCATGTATAGCAAAGGGGTGGAAATTTGTAAGTTTTGGTATAAAAAGGGGTAGATTTTCTCCAAAGGTATGTTAAAGGGGTACCTTTTCAGCTAAAAAGGTATATAAAAGGGGTACTTTTTCGCTGAAATTTGGTAAAGAAAAGGGTAAAGAGTCGAGAGTCCGGGCGGAGCATCCCTGTATGAAAGAACCTGTAGTACCCCCCCCCCCCCCCCCCCCCCCGGGGTAATATGACTGCATTATGATCATGAAAACCAGATTGGCAAAAAGCCTAGCTAGGGAGCCACTTGCAGTTGAGAAATTTGTTTTACAAATTCAAAAGAACAATTTACCTAGATGCTAAAATAATTGATAATTTCTATATGCAACTATTTTCACTATTTTCACTGTGAAGGAAATATGTTACTTGGCTACTGTGGGAGCTATATAGATAAGTTTTACCAAGTTTCAAGTCATTTCCAATTTTCATTGATTTTTGTGGTTACTCCTGTCCTAAGCACGGAGTACCACTATGCTATCGCGTAGTGTAAGCAAGCAAGTCTGTAACAATTGACGTCACAATAGAATGACGTCACAACCAATGCTTAATAAACAAAAACAGTCTTTGCAGTTCCTATGTTATCTATTATAACTACTATGTTGTTATTCCATATTTATCAAAGTTGACCCTTTAAAATTGAAGACGATTGTGAAATAGGAAATTGAAATAAATGTTCTAACTTCCTACTAATAATAGGAAGTTCTGATATAGCGCATCATACATACATCTCAATGTGCTAGTTTATAATCATGAGTAATATTAATTTAGTTATTAGTATGTTATGCCTCCCGCAGGAATTGGCTGTTGAACTGGAAGACAATCCCCTACTTCTTACCTTGAGGTTTAGATCTTGAGTTGTTCCTGAGAAGACAAAAGAAGATTAAAGGGGCACTTGGATGAAAACGCCCTTATATTTTGAAAGTCCGAATAGTTCAAGTATTTAAGAAAAATATGACTCAATCATGATCATTATGAAAACCAGATTGGCAAAAATTTTATCCTGGAAGCCACTCGCAGTTGAGAAATTTTGGTTTAAAAACTAAAAGAACAATAGGGTTGAGTAAATGACGTCATTTACTCACAATTTAGATGCTGAAAAATATATATAATTTTTATCCGCAAATTTTGACTGTGAAGAAAATATGTTGCTTGGCTACTATTGGGGCCATATAGATAAGTTTAACCAAGTTTCAAGGCATTTCCAATTTTCATCGATTTTCATCCAAGTGCCCCTTTAAAGTAGATTGTTTTCATTCATGAATGTTCTTGTACTGACCCAAGGTAAAGAAAATGAAAGGCAATAGACCTCATCAGCTTGGGTGTAATGTTGTCCCATTTCAAACTATGTGTCATTCCCCAGAGTATCATTTCATTGTTTAATGGTTATGCATGAGAAGACACATGAATATGGATACCACTCAAACAAAGAATCTTATTCTCAAGAGAATGACACGTGGTCTGAAATGGGACAACATTACACACAAGCCGATAAGGTCTATTGAATAGAAAAGAAAGAGGGAAAGAAGGAACTGAAATGGAAATGGAAATGAAAAAGGAAAATAAAAAGATAACAAGAGGATGTATCAAGAACAGAGGAAAAGATAAAAGAAGGGAAGGGAACGGAAGAAAAGGGAAGGGGAAAAAAGAAATGAAGAAAAAAAGAGGATATAAGAAAGACAGAGATGAAAAGGAAAGGGAAAGGAAAGAATGCCACAGAAGATAAATAAAAAGAAGAAATCAGTTCTTCACATGCAGTCATACTTACCAACAGTAAATGTGCCTGTATTGTTTACAATAACTTTAATGTTGGAAGAATATCCCATTTTTATGCCTGCATGTACGACAACTGGGGCTGTAGCCTTCAGAATGATAACCTTCAGGGTTAAAGTGCTTCCTGGACGAATTACATTTGGTGCCAAAATGAGGTAGGAACTGAAAATACACACAGACGAAACAGAATATTTTAATCAAAATAATTTATTTTTATAAATATAATCTAATTTTGATTTGATTAAAACCGAGTGTAACAGTATGTAACTGATGATATTTTTGTATTAATACATACCAAGCCTCCCTTAAGTGCACACATTCCCTGATTGGGGTCTTTGCTTGACAACCGACCACTCGTCCGTGAACTTATGAACATTTAGATATTACATGAGTCCTTAGGAAAATTGAATTAATGGTCTATTGTGTACTCAAGCAGAAATTCTAATCTAATTTGGTCGAAAATGTTGCGTGAACTTTTCATTTTTTCTCTTTTAGATTTTAGATTTCAAATTTCATGGAGATTCGAATCATTTTCAAGAGATTATTTAGTATGATATTCATCATTTAGTGGGAAAAGAAAATAAAGAATTACCATTTCCGGAGTCTTCTAGCTACTAAGGGTGACACCTCAGTTTTATAAATTTTCTTGATTCTCATTAGCTAATATTCTCAGATAATACAATACAAAAACTATACAATAAACTTTTGTATGCTTCATTTCTCTTGTTTAATTTAAACTTGACCTCCCTCATTACATGCACTTAGATGTTAATGACCCCCTACCAATTGATGAAAAGAATATGTATTTTTGGAAATGACCCCCTCATAAATGCCAAAACATAATTACATAAAACATAATAACAGCCTATCACGATCGGACATGTAACCTATGTGCGTCAACAGATGTTGGTGATGAATATCATTTTTTACTAATTTGTAATAATGTTAAATTTGTAAATCTAAGAATTACTTTTTTAGATGATCTGGGGGTTATTTGCCCGGATCTTAAAGACAATTCAAAAATTATGATCTTTTTAAATATCTACTTCTGATGCATGATGAAATGACTATGAAATTATTCGCCAAATATTGTCATGACATCTTAAACACTTACAATATTTAATAATTTTCTATCTTTATATATTCACACATATGTTATATAGTTATGTTATTGTTCACTATATATTTTCTCATTATATATAGTTTTATTATATAGATTATATAGCTTGATAATCTTATTCAATGTTTGTATCCATTGTATCATTTTGGTATGTAAAGGATTAAAGTTATTATTAATTATCTGAAAAGTGACTCCCACCCCCAGGGGGGGGGGGGGACTCCCTTATAAAAGGGGGCGGGGGTCCTTGTCGGAAATTCTGAAAATGACCCCTAAAATTTAACCCCTATGAGGGACCAATCAATAACGTATAATTTTGGTTCAGTTTCTTGATACTAGCATCAAACACCGTCTGCTCGTATGAGTTTATGCAGAATCAATCTTTGAAAAGAAGCATTGTTGTTGATTTTATACCCTAAACTGGACCACAAAACCCAGCTGGTGGGTATTCTCGTCATTGTCACCCTAAGTGGGACCAAAACACTGATTTCAAACCCTAAAAGGGACGACGAGGACCCCTGCCCCCTTTTATAAGGGAGTCCCCCCGGGCTCCCACGAACCAATTCTAACAACCCCTCCCCCCCACCTCCCAGGTAATAAACAACTTTTCCCTAGATTTCTTCTATTGCCTTATGCCATCTCTG
Source organism: Anthopleura sola (assembly GCA_023349425.1). NCBI lineage: Eukaryota > Metazoa > Cnidaria > Anthozoa > Actiniaria > Actiniidae > Anthopleura > Anthopleura sola. The sequence goes on along the minus strand of JALHLI010000037.1, from coordinate 593,088 downwards.
ATAATTTGTTTTGCTTTGTGTGTGTGAGAGTGAATGTGAGATAAATTGAAAATCAGTGTGATATTCCTGTTGAATTGGTGCTACCCACTATGCAATAATGTATCAGAAATAGAGGATATACTACACTTCTCAGTTGAGCTTGGAACGATCAAAGTTTTGTCACAAAGTTTTATCTTCGAAAAGTGCATGTTGTCAGGGGCAGCGTCAAATGTATTTAATAGTAATCAAGCATGATACTGACGTCACTGCTGCAGCAATTAATTAAGCTTGTGAATTTTTCCCACACTATATGGTTTAATACTTGTGATGTTGCCCCTGACAACATGCACTTTTCAAAGACAAAACTTTGTGACAGAACTTTGGCCGTTCCAAGCTCAACTGAGAAGCGTAGCATGATAGAGATACACACACACATATGTACACATATACACATTATTTATTATACAGCGCAGTGTTTTTGTACTTTTGTGTTCCATTCAGCAATATAAAATGTAGAAACAGTGATAAAAGGAAAGTGATAGCAAAAAAAGAAGGGAGTATAAAAAGCTAGAGAAGCACAAGCCATTATACATGTATAGGACAGTCTCCTCACACTTCTTGAATGCTTTCCGTACTTCATAAATGCTTTATTACTAAACAGAGCATTCTTTGCTAAGCCAGATCCATGCCGAATATCATTAGCCTTAGTATCTGTTCACTAATACACCACAGTTCTTGACCAATGAGAGTGCAACAAAGTGCTGGTTGGAGGTCTCATACATTAACAAATGGGGGTGAAATAATTATCTTGACAGATCGAAGTTACAGACCAAGATATTCCACATTAACCAAGCTCAATTAATAAGAATATATTATTTAGAAGATTTAAAACTAACAGCAGAAAATCTTAATAAAATAATAAAACAAAATATTTCCCATGACAGCTGGTTTGTCATATATGATATATATTTGGCAAGGAGTACATACTAGTACTACAAGCTTATATACCGATTTAGAAGGTTGAAGGTTGCGTGTTCACAGATAATACGATTAAATGTTGATCGATAGTATATCTAAAGCCATCTCTAGCATCTTTAATTATACATCTATAACACAATATCTACTTTACTAATAAAATATTTATGCTAAAACACTAGAAAACAAAGCGAACCCGCATGTAATGTGGTTGAGATAGGATCATTTCTTGTAACTACTTGCAGAATGTAAGCAGAATTTTAAAAGAAAATGATGAATAAAGCTTCGCATGTGGTAAAAGATAGATAGATGAATGCTTTAATGCAAAATATAATTATGTTATGTTGAGAAACGATACGAAATTTATAGTTCGAAGTCTGTAATGGGAAGTAGAACATTCGCATGTGAACAGAACTTAGCTACGAACAACTCGACGTAAAAACAATTACGGTTGATAACATGGTGAAAAAACGTTTGTAGTTTTCATTCATAGGTTATTACTTACTTGTTTTCTTTGCTTGAACTGTTAACCCATGTAAAGAAACCAAGCAGAAAAGCGGAGAAAAACAATTTTGAGGTGTTCATGGTTCGTTCTTCCAGCTTGCAAGCAGAGTCTTCGACAGTTTGTCTTCTTTAAACCTTCAAAACTCCTTCCCTTAAATATTCTCCTATCCAATTCAGGGATAGAGTCGCTGGGAAGCTATCACTTAAGCATTAAAGTCGACAGGATAAATTTAGGGATTAGGAACCGTCAAAAAATATCAATCCAAATTTTGGTCTCCCCAAAGCGATTGGAAGATTGGAAGAAAAACAATCTTGTGACGTCACAGGTGCGCGCGTGCATTAATCGAATACACACCAGGGAACGATGGGGGTGGGAGAACGTTAGAACTGTTTGGGCCGGAATGTTAGGAACTGTTCCCATTAATTTCGAAGAAGGGAATGAAAATTGATGGAAGTCTGTGGTGGCCGTACGAAAAAAGGTGAAAGGAAGGTGGGAAAAAGGAAAGAAAGAAAGAACGAACGAAAAAGAGAGAGAGAGAAAGAAAATTGTTCGAGAATGAGATGGAAATATACGAAGGAAAAAAGGAAGAAAAAGATAACGGAGGAAACAATAAAAGAAATAAAGAAGAAAGAGAGACAAAATATGAACAAAAAGAAAGAAACAGAGGAAGAAAGAAAGAAAAATTAACGGAAGAAACAATATATGAAAGAGAGAAAAAGAATGAAAGGAAAAAAGGAAGAAAAAAGAGAAAGAATTAAAGAAACAGGAAGAAAAAACATGCTTAAAATCATCAAAAGATTTCAAACCCCACCGCCTTCATGCAGAACCATGCCTACGGACCGGTAGTATATGTGTATTTTTGTTTTCCTCACTGCATGTCCTTTGGACATCTGCCTGCCTATATAAGTGATCTATAATTCATTAACCACAAGCATTATTATACTTGAGTACTCTTTTCTCCTTGTCGATCATTTCTCAGGGGCTCAACTTTCCTAAGAAAATTATGTATTTGAAATCAAGTGAAACACAAAGAAATGATTATCAAAAATTCATTTTGCGCAATTTGTATTCTTGCCATGAGGCTTTCTCTTGAAACCGTGCTTGGAATTAACGAGATCAATTTTGCTTCATTATTTTTGATAAATAATAAATAAATGGCAACTGGCAACTTAGCAGTGGCATTTACACAAAGTGGCTCTTTATAGAAATTGATTTTTCTTGAGAGAACCGTAGAACTTGGGGGATCTCGAATCACAGGAACGTCAGGGTGAGATTCAACTACTCGACATACGACAATGAGAAAATGGGCAAAAATTTATACTCAATTTATAAGTCAGTTCACAGTTTAAGAACCGTTTTCAGTGCGCATGCGATTTTATCCCGAATTTCTCACTTTCTTTTGTTTAAACCTTCTTTTGTTTTTAATTAAACAAAAGAAGGCGAGAAATTCGGGATAAAATCGCATGCGCACTAAAACGATTCTTAAACTGTGAACTGGCTTATAGCCCACTTTCAATATTCTGGTTGAGTGATCACGCACAAAACAATTCAAGACGAGGCTCCGGGGAAACAAAAGAATATATAGGATTATTCCATTCTTTCCCCGGAGTGTCGTCTCGGATTGCTTTGTGCGTGATCACTAAACCAGAATATCAAAAATCCATGGCTATTTCTGCGATCAAATTCATTAAATTCTGATAATTTGTTCTAGCTAATTTATTTTCATATAGTTTGTAGAACTCACTTAAATAGGATTTATCAACGTACCATGAATACATAATGGTTCTTTTCTATTAATATATTCTAAAATATTACTGATCTACCATATCGCCTCCCTGCGGAACGTATCCTTGTACAAGATAAACTCTAAGACTGAGGAACCATTCTTTTAAGAAGGCGGATCCAGAACGTCTTGTCAATATGTCACTTCCTTTCTTTCTTTTCTTATTTATTTCCATTTTTTGAAAGTCAAATGAGCTGCAGGCCCGTCGCTAGGACCTTGAGAGGAGGGACCATTTTTCTGTCTATCTCAGTTATTGCATTATGCAGTTTTTTTCCCGGAGGAATTTGCGATTAGAAGAGGTAAGCAGGGGAGAGGGGGCTCATTCGAACCATTGAATTGAACCACCCTTAGCGACGGGCCTGGGCTGTCAAGCCAACCATTAGAGCCCACCGCGGATATCTGTTAATGTCATCAAAGAAAATTTAATACAATAAATTATTAATATTATGAGATAAAAATCAGCCTAGTAAGACCGAGCAGAAACATATTTTACTTCGACTCGAGAGGAGGTTGTCAATAGACCATTTTCGAAATGCGCGAGCGCTTTCAAAAATATCGCAGGCGCAGACATGATCTCAAGGCATTTTCGAGCAGGGTCAATAGTGCGCGTGATCTTGCCCGAAAATGCCTTTTTTTCATGTCTGCGCCTGCGATATTTTTGAAAGCGCTCGCGCATCTCGAAAATGGTCTTATTATGATCCTTCGTACCATTATTCTTTGCGCAAGACAATAATTTTTTACAGCTTCTTTTTATGATCAGTTAAAATATTTCCTATTTGTGTTTATATTTCATATTCTTGGGACGCATGTGACATCAGCCGCCATTTTGGTTGACTATAACAAAAGATATGGTCTTGGTGTCTTTTGTTATCATGTTAACCAACATGGCGGTCACGTCTTTTTGTACATGTGACGTCATAGCCGCCATGTTGGTTGTTTAAGACAGAAGATATGGTCTTGGTTTCTTTTGTTATATCATCCAACACGACGGCCACATCTTTTGTCATTTATACTCATTGGAAAAACTGCTATTCGTGGGGATATTTTCTCAACCGTTGCAAAAATTCTTCGTGCTTTTCATGAACTTTTTCCCAAAGTTCCTGACCTTTGACCTTCTTGAACCAGGCTGAAACGCGCGGCCACAAGTCAAGATCGAAGTCCAACCATTCACACTGGCAAAGAATCGTAGCAACATAGCTGTCTGCTAAAGTGAGTTCCTTACCACATAGAAAAGCGGATTTATGTAAATAAAAATTTTCTAGGACTTCTAAGTGCTTGGTCAGTTGCTCAGCTGCCTTCTCCACCATTATCTCGGTGTCATCGTGTGTTTTGAGGTGATATTTTTCGAGAAAATGTGGATAGATGTACCTGTATCCAAGAACTCTGAAAAATAAAAAATAGAGCACATTTTATTTGAGTGTTTGAAAAGTCTTGGCACACGGCACGGTTACGGCACTGCGCGTACACGACACCGTATGTCGAAGTTTTTAGAACGAGCAGATCAGCAGATTTCACATGAGTGGGAAACATACGGTACTGTCTTACAGCACGTACACGGTACGGAATATCGTGACATTGAAATGGCTTCCCATTGTCTTCCAGTAATTTATCCAATCATAACGCGTAGTTACGGCTATGGTAAGATACGGTGCGACCAAAGTACGGCTACGTCGAATTTGCCGTATCGTTCCCCACTCATACAAAAACCGCTCCAAAAACGGTCACGACACGGCACTGACACGGTCACGGCAAGGTGCGCGTTCCGTGGCGTAAGTTTTTCATAGTCATACGAAAACTGCTATGAAACTAATAAGGTTTGTATAGAAATAAAGAAGATTTCGTCTGACTTTGGTCGAAATAGGCATTGAATTGACTGAGCCAATCACAGCGCGCGAGTACATTGCTCATCCAATGAGACACGACAGCGAGTTCCCGCATGGTTTCTGGTTGGCTAACACAGCCTCGTGTGGCTCAGATCAATGACGAAGACTGGAGACGTTAAAAGAGGATCACGAGCTTATCAGTTGAATTAATGTCAAGTGTTATCCTCTATAAACGAAGATGACTGATTGATTTATGGATTTATTTCAATTTTCATGGATGAAGTGTCATCACGGCAATATTTAATACGAACCTGTGAAGATTGCAGCAAGCCCAGTTTATGACTGACAAGATGTTAGCCCTGTCTCCCAGCGTCTTGCCCCAGCCAGAATAACTAGTGTATTTATTGGCCAAATATCTTAGAATTGCTATCCTGCAAGCAAAAAAGAGATATCATATAAGTAACGGTGACCTTCACTTGTATGGGATGTTCTCGCGTTCATTTAGCTAGTGCTTTCGCCACTTGGGGTTCCTGTTAGCGTGTAATCTGGGCCTTGATCAGGGGGGGTTGGACACAGCACGCGAAGACAGGAGCGATGTTTGCGTTATACCACGTTTTTGTGCAAATTTGCTTGCGACAGAGCATTTTCGAGGAACGTCACACGTAGCAACAGTCTTTCTGCAACAAAACTATGAAATAAGGAAAGCTCGTCTAAATCTGGACAGTAGTATGAGGAAAAGGTCGCATTTCATTGGCTGAAAATATCGCCCCATTTCCAGCATGACGCAGGCCGCGTGCTCACATTATGAAAGCAGATCTCTATTACTCTATAATAGAACACAATTCCCAAGTAGAATCGAGAATATAGTTCTCCCATCCTTCTGCCTCTTCTCCTGCGCTCATGTTTCTTACTAAAAATAAACATTTTGAAATCTGTCCCTTGATGTATCCATGGCAACGGAAACTGTATACCCAAAAATTGTGTCATATGTTAGCCATCCGATAAATTTCCTTCCTCTAGTAAGAAACATAATATCTTGTGTTGGTGATATTTTGTTCCTGTTGAATGTTTTAAATTTTTTGTGTGTCTTTTTTATATGTATTTAAGTTCTTGTACGAATTACTTTTCTCCTTTTAGATTCCATAACCGTTTTAAATTTTTTTTTTTTTTTTTTTTGCATGTAAAGTGGTTATGGAATCTAAAAAGAGAGGAAAAAATACGTAGTAATAATAAGAAAAGAAAAGAAAACTAAAAGCAAATCCAAATAACCTCGAATGCAAATTATTTTTTCGTGGTATTTACTTTAATACGTCATAATGTACGAAATATTTTTGTCCCCTAATCCTCGAAGATCAATACGAGATTACCAAAGAATAGTTCATTGTTTACATGTATAACGAATTGCTTACCCTTCAAAAACAACTGTCTTATCGTCCACCAATACCGGCACTTCTTGGTGAGGGTTTAATGCAGTAAAACTATCGCCTCTGTGTTCTCCTTCCAGCACGTCTACATCTACTATTTCCACTGGTAATTTATTCTATACAAAATATTTAAAAAAAACGGGCTTATTTCTAAGCTCTAAATCATATCTACTGGCTAAGATTCTAATTTCCAGCTGGCATAGAATTTTTAAGAGTAAAAACAAAATCTTTTCTCAAATCCGTTTTCAAATCTAATGGTTTTCTTAACGTGGTTCTGTCGTCATTTAGGGTACAAGAGTAAACACCAACATATCATTGATCTGTAAAACGCGACCCTCTAAAGGTTTAAGCGAAAATCATTTACTTAAAAGGGAGCGATGTCACCGTATATTAAAATTGAATCAATGGCTGTATTTTGTCTAGAAATTGAATCCAGGCTATCGAATTGTTTTCCTATATAAAACTTTTAAGTTAGAAATAAAATTCTGTCTCGAAAGAGTAATATTAATATGTGAATCATATTGAATTTATTATCGTTGTCTGTTAGCGACTTCGTCCATAGCGACCGGCCACCGGCTAGTGAGGTCCATAGAATAAAAACTTTGTCTGTTGAATGTTTTATGAGGAATTGAACATATACTCTACTAACTATGTTCTAGGACATAGACAGACTATATTAATTCTTATACCAAGCATTCAACTTTATTATTAAAAGAGACATATGAAAAGAAAAATGAAAAAGGCTCGTACTTACTTGCAGCATGTAGAGCCAAACCATCCGGCAACATGGCGAAATCCTCACCATGTACAATTTAAATTGGTTTTGCTTGACTAATTCTTGTTTCTCTGTCGACATATTTATCGAATTCTACAGCCATACGACTGTCTTGCCCGGTCTAAAAATGATTATAATCTTTAGGTTCGTTTATTCCATGTTGTGCAGTTTGTTTCGCTTCACAAAGAAGCGGAAACGGTGACTGTCTGTGTTATATTTTGCGCAAAAGCTGGGTCAACGTGACGTCATGCGTGTCAACAACACATGTGGACTGTCTTTTTGTGTTTGGACGTCATATATTAATGTCACCTAATTGAATGGCAGCACCCGTCCCTCGGGGCTACTTACTACATATTAGGTAAATTCAACTTGTTTAAGTGGACATAACTTCATTTATCATTATCATGAGGGAGATGAGGCTATTTGAACTTTATGAATCGTATGATATATACCTTACCGAAATTTGAAATTGATTTTTTGTTTTTGAATATTCCCTCATGTACCAGAAGGGCCCCCTTCTCCATCTGTTTAGTGTTTTTGTGTTGGCCGTTTTTTTTTTTTTTTTTTTTTTTTTTTGTTTTTTTTTTTTTTTTTTTTGCTGGTCGTTTCTTTGTTTCTCTGTTTCTTTGGTTGGCCGTCTTTTTAGTTGAAAACGGGTTTTGCCACCCCCTTCCAAAAAAAACAAAATCCTGGCTACGCCTCTGTGTCCCCTCCCCCTCCCCCTGCCGTACGCCACAGAATCTCTAACTCCCTTTTCATCCTATTTTTTTTTTTTTTTGTTTTTTTTTTTGTTTTTTTTTTTGTTTTTTTGCTGGTCGTTTCTTTGTTTCTCTGTTTCTTTGGTTGGCCGTCTTTTTAGTTGAAAACGGGTTTTGCCACCCCCTTCCAAAAAAAACAAAATCCTGGCTACGCCTCTGTGTCCCCTCCCCCTCCCCCTGCCGTACGCCACAGAATCTCTAACTCCCTTTTCATCCTATTTTTAGCCTGATTTTAGAGTCATTTTATTTCCTTCCCCCTCCAACAAATCCTATTTCACTTTTCCCATTTTACTATTCCCATACACAGCCAGCCCAAATTGAAGTATCTCCGGTATTATATTGACGATTCAAATTATGAAAAATAACATTTTATCGACATTTTTAATGCTCTTATGTTGGTTGTTTAATTATTCATTGGATTAAAGCGCTGTTTACTTCGAGCTCTTCTTCTCTTCACTCCCCACAACACAAAAGTAATATTGGATTGGGCTGTCTTTGGGCTGCCTGTGTTTTTGCGAATTATTTGGACTCACTTGTAGTTGGGCTACCTGTGGTCACCATAACGAGGTTCAAGTTGGTAACCAAGTGTTCGTACATAGCAACCAACAAGATCCAAGATGGTGGACCTCCGAAGTCAAACTTGAAAACTGCAGTCAAAAAAAGTCAAATTTTATCTCTAAATTTTGAAATTATAAACATGTCGCATACAAGATTGCCACCTTTACCACCGTAAGTAGCCAAATCGAAAGTTTATTCCTAGCAATTTGAAGTAGAAAATTTAAAAATTGGGTTTTTTGGATGTTTGTTTTGGTATGAGCAGTGAACTTTAACGAAAAATTCAACCGGTGATCTAGCATCTATGATCTAACAGTATACTAAGATTTCAGGCTTTTTCTTCTAAATAACTACTTTTTGAAATTCTAATGGTACTGGTGTTTCTTTTTTCACTTATTTTTAGTACTTTTTACAAGGTTTTCTTGAGTGAATTATGTGTAAAAAAATTATATTCTAAGCTTTCGTTTCTATTCCATTTTCAGGTCCTTATCAAATTCAACTCGGACTTCCTCTCCTAGACACTATAACGGTTTGAATGGGCCAAGTTATTCATTGACATCAGTTGGAGGCAAACAGAAGTATGCTCTTCCTCCATCAGCTGTTCTTCAGGTATATTTATAATATATAAGTGACTGAATAAAGTTGACAGGGCTTAAAGAAACAGCAAGTGTCTGGCCAGAATTGGAAGTAGTATGGATAAAAAGTCAAATTTTACACCGTAAAAAATAAGAGAGATCACTTACTGACGTTTCGGATGCTAGTCCTTCGTTCTGGTCAAATCTTTGCCTTGCTGATCATTTTGACCAGTAATATTGAGCCAGAAACCATGTATGACTGAGCTTAAACTAATTAATGTGACTGGCGGCAGACCTGCCATTATTGTGGACAGCATAGCACTAGAAAGGAAATGTTAGATATGTAAAGTTAAGTTGTAGTGCTAAATAAACCCTACAATAATATTCCAAGCATTGCTCTTAGACTATGCCAACAAGAGCAATAATACTTGGAATATATCAAATTGTTGGGTAATTTCTTAGTACTACATATGACTTACCTTTCCATAATTGTAACATAGTTGAGTGACAAGGATACACCAACCTACCTTTATTACTTTCCATTATCATTAGAGAGATTTAGCAAAAATAACACAATGTGAAAGAGGACAGCGAGCATGTTGATGAATGAATTCCAAAATGATGCCCTAAATTCCTGAAGAGACATCCTGAAGAGGACCTTGAAACAGGTGAAATGGCATCTTGAATGTGGCGTTACAATGTCAGCAATTGTTTTGGAAGTAATTTGTCAGTGCATGGGCTATCCTCTTTCATGTCACATTATATTTGCTAAATCTCTCTAATATGTACTAGTCCAAGCCAACCCTAACCTAAAGTAATTTCAACAGGTTTTTATATGGTATTTTGAAGTTGGACTTTACATGTTTATATATTTCAATGTCTCCCCACACAGCCTCATATAGATACCAGAGCAGGTACGATAGATACTTGGCCAGCACATGCCCTAGGGCCGAGCCCTCCAGACCTCAACCCAGGTGTTGTCAAACAGTCCAATGAATTCATGCCTAAGGGTGTCCATAAACCAAAGTTTCTTGAGCAATTAGAGGCCTTTCTACAAAAGGAGCTGCGATCACTTGATTGTACTGAGATGTTGCCCAGTGAAAAAAGACTTCAGGTAAGACCATTCAAATCAAAACCCTGGGTACAAAACTTAGGATGGAAAAATTAATATGTGGTAACTTGTGCGTATTGCACAATTATTTATGTCACCAAGTCCAGTATCATTGCACATCAAGTATAGTATATAATTATGTAGTAGTAGTATTAAACTCTCATCTCTGTGGTAATTGAGTTTCAATACTAGTAGACCATTTTCGAGATGGCGCAGACATGATCTCGAGGCATTTTCAGGCAGAGTCAATAGCGCGCGTGATCTTGCCTGAAAATGCCTCTTTTTCATGTCTGCGCCTGCTATGTTTTTGAAAGCGCTCGCGCATCTCAAAAATGGTCTATTCCGTGGGTTCAATTCTCATGCTTTATGTTTGAAATATATTTATTTTCAGGCTTTTAGAGAAGTATTTGAATACCTGATAGAAGACTTCAAGACCTACAAGCCCTTGCTATCAGCTGTGAAACATGAGTATGAGATGATGCTGGTTCATCAGAGAGAAACAATTAGAGAACTAGAACCACTCAAGGTATTAATCCAAAGGTGTTGCCTAGCTAAGCTGAGGTCCAAGAGGGATGTTCCATTAGCTGCTGCTCAGTATTGTTTGAGGTTTCATTGGCACTTTCTTCATTCTTATTTTAGGGGGTCCTTATAGGGCACACACACACAAATGTTTTCCAATGTCAATCCATCAACTCCAGAGATATCTTTCTGAGTGCCTCCTTAGGTTGTTGCCTGGTTTGCTTCTTGCTTTTACAGTGTGCCACTTGGGTTACTCCAGAGCTCCTTCCAGGGTGCCACTTGGGTCACTCCAGAGCCCCTTCCAGTGTGCTACTTGGGTCACTCCATAGTTCTTGTTTTCTTTTCACAGAGTATGCTGGTTACTGTCTCTGAACAATGTGAGAAGAAGCTTCTTGCAATGAAACAAGAGGAAAAGTCAGGTACAGTACCTCTTGTCCTTACAGTACAAGAAAGAATTAACAGTTGAGAGATTCTAATGCTTTTAGTAGGACTTAATAATTAACATAAAAATAAAAATATTAATTAATTAAAATATTATTTTCTTTGATTTTTTATTGTAGATATGATAAACATGAAAGGAGAGAACAGAAAACTCCAACAGATAATAGAAAAATTGAGGTAATACTGACTGGCACATTTCATTCCATTAAGCACCCATAACCATGCCCCACCCTCCACTCCCATGTTTATTAGAGCAGTCCTCTTTGAATCGTTAATTTTGGTATACATATTCATTATCAATGACAGTTTTCCTTTTGTACACAGAGATGAGAAAGTTTCCCTTCAAGTACAAGTGGAAAAGGTAATATTTACAGCGCGACGCGCAAAAGTATGACCACTTTTAATGTATTCGCATACTTCTATGCACGGGCTTTTTGCTCCAAACGAGCTTTTACACACCTTATTTGGTAAAACCAGACAACTTTGCATCAATTGTGTCGGTTTAAAGTACAAAATCCCGTGCATAGAAGTATGCGAATACATTAAATGTGGTCATACTTTTGAGCGTCGCGCTGTAACAACAGATTTTGAAGACTATAATATGGGTGGCTGGATATTTTTGAAACTTGATTGATATTCAAAATAAAATATGTCAATAAATTATTGTTTTATCCATCCTGTCGTAGCTTCAAGAAGAACTTGGTGCTGAATATCTACGCTATCGAAATGAATGTGATGCAAGGTATTTATTAATAATATTTAATTAACATAATATATCCAGGTATGCACCCATCACAGCAAAAGAGATTCACAGATGTTCCACCTCATTCAAATTCCAAACCTCATCAGTCTGCTAATGCTCAGGAAGCGCTAACATAATTTTTCTGGAACCATACATGCTTCCAACAAAGTTAACAATTACGTTAAATGTTTGATATATTTGTGTAACAGAAAAATGTTGATTGCTGACATCAATGAACTGAAGTACCAACAAGAAGACTCAAAGAAATCAAGCGTGGAGGACGATGGAGAGGGCAAGGAAGATGTCACCTTTCTCAAGCTTGCTCTCAAGTAAGAAATATTTTATGCTATGCTAAAATCATTGGTCTGTAAAAGGGAGGTTCACTAGATAGTGTAAGAGCCTAGAAAATTTGGAAAACAGCATAACTGGAAAAATGATAATTTTCTAGAAAAACATTTTCTGCCCTCCCTCCACCCTCCCCAAGAAACCTGTGATGGCTGGGCCCTGAATTTCAAAAGATCTTCTCCAACAGTAACCCCCCCAATCCTTCAACCTTGGTGATCTCTGACATATGTTATTTATCCTATTTCAGGAAGGCGAGGGAGGATTTAGAAACGAAGAATCAAAAGCTGGCCAAAATGGAGGCAGATTATGGTGATGTAGTCCCAAGGAGAGACTTTGAGAAACTGGAGGCTTTGCACAGTGTATGTATGAAATTGTTTTGCATTTACTTGTGGTTTAACAATGACCAGCTTGATGTACCATTAAAGCATATACCAAAAGTAAAAGCTCTAGCACTGGTAACCATTTTAAATCATCTTCTCCCACACATATTTGAATGCTATTTTAACTAAAATTTCTTGAGTGAACAATTTTTGACGAATTTGAATTGCCCCACCCTGTCATTGCAAAAATGGTTGGGTACAGCCGTAATTGTTCAGTCCTTCATCTTAAATTATGTTTCATGAACAGAAAATAGAGGCTGATAAAGACAAGCTGGTTGAAGACAACAAGAAGTTAATGCAAGAACACAAGTAAGCATTTTAAAATGCCTCATAGAGTCACCAAGACTAAGGTCATACAATGAACTCCACATGAGCCAAACCTAACGACATCTCCTTATTATCCATTGTTTTAAATGCATACAGTTTATGTGAAGTTCAGCATTTGATCTTAGTCTAAATGTCTAACAATGTGAATGGGAAAAAATCAAAAAAACTTTTATAACATAAAGATTAAGCATGCCATTCCATGAAAATAAAAATTGAAAAGATGCAGCAAAGATATTGGACGGCATAACAACTAAGGCCAAGTTAATGATAATGGTGGTAATGATGTTACTTGGACCCCAAGAAATGTGTAAGTAGAAGGACTGTAAATAACTTTTACCAGTGCTTATTAGATATTTCTTATTGCAGTGCTTTGCTAGATGTCTACAAGAAGGTTGTAGAACAAAGAGATCAACTGTCCCTTGAATGTGATCAAATGAGAAGGAGTGCTACTCCAAGGTACTGTGAATAACTTTAGAATATCTTACTATAAATGAAAGATCGAAAGAAAAAATGGATTGATGAAGGGTTTAAATGACAAATGGGGAAACAAAAATGAACCAAAAGTGAAAAGATGGATGGATGGATAGATAAATGGATAGTGAATGGAGTCAAAGAGAAATTCTAAAGGAATAAATGGATGAAATTTGAATGAATTAGTTATGGGTAAAAGAATTGATAATGGAATTAAAATTTGTATAATAAGCAGACACTTGTTAAACAAATGGAGTTTTTAAGTTGTGAAATATTTCTGGGTCCAGTTACTCACAAAAACGCTAAAATTAAGTGAAAAATATTCTCAATGATTTAAAAGCTATAATTGCAATTTTAAGAAAACAATGACCACAATAATTGTTTGATTGAATAAAAATGGATGAATGAACTTGGGTAAATAGAAAGATGGATGGAATTTGAAATAAAGAGGGGCGTAAGTGACAATTCATTCTTTCTATTAGACCAAGCTGGGAGAAATGTGGTCAGTACATCGAAGGAGGTACAGAACGGTGGAATGAAATCTCTCAGAGTAAAACCAGTGATGAGCTAGTAAATGTACTTCTGGCTGAAATGACTGGCCAGGATATAGCACAGATCCAGTCAGGAGCATCTACTGCTGCTGAGTACTTTGAAGGACAGGTGAGTAGTGCCCCCCCTGTATGGGAGTATAGAAAAGGGTATTGATTCCAGGAGGGAGTACTTTGAAGGACAGGTAAGAAGTCCCCCCTGGAAATATAGTAAAGAAAAATGGTGTGAATAAAACACGCTCCTCAACCAATAAATTCATAATAGTTATTTTATACAACTCAACAATTTATTCATTGTTATCGATCTTAATAAACTCTTTCTAATTATGATATATCCTGTGTCTGTCTGTATATCAGGGTACAGGTCCCGAGGTGCCACGGTTCCTCAGGTATGAGGGTAATGTACGCAACCGTCGTCTGGGTAAAAGAGACACGTCTCTACTCATCAAAGATATATGGCAGGAAAAGGCCGCACACGATGCTGAGGTCAGTAGAACTAGTTGGATATTAACTTAAAGGATGGGAATGAAAAGAACAGGAGGAAGCAAAAAAAAAACCTACCCCTCATCCCTAAGCAAAATCGAAAACGTTTTTGGGGATGGAAAATTTGAGGGACGAGAATCAAAAATGGAAGCCAGAATGATATATACATGTATCAACTAAACCCCCACCCCTCATCCCTAAAAACAAACGAAAGAATTCTCGAGCATCTTAATAAGATTACTCTAGGTCCTACTAACTCCAATACCTCGAATAACTCGAGTGTCTTCCCCACCTCATGCCTGGATATGGTGTGACAAAACTGTACAGTGGAAGGTTATTACATTCTCATAAATGTAGCCTTTTCTCTTGATATGATGTTAATCTGTATATTTTATCTCCAGAAACCTCCAGAACGTGAAGATTTGGGAGAATTCCTGTACGTGTACTTACAGCGTAGATTCGGCGTGGAGAACATGATAATCGAATGGGGTTACAACCTGTACGACGCCTGCAACAGATACAATCATGACCCCAGGATTGGTTTATTCTATGGTATACTACAGAAAGAGGTATGAGGAAAAGAACTACGAGAGATGTTGATCGCGCTTGAGATGTGTACTTCAGGACAAAGTTTCTCGTGAATATTGAATACCAAACAGCTGGTTCCTCACATGTGTTTTTGCTGTCGTTTGTAGATTGATGAAGCGGTTTATCATGATCAGTTGGTGATGCTAGAAAAACTCTACAACTCACTCACCAAAGCCGATCTGGCGTCTGGAAACCAGGTAAAAATACTACTATACTACAGTAGATTTGGTATGTTGGTAAAACTGGCAGTAAGAATGTAGATCTTTATCGTGAAGAAACCGCATCCTCCTAGCATTCTGATTGGGGCTAGGGGGTGCATGTATCTAAGATTGAAAATACAGCCAATCAGAAAGCAGGAAAGCCGTCGTATATTCGTCGGTATCTCACTCTTCCTTCCCATCATGCACTGCGCGTTGAACCAACGCATTTGTATTTTCTATGGTGTGGGATAAAATGGTTATACAATGGTTTCTCGTGGCATACCATGGATATCCTACTCGTCACTTGTATTTTCTTTGTATACACTTGTCTAAAGGCTCGTGTGTATACTAGAAACTACAAGTGACGAGTGGGATATTCCACGGAATGCCACTTGAAACCATTGTATAAATAGTATATATTGGACTGTGAAATACCTTTATGATAACTCCCAGTAATTATTCTCTACAGGGATCATTGTCACGGTCTGACATGGAGCAGTGTCTGAGGACATTTTTCCCCTTGAAAGATGACGACTCGATTGAAGCACTACTCAAAGCAGCTGAGCAAGAATCACCTGGTGAAACCATTCAGTATAAGAACCTTTTCACAGAGGTACGGTTTTTGCATACGTACTGGGGTCCCTAGTCTCCGTTGCAGCCGTCATTAACGAATGTTGCTCGTATTACGCGCACAACAAATGTTCTTTAATTTGTTGCAAAGAGGAAGAGCTTCTCTTTCGTTCATCAACGTCGCGCTATAAAAATGTTGTTGTGCGCGGGGTGTTACAGCTAATTTACGTCACGTGTGACCAGTAAATCCGAGAATTCAAATTCAAATCTCTGATCAACGGCTTCGATATTCAAAAAAAATTAAAAAATTCAGTTAAAAATTAGGTTTTGGACCCGCTATCATGAATGATTGTGAAATAGTTTCCAAAAGAATTCACTTGCTAAGAACATCGCTAAGTTTCAGCTTCAAAAAAAAGTATTTTTAAGATAGTTGCCGGAGTTTTAATCATAATTTGCGCGCCGAGATTTGGAATTTCAGACAAAGCGCCGAAACTTCTATCAAAACATTCTGGTTACTGGTCACGCGTGACGTAAATTAGCTGTAATATGAGCAACATTTACTCTGCAACTTGCAACGCAACAATGTTGCACGACAAGTCGCGATCGCACGATTTTGTTGCTTGTATTACCGCACCTTAATGTATGCATGATTATATATTCAACAGGATGAGGAAGGTCGTGCTGGCCCATTTGTTGACAAGATTCGTGAACAAGATAAATTAGAACAAGCTTTGTACATCAAAGACATCACAGCAGCGCTTGGGACTGGCAGGTACGTTAGTTGTCATCTGACTGGACCCAAGACTATAGAGGGGTGGGGATACCCGGGACCCAACCCCGGTCCCCGGGTACCCAACATCTCATGTGTGCATGTATTATGATATATAAAACAAATCAGAAAACTGAAGAAAATATCTTCTGAAAAGTAGTCTCACGAGTAGGTGAATGAATGGTGGATGAGTAGTTGTCATCTGACTGGACCCAGGACTATAGAGGGGTGGGGATACCCGGTCCCCGGGTACCCAACATCTCTGAAAGTGAAATGGTGTGCATGTATTATGATATAAAACAAATAAGAAAACTGAAAAAAAGCTTCTGAAAAGTAGTCTCCCGAGTAGGTGAATGAGAAGGGACTTCAGGATGAAGGGGCAATAGACCTCTTTACCTTCGTTGTTTGTTGTGCCCATTTCAGACCACGTGATGCCACTCTTGGGAGTTGATTCTTTCATGTGTAAAATTTTTAACAAAAGAACATTTCTCAAGGGAATGACATGTGGTCTGAAATGGGCAATTTGCATACGAAGGTAAAGAGGTCTATTGCAAGGGGAAGTTGAATTATGTAGACCATTCCCTTCAATAATATTTCTTTCTTTATTTCCTACAGTGAAGTCACGCTCGACGAAGTACGTAACGCAATCCAGTCTATAGACCCGGAAATCACGCAAGACATTTTAGACAAATACATCAAACGAGGCTTCGACTCATCTGTCGACAAGATCGAACCAGCGACAAAAATCGAAACGACTCTTTTGATGAAGAGATTACAAACAGGCAGTATTAAAAGAATAGGCAAGAAGCCTTAATATTTATCTTATCTAATAGAAACCCTAGTGTATATTATAAATAAACAACAGAAATGCTGTGAGGTCTTTGAAAGGAATTTTGTATAATAAAATCTAGGTTATCCCCCATAGAACAGATTTCGTATGAGTGTGACAAGTCACGGCACGGTTACGGCGCGGCGCGTCCTGCCGTTTTTTACAGTGCGGTCAGTACTCGTTCACATAGGCCGAAAGGTACAGTAGTGTGCTTTGCAGCCGTTCTTAGTGTCGGTCTGGCCGACACTAAGAACGGCTGCAATGAGGAAACTAGCTGAAAGAGCTTTCATTATATTATAAAACGATAGGACGAGGCAGTATTACAATAGACCTTTTTGCTTTATCGCTATTTTCGACTTCGTGCGCTTTAAAAACAATAGGTTAGATGAAAGATTGTACGGAATTTGAACATCTTTAGAATTTGAACAAAAGATGCTTGTATTTCGAATTCATTGTTGTTGAACAATAGTTGTAGTCAGGTCATAATTTCAGCATACGTAAATGTTGTGTATTGGTATGGCCCGACTCGTTAATTACAACAATGAAATACAAGAAAGCGTTCTAAAATCTCTTGGAACCTTCAGCAATTCCACATATTGTCGCATTTTCTCTGAAGCCATAATACCACTTGGTACATCAGTCGAAAGACGTACGACACAGGCGAAGTATGACACAGGGGAGGGGTGTAGGGGGTGTGCACTCCCTTCCTCGGACAAACTTTGTCCCACTATTTTGAAGATACCTATACAATTAATTTTTTCTTTTCTTTGATTCTGATAGTTGCACCCCTCCCTGGGCTGATTTCCTGAACAAAATCTTGGATCCACCCCTGAGGTGGTTTCCAAGATACTCACGATTAAATACAAGTGTAACAACAAGTTTTTGAGTACTCAGCTTACTTTTCTTACGCGACATCGTGCGCATATCCTGGGTCCAACTAGAAAACATGTCAAAATGAACCAAAACCCTCATTAAGGTATTGGTGAAATATAATACCCTTTAATAATATCTTAGCCATAGATAATTTCCAAGCATATTAGTTGGCACCAGATGAGGAGAACTATGTTTTACACTAGAATATGTCCTTAAAGTGCACCTAACCCCTGATACAATACTTTCTGCATCAATTCTACAGGAAGTGACTAGTTGAATGGTAAAATATTTCTTCATTTGAGTGTTGCGTCTTTAAGATATGAAGGTTTATACTTCCAATATGTAAATGACCGTGACGTCACCCAAGGCTTTTGAGTTTATTTGTTTTACATATGATACTAAACACTGGTCATTATGAGACACCAAAATTTACTGTAAACATTGTGGAAACCATGAGTATAATGATGATGCTTTTTAAATACTTTTTCTGTGAACCTGTGAACGTTTGTATATTAAATGAAGCCTGGGGTAACATCACAGTCATTAACCTATTGGAAATATAAACCTTCATATCTTAAAGGGGCACTTGGATGAAAACGCCCCATATTTTGAAAGTCCGAATAGTTCAAGTATTTAAGAATAATATGACTCAATCATGATTATGAAAACCAAACTGGCAAAAATTTTAGCCTGGAAGCCACTCACAGTTGAGAAATTTTGGTTTAAAAACTAAAAGAACAATAGGGTTGAGTAAATGACGTCATTTACTCTTAATTTAGATGCTGAAAAAAATATATAATTTTTATCCGCAAATTTTGACTGTGAAGAAAATATGTTGCTTGGCTACTATTGGGGACATATAGATAAGTTTAACCAAGTTTCAAGGCATTTCCAATTTTCATCGATTTTCATCCAAGTGCCCCTTTAAAGACGCATCACTCAAATCAAGAAATATTTTACCATTCAACTAGTCACTTCATGTAGAATCGATGCAGGAAGTATTGTATCAGGGGTTAGGTGCACTTTAATAAAAACGTTCTACTATTTTCCCGAAACCATTTTTCGAAATTTCTTGAAATCCAGGTTCAGAGGTCACATTACCTATCTCTATGACAACCAGCACAAAGAACTGAGAAAAGCACCTTTTTGTTTTCAAGTGATAAATTGATAATTCCTGAAATCTTTGATACTAAATGAGTTTATGAGTTTAAGGAAAACAAATTTTGAATTTCAAATAATATAGAGGATATTACATGGGCGCGAGAAGATACGAATTTTATCTTCGATTGTTGAAAAGATCTCCGGCTCACGAGTGAGCGCAGCGAAGTTGAAGGGAAAAACAGACTTTGAAAACTCATAGCACAGCTTTAGCTTTTTAAATATTTTAGAAAAAGGCTTTTAAGTCACAATTTTGTTTGTGTGGTTTTTTTTTTTTTTTAGCTTAAAAGCTAATTTAAAAACTTGGGCCCCGTAGGTGATGAAGCGGTTGCTCAAACGATGAACAAACAAACTTATACAGATTTGTCAGTAAATTTCTTAGGCCATATGATAAACAAATAATAGCATGGTTTGTTCGTGATATTTGGCATAAATACCACTCGCCGAGGACGGCTCGTGAAATTACAACAATTTTGAAATATCACTCGTCTAGGTGATACAAGAAAATGTAACTAGCCAATCAGCGCGAAGCTAACAAGCTCAAGTTGTTAGCATAACCCATGACGGGAAAAAATTGCGCACCAATGACTGCCTTAGTAGGGTAGGACACGGCAAATGTTTTTCGGTATAAACAAAATTGGAACTAGAATTCAAATTTCTCTCATTATAAACGCAGGATCCACTGTTTCCTAAATACTAAAAAGTTATGATCAATAAAATTATTTTTTCTTTCAAATTCGAGAGCTAGAACGAACTTCGAGAAAATGCTCAGGCTCCCCTCCCTTGATTTGATAATTGGATGCGGGTTTTACTTTGTCAAAGAAGCTCGTGAACACGAAGTTTATAGAAAAACTAAAACGAAGTTTTCGCCGTAGCATCTTAACATTAGCTATGTTAAATCATTTTGACAGGCTTTGGATTCCTCTAAGAGTTCTAGCGACGCGAGTTGTGCTGCTCTAATCGAGTAAGTTTGAGTTGCTGACAAATAATTCAGTTGATATGAATTCTCATAATACTCAAAATTAAAACTGAATTGTGGAGAGTCGTATTCGACGCAACGAACTCCCTTTACATTTGAAGGGAACTTACCTAAATTCTAATACTAGTTACATGTTCGTATAGATGCTAAGCTTTTATTCTGTGAATATTATACGGTATGCCTTATTCTGACCGGCCGCGGCTTTATAACATGTTCCATGAATTAACATATTCAAACAGTATTTTTTAACAGTTATCACTTTAATTCTAGAAATAGAAAGCTTGCGAATATTTTGATACGTGTAGAAAATACATAATGCGAATGTTTCAATAGCTGCAAGCTTTTCAACACTTGTCTTCTTTTAAATTCTTTTAAATTTACTGAAGAAGCGAACGTGAGTTGTTGGGTTTCCCTTCGGTTTGTTTATATTCTCGCACAATGACGCATTGTAAAAATGCACGGGCTAAAGGCTTACAAAAGGCTAACAACTTTGGAGGGATTGCATGCAGGCCTGGTCGCAAATACTTTACCTAGGTGGTATGTATTTATGCCAAATATCACTCCAAACCATGCTATTACCTATACTAATCATATAATAATAATATCATAAAACCTTTTTTCACTGGTGAAAAATTAATGATATTTTGTATGCATATGAAATTGGTTTTTGAACAAACAAGATATCTAAATCTAAATATACGTTATTAAAACTATATCTTAATTGTTTGTATTTAACAATAAACGTGATGATAAATACTGCCTGTTTATTTGAGATTTTGCCCGCAGGCTTCGTTGCTGCACAAAACAACACGTTGCTTATTTTTCTAGAAACATTAATTATATATAGTTGTTTTAGAAAGTGATACTGATTATCACTCTTCTTTTTATCAAATATTTTCATAACATTGGGAACCACTGCTATGGATTTTGGCATATTGCTCATTCCCAAGACAACATAAATAAGAGAGGGAAACTCCATGTGAATGACTCCCGGTTGGGCTATTTTTAGCATCCGCGTACTAACAATTTTCGACATAAAAAAACCCTACTCCTGTGCGTCAAAAATTGTGTGTTTCCTCCAAATCTGGAAGTAGCGAGAGCATGTAAACATTTTTAGGGAAACAAAATTATTTCGGACAGAATAGAACACTCTGTCACAGATTATTTCATCTTTAAGTTATGAATTCAAATTTCTAGGCAGACTCACTCACCGGGATGTAACCAATCATAACGCAGAATGGTGAAACAAAGCGCGCGTTTCAAGTTGAGCCAATCAGGAGCAAGCTACGAAGTCAAGATGTCATTCACACATCTGACAGACAGTCTTAGATGTGAAGAGACCACGTGGGAATGAAACATTGTGATTGGCTAACGTCAATATGCTAGTGGTTCTGGTCTCTCCTAATTGGTCCTAGTTTTCACTCTAGATCATGATTGGCTATCTTTGTTAAAGAGTCCCTATTAAAGTGCCCACACTTAGACTTAGTCTATGTTAAGTCCTGAAGTTTTCCCCCAGGTTTCAAGACAAGTGTTTGGAATGTGTTTTCTCAAGGTTTTGCTGTTGTTGGCCATTTCTGTTGGCTTTCCTTCGCGAGGCCAATCCTGTAGGTATATCCTCATTTCTATAAACCCTACAACTCCTCTACATCCTAGCGGGAAGAGCATAGATAAGATTTAAGGGGCCCAAATCAAATTCTTTCGTTTTTGTTCCTGAATTTACTTTTTGTGACGTTTAAACTGAAATACAGGCGGAGAAAAAAGTAATGACAGAGAAAAAATAAGGTAAAATTTGGTAAATAAATAATTTGGACAATCAATTACTGATTGATTAATCAAGGAGGGCTCGTACACTAATTTCTAGTCTTTCATAGTCTCTTATTTATATTGTGAACATTCAGGTTGTGATGAAGGGTGGATGCAGTTTGGTAACAACTGCTACTTCTTCAATCATGATCCAAAAGGAAAAGCTGATTGGAACGATGCAGAGCAAGCATGCAAGCTTCTCGGTGGCCACTTGGTTGATATCCGTAGCGAAGATGAATGGCAGTTTGTGAAGAGCCATCTTCGACGAGGTGGCGGTATACACGTTCAGTACATGATCGGCATGACTGATGTAGCAAGCGAAGGCCACTGGAAGTATACCGATGGCAGCGATGTCTCATTCTTAAAATGGAAAAAAGGTGAACCAAATGGAGGTAGATCTTCAAACTGTGGATGCCTTTTTTCTGACACTACCATTGGTAGTTATAATGATGGACCATGTACCTACAAGTATGGAAGGTTCATCTGCAAGAAAGGTGCAGCACAGTAAAGGTAATAAATAAATGCAAACAAAAGATTGATAGGAACCAACTATAAGGTGTTTTTCTCCAGTAAACTTGAAAGAACTCAAAGTTCTTCTCGCCATTCCCTATCCTCCGTTTGAAGGTATCAGGTCATCAGCAAAGCATTTTTTATTTCCTATATTTAATATTGACTTCTTAATTTTATCAATAATGTGGTGGTATCTCATGTTGCATCCACAGGTTCCATCATGGTGAAAAGACCCACAAGATAAAACTTAACTAAGCGGGTTGTAACGGCTAAAATTCGACAAAATAAAGTAAAGAAATAAATGAATGGAAATAAATGTCTAAATGAAAGGAACGAATAAAACAATAAAGGCTTCACTGATGGAAAAAACACTGACTTTCTCTTGTTTTTTTATTTTTTTTTTATTTATTTATTTATTTTTTGATCGTTCCTACATTTTCTTTTTTCTCTTGTCTATCGTATCCTTCCCTCCATAATTCGGTTCCTGGACACAACTCCGCCTTCTTTCCCAGATATCGTCAGCAACTGATTGCATGTGGTTATTGCAGAGAGTCGAGCCAAACTAAGACGAAATACTCAGTCAAAGGGAGGGTGAGGGAGTGGGTCTTGGAGAGAACAAACGCCGACCATAACATTGTAAAAAATAAAAATAATGAATAATCTTTTGTTTGCCGTTTGCCCATGTTGAGAAATTGCTCAATTTCAAATCCATTAAGCTCATGAAAAGCGCTCGACATTTTTTAAAAATATATATATATTTGAGATTTGCCCGCAGGCTGGTGCTTTACAACAGAACACGAGGTCCCCTTCGAGGTACAACAAATTAAAGATTAAAAATTAAAAACCAAACTGATATCAGTTGAAATATCCTTTTATATTCCATTGACTAAGGTTTTTTCATTCCTTTTACGAGTTTCGGCTAAGACCAGCTCCGATATTCAAAAAAACAATTCAGTTAAAAATTAGGTTTTGGACCCGCTATCATGAATGATTGTCAAAAAATTACCAAAAGAATTCACTTGCCAACCACATCGCTAAGTATCAGCTTCAAAAAAAGTATTTTTAAGATAGTTGCTGGAGTTTTGATCATAGTTTGCGCCGAGATTTGGAATTTCAGACAAAGCCGCCGAAACTCCTATCAAAACATTCGGGTTACTGGTCACGCGTGACATAAATTAGCTGTAATATGAGCATTATTTAGGGCGCGATTACACGGTGCAATTTTCTCTGCAACTTGTCTCGCAACGGGTTGCGACACAAGTTACACGAAGCATTGCACCGTATAACCTACAGTGCAATTTGAAAAATGTTGCGAGACAAGTTGCAGCAATCGTTGCTAAAAGTAGAATTCGTTTCTACTTTCGGCAACGATTGCGTCTCCGTTGCACCGTGTAAACCCTCTTGCAACTTGTGTTGCAACGCCGTTGCGACACAAGTTGCAGAGAAAATTGCTTCGTGTAATCACGCCTTAAAATACTCTGCAACTTGCAATGCAACAATGTTGCACGACAAGTCGCGATCGCACGATTTTGTTGCTTGTATTACCGCACCTTAATGTATGCATGATTATATATTCAACAGGATGAGGAAGGTCGTGCTGGCCCATTTGTTGACAAGATTCGTGAACAAGATAAATTAGAACAAGCTTTGTACATCAAAGACATCACAGCAGCGCTTGGGACTGGCAGGTACGTTAGTTGTCATCTGACTGGACCCAAGACTATAGAGGGGTGGGGATACCCGGGACTCAGCCCCGTTCCCCGGGTGCCCAACTTCTCATGTGTGCATGTATCATGATATATGAAACAAATAAGAAAACTGGAAAAAAAAGCTTCTGAAAAGTAGTCTCCCGAGTAGGTGAATGAGAAGGGACTTCAGGATGACGGGGCAATTGCAAGGGGAGGTTGAATTCTGTAGACCATTCCCTTCAATAATATTACTTTCTTTATTTCCTACAGTGAAGTCACGCTCGACGAAGTACGTAACGCAATCCAGTCTATAGACCCGGAAATCACGCAAGACATTTTAGACAAATACATCAAGCGAGGCTTCGACTCATCTGTCGACAAAATCGAACCAGCGACAAAAATCGAAACGACTCTTTTGATGAAGAGATTACAAACAGGCAGTATTAAAAGAATAGGCAAGAAGCCTTAATATTTATCTTATCTAATAGAAACCCTAGTGTATATTATAAATAAACAACAGAAATGCTGTGAGGTCTTTGAAAGGAATTTTGTATAATAAAATCTAGGTTATCCCCCATAGAACAGATTTCGTATGAGTGTGACAAGTCACGGCACGGTTACGGCGCGGCGCGTCCTGCCGTTTTTTACAGTGCGGTCAGTACTCGTTCACATAGGCCGAAAGGTACAGTAGTGTGCTTTGCAGCCGTTCTTAGTGTCGGTCTGGCCGACACTAAGAACGGCTGCAATGAGGAAACTAGCTGAAAGAGCTTTCATTATATTATAAAACGATAGGACGAGGCAGTATTACAATAGACCTTTTTGCTTTATCGCTATTTTCGACTTCGTGCGCTTTAAAAACAATAGGTTAGATGAAAGATTGTACGGAATTTGAACATCTTTAGAATTTGAACAAAAGATGCTTGTATTTCGAATTCATTGTTGTTGGACAATAGTTGTAGTCAGGTCATAATTTCAGCATACGTAAGTGTTGTGCATTGGTATGGCCCGACTCGTTGTTAATTACAACAATGAAATACAAAAAAGCGTTCTAAAAGCTCCCGAAAAAGGCTTCTTATATCAAAGATTAGGAGACGTAAAGGAAATTAATCTCTCTCATGGTCCAAGTGACTCAGTTGTGAGAAAACATCCGCTCTTGGAACCTTCAGCAATTCCACATATTGTCGCATTTTCTCTGAAGTCATAATTCCACTTGGTACATCAGTAGAAAGACGTACGACACAGGCGAAGTATGACACAGGGGAGGGGTGCAGGGGGTGTGCACCCCCCTCCTCGGAGAAACTTTGTCCCCCTATTTTGAATATACCTATACAATTATTTTTTTCTTTTCTTTGATTCTGATAGTTGCACCCCTCCCTGGGCTGACTCCCTGAACAAAATCTTGGATCCACCCCTGAGGTGGTTTCCAAGATACTCACGATTAAATACAAGTGTAACAACAAGTTTTTGAGTACTCAGCTTACTTTTCTTACGCGACATCGTGCGCATATCCTGGGTCCAACTAGAAAACATGTCAAAATGAACCAAAACCCTCATTAAGGTATTGGTGAAACATAATACCCTTTAATAATATCTTAGCCATAGATAATTCCCAAGCATATAAGTTGGCACCAGATGAGGAGAACTATGTTTTACACTAGAATATGTCCTTAAAGTGCACCTAACCCCTGATACAATACTTTCTGCATCGATTCTACAGGAAGTGACTAGTTGAATGGTAAAATATTTCTTGATTTGAGTGTTGCGTCTTTAAGATATGAAGGTTTATACTTCCAATATGTAAATGACTATGAGTCTACCAAGGCTTTTGAGTATATTTGTTTTACTCGTAATACTAAACACTGGCCATTATCAGACACCAAAATTTACTGTAAACATTGTGGAAACCATGAGTATAATGACGATGCTTTTTAAATAGTTTTTCTGTGAACCTGTTAAAGTTTGTATATTAAATGAAGCCTGGGTTGACATCATGGTCATTTACATATTGGAAGTATAAACCTTCATATCTTAAAGACGCAACACTCAAATGAAGAAATATTTGACCATTCAACTAGTCACTTCATGTAGAATCGATGCAGAAGTATTAGTTGCGGAAACTTCCCGCCTAGCTAGTCGAAGAAAAGCACCTTTTTGTTTTCAAGGGATACATTGATAATTCCTGAAATCTTTGATACTAAATGAGTTTATGAGTTTTTAAATTACTTAATTTTTCAAAGAAAAACAAATTTTGAATTTCAAATAACATAGAGGATATTACGTGGGCGCGAGGAGATACGAATTTTATCTTCGATTGTTGAAAAGATCTCTCACGAGTGAGCGCAGCGAAGTTGAAGGGAAAAACAACTTTGGAAACTTATAGCACAGCTTTAGCTTTTTATATATATTTTAGAAAAAGGATTTTAAGTCACAATTTTAATTGTTTTTTTTTAATTTTTTTATTTAGCTTAAAAACTAATTAAATGTTATTTCCCGTACGTGATGAAGCGGCTGCTCAAACGATTACAATAGTTATTTTCGCCACATATGTATATATCCACAATTTCGTGTAAAAACGACGCAATTCGATTGTTCCTGGAGCATTTGCAAAGTTGTTTAATAAAGCATTATTATTATTATTATTATTGTTATTATTATTATTATTATTATTATTATTATTATTATTATTATATTATAACACCTTTTTTCACTGGTGAAAAATTAATGATATTTTGTATGCATATGAAATTGGTTTTTGAACAAACAGGATATCTAAATCTAAATATACGTTATTAAAACTATATCTTAATTGTTTGTATTTAACAATAAACGTGATGATAAATACTGCCTGTTTATTTGAGATTTTGCCCGCAGGCTTCGTTGCTGCACAAAACAACACGTTGCTTATTTTTCTAGAAACATTAATTATATATAGTTGTTTTAGAAAGTGATACTGATTATCACTCTTCTTTTTATCAAATATTTTCATAACATTAAGAACCACTGCTATGGATTTTGGCATATTGCTCATTCCCAAGACAACATAAATAAGAGAGGGAAACTCCATGTGAATGACTCCCGGTTGGGCTATTTTTAGCATCCGCGTACTAACAATTTTCGACATAAAAAAACCCTACTCCTGTGCGTCAAAAATTGTGTGTTTCCTCCAAATCTGGAAGTAGCGAGAGCATGTAAACATTTTTAGGGAAACAAAATTATTTCGGACAGAATAGAACACTCTGTCACAGATTATTTCATCTTTTAGTTATGAATTCAAATTTCTAGGCAGACTCACTCACCGGGATGTAACCAATCATAACGCAGAATGGTGAAACAAAGCGCGCGTTTCAAGTTGAGCCAATCAGGAGCAAGCTACGAAGTCAAGATGTCATTCACACATATGACAGACAGTCTTAGATGTGAAGAGACCACGTGGGAATGAAACATTGTGATTGGCTAACGTCAATATGCTAGTGGTTCTGGTCTCTCCTAATTGGTCCTAGTTTTCACTCTAGATCATGATTGGCTATCTTTGTTAAAGAGTCCCTATTAAAGTGCCCACACTTAGACTTAGTCTATGTTAAGTCCTGAAGTTTTCCCCCAGGTTTCAAGACAAGTGTTTGGAATGTGTTTTCTCAAGGTTTTGCTGTTGTTGGCCATTTCTGTTGGCTTTCCTTCGCGAGGCCAATCCTGTAGGTATATCCTCATTTCTATAAACCCTACAACTCCTCTACATCCTAGCGGGAAGAGCATAGATAAAATTTAAGGGGCCCAAATCAAATTCTTTCGTTTTTGTTCCTGAATTTACTTTTTGTGACGTTTAAACTGAAATACAGGCGGAGAAAAAAGTAATGACAGAGAAAAAATAAGGTAAAATTTGGTAAATAAATAATTTGGACAATCAATTACTGATTGATTAATCAAGGAGGGCTTTTATAAATAAATAAATATGTAATATTATAATTTATTTAATTGGCTTCTTGGAACCACTCTTACCACTGAAAGAGATGATAACTACTACTTTATTTCAGCCATTGAAAACTGAATATTAGAGTCCGAATTCTGCTCTAATTTATTGTATTCTGATGTTCAATGCACTTATGCGTTTTCCAGCGATTGCGGGGAATTCGCAACATATTTATAAAGTTCGTGCCATTA
This sequence comes from Anthopleura sola, assembly GCA_023349425.1. NCBI lineage: Eukaryota > Metazoa > Cnidaria > Anthozoa > Actiniaria > Actiniidae > Anthopleura > Anthopleura sola. Next base: position 564,447 of record JALHLI010000037.1, on the reverse strand, counting down.
CCCTTGAGTTGTGCTTGCTCGATATATATATATATTTTTTTTGCACAGAAGAGCGTGCGCGATATTTGGGGGGGGGGGGGGGGGTTTAAGAGCTTGCTCGATATTTTTTTGGGGGAATTACGCAACCCCCCCCCCCCCCCATCAACTATATCTAATAGTCCGTCCCTATAGGAGCTTACCTTCTTCTTGGTTACCTTGGTTACCTTGGCAGATTCCAATCTCGGCTCAATAACGGATTTCTCAGCATCAGCTTCTGCTGTTCTGCCTTCGATATTGTTTTTGCTTTGGGATGGTTTATTATGAGCCAGTTTAGGGTCACACCTCGTACACTAATTTCTAGTCTTTCATAGTCTCTTATTTATATTGTGAACATTCAGGTTGTGATGAAGGGTGGATGCAGTTCGGTAACAACTGCTACTTCTTCAATCATGATCCAAAAGGAAAAGCTGATTGGAACGATGCAGAGCAAGCATGCAAGCTTCTCGGTGGCCACTTGGTTGATATCCGTAGCGAAGATGAATGGCAGTTTGTGAAGAGCCATCTTCGACGAGGTGGCGGTATACACGTTCAGTACATGATCGGCATGACTGATGTAGCAAGCGAAGGCCACTGGAAGTATACCGATGGCAGCGATGTCTCATTCTTAAAATGGAAAAAAGGTGAACCAAATGGAGGTAGATCTTCAAACTGTGGATGCCTTTTTTCTGACACTACCATTGGTAGTTATAATGATGGACCATGTACCTACAAGTATGGAAGGTTCATCTGCAAGAAAGGTGCAGCACAGTAAAGGTAATAAATAAATGCAAACAAGAGATTGATAGGAACCAACTATAAAGTGTTTTTCTCCAGTAAACTTGAAAGAACTCAAAGTTCTTCTCGCCATTCCCTATCCTCCGTTTGAAGGTATCAGGTCATCAGCAAAGCATTTTTTATTTCCTATATTTAATATTGACTTCTTAATTTTATCAATAATGTGGTGGTATCTCATGTTGCATCCACAGGTTCCATCATGGTGAAAAGACCCACAAGATAAAACTTAACTAAGCGGGTTGTAACGGCTAAAATTCGACAAAATAAAGTAAAGAAATAAATGAATGGAAATAAATGTCTAAATGAAAGAAACGAATAAAACAATAAAGGCTTCACTGATGGAAAAAACACTGACTTTCTCTTGTTTTTTTTATTTTTTTTTTATTTATTTTTTTTTTTTTTGATCGTTCCTACATTTTCTTTTTTCTCTTGTCTATCGTATCCTTCCCTCCATAATTCGGTTCCTGGACACAACTCCGCCTTCTTTCCCAGATATCGTCAGCAACTGATTGCATGTGGTTATTGCAGAGAGTCGAGCCAAACTAAGACGAAATACTCAGTCAAAGGGAGGGTGAGGGAGTGGGTCTTGGAGAGAACAAACGCCCACCATAACATTGTAAAAAATAAAAATAATGAATAATCTTTTGTTTGCCGTTTGGCCATGTTGAGAAATTGCTCAATTTCAAATCCATTAAGCTCAGGAAAAGCGCTCGACATTTTAAAAAAAAATATATATATTTGAGATTTGCCCGCAGGCTGGTGCTTTACAACAGAACACGAGGTCCCCTTCGAGGTACAACAAATTAAAGATTAAAAATTAAAAACCAAACTGATATCAGTTGAAATATCCTTTTCTATTCCATTGACTAAGGTTTTTTCATTCCTTTTACGAGTTTCGGCTAAGACCAGCTCCGATATTCAAAAAAACAATTCAGTTAAAAATTAGGTTTTGGACCCGCTATCATGAATGATTGTCAAAAAATTACCAAAAGAATTCACTTGCCAACCACATCGCTAAGTATCAGCTTCAAAAAAAGTATTCCTAAGATAGTTGCTGGAGTTTTGATCATAGTTTGCGCCGAGATTTGGAATTTCAGACAAAGCCGCCGAAACTCCTATCAAAACATTCGGGTTACTGGTCACGCGTGACATAAATTAGCTGTAATATGAGCATTATTTAGGGCGCGATTACACGGTGCAATTTTCTCTGCAACTTGTCTCGCAACGGGTTGCGACACAAGTTACACGAAGCATTGCACCGTATAACCTACAGTGCAATTTGAAAAATGTTGCGAGACAAGTTGCAGCAATCGTTGCTAAAAGTAGAATTCGTTTCTACTTTCGGCAACGATTGCGTCTCCGTTGCACCGTGTAAACCCTCTTGCAACTTGTGTTGCAACGCCGTTGCGACACAAGTTGCAGAGAAAATTGCTTCGTGTAATCACGCCTTAAAATACTCTGCAACTTGCAATGCAACAATGTTGCACGACAAGTCGCGATCGCACGATTTTGTTGCTTGTATTACCGCACCTTAATGTATGCATGATTATATATTCAACAGGATGAGGAAGGTCGTGCTGGCCCATTTGTTGACAAGATTCGTGAACAAGATAAATTAGAACAAGCTTTGTACATCAAGGACATCACAGCAGCGCTTGGGACTGGCAGGTACGTTAGTTGTCATCTGACTGGACCCAAGACTATAGAGGGGTGGGGATACCCGGGACCCATCCCCAGTCCCCGGGTACCCAACATCTCATGTGTGCATGTATTATGATATATAAAACAAATCAGAAAACTGAGAAGAATAGCTCCTGAAAAGTAGTCTCCCGAGTAGGTGAATGAATGGTGGATGAGTAGTTGTCATCTGACTGGACCCAAGACTATAGAGGTGTGGGGATACCCGGGACCCAGCCCCGTTCCCCGGGTACCCAACATCTCTGAAAGTGAAATGGTGTGCATGTATAATGATATAAAACAAATAAGAAAACTGAAAAAAAACTTCTGAAAAGTAGTCTCCCGAGTAGGTGAATGAGAAGGGACTTCAGGATGACGGGGGCAATTGCAAGGGGAGGTTGAATTCTGTAGACCATTCCCTTCAATAATATTTCTTTATTTATTTCCTACAGTGAAGTCACGCTCGACGAAGTACGTAACGCAATCCAGTCTATAGACCCGGAAATCACGCAAGACATTTTAGACAAATACATCAAGCGAGGCTTCGACTCATCTGTCGACAAAATCGAACCAGCGACAAAAATCGAAACGACTCTTTTGATGAAGAGATTACAAACAGGCAGTATTAAAAGAATAGGCAAGAAGCCTTAATATTTATCTTATCTAATAGAAACCCTAGTGTATATTATAAATAAACGACAGAAATGCTGTGAGGTCTTTGAAAGGAATTTTATATAATAAAATCTAGGTTATCCCATATAGAACAGATTTTGTATGAGTTTGAAAAGTCACGGCACGGCAAGGGCGGATCCAGGGGGAGGGTCGGGGGGGTCAGGCCCCCCCTTGTCAAATTTAAGTTCAAATATTTTTTATCAATGAGTATATCCTAAAATAAAGATAAAAAGTTTTTTTTTTCTGAGAGAAGGCTTGATTTTAATATTCATTTTGATATCAATCAATGCAGTTTTAGCAGCTCATAAACGCTTCAGTATTTGGGGTTCCTGTGGTAAAATGCGCCCGGAATTCCTGTGCCAACTAAATTTTCCCCTGGGACCCCCCCTTTTGAAAAATCCTGGATCCGCCCTTGCACGGTTACGGTGCGGCGCGTCCTGCCGTATGTTTTTCCAGTGCGGTTAGTACTCGTTCACATAGGCCGAAAGGTACAGTAGTGCGCTTTGCAGCCGTTCTTAGTGTCGGTCTGGCCGACACTAAGAACGGCTGCAATGAGGAAACAAGCTGAAAGAGCTTTCATTATATTATAAAACGATAGGACGAGGCAGTATTACAATAGACCTTTTTGCTCTAACACTATTTTCAACTTCGTGCGCTTTCCGAACAATAGGTGCATCAAAGATTGTACGAAATTTCAACATCTTTAGAATTTGAACAAAAGATGCTTGTATTTCATCGTTGTAATTAACATTAAGTCGGGCCATACCAATGCACAACACTAACGTATCTTGAAATTATGACCTGACTACAATTATTGTTCAACAGCAATAAAATACGAATATCTTTTGTTCAAATTCTAAAGATGTTGAAATTTCGTACAATCTTTGATGCACTATTGTTTTTAAAGCGCACGAAGTCGAAAATAGTGTTAGAGCAAAAAGGTCTAATAGACCTTTTTGCTTTATCGCAATTTTCGACTTCGTGCGCTTTAAAAACAATAGGTTAGATGAAAGATTGTACGGAATTTGAACATTTTTAGAATTTGAACAAAAGATGCTTGTATTTCATTGTTGTTGAACAATAGTTGTAGTCAGGTCATAATTTCAGCATACGTAAGTGTTGTGTATTGGTATGGCCCGACTCGTTGTTAATTACAACAATGAAATACAAAAAAGCGTTCTAAAAGCTCCCGAAAAAGGCTTCTTATATCAAAGATTAGGAGACGTAAAGGAAATTAATCTCTCTCATGGTCCAAGTGACTCAGTTGTGAGAAAACATCCGCTCTTGGAACCTTCAGCAATTCCACATATTGTCGCATTACCTCTGAAGTCATAATTCCACTTGGTACATCAGTAGAAAGACGTACGACACAGGCGAAGTATGACACAGGGGAGGGGTGCAGGGGGTGTGCACCCCCCTCCTCGGAGAAACTTTGTCCCCCTATTTTGAATATACCTATACAATTATTTTTTTCTTTTCTTTGATTCTGATAGTTGCACCCCTCCCTGGGCTGACTCCCTGAATAAAATCTTGGATCCACCCCTGAGGTGGTTTCCAAGATACTCACGATTAAATACAAGTGTAACAACAAGTTTTTGAGTACTCAGCTTACTTTTCTTACGCGACATCATGCGTATATCCTGGGTCCAACTAGAAAACATGTCAAAATGAACCAAAACCCTAATTAAGGTATTGGTGAAATATAATACCCTTTAATAATATCTTAGCCATAGATAATTTCCAAGCATATAAGTTGGCACCAGATGAGGAGAACTATGTTTTACACTAGAATATGTCCTTAAAGTGCACCTAACCCCTGATACAATACTTCCTGCATCGATTCTACATGAAGTGACTAGTTGAATGGTAAAATACTTCTTCATTTGAGTGTTGCGTCTTTAAGATATGAAGGTTTATACTTCCAATATGTTAATGACCGTGAGTCACCCAAGGCTTTTTGAGTATATTTGTTTTACTCGTAATACTAAACACTGGCCATTATCAGACGCCAAAATTTACTGTAAACATTGTGGAAACCATGAGTATAATGATGATGCTTTTTAAATAGTTTTTCTGTGAACCTGTTAAAGTTTGTATATTAAATGAAGCCTGGGTTGACATCATGGTCATTAACATATTGGAAGTATAAACCTTCATATCTTAAAGACGCAACACTCAAATCAAGAAATATTTCACCATTCAACTAGTCACTTCATGTAGAATCGATGCAGAAGTATTAGTTGCGGAAACTTCCCGCCTAGCTAGTCGAAGAAAAGCACCTTTTTGTTTTCAAGGGATACATTGATAATTTCTGAAATCTTTGATACTAAATGAGTTTATGAGTTTTTAAATTACTTAATTTTTCAAAGAAAAACAAATTTTGAATTTCAAATAATAAAGAGGATATTACGTGGGCGCGAGGAGATACGAATTTTATCTTCAATTGTTGAAAAGATCTCTCACGAGTGAGCGCAGCGAAGTTGAAGGGAAAAACAACTTTGAAAACTTATAGCACAGCTTTAGCTTTTTATATATATTTTAGAAAAAGGATTTTAAGTCACAATTTTAATTGTTTTTTTTAATTTTTTTATTTAGCTTAAAAACTAATTAAATGTTATTTCCCGTACGTGATGAAGCGGCTGCTCAAACGATTACAATAGTTATTTTCGCCACATATGTATATATCCACAATTTCGTGTAAAAACGACGCAATTCGATTGTTCCTGGAGCATTTGCAAAGTTGTTTAATAAAGCATTATTATTATTATTATTATTATTGTTATTATTATTATTATTATTATTATTATTATTATTATTATATTATAACACCTTTTTTCACTGGTGAAAAATTAATGATATTTTGTATGCATATGAAATTGGTTTTTGAACAAACAAGATATCTAAATCTAAATATACGTTATTAAAACTATATCTTAATTGTTTGTATTTAACAATAAACGTGATGATAAATACTGCCTGTTTATTTGAGATTTTGCCCGCAGGCTTCGTTGCTGCACAAAACAACACGTTGCTTATTTTTCTAGAAACATTAATTATATATAGTTGTTTTAGAAAGTGATACTGATTATCACTCTTCTTTTTATCAAATATTTTCATAACTTTAAGAACCACTGCTATGGATTTTGGCATATTGCTCATTCCCAAGACAACATAAATAAGAGAGGGAAACTCCATGTGAATGACTCCCGGTTGGGCTATTTTTAGCATCCGCGTACTAACAATTTTCGACATAAAAAAACCCTACTCCTGTGCGTCAAAAATTGTGTGTTTCCTCCAAATCTGGAAGTAGCGAGAGCATGTAAACATTTTTAGGGAAACAAAATTATTTCGGACAGAATAGAACACTCTGTCACAGATTATTTCATCTTTTAGTTATGAATTCAAATTTCTAGGCAGACTCACTCACCGGGATGTAACCAATCATAACGCAGAATGGTGAAACAAAGCGCGCGTTTCAAGTTGAGCCAATCAGGAGCAAGCTACGAAGTCAAGATGTCATTCACATATCTGACAGACAGTCTTAGATGTGAAGAGACCACGTGGGAATGAAACATTGTGATTGGCTAACGTCAATATGCTAGTGGTTCTGGTCTCTCCTAATTGGTCCTAGTTTTCACTCTAGATCATGATTGGCTATCTTTGTTAAAGAGTCCCTATTAAAGTGCCCACACTTAGACTTAGTCAATGTTAAGTCCTGAAGTTTTCCCCAGGTTTCAAGACAAGTGTTTGGAATGTGTTTTCTCAAGGTTTTGCTGTTGTTGGCCATTTCTGTTGGCTTTCCTTCGCGAGGCCAATCCTGTAGGTATATCCTCATTTCTATAAACCCTACAACTCCTCTACATCCTAGCGGGAAGAGCATAGATAAAATTTAAGGGGCCCAAATCAAATTCTTTCGTTTTTGTTCCTGAATTTACTTTTTGTGACGTTTAAACTGAAATACAGGCGGAGAAAAAAGTAATGACAGAGAAAAAATAAGGTAAAATTTGGTAAATAAATAATTTGGACAATCAATTACTGATTGATTAATCAAGGAGGGCTTTTATAAATAAATAAATATGTAATATTATAATTTATTTAATTGGCTTCTTGGAACCACTCTTACCACTGAAAGAGATGATAACTACTACTTTATTTCAGCCATTGAAAACTGAATATTAGAGTCCGAATTCTGCTCTAATTTATTGTATTCTGATGTTCAATGCACTTATGCGCTTTCCAGCGATTGCGGGGAATTCGCAACATATTTATAAAGTTCGTGCCATTACCCTTGAGTTGTGCTTGCTCGATATATATATATTTTCTGCACAGAAGAGCGTGCCCGATATTTGGGGGGGGGGGGGGGTTTAAGAGCTTGCTCGATATTTTTTTGGGGGAATTACGCAACCCCCCCCCCCCCCCCCCCCCATCAACTATATCTAATAGTCCGTCCCTATAGGAGCTTACCTTCTTCTTGGTTACCTTGGTTACCTTGGCAGATTCCAATCTCGGCTCAATAACGGATTTCTCAGCATCAGCTTCTGCTGTTCTGCCTTCGATATTGTTTTTGCTTTGGGATGGTTTATTATGAGCCAGTTTAGGGTCACACCTCGTACACTAATTTCTAGTCTTTCATAGTCTCTTATTTATATTGTGAACATTCAGGTTGTGATGAAGGGTGGATGCAGTTCCGTAACAACTGCTACTTCTTCAATCATGATCCAAAAGGAAAAGCTGATTGGAACGATGCAGAGCAAGCATGCAAGCTTCTCGGTGGCCACTTGGTTGATATCCGTAGCGAAGATGAATGGCAGTTTGTGAAGAGCCATCTTCGACGAGGTGGCGGTATACACGTTCAGTACATGATCGGTATGACTGATGTAGCAAGCGAAGGCCACTGGAAGTATACCGATGGCAGCGATGTCTCATTCTTAAAATGGAAAAAAGGTGAACCAAATGGAGGTAGATCTTCAAACTGTGGATGCCTTTTTTCTGACACTACCATTGGTAGTTATAATGATGGACCATGTACCTACAAGTATGGAAGGTTCATCTGCAAGAAAGGTGCAGCACAGTAAAGGTAATAAATAAATGCAAACAAGAGATTGATAGGAACCAACTATAAAGTGTTTTTCTCCAGTAAACTTGAAAGAACTCAAAGTTCTTCTCGCCATTCCCTATCCTCCGTTTGAAGGTATCAGGTCATCAGCAAAGCATTTTTTATTTCCTATATTTAATATTGACTTCTTAATTTTATCAATAATGTGGTGGTATCTCATGTTGCATCCACAGGTTCCATCATGGTGAAAAGACCCACAAGATAAAACTTAACTAAGCGGGTTGTAACGGCTAAAATTCGACAAAATAAAGTAAAGAAATAAATGAATGGAAATAAATGTCTAAATGAAAGAAACGAATAAAACAATAAAGGCTTCACTGATGGAAAAAACACTGACTTTCTCTTGTTTTTTTTATTTTTTTTTTATTTATTTATTTTTTTTTGATCGTTCCTACATTTTCTTTTTTCTCTTGTCTATCGTATCCTTCCCTCCATAATTCGGTTCCTGGACACAACTCCGCCTTCTTTCCCAGATATCGTCAGCAACTGATTGCATGTGGTTATTGCAGAGAGTCGAGCCAAACTAAGACGAAATACTCAGTCAAAGGGAGGGTGAGGGAGTGTGTCTTGGAGAGAACAAACGCCCACCATAACATTGTAAAAAATAAAAATAATGAATAATCTTTTGTTTGCCGTTTGCCCATGTTGAGAAATTGCTCAATTTCAAATCCATTAAGCTCATGAAAAGCGCTCGACATTTTTTAAAAATATATATATATTTGAGATTTGCCCGCAGGCTGGTGCTTTACAACAGAACACGAGGTCCCCTTCGAGGTACAACAAATTAAAGATTAAAAATTAAAAACCAAACTGATATCAGTTGAAATATCCTTTTATATTCCATTGACTAAGGTTTTTTCATTCCTTTTACGAGTTTCGGCTAAGACCAGCTCCGATATTCAAAAAAACAATTCAGTTAAAAATTAGGTTTTGGACCCGCTATCATGAATGATTGTCAAAAAATTACCAAAAGAATTCACTTGCCAACCACATCGCTAAGTATCAGCTTCAAAAAAAGTATTTTTAAGATAGTTGCTGGAGTTTTGATCATAGTTTGCGCCGAGATTTGGAATTTCAGACAAAGCCGCCGAAACTCCTATCAAAACATTCGGGTTACTGGTCACGCGTGACATAAATTAGCTGTAATATGAGCATTATTTAGGGCGCGATTACACGGTGCAATTTTCTCTGCAACTTGTCTCGCAACGGGTTGCCACACAAGTTACACGAAGCATTGCACCGTATAACCTACAGTGCAATTTGAAAAATGTTGCGAGACAAGTTGCAGCAATCGTTGCTAAAAGTAGAATTCGTTTCTACTTTCGGCAACGATTGCGTCTCCGTTGCACCGTGTAAACCCTCTTGCAACTTGTGTTGCAACGCCGTTGCGACACAAGTTGCAGAGAAAATTGCTTCGTGTAATCACGCCTTAAAATACTCTGCAACTTGCAATGCAACAATGTTGCACGACAAGTCGCGATCGCACGATTTTGTTGCTTGTATTACCGCACCTTAATGTATGCATGATTATATATTCAACAGGATGAGGAAGGTCGTGCTGGCCCATTGGTTGACAAGATTCGTGAACAAGATAAATTAGAACAAGCTTTGTACATCAAGGACATCACAGCAGCGCTTGGGACTGGCAGGTACGTTAGTTGTCATCTGACTGGACCCAAGACTATAGAGGGGTGGGGATACCCGGGACCCAACCTCGGTCCCCGGGTACCCAACATCTCATGTGTACATGTATTATGATATATGAAACAAATCAGAAAACTGAGAAGAATAGCTCCTGAAAAGTAGTCTCACGAGTAGGTGAATGAATGGTGGATGAGTAGTTGTCATCTGACTGGACCCAAGACTATAGAGGGGTGGGGATACCCGGGACCCAGCCCCGGTCCCCGGGTACCCAACATCTCTGAAAGTGAAATGGTGTGCATGTATTAAGTATAAAACAAATAAGAAAACTGAAAAGAAACTTCTGAAAAGTAGTCTCACGAGTAGGTGAATGAGAAGGGACTTCAGGATGACGGGGGCAATTGCAAGGGGAGGTTGAATTCTGTAGACCATTCCCTTCAATAATATTACTTTCTTTATTTCCTACAGTGAAGTCACGCTCGACGAAGTACGTAACGCAATCCAGTCTATAGACCCGGAAATCACGCAAGACATTTTAGACAAATACATCAAGCGAGGCTTCGACTCATCTGTCGACAAAATCGAACCAGCGACAAAAATCGAAACGATTCTTTTGATGAAGAGATTACAAACAGGCAGTATTAAAAGAATAGGCAAGAAGCCTTAATATTTATCTTATCTAATAGAAACCCTAGTGTATATTATAAATAAACAACAGAAATGCTGTGAGGTCTTTGAAAGGAATTTTGTATAATAAAATCTAGGTTATCCCTTATAGAACAGATTTCGTATGAGTGTGACAAGTCACGGCACGGTTACGGCGCGGCGCGTCCTGCCGTTTTTTACAGTGCGGTCAGTACTCGTTCACATAGGCCGAAAGGTACAGTAGTGTGCTTTGCAGCCGTTCTTAGTGTCGGTCTGGCCGACACTAAGAACGGCTGCAATGAGGAAACTAGCTGAAAGAGCTTTCATTATATTATAAAACGATAGGACGAGGCAGTATTACAATAGACCTTTCTGCTTTATCGCTATTTTCGACTTCGTGCGCTTTAAAAACAATAGGTTAGATGAAAGATTGTACGGAATTTGAACATCTTTAGAATTTGAACAAAAGATGCTTGTATTTCGAATTCATTGTTGTTGGACAATAGTTGTAGTCAGGTCATAATTTCAGCATACGTAAGTGTTGTGCATTGGTATGGCCCGACTCGTTGTTAATTACAACAATGAAATACAAAAAAGCGTTCTAAAAGCTCCCAAAAAAGGCTTCTTATATCAAAGATTAGGAGACGTAAAGGAAATTAATCTCTCTCATGGTCCAAGTGACTCAGTTGTGAGAAAACATCCGCTCTTGGAACCTTCAGCAATTCCACATATTGTCGCATTTTCTCTGAAGTCATAATTCCACATGGTACATCAGTAGAAAGACGTACGACACAGGCGAAGTATGACACAGGGGAGGGGTGCAGGGGGTGTGCACCCCCCTCCTCGGAGAAACTTTGTCCCCCTATTTTGAATATACCTATACAATTATTTTTTTCTTTTCTTTGATTCTGATAGTTGCACCCCTCCCTGGGCTGACTCCCTGAACAAAATCTTGGATCCACCCCTGAGGTGGTTTCCAAGATACTCACGATTAAATACAAGTGTAACAACAAGTTTTTGAGTACTCAGCTTACTTTTCTTACGCGACATCGTGCGCATATCCTGGGTCCAACTAGAAAACATGTCAAAATGAACCAAAACCCTCATTAAGGTATTGGTGAAACATAATACCCTTTAATAATATCTTAGCCATAGATAATTTCCAAGCATATAAGTTGGCACCAGATGAGGAGAACTATGTTTTACACTAGAATATGTCCTTAAAGTGCACCTAACCCCTGATACAATACTTTCTGCATCAATTCTACATGAAGTGACTAGTTGAATGGTAAAATACTTCTTCATTTGAGTGTTGCGTCTTTAAGATATGAAGGTTTATACTTCCAATATGTTAATGACCGTGACGTCTACCAAGGCTTTTGAGTGTATTTGTTTTACTCGTAATACTAAACACTGGCCATTATCAGACACCAAAACTTACTCTAAACATTGTGGAAACCATGAGTATAGTGATGATGCTTTTTAAATACTTTTTCTGTGAACCTGTTAAAGTTTGTATATTAAATGAAGCCTGGGTTGACATCATGGTCATTTACATATTGGAAGTATAAACCTTCATAACTTAAAGACGCAACACTCAAATGAAGAAATATTTCACCATTCAACTAGTCACTTCATGTAGAATCGATGCAGAAGTATTAGTTGCGGAAACTTCCCGCCTAGCTAGTCGAAGAAAAGCACCTTTTTGTTTTCAAGGGATACATTGATAATTCCTGAAATCTTTGATACTAAATGAGTTTATGAGTTTTTAAATTACTTAATTTTTCAAAGAAAAACAAATTTTGAATTTCAAATAACATAGAGGATATTACGTGGGCGCGAGGAGATACGAATTTTATCTTCGATTGTTGAAAAGATCTCTCACGAGTGAGCGCAGCGAAGTTGAAGGGAAAAACAACTTTGGAAACTTATAGCACAGCTTTAGCTTTTTATATATATTTTAGAAAAAGGATTTTAAGTCACAATTTTAATTGTTTTTTTTTATTTTTTTATTTAGCTTAAAAACTAATTAAATGTTATTTCCCGTACGTGATGAAGCGGCTGCTCAAACGATTACAATAGTTATTTTCGCCACATATGTATATATCCACAATTTCGTGTAAAAACGACGCAATTCGATTGTTCCTGGAGCATTTGCAAAGTTGTTTAATAAAGCATTATTATTATTATTATTGTTATTATTATTATTATTATTATTATTATTATTATTATTATTATTATTATTATTATTATTATTATTATTATATTATAACACCTTTTTTCACTGGTGAAAAATTAATGATATTTTGTATGCATATGAAATTGGTTTTTGAACAAACAAGATATCTAAATCTAAATATACGTTATTAAAACTATATCTTAATTGTTTGTATTTAACAATAAACGTGATGATAAATACTGCCTGTTTATTTGAGATTTTGCCCGCAGGCTTCGTTGCTGCACAAAACAACACGTTGCTTATTTTTCTAGAAACATTAATTATATATAGTTGTTTTAGAAAGTGATACTGATTATCACTCTTCTTTTTATCAAATATTTTCATAACTTTAAGAACCACTGCTATGGATTTTGGCATATTGCTCATTCCCAAGACAACATAAATAAGAGAGGGAAACTCCATGTGAATGACTCCCGGTTGGGCTATTTTTAGCATCCGCGTACTAACAATTTTCGACATAAAAAAACCCTACTCCTGTGCGTCAAAAATTGTGTGTTTCCTCCAAATCTGGAAGTAGCGAGAGCATGTAAACATTTTTAGGGAAACAAAATTATTTCGGACAGAATAGAACACTCTGTCACAGATTATTTCATCTTTTAGTTATGAATTCAAATTTCTAGGCAGACTCACTCACCGGGATGTAACCAATCATAACGCAGAATGGTGAAACAAAGCGCGCGTTTCAAGTTGAGCCAATCAGGAGCAAGCTACGAAGTCAAGATGTCATTCACACATCTGACAGACAGTCTTAGATGTGAAGAGACCACGTGGGAATGAAACATTGTGATTGGCTAACGTCAATATGCTAGTGGTTCTGGTCTCTCCTAATTGGTCCTAGTTTTCACTCTAGATCATGATTGGCTATCTTTGTTAAAGAGTCCCTATTAAAGTGCCCACACTTAGACTTAGTCTATGTTAAGTCCTGAAGTTTTCCCCCAGGTTTCAAGACAAGTGTTTGGAATGTGTTTTCTCAAGGTTTTGCTGTTGTTGGCCATTTCTGTTGGCTTTCCTTCGCGAGGCCAATCCTGTAGGTATATCCTCATTTCTATAAACCCTACAACTCCTCTACATCCTAGCGGGAAGAGCATAGATAAAATTTAAGGGGCCCAAATCAAATTCTTTCGTTTTTGTTCCTGAATTTACTTTTTGTGACGTGTAAACTGAAATACAGGCGGAGAAAAAAGTAATGACAGAGAAAAAATAAGGTAAAATTTGGTAAATAAATAATTTGGACAATCAATTACTGATTGATTAATCAAGGAGGGCTTTTATAAATAAATAAATATGTAATATTATAATTTATTTAATTGGCTTCTTGGAACCACTCTTACCACTGAAAGAGATGATAACTACTACTTTATTTCAGCCATTGAAAACTGAATATTAGAGTCCGAATTCTGCTCTAATTTATTGTATTCTGATGTTCAATGCACTTATGCGTTTTCCAGCGATTGCGGGGAATTCGCAACATATTTATAAAGTTCGTGCCATTACCCTTGAGTTGTGCTTGCTCGATATATATATATATATATTTTTTGCACAGAAGAGCGTGCGCGATATTTTTTTTTGGGGGGGGGGGGGGGTTTAAGAGCTTGCTCGATATTTTTTTGGGGGAATTACGCAACCCCCCTCCCCCCCCCCCCCCCCCCATCAACTATATCTAATAGTCCGTCCCTATAGGAGCTTACCTTCTTCTTGGTTACCTTGGTTACCTTGGCAGATTCCAATCTCGGCTCAATAACGGATTTCTCAGCATCAGCTTCTGCTGTTCTGCCTTCGATATTGTTTTTGCTTTGGGATGGTTTATTATGAGCCAGTTTAGGGTCACACCTCGTACACTAATTTCTAGTCTTTCATAGTCTCTTATTTATATTGTGAACATTCAGGTTGTGATGAAGGGTGGATGCAGTTCGGTAACAACTGCTACTTCTTCAATCATGATCCAAAAGGAAAAGCTGATTGGAACGATGCAGAGCAAGCATGCAAGCTTCTCGGTGGCCACTTGGTTGATATCCGTAGCGAAGATGAATGGCAGTTTGTGAAGAGCCATCTTCGACGAGGTGGCGGTATACACGTTCAGTACATGATCGGCATGACTGATGTAGCAAGCGAAGGCCACTGGAAGTATACCGATGGCAGCGATGTCTCATTCTTAAAATGGAAAAAAGGTGAACCAAATGGAGGTAGATCTTCAAACTGTGGAGGTATCTTTTCTGACACTACCATTGGTAGTTATAATGATGGACCATGTACCTACAAGTATGGAAGGTTCATCTGCAAGAAAGGTGCAGCACAGTAAAGGTAATAAACAAATGCAAACAAGAGATTGATAGGAACCAACTATAAAGTGTTTTTCTCCAGTAAACTTGAAAGAACTCAAAGTTCTTCTCGCCATTCCCTATCCTCCGTTTGAAGGTATCAGGTCATCAGCAAAGCATTTTTTATTTCCTATATTTAATATTGACTTTTTAATTTTATCAATAATGTGGTGGTATCTCATGTTGCATCCACAGGTTCCATCATGGTGAAAAGACCCACAAGATAAAACTTAACTAAGCGGGTTGTAACGGCTAAAATTCGACAAAATAAAGTAAAGAAATAAATGAATGGAAATAAATGTCTAAATGAAAGAAACGAATAAAACAATAAAGGCTTCACTGATGGAAAAAACACTGACTTTCTCTTGTTTTTTTTTATTTTTTTTTTATTTTTTATTTTTTTTTGATCGTTCCTACATTTTCTTTTTTCTCTTGTCTATCGTATCCTTCCCTCCATAATTCGGTTCCTGGACACAACTCCGCCTTCTTTCCCAGATATCGTCAGCAACTGATTGCATGTGGTTATTGCAGAGAGTCGAGCCAAACTAAGACGAAATACTCAGTCAAAGGGAGGGTGAGGGAGTGTGTCTCTGAGAGAACAAACGCCCACCATAACATTGTAAAAAATAAAAATAATGAATAATCTTTTGTTTGCCGTTTGCCCATGTTGAGAAATTGCTCAATTTCAAATCCATTAAGCTCAGGAAAAGCGCTCGACATTTTTTTAAAATATATATATATTTGAGATTTGCCCGCAGGCTGGTGCTTTACAACAGAACACGAGGTCCCCTTCGAGGTACAACAAATTAAAGATTAAAAATTAAAAACCAAACTGATATCAGTTGAAATATCCTTTTCTATTCCATTGACTAAGGTTTTTTCATTCCTTTTACGAGTTTCGGCTAAGACAAGAACCCTAAAAGCTAAGTGTATTTTTTTGCTCACCTCTTTTTGTCTTGAAAAAGTCCGGAAATCTCCAAAATTTGGAGTTGAATGAATGACATCCAAGGTAAATTCACCAAACCTGATATTGTTTTGGATTATCTATAGTTATATTTCGTTCTTCTAAGTAAAATTAACCAACAAAGTGTAAAAATTTCGAACTTTGTCGAAGAATTTTTCAATAACAAAACTAGCCCTGTGGGGTGGTTGGTAGTGGGTTGTGTACACGTGACAAAATGCCTAAGCGGGAGAGTAGTGAGGTCGAAATTGGTTCTCGCCCCAGTCCCGCTGCCTTAACGAATCGTACAGTATATACACAGAAATAATATTATTGACAAATCCACACAAGGAGACCACATAGGTTCCACATAGGATACCATAGGAAAATTTTATGGGAAAACAAAGGCGCGCACGAAAAAAATGTTTTAGTGCATCTTTTACTGATTTTTTTGCTCGTTCGTATCATAGAAGACATTATCTTGACCTGGAATAAAAAAATTAATTAAACGCGATTTTTTTTCAGATTTTATTTTCACCTTTTACTTTTATCTAAATTAGGCTCCCTGTGGCGAAGACTGAGACATTTTAGGCTGAAACATTTTATCTTTAAATCAGTTGTGGAAGCAAATATGCCAGATTTCGCAAATCAATTTAAGTTAGTTATAAATTTTATTTCAGTGTCATCTGGGAAATGAAGTACTTACCACTATACCATCTATTGCATTACGTATGTCTTATGCAGATTACACAACCGCTGACACGATAAAATTGGATCGCTGGAGGGTATCACGATCGACAAAATATTTCTCGTCGTCCTCGTCGTCCTGATATTAGCTTAATACTAGAAAAACTTAAGCTTAACAGAAGGATTGAACAATTCAAGATGTCTCTCATCGTAAAAGGTTCTACCTGGATCAAACATGGTGTTCTCCTGTTGGGAATCGTGAAGACAGTCGAAATTGCCGTAGCAGTCTTAAGCAGAACATTCAGCTCAAATCTCAACACGAAGGAATCAGAAAAAAGCGTTCCAAAAGCTCCCGAAAAAGGCTTCTTATATCAAAGATTAGAAGACGTAAAGGAAATTAAACTCTCTCATGGTCCAAGTGACTCAGTTGTGAGAAAGCGTTCGCTCTTGGGACCTTCGGCAATTCCACATATTGTCGGATTCTCTGAAGCCATAATTCCACCTGGTTCATCGGTAGAAAGACATGTACACTTGACGAAGTATGAGACTTTTTTCTGCAAAGAAGGCCAGGGATATATTAAAATAGGTAGGACAGAAGAGTCTGGCAGTGAGGATGAGGTGTTGGAGCTGATTGCAGGGAGCTGTGTTACGGTGGTGCCAGAGTTCTATCATTCGCTGCACAACAATGGAACCAGAAACCTGGTACTGCTGTACTTTGGAGTTGCATGCTGAAACGCCTAGCCTTGAATTTTGAAAAGGGGGAGTAGTGTTCCTTGTAGCCTTCTACCCAGACGCTCTTTAGGGTTGTCACACAACGCTTCTAACATTGCGTGATGACCCTAAGAACGGGAGAACCTACATAGCACTCAGTTGATGTAATGTATTCATAAAATCTATTGTATTCTATTGTCCTTCTATTGTATGAGGTGTGATGCATTGTATTTTTATGAATACATTACATCAACTGCTTGCTACGTAGGCTCTCCCCCCTAAGAACATCTGCAAAGGAGGCTATGTTTCTTGAGACTCTTCCTAATTTATGGGAGGGGAGGGACTATGTGGATTCAGGATTTAAAAGTGTTACCGTTTTGGTAGCCCCCTCCCCCCTAATATTTACAACTAATATTTATTTGTGCCCCCCAGGATTTTCCTCTGAAGAACAAATGTTCGAAATGTCAGTATGGTTACAAACTTGTTTACATGGTGTCTAAATTTTTTAGAAGTTTTTTCAAATAAGCTTATGAAAAGTATAGAGTCCTGTGCAAAATTTGAGAGTTTTTCCAAGGTGAGGTTCAAAACATGTATGGTTCCTCAATAAAACATTGTCAGTTTTTGTGGGTGCACACATTGTGGTCTCAAATCGAACCTTAAAAAGTAGTCAGTCACCTTACTGCTATTTTCATAAACATGCGAACTCGATAGCTGCGAGCTGCACGCTGGAATTTGGTTTTTGGCTTCCGTCAATCAAAACTAATCAGTCGGTACCTTTTATATTTTTGACTGGTGGCAGTGAAAAACCAAATTCCAACAGGAAACTTGCAACTACAGAGTTCGCCTGTTTATGAAAATAGCAGTAATAGACTCAATTAGCTTGGGTGTAATGTTTTTCCGTTTCAGACTGTGTCACGTAATTTCAAAGAGTATCATTTCTTTGTTCACAAGTACTGCGATTCTCAATAGAGTTTTTTCCCATATTTGAAATGAAGTTTTTCACTGCCACCAGTCAAATATATATAACTTAAGGTACTGACAGATTAGTTTTGATTGATGGCAGCAAAAAGCCAAGTTCACAAGCTGTTGAAATGTCTGAGTTTGCAGAATATTGAGAATATCACAGTAACAGTTGCACATGAGAAGTTGCATGAATATGGATACAATGAATGAATGTGGTCAGCAATGGCAAAGAAAAGGGTCTATTCACACAGATCTTTGTAGCCTGCGTAGCAGCACATTTTATTTATTAGGGGGAGGGGGTGGGGGGGAAGGTAGGGTCTCCCTTCCCCCCAAAAACCCCAAAATGCACCACTACGCAGGCTAAGATCTCTGTTATTAACAAATGAGTGCATTACTATATCACAAGTTTGCAATGCAAAGATTTATTAGCTACTAATTAACATCATAATGTCCACTATTGGCTGATTTACATAATGATTGTGACTTATAAAATATTTCATGTGATCTGCTAAAACCATGATATACAAACCACTTATGTTGATTTTTAAAAATATTTGTAACCATGGTGATTTACATAAAGTAATCCATGGTGTAAGCAGAGCACATGCAACAGTTGCAATATACCTTGTTACCAATATATGGCGGCCATCTTAAATTCTATTTTCTTAAGTAAGACATTACGGGATGCAGAGGGGGCAATTATTGGAAAATTTATAGACTGCACAGCTGTCAAATATCTTTTCATATGATTTAATGTTATCCAATAAGAAACACATCTAAAAACCAATTCAATTTGCTAGTAGTTGGAGCGATATGTGAAACACCAAATGCTTTGAATTGTTTAAAGTTGGTCGTTTTTTTTTGAATTTAAGAAAAATTCAGACTGCCGTGCCGCCATCGTTGGAATTAAGCCAATCAGGGGACAGGCCCGTGACAGGCCGCCCTGTTGATTTCTCGCCAAATACCAGTATGATATTTCCTTTCCATCTTCAGTTCTCGATTTTAGAACTAGAGCCGTGATTGGCTAAGCCGTTGGAATGGAATGTCTGGCTGGAGTAAGCAGACCTTAGTGGGGAGGGATTTTGATACCGACATTAACTATTTCTCGTTATCCTGATATCAGCTTAATACTAGAAAAGTTTAAGCTTAAGAAAAGGATTGAACAGTTCAAGATGTCTCTCATCGTAGACGTTTCTACCTTAAGCAAACGTGGTGTTCTCCTGCTGGGAATCGTGAAGACAGTCGAAATTGCCGTAGCATTCTTAAGCAGAACATTCAGCTCAAATCTCAACACGAAGGAATCAGAAAAAAGCGTTCTAAAAGCTCCCGAAAAAGGCTTCTTATATCAAAGATTAGAAGACGTAAAGGAAATTAAACTCTCTCATGGTCCAAGTGACTCAGTTGTGAGAAAGCGTCCGCTCTTGGGACCTTCAGCAATTCCACATATTGTCGCATTCGCTGAAGTCATAATTCCACCTGGTGCATCGGTCGAAAGACATGTACACTTAGCGAAGTATGAGACTTTTTTCTGCAAAGAAGGCCAGGGATATATTAAAATAGGTAGGACAGAAGAGCCTGGCAGTGAGGATGAGGTGTTGGAGCTGATTGCAGGGAGCTGTGTTACGGTGGTGCCAGAGTTCTATCATTCGCTGCACAACAATGGAACCAGAAACCTGGTACTGCTGTACTTTGGAGTTGCATGCTGAAACGCCTAGCCTTGAATTTTGAAAAGGGGGAGTAGTATTCCTTGTAGTCTCCTCCGCAGACGCTTCTAACATTGCATGACGACCCTAAGAACATCTGCAAAGGAAGCTGTGTTCCTTGAGACCCTTCATGGGAGAATATGTGGATTCAAAATTTAAAAGTGTTACCGTTTTGGTAGCCCCCCCCCCTAATTATTTGTGCCCCCCAGAATTTTATTCTGAAGAACTAATGTTCGAAAAGTCATTATGGTTCAAACTCTTTTACACAGTGTCTAAATTTTTTTAGAAGTATTTTTTTCAAATAAGCTTATGAAAAGTAGAGTCCTGTGTAAAATTTGAGAGTTTTTCCAAGGTGAGGTTCAAAACATGTATGGTTCCTCAATAAAACATTGTACTTTACTCAGCAGTTTTTGTGGGTATGCATGTTGTGGTCTCAAATCGAACCTTAAAAAGTAGTCAGCCACCTTAATAGACTCAATTAGCTTGGGTGTAATGTTTTTCCATTTCAGACTGTCACATCATTTCAAAGAGTATCATTTCTTTGTTAACAATTACTGTGATTCTCAATAGAGTTGTTTTCCCATATTTGAAATGAAGTTTTTCACTGCCACCAGTCAAATATATATAACTTAAGGTACTGACAGATTAGTTTTGATTGATGGCAGCAAAAAGCCAAGTTCACAAGCTGTTGACATGTCTGAGTTTGCAGAATATTGAGAATATCACAGTAACAGTTGCACATGAGAAGTTGCATGAATATGGATACAATGAATGAATGTGGTCAGCAATGGTAAAGAAAAGGGTCTATTCACACAGATCTCTGTAGCCTGCGTAGCAGCACATTTTATTTATTAGGGGGAGGGGGTGGGGAGGGAGGTAGGGTCTCCCTTCCCCCCAAAAACCCCAAAATGCACCACTACGCAGGCTAAGATCTCTGTTATTAACAAATGAGTGCATTACTATTATATTGTAATATCACAAGTTTGCAATGCAAAGATTTATTAGCTACTAATTAACATCATAATTTCCACTATTGCCTGATTTACATAATGATTGTGACTTATAAAATATTGCATGTGATCTGCTAACACCATGATATACAAACCACTTATGTTGATTTTTAAAAATATTTGTAACCATGGTGATTTACATAAAGTAATCCATGGTGTAAGCAGAGCACATGCAACATTTGCAATATACCTTGTTACCAATATATGGCGGCCATCTTAAATTCTATTGTCTTAAGTAACACATCTAAAAACCAATTGAATTTGCTAGTAGTTGGAGGAATGTGTAAAACACCAAAGTGTAAAATTATTTGAGAAAGTATTTTCATGTTTGCCCCCTTGCATCCCATAATTTAAGATGCCTGACGTATACACGTATCAAGCATTCCGCGCTACTGCGCATGCTCTAAGCACATGCTCTGGGGATTAAAAAGTGGGATAAAATTTGTAAAATATGCTATATTTTAGTTGTATCTTTCTTGTCAATTTTCAAGTACAATTTTCACTAAATATTCAAGATCGCATACCATAAAGCGAATTCTGAATCAAATATACCAAAAAATTGCATATTATACAAAATATCATCCTACTTTTTAATCCCCTGAGCATGCGCATTGAGCAGCAGCGAGGAACTCTTGATGCGTCTATTGGTAAAATGGTCTATCTAAACCTTAAAATGTAAATCAGTCTAAGTTTGCTATAATTTGCTCTAATATTATTTCAAAACAATCTGATAATCATGCATATCTATAAAATTAATTCATATATCTACAAATAAATCATGGGTTTGTTCAGTGTGTTTTGGTAAATGAAAAATGGTATCATGGTAATATTATCATATTTATAAATTATAAATTGTTTTACAGCCTTTCCCTATTACAGCAAGTTACTTTCCTGTTACAGCAAGCTTAACTATACACCTGTTTCAAAAAACATTCTCGGTTTGAGATCTGAAATCTGAGATTGTGATGAATTGTGGACTTTGAGCTGTGAATTTAAATATGAAGGAAAGTGATAACTGTTTTGTCTTTTTAATAAGTAGTTCACAACATGTTAATATCTAAATATGCCACCATCTTTAATCAATGATCTCTCTGATTTCAGATTTTTGACCGACAAATGTTTTTTGAAATAGGAGTATAAAATATCTAGACGTTTGTCATTTAAAGCTGATTGTAAACACTATTATACCTGCTTCTCCCAGCATGGAGAGAAGCTGATAGTAGGTTCCCTGTCATGCTTTCAATAACTAACCAAAAAGCATAATTTTCCTCTGATACCCTTTATGGTTCATCAACAACACCACAAATAAATTGCATTACCCAGAAATACTGTACACAATAATAATAGTCTACTATTTAAAAAAATCTATGAATGTTAGAAAAATTAAAATGAATGCCCAAATACTAGACTTTCACGTCACAAAAACAATGAAAGAAAGTAAAGAAAGAAAATTTAAGTGGAGCTTAAATAACAAATGCAATAATAAAACCTTTTGGATTCAATATAGCCAATGTGCATGAGCGTGAAATTATAGCACAAAGCATGATGGGAAAGTGAGTTCTTACGATTTTTTGGTCCCTCTAAAAATTCATCTGACAATTTTTCAAAGTATTTCAACAGACGAAAATAACATAGCATTTTTTTCTGATAGTTCCTTTGATTTCCCTGTTACATTTTTAAAGAACTCACTTTCCCTTCTGCTTTATGAGCTTTGATGCACATTGCCTATTTAGATGCCTTTCTACTATTTTTCAGTGACTCCAGTCCAAACAACAGCAGTATTTTATGGCCTGGGTTCACACATTCAGAGAAAAATATCATTATATTGACTCTGATTTTCTTTTTGTGAGGCTTTTCTACACTGTTTGAAGCCAAATATGTATACATAAGGTGTTGATGAACCATGAAGATTGCTCTAAGATATTACTTATCATTGGATCCTTTAAAAAATAAAATATTTAAGTAAATGTGTTTTATACATGTTACTTAGTTAATGCACTGCATTATGAATAAAATTGGAAGACGTACAAAAAGTCCTGATGATATTGTTACTCTGGTATTGAGTATGACAAAATTAATGTTAAATATGACTTGCCATTGATGTTTTCAGGCATTCAAGGCATTTGTCAAGAAAAGTGCTGTTTCCAAGGGCAAAGTTCTGTATACTGGCTCTGATTGGATGATTTAGCAACTACCATATTCGAAAAAATTCAGGGTTTGGAATTTGAATTGTTTCATTGTGCAACAAGACTTTTAATTTACTGCGATTCTCAATATTCTGCGAACTCGGGAGTTGCAAATTTTCTGTTGGAATTTGGTTTTTCACTGCTGCCAGTCAAAAATATAAAAGGTACTGACTGATAAGTTTTGATTGATGGCAGCGAAAAACCAATATTTCACAAAAAGCCATTGAAATGTCTGAGTTCACAGAATATTGAGAATCACAGTAATCACCAAATTGTTTTTTTTTTTACAAAGTAAGTAAGAATTTTTTCACAACTGTGAGTAAAATATTCAGCCTTGTCACCAAAATGTGACCATTTTTTGGGTCCAATAAATGTCACCAGCTGCCATATTGGTTGATTACACAAAGCATTCCTCATTACAATTCTCTTGTTAAATCAACCAAGATGGCGGCTGTTTCATTATTATTTATATCTCAAGGGATTTTGAGTCACTTTGTTGCACCAAAGAATATAATAATGTATGTTTTGACATATAGTCACTCAGTTTTACCTATATAATATATTGAGTTCTCTTGAACTCCAATGAAGGACTAGCGTCTGAAACGTCAGTAAGTGATCTTTCTTTTTTTTTTACGGTGTAAAATTTATCTTTCACAACTATATAATATATGTGTATGTTATGAAGTATTCATCCAATCAGAGACGAGTTCTAACCAGACATTCTGATGATAGAGCAGTTTTGGTATGAATGGGAAAAATCCTATTGCCTTCCAGTAATTAATCCAACTACAATTCACAGTTCCGACTCCCCTTAGTTACCGTTGCTATGTCCCACAAGTTAAAAAAATTAGCTGGAATATCTCAGAACTCTAAACTTGATTATAAACATTGATTATAAATTATTTCAATTTAATATTGTTTACTATCCTGTGAAAACAAAATAAAATTGCCTTGTTATCCTTGTAGTACTCTTCAAAACAGATACTGTGTAGTTGCTCGAGAGACAAGATTTAAATATCACTGGAAAAACTTCTGCAATAAGGATTGGTTCACTAGAGTCTGAGTCTGAACCATGAATTAAGCTTAGTTACGTATGCCTATTTAACAATAATTAGTCCTCGAGTCCAAATGGTCTACGAGTCAATAGTCCATGAGGCCCAGGGCCAAATGGGCTATTGACTCGTAGGCCATGAGGGCGAGAGGTCTAATTGTTTTAGTAAAAACCTACTAATCGGTCCAATAAAAGGATGCAAAAAGTTTTGGATTTTGCTTTAAATATTTTTTTTTTGGCTTTCAAAACCAGCGCTTTTCGCTACTAGACGTCTATCACTAATAGACCCCTAGTAGCTCAGCCAATCACAGGGCTCGATTGTTGATAGACCATTAGTAGGTTTTTTCTAAGGTAAGATAGGATATGGCTACAGTATGACTATCAATTTTCTGTATTAATTGTTTCCCACTCATACGAAAGCTGCAATACCTGTATTTAGAGCTACTGCTAGCTAGTGAGGTAAAATAAAAACTTATTATAAATTTTACAAAAACAATTGTATGTTATACTTTACAATATACATGTTCTTTACTGATCACAAGGTCTGTATTGAGTAATTTTTTCCCCCTCGGATCCTGATAGATTAAAATAGCCTGCATAGCAGTGCAGAGCAATACAGACCAAGCTAATCCAGCAAAGAACATTTTTATTTCTTCCAATTGAAATTCCATTGTTTTCGATCACAACTAATCAGTGCATGGGATTTCCTAGGATTCTAGGCTGGAAAAAATAACGATGTATTTAATCTATAATTTCAATTATTTTATTATTATAGTAGTTTTTTTCCTAAAAATATTATTATTCCCATTATTGCAATTACTTGTAACTGATCCAGGAATTTTTTCCTGGTTTTATTATTTTCAGGATAATTTTGATAGCAGTCTATTATAATAATATACCTGTGTTGGATGGTGTAACTCCAGAAAATATCTATGCCTCCCCCCATAAGGGAGGATTCAGGGATTTCAATAGAAGGCAGCTACCGGCGGTCAATCGCCGGGTACTTAACTTTATACCTCTGGCTATTTTAGGAATCATTCTCAATAAATAAGAAGTAAAATTATTGGAAACAAACGCCTACATTTGAATCCCATCCGTCTACTTCAAATATTATTGAAACCCCTGAGGAATGGGGTGAAACACATTATCCCTCCCCCCACAGTCTAGAAATTAATTCTAACATAAAAGCACAGGTATTATATTCCTTCTTCAGACTATCCCTAACCTCTACCATATACCTTATTGTGATATAGTGAACATGGTGCATCATGGTCTAGCTTGGGGTACAAACATCTTTGTTCACCATGCCTTATATGGTGATGTTTGTAATGAAACTAGACCACAATGCATCCTGTTTCTGAATAGATCACGAGAGCCTATTGTAGTGGAGACATGAATATTTTCTGGAACATTAATTTTATAAGAGAATAAAAAGCAATTGTTTTGTTTTGTAAATAAACAGTTTTAATATTACCATCCATGCAATGGTTTGCAAGTGTTCTTGGACTGTCCTTGCAGATATCTGTAATTTCTAATGTGCATTACTAGGGTTGCCTCAGACGTTTGTTGTGTGTTCATAGTCTATGAGCCATTTACCACTGTTAGTGTAGTGACTATAACAAGATGTAACTATTCACAAGTAGGGAGAATTCCTGAGATCAAGGGGAAATAAAAGAAACAAAAATTATTTTTATAAATTTGTCTTTATCAACAAGATCAAATCCACTATAGTACAAGACAGTCAAGACAGCAAAATAAGTGAAATGATGGTGAATGACTGGATGTAAATAATTTCTACAACACAACTTATGTGCAATCACTTTTTGTACATGGAACATATAGTAAAATAATGATTCAAAGGGCTTTATGCTAATGAGCCACTCCTCCACCATTTTAAAACTTCTTTTCTATTTTGCAATGCAAACACAAGAATTTAGCAATTGTCAATCATTTTTAAAAAACTTCAACCTTTATCAATACTGTGAAACAACCTGTGGGATGATATGGGTCAGGGAATGTAATATGCATAATGGATAAGTTGTGAGCCTTAATATGAGCAACTGAAGAAGACTTCTGTTAGGCCTTTGACAACTTCAAGTCGACTGAAAAATGAGCCAGTTCAACTAGAAACCGTGGGAAGCTGTTTTGGCCTGTATTTGGCCTCGTCAGCACAGTGTGTCTAGTGAACTGGCAAGATCCCACGAAAATTAGTAGATGAGAAGTAAGGCACTAGGCCATGTGGGATAGTCTCAGAGATAATAATATGCCTAATGGATAAGTTGTGAGCCTTAATATGAGCGACTGGGTCAGGGAATGGCTAACTCAAGATTGAATTACAATTTTAGTGTGTTAGCTTTTTTAAAGGGAGAAAATCTGGAGGATCTGCAGAAAAACTTCAGACCTAACTAATATGGCTCTAATACCAGGTCTGCAAATATTGCATTGACTGATCAGTCAATAGCTTGTGTTCAATGGCTTGGTCCAATACCCAGGGATTTCATTAAAAGTTCAAGTAAGCAGATGGATTATAGACAGCTGTATCAATGAAGGGGCCAAACAATTGGGACTTGGAATGGCAAAAGTGGGCGGCTCAGATATGGAAAGTAGATGCTGGATTTCACCGGCTTCTAATGAAATGCCTGAATACCCTCCCTGCCCTAGTCATGATATACTTGAAACCATGACCATCTGGTAAGTTGAGAAAAAATAGAATAAAAGCTACTCTGAAGAATTGCATTTTAACTGAAATTCAGTTAAACAAAATGCAAGGAAATTGATCCTTAGACGTTTGATATTTCTATCTTTATTACAGGATCATCATCAGAAAATTAGAGAGTACAAGGGACAAAAGTGAATAAATACATGATATACTTGTATACCTGTTAGTTAGTTACTAGGATGGGTGCTCTGGACATGTCCTACTCTTCTGGAACCATTTATCTATGCACCTTTAAACAAAAGGTCATGTTTGATTAATTCTTTACTAAAGGATTTGATGGTGTTTGCCACAATTTAGCAAGATAAGTGGGATCATCTCGATCACCCTAAGAGAAAAAATACCATATGCCCTTGGCAGGACTTGCATCCTAGATACAAGATATGACACTTTACAGCCAAAGACCCATAAACTAGTGACACCCAACTATGCTGATATGATGAAATGATCTGAGTTATCTCATTAGCAATAGTCCCAATAGACATGCAATTAAGGATACAGGATACCCCAAACGACCGCCTTGTATTCAAAGCGCTCTAGCGCGAAAAATGTCATTTTAAAACCCAATAAAGTATATACTTTCTGAAAGCTGAATAAATGGAGCATCAGAATATTATCTCACGTTTGTAAGATAATTTAAGGCATTTCTAAAAACTCGAGTAATAATAATTTTCATATACCTTCAAACGCCGAGTTCCAGGTCAGCCGGAATTTAATGATATTGTTTGCTAATCACTTTTCTGAGTTCACGACATATCACTTGTCAAAACCGTGTCTCCGATTTTAGATAAGTTGTCCCGTTGCTTTTCTATACAAGTCTAAAGATGAAGGTATGAAAAATATGCAGTCTATTCAACCAAACAAGCGATAACTTTTAAACGAAAATAAAAACAAAAAATCGGAGACACGGTTTTGAAGTTCAATTATGTGGGATGATTTTCTCCAAGTCTCATAAAAATCCATGAAAATCCTTTTGACCTGGAACTCGAAACGCATAGTCACTTATGCGAAATTTCGTCTCCAAGAAATCAGCCAAAACTTATTTTGGAGTCGTGTGGCCCGTGTGTTTGCTTAGGGGATTAAGCAGCAGGATACTTTAGACCAGGAACAAAAGTTGAAATGACAGATGTTAACCAGGTCACTGTACCTTCGGCCGCGAAAGAAGCACTTTTGGCGGGAACTCATCGAAGTAGTACGCTAATCAGTGACATTGCCATTCAAAAACTATATTTTACTGCTACAGACGGACCGACTCTAAGGTGGGATGTTAAAGAACAACATTCTTTGCTGTTACAAACTGAACATAGGATAAAATATATATCTAATCAAAGGATTGTTTAAATAAATTCGATGTTAGGACGATGCCAAAGGTCAAGAAAACTGAAGTAGCTGACAGATACACATCAACACTTACGGGACTCAAAAAAAAGCTTTTTCGTTATAACTTCTTTTAAAAATAATTTTTTGAGAATTTTTTTTCTGATTATGAAAGAAAAAAGCATTCCTTTTAAGAAATTGTGAAAATTCAAAAAATGCCGTTTTGAAGCAATTTGGGGTATCCTGTATCCTTAATTGTCCAAGGTGTTAAAAAAGGTCTCTATCATTGCAAGCTCACTGTTCATCTCTCTTGGATGCAAAGGCCTGGCTACCTTTCAAGATGGCACAGGAACTGTGAAGGAGACTATTGTGGGGGGTGAGGGCAAGCTTGGTGAGCTGGTAAAGGTTAAGGTCTGCCGAGCTCAAGTTTTGCTAACTTGCGCTGTGTGGCACATAATTTTTTCTGTCAAATAAAATATCAAAAAATGAAGAAAAAGTTTGAAATATTGAAAAAACATTTCAAGCACGCCCTGGCCCCATGCATGAGCGATTTGTCATTCTATCTGAGTGTAAGTCCTTTTATTTACCACAGCTCTCTACCAATCAGCGTGTGAGAGATTTCACAATTATGGTAAAAACATGTATTCAACTTACTTTTTATGGTATATACAAAGGCAAGGAAGCCTGGCAATTGTTTCCCCTGAAGGAAAGAAAAAAGGAAAGAAACACAGATCAATAGATATCTCTTATTAACCATATACAAGGTCCATCCACATACATACATTTACTCAAGGTGACTGACTACTTTTGAACATTCAATTTGAGCCCAAGATGTGCGTGCGCACAAAATCTGCTCAAAACTGCATAACAACCTTCAAGATTTTATTGAGGAACCATACACGTTTTGAACTTCAACAGGGAAAAAACCTTGAATTTTGCACGGGACTCAATATTTTTCTTTGAAATTCCTAAAACAACAGGTAAAAATCAATCTTTTGAGAAAGTTTGAAAAAAACGTAATTATTAGAACTTATAAAAAAAGCGTTTTATGTGTTTTTGTTGTTGTCGTTTGAGTACGATTTTTGGTTTATTAAGTTAATGAGATGCTGAATATTTAGCTTATTTTTAAAACTTTCTTCAAATATTTTTAGTCAGTCTTCAAAAATAATGTTTAAAGTAGATTTCCTGAGAAAATTTCATCCAGAGCTTTTTTAATTTTTGAGTTCTGATTTTTTGTGTGCAAAGCTTGATTTCTGCCATTTTTCTTTCGAAAACTTGTCAAGATGGTCATATTCAAAATTCATTATCTCGAAAACGAGCTCGGGACACCCCATTTTACTTTTCATATTTGGAATCAGCATTAAATTCTGTGTAAGATATCTTTCTAAGAACATTTTGTAATTATTATTCCTTGCTAAAGTAGTAAGTCACCTTATAAAAAAGGTTGTCAGAGAGAAAGTCGAATGTGGATTGCATGACTAAAAGGAGCTGGAATATTCCTTATAAATACCTCTCAAGTAGGTGTCACAAACAAAATTAATGTTTCATACTTGATGTATCCATGTTTTCAATCAAACTTTTTGCATGCATGATGAGCACAATCATAGCTGCTTTTGCCCTTAATCATTCCATCCAACAACATTTTTTGAAATAAGTGTTATATTATACACATACCAAGCACTGACCATTCCTTAAAGGAGCAGTATGGATAAAAAGTTAAATTTTACACCGTAAAAAATAAGAGAGATCACTTACTGACGTTTCGGATGCTAGTCCTTTGTCGGAGTAAAAAGGACTCGCGTCCGAAACGTCAGTAAGTAATCTCTCTTATTTTTTAGGGTGTAAAATTTAACTTTTTATCCATACTGTTTCATTAGAAACACCGACGCAGCCCACACTAGCTTACCGCTAGTTATCATCTCCTTAAAGGAGCACTTGGATGAAAATGCCCAAATTTTTAAAAGTCAGAATAATTCAGATATGTGACTTAATTATGATTACGAAAACCAGATTGGGAAACGTTTTAGCTTGAGAGCCTCTTGCAGTTGAGAAATTTTGGTTTAAAAGCTAAGAGAACAATAGGGTTGAATGTATGACATTATTTACTCACAAATGCTAAAATAATTGATCATTTTTATCTGCTACTTTTGACTGTGAACAAAATAAGTTGCTTGGCTACTATTGGGGCCATATTATTGCTGCGAAGCCGAAGGCGAGCAGCACACTAATGGCGACAATCTTTAAAGTCATGGGATCCCTGTGTCGTATATGCCATGAAAAATCTCGATTTTTCGAAAATTGTCTTTCATTGAGGATTTTTCGGAGTATTCTCGGGAGATGCTCACGAAATGTCCGAGCACGTTCTTATTGCGAGCGATCACGAGCATTTCTCGAAATACTTTTCGGAAATTTCGGAATATTCTCGGCTATCTTCGCGTAATCCTCGACTGCACGTGCTTATAATGAGATGCTTTTCGGAAATTTCGGAATATTCTCGGCTATCTTCGCGTAATCCTCGACTGCACGTGCTTATAATGAGATGCATACGTTTTCGATCCTGCTTTCTGGTGTTCCTCGTGGGTTGTCTTCGTCTACTGGGAATCTCTTGATTTAGGTAAGAATTATTTTTGCTAAAGTTATGTCAAACCCAAATATATTCATCTCTGGAAGCATTCATCAAGGTGATGAGCGTTTTAGTGACGTTTCACGGGGAAGACAGTGTTCTTTCATGAGTTTTTCGGCCTTGTTATGTGCTCAGAGTTTAGCAATCGAAGAGTGGACTGCCGCCGTCGTTGATCGCATTCTCTGAAATAGTCTATGCTCATATTTCAAAAAGATGTTTTCTCTTTATATATGAAAATGTTGTTACTGCATAGCACTATGTTCAATAAAAATGTTCCAGTTGATTATCTTGAATTTTAATTCTTCCTTTTTTTCTTTTCTCGATTTAGATTCCAAGATCTCATTAACATGTGCTCTATAGTACTACAATACACTTACCTCATTTTTTATTTTATTTTCTATCGAACATTAGTCATTTCTCTTTCATGCATTAGATCACAAAACTCTCTATATTCATAAAATAATATTCGTCAACCTATACATAGAGCCTCCTCTCTTTTTCCCATTCTTGTCATAATTAGTCATACTTTTCTATCCTGCCTCAACACACCACTACTTTTTCCAACCAATTCATTTTTTGAATCCTAGTTCCTCTTTTCAGATTATATTTCTATTATCTTCATATTTGTTTTCTTCAGAAGATCCGAGGTTACTCTTCGCAGCATTTCACTTTCTATTAGAAATTTCTAGTATATAGATAAGTTTAACCAAGTTTCAAGTCATTTCCAATGTTCATTGATTTTCATCTAAGTGCCCTTTTAACTTTATTATGCTTGCAAGAATTCATGACCTACCTTTTTTCAGCTCATCCAAACATATTGCACACTCTCCAGTATTTAACTGTAAAATATCCTCTAAAAAAGAAAGGCAAAAGTTAATGATATTTAGAGCAAAGTTTTTAAGGCTGTGAAAAACTCACAAGATCAAAAATGCCATGCCGTCATCTGACATGATTGTGACCAATTTTATCAAACCCTTAAATAATCCATGAAGACCTTGGTCTCTGCCCTTATACATTAATTTATCAAAGAAAGAACATGGCTGATTCACAGATCACAGATCCAATTGGAATTTAGCTGGTTATGTTGTGTAGAGGGAGGAAAGCTGGAGGACCCAGGGAAAAACCCTCAAATCAACAGAGAGATGGCAAACAATCCCTACTCACATGAGACGAGAACCCAAAACCCCAGAGGTGAGAGGTG
Organism: Anthopleura sola; assembly: GCA_023349425.1. Taxonomy (NCBI): domain Eukaryota; kingdom Metazoa; phylum Cnidaria; class Anthozoa; order Actiniaria; family Actiniidae; genus Anthopleura; species Anthopleura sola. The sequence continues at coordinate 532,218 of JALHLI010000037.1, read as the reverse complement.
GGTGGAAGCATACCACTATGTCACCCTTGATTCCCCTGTACTATCTTTTGAAACTACACCAAAAAGATGGCAAGATGATAATGATTTAAGCAGCTATAATGGACTAATATTGACAAGACACTCTTGTGGTGCAAAAATGATAAGCTAAAAAGAAAGCCAGATGTAATGGATAGTAATACACTATCTGTAAACACCTATTTGAACCATTATTTGTTATAATGGAGATTACTATATAAGTAGTTGGCCACAGTGGCTGTTCCAGAATCAGGGCTCAAAATAATGTCCAGTCACATGCTGGTCACAATGTCCAGCGTATGCTTTATATTTTATTTTTTCAAATTACCTGTCAACATGTCCATTCAAAACTGTATTTGAATGGTCAAGTACCAAATTTGGCTGGACATTGACCATTGACCAACCGTTATTTTGAGCCCTGAGAATGATTTGGGGGGGAGGGGGGGGTGGCTGTCACCTAGAAAAGCTAGAAAAGCATCACATATCATCCTTTTTAGGTTTTGCCTTATCCTTTATTCTCATTCTTTTTCATCTCCAAAGGTGGGTGACTAGCCACCCAATCTACCCCTGGATCTGTCCCTGGGTCACCATGACAATAGAGTGTGTAAATACACCTTTAAATGGGACCAGTTGAAACATCTCACCAAAGTGATGTAACTCTCTTCAATACCATAATCTTTCAAGTACGAAGCTTCAAATTGATGATAATCTTCAACACAAATTCCAGTTTAAGACAAGACTAAAACCATTCGAGTATCTATGACAACCTGTCACTAGAGTAAATTTTGACAGCTATTTCCTAACTGATAAAAAACAAGTCTTTTGTAAATCTAGATTTCAAAATTAGATTATTTTGTAAATAACAAATACCTGACAACTAATATTCCATGCTTGAAAGGTCAGAACAAACGCATGAACAAATTTGATCGCAAATTCAAATGATAGAAGTCCAGAATACATGTTCTGAAACCGCGTTTAGCCCCTGGAGATTTCAATTTCGATAAGAAAAGTATAAAATATACTTGACTTGGAAAACTGTTCGGAGGATAAGAAAAACTGAAGATAATTTTACCGCCACTTAGAAAAACTTATTAAATATTGATAGGAATACTTTTCTGCAAGGATTAAACACTAATCTTTCTACACCGTGCTAAGATGGCAAATTAAAGCACTGCAAAGCTGTTGACTGCCTTAATAAAAGTAGTTGCAATAATTCTTAGCCGAGTATTAATATACTAGTGAGCTAGCTTTTAATTTTTTGTATAAAAATATGAATTTTCGCGGATGTTTAATTTGGAAGTAAGCTAAGCTTATTTTGTTTTCATTTTGTATGCGAGAAGAGTTCACCACAGAACGCCATGTGTGCAAATTGGACGTAATTTGAAGACAACGCAGATAATAGGATTCCATTGTGAAGGAAAGTTGAATAGATTTGACGTGTTCAGATGTGTTCTAGTTAAATCGAGAGTTGGAGAGGTAGTTTTTTGGCATACGAGAATAAAATATCTCGTCTTTCGGTTTCTTTTGTGGGGATTATAACCGGGGATTCTATCTATACTAGCCTGGATCACTGAGTAAATATATCCCTAAAAATGGAATATCAATCTTACCGTTATAAGACAGTCTTGGTTTGGTAAGGCAAAGAACTAGATGTAGTTCTATATCCTCCGATATGACGACTTTTGAACACACAGGGCATTTCACTCCTGTATGAAAAAAAGACAAAACAAGGTCATCATGCTTTCTCAACATGCAGCCCTCAAACAACAGAAAAACACTACTAAATCTCTTTGCTACAAGAGAACCGCTTTGTTTAGAGATTCAAGGATCGATGTACGCTAGAAAAAAGTATAACTCGGTTTGTATATACTTCGTCTTACCCGTGAAAAAAGATGTAGCAAAGAGCTGCGCCGGGAGGGAATGAGCTCCTTGCATTGAATAACCAAGATTACGAAGTTGAGAAGAATTATCATCGTTCGACGAAGACAAATCCGACTCTTGAAACGAGTCTTGATGCGAAGGTATTGACAAAGAATGTTCTACGCTGTTCAAAGAACGTGTTCGAGTCCTAGGATCTAAAGAAACGACTCTACTGTGTTCACCATTAGCAACTGGCCCAGAATGACGATTATTACTCCGACCATTCACTGCACTCGCAGACGACTGTTTGGCTCCCATTCCTGGCCAAATTTGACAGTTCTGTTATCAAATAACTAGACTACTTCAGGGACATTCGAAGAGTAAATTTGAAGGCTAATTTGGAGCGAAAATAAGGGTTAAAAGAGGAGAAGTTCGACGTCTGGTCGCCATTTTCTACTTTCTGTTTTTGTTTTGTATCCAGACGGCACACGTTCGCGAGGGCACCTGGGAAGATATGACGTCAATCGTCTATTGTGCTCCTGTCAATCAAGAGATATCGAGAATCGCATTCGAGTGCGGGCAATAACCGCGAGCATTGCACACCACATGAAATATTAATTTTGTTCTTTTTGAGTTTCATCCCCTCCTAATCTCATTGCCTCTTTGTGTTGGGGGAGGAGAGGGTGGAGGAGATGAAATGTTTTCCCATTTCAACTAACCCATTGGAAAAAAGCATATGCATCTATCCTAGAATTGTATCTCAGGCTAAACTGAAAGGAAAACATAGATAATACTCATTGGAACGACAGAGGTGCTGAAATTAGAAAACATTACGACCAAAGTAAAAGAGTCCATTACTACGATCGGCTCAATATTCTGCGAACTCAGACATTTCAATGGCTTTTCGTGAAGTTGGGTTTTCGCTGCCGTCAATCAAAACTAATCAGTCGGTACCTTTTATATTTTTGACTGGCGGCAGTGAAAAACCAAATTCCAACGAAAAACTCGCAACTCCCGAGTTCGCAGAATATTGAGAATCGCAGTAATGCGATGTCAGTGAAACTCTCTCTACACCACTAAGCTTATTTTCTACTTCGGAAATCCAGGAAATTCGAAATTTTTATAAATTCCTGTTTGACGGCGGCTCGTTAGCATTACAATCATCCCACATTAACGTTTTTACAGCTGTCCCTTGTCCAGTTTTGTCCAATGGATGACTATCAGCTGTGTCAAGATCATTCTAGCTTAACTGATCGTGCATAATTTTGCGCACTTCAACTCAAACCATTCTCTACTTGATATGTTATCACATAGTGTGGCTTGTTATCAAGAACTAATTTACTGTCTGTGCGTGAACATTAATTATCAAGGAGAAAAGAAAATCGATTGACCTCCTGGCTCAGATCTTGCTTCGCTTTATGATTTGGGCTTCCTGTCCTTTTTTGTAACTTTAGAAAGACCTATGCCATCTATTACAGTGCGACTACTCGAACCAAAGCCAACCAAACAAATTTTAAATCAAAATCACGAGTCACGTTTTGGAGGCTGAAAAACAGGATGGTGACGACTTTTGGAGTTTAAACTGTTTCTTCTGATCATAAATACACAAGTATAAAGTAAAATATTTGCTTTTAAAAGGGAAAACTGTGAAAATTCGTGCCGATTCAATTTTTTAAATACAAAATCCCGCGGTTATTGCATATCAGGGAGTGGAGGAAACCATGAATGGACGTTACTGCAGCCAGTTCTCGTCACCCTAAACTAGATACATAGAAATTCTTGCTTTTTCCACAATATCATTATTTTCTGCATTCTTTCTGCGGTCGTCCAAGGAAGTGATATCAGATTTGTGGCTTAAATTTTAATTGCGGCTTCTCAGATTTCAAATATTGTCTGGCTAGCCAGCGAATCGCATTTGATAAACAAGGTTGAGCCAGATACCCTTAGATACAGGGTAATGGCAGACTAATATAAAGTACAACGCGTCATTTGTTACCAGATAAACACCAGAACAGATACATGAATTTGGCCGAGTCGGAAGGAATTCCCCTCGAGGTGCAAGCATAGATTTTAATAAGGATTTGTCAAATATCACACACCAGTGACCTCAACCAAGCTTTGTAATAACAAAGTTAAAGACCGAACATGAAGCTGGATGTTATGCTCAATGGCGTTCTCTTGCTGTCGATCTGTTCGCTTATTTCTAGCTTGAGAAAGAAGGCCAAGCCTTCGCGTTCTCTCTATCCGTTCCTTTACTTCAACGAAGGGGATATTCCGCGAATGAGACGTGAATCTAACACCACACACAGAACAATAGCTGCGAGAATCGTTAAGGTAGTTAACCGTATCAAGCAGTTCCCTAAAGCGAATATTCCTCCTTCTGACTGGAATGAATTTTCTTCCAAATGGAACGAAATTTACGGCAACAATCTTTGTGCTATGGCGATGTATTGTGTTTTGTACGAGGACGACAAAGAAGCTAGGAATATGGTTTTTCGATCAATGGATATCTTGTCCGCCCTGCCTAATTGGAGAGTAAAGGCCAGCTTGCGTGACGACGTCCCTGTTGCACACTCCCTCACTGGAATTGCAACTGCCTACGACTTTCTTTACCAATACATGACTAAAGAACAGAGAATCCAATATATGGAAAAAATTGTCAATGTAACTGAAGAGTTGTACGAGAAATCGTTTAACGTGTGGTGGGGAAAGTGTTACATCCAGAATCATGTCGCTACAAATTACATGGCCTTACTAACTGGATCCCTCGTAGCATCAAGACACGCGAGATACTCCAAACTCGCCACCAAGTGGAAGCTACGGGCCCACCAAATGCTAGCCAGGAATATTTACATCTTGAATTACGTTGTAGATGGTTCAATGAACGAGGGAGTTTCCTACGGTTCGTACACGACTCGTTCGCTCACGCAATACCTTTTCTTTGCTCTGCGACACTTAAAAATGACGTTCCGTAAACACATTTGGCTGCAGGAACATTTCTGGTTTATGTACTACACTATTCTTCCTGGTTTTAGGGGGACGATAGGGATTGGAGATTCTGGAGTTGGTTGGTATTACGGACCTCAAAGTCAGCTTTATTTTCTTGATAGATATATATTAAAAAATGGTTACGCGAATTGGTTGTCGTCGAAGATACAGGAATCTGGATTTGTGAATACAATGTCAGGTCTTGCGTCCACTGTACATACTGAATTTATCTTCTTTGACCCGAGAATTGCGCCAAAAGCACCGCCCTATTTCACCAGGGAACATATGCATATCTTTAATGACTGGGGTGTGGCTGTTTACAGAAATGGGATGTCTACTTACCCTCGACTTGGTGTTGAGTCCAGTGTTGATGAAGATGCTGTGTATTTGTCATTTAAGTGCGGTGTTTTGCATGGCGGGGCTGTCAATCAAATGGTAACAGGTAGACCCCCAGTACCATGGATTAAAAGCTGGAGAAATTTTAATCCAGGACACGAGCATTTAGATCAGGGTTCCTTTGTGTTCGCGCCATATGGAATACCTTTTATAACAGAGACATACTATGGACCCAAATATACATGGCTTAACAATGCTATACTATTTGGTCCTTCCTTTGCATCGCCCTGCTCTAAGCCCCTGGAGGGACAGATAGGGGAGTGCTTGAAGTGGTTTGATTATAGATCCAATATACCCTGGAGAGCGCGGGGAAAGATCGTCACGTCTTCAAGCGAGGAGGGACTGGTTTTAATGTGTGGGGAAATGGCGTCGTGGTATCGAGGGGATTTGGGACTAGCTAGCGTGTATCGATGTCTGATCTTGTTGACACCTGGTGTTCTACTTGTCGTAGATCACGTGGAAAGAAAGAAAGAAAGCACAACCAATCATATGAGCGCATTCTTTCATAATGTGAAAAATGAGTTTCACCTTGAGGAATGCTGGGATAACCATCAATACGCATGCGCGGGAATGAACATTGGGAATAAAACCTTCAGAACAATTTGGGTGAACTCGCACGGGACTAAAAGCACTGCACTGGTTGGAAAATATGATTTCTCTCAGTTCAAGAACGGGAAAACTAACTTTGTCAACATCACAACACCGCTTCATGACAAGTACACTCGCGTGGCATACCTGTTCGCAGGGCCTGGGAACGATATAAAGTCACTGCGCATATCCAATGCGCAGGATCATGGCGTGCACGTTTCAACAGTAATCAACGGCGTAAGGTATGCGGTTGCCGTAGTAACCAAACACGCCCTTACAACTGTCCGTTTTGATTGGTTAGGCTTCGGCGGTTTTGCTAAAGTTACTATTGATAAAGCAGGTCAACGTGGTTCGGGGGTGAAAGCAAAAACCATCCGATTCGTGGCTGGTGCAGCTAACGAAACTAAGAAGGCGTTCATGAGACGCAAGCGTCATCTACACGAAGCCCCAGAGCACGGTCATTCAATACTACTTCTGTTGGTGCCTACATTGTCTTTTTTGTCGCTTCTCTTTTGCTACTTAAAAGTTGTCAGGAAACTAACATCTCGTTTCTATTTCAAGATTGTTATTGTGTTTCTTCTCATAGCGTATGTGTTGGTTGCAATAGTCGAGTTTTTACATGGTTGCACTAGTCTGGATAGCTGCTTATGGAATCTTAGTCCGTCAAAGATTGTGTTGAACAACCGATACCAAAACGCTTTTCTTAGAGCAGTTAACAGGCAAAGTCCTCCATTCGTTGTCTATACTTCCTTACCATGGGCCGGTGGGGAGATATTGGGCGAACTTTTCAAAAACAGCGACGACTTTTTCCATCTTGAAATGAAAAACCAAGATTTTAGTAAAATTTTTGGAGTAAAAAATGGGACTAAAGCTCGGCGCGTTGATTCTTCAAACGAGCCTTTGGATCCCTGTAGTATGTTCCAGATACAAAAACAAGACCAGAAGTCCATCAACATTTCTAATTGGTTTCGTCGTTACCATAGAGATCCTAAATCCCTCAATCCCAGTTTCCCTCAAAGAGCACAGACGTCTCTTCCAGCTGTACATTTGAAAGATCCCGGATGGGGACTGCGCTTTCATTGGTTGCGCAGAATTTTAGGGTCCCGGATGAAGGCTGTAATCGTGGTTCGTGATCCAAGGAGCTGGGTTAGCACTTGGTTGGACGAACTAAGACTCAATCCTATCTTACTAAGGAATACAAAAGACTTTGTAATGAAACTAGCAAAGGCACGGTGTGTGAATCAAGATGGCAATGGCTATGCCTCAGAACTCGGAGCTATCCAAGAACTTTTTTTCTCAGAACACGAAGGACAACGAGATGTTTTAGGAAGCAAGTTATTGGCTCATTTTTGGGCCGCTCATACAAATGCTGTCTTGCGCATGGCCAAAAGCGTGCCAAAAAACTACATACGGGTTATTCGACTTGAGGACCTTGTTCTCAGACCCAAGAAAACTACCCAGAGAGTGTTTCAGTTTCTTGCGCTCCCTCCGTCACCCTCCATGGAGAACAAGTTTCAGCAAATAACACGAACTGGACAGTTTAAATTCAGCACCACGCACGAGCATGTGGGCCCGGGAATGTTAAACTCGTGGAAAAAGAGTTTAAAACCGAACGAAATTCGTGAAATTGAAAGCATATGTTCTTTGGTTATGTCGCAACTAAGATATAAACAGAAGTGACATTTACAACTTAAACTCAAATTCCTCAAATCAGTGCGCGGTGCGCAAGACAGGGAAATAGGATCGCGCTAGTCGGGCATAAGCCTTTTCTGAATTCCATAAACACGGTGCATTGTGGTCTAGCTTGAGTACAAACAACACCATATAAGGCATGGTGAACAAACGTTGTTTGTACCCAAGCTAGACCATAATGCACTACGTTACCTATCTCAGAAAAGGCTTATGGTAGAGGTTAGGGAGAGTCTAAGGAAGGTATATAATACCTGTGGTGAACAAAAGATTTGTACCCAAGGTAGTCCACAATGCACCATGTTCGCTATCTCAGAAAAGGTCTATGCAGTTGTGTCACAGATAGCTCTTCTAGTACTAGTAGACAGTGTTTATAAGCATCACGTTTTCTCTTCCCACAAACAGCAGACATGATCAGGCGTATGTTTTCATGCAAAACCTCTCACCAAAGACAAATGTTCTATATTTATCTACCACTTTTTTCGATTTTTTTTTCACTTTAATATTCTGAAGAATCTTTTTCTTGCTTGTCAACCGGAAGTGACGTTTGCCGTTAGCGCAGCGGCGGATCCAGGATTTTTTAAGAAGGGGGGTGTGACCCTTATGATCAAAACTGAAATTGATCACTCGGTACATCAAGTAATTACTGGGTTGCTATGGTAGCAAACCAGTCTTAAAATGAGATCCGTTTTTCCGTGGTCAGGTAGACCATAATTTCACACGTCATGATTGGTCGAGAACTTGTAAACAATGTCCAATGTCCAATGAAGTTGCCACACGACATCGAGGACGATGTATTTACAGCTTTTAGTGTTGTGTCACATAAATTCATTCGTTCGGGGTTCGTGAAGTACTATTTTGTCTGTAGGCACGTTGCGTACTTTTGTCTTTAGGTTTTTTAACGCTACGCTTAAACTACTTACAAACACACACGTCGTACGTGGTAGACACAAACTAAAAGATGTTATTGGGCGATTTTGGAACGGGTTGGTCCACATACTCAAAGAGAGAAGTCTGAGAATCTATGGGCTATCTTTGAGAATCTATGAGCAAACTACGGTATGAGAATCGTAGATCTAGACAAACTAGTCAAAATAGACTAAGATAATCTATAAACTACCTAGCTATGATCAAACTAGATCTTACCAGATCTCAGATACAAAAAAATATACTGAGACAAACTACAGAACGAGAGACAAACTACAAAACGAGTGACAAACAAAGCTTGGATGAAAGCTGACTCCAAGTAGTTGTATAAGTCAGACGAGCTGATAGTGATCTACAAGAAAGCGAACTGCCAAGACTTGTTGAATATTTCCATTTATGAAAATACAGAAAACAAAAACTGAGGGAAAAACAAATGACCAGTTAAACACATTTTGGCTAAGAGTATTTACATTGATAACTGAAACGTTTGTTTTGCAGCGAACAGTTTCGATACTGAAATAGATATGTTTATTTCATCAGCTAGTCTTGAAAGGTACTCTAGTAGGTCAAGTAGAAATATAATATGCGTTGACAAGTCAGTAACGCAACACTAATGTCTTACTAGAATTTAAAATGTTTTTAATAAAGGGGGACTTTGAACCCAAAAGGAACACTTTTGTAAGAAATAATAGAGTATGAGGATTGGTGAGTGGGGGAGCTCTCGCACAGGCAACCCAGTGAACGCTCCAAGAGCGTCTAGTTCTTCACAAAAACAGATCGTCAGCTTATCTGGAGGGAGTGGGTGCACGCATCCCCTAGATCCGCCCTTGAAACGAGATGCTTAAACTTACTACTGGCAGTTTTAGCGCTTTGAAAGAAATGTGAAATTTTAATTTAACTTGTATATCACTAAATCAGAAAAACTAAAATCGAACTTCACTTAAACACCAAGAAGGATAAAAAATTAATTTCATTTAATAAATAAACTGTCTTGCAACCTGAAGTCTCGCCATTAAATCAACATTCGTTTGATGACTTTAAACATCTGCACTCCAAACTGATGGCAAATTTATCATCCCACATTTAAAAACATTTGTATTATAATTATACAGTGCATTGGGTTAATAAATGAAAAATTTTTGTTATGAGTTATTAGTGGATAAAATAAGAAAAAAATGACCATGATTATTGTAAATAGACTGATGTCAAAAATTGGTTTTGCAGTCTTTTGTCCAGAGCAAATGTATTTTAATAGGGAGGGAGATATAATCGGTTAACATGCTTTTTTAAGTCAACTGGAGGGGGGGGGGGGGGGGGGGGGGTCAACTATGGGGGATCACACAAAAATGTTGGAGTAGCAATTTATTTTTTTTGGGGGGGGGGGGGAGGGGTCAGTTAATCTTTATGATGTGGCATATTTGAAGACTTACTGTATTCTGATATACTCACAAAAGTAGTATACTTATTTCCCTAAAAAGATCTGCGAGGGAGGCTTGCTGTCATCCTGACAACATTGTCAATCACAAGTAAGAAATTGGGCTCCCTGTGTCTATTATACATATTGAGATTTCAAGACTATGATTTTCCTCGATGAATCTTTTATCCTTTTCTAGTTTATAAAATCACAAGTTAAAGCTCAGTAAGCCGGTTACTTGGGTTACTTGCTCACTATTAAAAAACTGCCTGTCGTCTAAATTTTATGCAGTACGATGGGGTTCCTTTATATCGATCTGTCCGCGCAGTCCTGTGACAGCCAGGTGTTTTCCAACAAAATGGCAGTCAAAATGTCTTCTTTTCCAATGTTTTTTCTGCCTTTCTTCGGTAAGAACTCAACAACACAAAGCCATCCATTCTATAATATGTATAACCTTATATCCGTTTGTGTTATTTTAGCGTACATATCATGTCTGGAAGGCTCTTCATATGTTCAAGAGCTCGACAATAGGTAAGTTTAAAGTAGTCATCATTTGCCCTTTCATTTCTTTTTATCCCTGTAAGAAATATGTCCTGTCGTTACGTTTATTATCTGCAATCATTTTTGATATTTGGCGTTTGTTTTTAGTCTTGGTTTTGATCGACCAAACGAAATGTAAGACTTAAGTTCATTTAGAACGAGAAATTTCTTTGTTTTAAAATTTTTTTAATGAACTTTTCGTATGTTTTGTTCTTTTGTATGATCAATGATTATTTTTCTTTTGATAAATTTCTAAGAACCGAAAATCAACCATCTTTATGTTATAAGATGATAAGTTGATAGATATGTAGATGGTTATTTTATTCAAATAGATATTCATTTGGTAATATTGAGTGAACTGTCAAAACACTAGCAACCACACCTTGAGGTACCTATGGTAATGTGCAGCTTGTTCTCTGACACAATCTTAATTAATTTAAAGAACTTTGGTAATTTTTGCATATATTACTTCTCGTCAAATAAATTTGCTTATTTTGCACCAAGAATAGACCCCTCATAGCACATCAGAATGCAGCTCAATTTGGAGGACAACACAATAGGTTCTAATTCTCAGGAGATTGTAATTCTTTTGTTTTGTCCTACAAATTGTCAGAGCTTCTTTAACATCATGTGAAAGGGATCTATACACCAGCTATCATAAAACCAACTGAACATATTTGATATGTTACTTTATATGTTGAAAAGGTTTTCCTTTGTTTTCCTGTTATATTACTTCAAAATTATCCTGTTACATCACACATAAATGAACTAATAATTTATTATCACACATTTATAGATTTTTAGAGGTTAAGAACCAAGGCAGTTGGCTTGTTGAAGTAAGTAATCATGAAAGGTAGTGAGGGTACCCTTCTCTTCAGGTTTCTGTATTTTCATATTATTGTGCTACATGAATACACACATCAAGTGTTCTACACTACTGCTCTAAGCACATGCTCAGGGGATTAAAAATTATGATAATATTTTGTAAAATATGCTATATTTTAGACATTTTTTTCTTGTCAAGCACAATTTTAATCAAATATTAAAGATAATGTACCATTAAGCGAATTCTGAATGAAATATACCAAAGAATTGCATATTTGGATGCCAAATATACTGGGGCTAAGTTTATTTACGCCAGCTAGTATAATTAAGCCAGCTTCTTTAAAACAAAAGAAGGTTTAAACAAAAGAAGGTGAGAAATTTGGGATAAAATCACATGCGCACTGAAAATGATTTTTAAACTTTGAACTGGCTTATAGGAGCCACTAGCTCCTGTGTTAATTATGTTAATAGTTTGTATCTAAAATTAATTTAGTTTTATGCACCCTGGTGTGGATATTGCCGCAAGTTAGAACCAATATGGGAAGAAGTAGGCAAGGATTTATATGGAACGTCTGTTAATGTTGCGAAGGTTGATGCTACTATATACACTGGTGAGTACAAAAGAAGATATTCACAAAATCGTAATTATAAAATAGTAATTTGTTTTGAGCTCTTTATATATTGATACGGACAAAATAGACCCCTTTCATGGAAATCACAGTTTTCTCTATATGGAATAGACCAGCTATTCACAGACACCATTAAAAGTCGATGGGATCTCAAAACATTCATATTATTCATCTTGCACATTCTTTACGTTAAAGTTGACTTTAATTAATTGCAAATCATGTGAAAAGAATGTGCAAGTTGAATGATATCAATCCCACAGACTTTTAATATACCATAGCGAAGCGAAGCGTGAAGATGGCTGACAACCCAAGCTCTCCACTAACCACCAACTTAGATCTAGTTAAGGAGTTCTTAAAACTCCAGGAGGACAACTTTAAATCGTTCGTAAACCTCCTAATGGATAGCTTCAATAATCGTTTTGACAAACTTTCCCGTGAAATGCAAAATATCAAGGATAGTTTACAATTCACTCAGAATGAATTCGATGAAACAAAAGATAAAATGAAGAATATAAGAAGACTCGAAACAGAAATATCAACACTCAAGAAAGAATTACAGGAGGCAGATGACAAACTCGACTATCTAGAGAATCAAAGTCGCAGGAGTCTACATAAACGAAGACTTCTCTACCAGGGTCATACAACGAAGACAAGAACAACAAGAGAAGCTCAAAAATGCCAGGAAAGAAGGGAAGATTGCATACTTCAAAGTAGACAAATTGATTATCAAGGAACGTACCTATCCGGCATCTCAAGACAACCTTGCACCGTACGGTACATTAGGAGCATTTGCAGGAATCCGTACTTCACAATCCACGACAAGGGAAAAATAAGTCAGAGTGATCAAATGTCAAACTGTGGAACTATGATGCAAGCATCCGTCAAAACAGCTAAGTTAAATCAAAACCCTGATGATTATTGTTACATTTATATGCAGCTTAATAATAATACTTTTTCCGATATTAATGTTCATCTTTATTTTTTCTTTTCTTTTGAAACTTTAAATATCAATAATGCCTAGAAGTTTATGTACAATTTGTTTTAAGAAACCCTATGCAAATTCGAAAGTTGTTAGATGCTCGCATTGTTCCTCTGTTACTCATCTCAAGTGCCTAAGTAGCTCAAAAAAAGGAACATCTAGTGCCACCAATCAACACTGCCATTCTTATGATAATTATTTGTGCACGCGATGTCTCCAGGAAGCGCTACCTTTTGTGTCTTTAGAAGAAAGTGAATTCCACTTAGCCTTATTTGAATTAAAACACGGCCGCAGTCCTCATTGGAATTTAGAAAATATAAGTTCCTTATCTTTTAATCCCTTTAAAATTGATAGCTCTTTAAAATCTAAAGCAAACTTTGTTGATAATTTCTGTGATCCTGACGAACAAGTATTTACTAAGATTGACTCGATGACTGAGAAATGCAAATATTTTGTTGAGGATAGCTTCAATACTCTTACAAGAAAGTCTATCAAATTTTCCTTGATTCATTTAAATATAAGAAGTCTTCGTAAACATTTTAATGATCTTGATTGCTATCTCGCCTCACTTAATTTTCATTTTGACGTCATCGCTCTATCAGAAACTTGGCTTAAAGGCAATGACGATCTTGGCTCATTTGTTCTTTCTGGATATCATGAGCCAATTATCTTAAATAGACCAAATGAAGATGGTGGTGGCGGTGTTGCGCTGTATATAGATAAGAATTATAACTATAAGGTGCGCAACGATTTGAGTTACAACAGCAATGAATCCCAATTTCTATTTGTAGAAACCAAAAGCAGCAACTTCTCTACGCTAGTAGGCGTAACATATAAGCCCCCTAACACAAAGATAGATAACTATTCTAAGACTTTTTCAGATTTACTTGATAAGTTAGAAAATAGTTCTAAAAATATCTACATTGCTGGCGATTTTAATATTGATCTTTTAAAAAGTGAAAATAACCAAGAAACTAATTCGTTCTTTAATAATCTCCTGACCTATTCTCTTTTTCCCACTATAGTAAAACCTACTAGAATTACTTCTCATAGCGCTACTTTAATTGATAACATTTACACAAACAGTTTTGATGTAGTCGACAGCATACATCCGGGTATTCTTTATACTGATATCTCAGACCACCTCCCAGTGTTTGTTTTACAATATGGTGCAAAGCCCATGAAAGGTACTACAAAAATTAAGAAACGGGTTTTCTCCAAAGCTGGAGAAGAAAACTTCATTCGTGACCTGTCACTCCAAGATTGGTCAGACCTTTATGCAATTAAGGATCCAAACGATCAATATTCATGCTTATCGGAAATAATCACAAATTTGTACAACAAGCACTTTCCCGTTAAAACTATTGAAATAAATCTAAAATCCAAACAAAATGGCTGGCTAACCCCAGGTATTCTGAAGTCCATTAAAAGAAAAAACAAACTTTATAGGGCGAAACTTAAGAGTCCAACAACAAACAATATCAACAAATTTATTCAATATCGCAACAAGCTTAATCATCTAATAAGATGAAAATTTAACTTGGAGCACTCATGTTGACTTATTATGCCGTAAAATTGCAAAGTCAATAGGAGTTCTCTATAGAGCTAGACATTATGTTAACTTAGATATACTGAAAAATTTATACTATAACCTTGTCTATTCATATATTTCCTATGGAACCCTTATCTGGGGTTCCAACTATAAATCAAGAATCTTACCAATTCACATATTACAAAAACGCGTCCTCCGAATCATTACTTTTTCTGACTCTAAAGCCCCGAGTAGACCTTTATTTCAAAAGCTTGAAATATTAAATATCTTTGAAATAGTAAAATTACAGCTTGCTGAACTGACCTACAAACATTTAAATAACCTATTACCAATGACATCATCTAATTACTTTAATGATGTACATTTTTCACACCGGTATAATACTAGATCCAAAACTAAAAATAATCTTTTTCTTCCTCGTAAAAATTTGAATTATGGTCAATTTGGTGTGCAGTATGCAGCAGTCAGAAACTGGAATGACATTCCCCTAGAAATAAAAAATTCTTCATCCCTTACTATTTTTAAGAAAAAAATGAAAACCTCACTTCTTTCTTCATAATATAACCCGAAAAATTAATTGAATTGTAAACTGTAATATAGTATGACTTGTATGTATGTATCACGAAAACCTCCTTTGTTTATAGAGCATGATTGCCTTATGCAATCTCCACGCTTCACACTATTTGTTAACTAGTCCTGGGTGCAAGAGTACCTTGTTTAACCCTTTGGGTTGTCTCTCTTGCACCCTCCACCTATTTATTTCCGTTTTTTCAATGTGTATTTTCATTTGTATATGTGGTAAATAAAAACCTTTGAACCTTTGAACCTTTGAACCATAGTGTTGTTGAATAGCTGTCTTATAAATGAGGCTAAGCCTGTGCGAATGAGTCTGTGGTCTTCAAAAATAGTGGGTTAAATTGAATGCGAAACTGGTGTATTTGTGACATTTCCTCTTTATTACCATGTTTATCCTCACATATAAATTACCTATTGTTTGACACATCAAGCCTTGATACTCTTTGTTATTCTTATTTCAATCAGGTATTGCAAGGGAATATAATGTTAGGGGTTTTCCAACCATAAAGTTGTAAGTACAGAAATATATAGAAAAAGGATTCCACAGTTTATTCCACATAGTCCTGGCTCTTGTTCCACCAAATATGATTGGAATTTAGAAATTGATTTTTGTGGAGGAAGGAAAATTAGAGAACCCACAAGAGAACCTTGACAGGCCTAGGGAAGAATCACCCACACTAACTAACATTAACTATGCAAGTTTGGGAATCAATCCCATGACATTTTGTGACTGTCACATGATTTATAATTAGGGTGATATTTGTCTGTCAATTTTTTTTATAACCTTTACACTGGCTATTTTTGACAGACTGCAGGCTATATCATGTGTTAAAAAATCACAAAAAAGTAAATCTGCTGCTTGTGCAACTAACAGTCTTTTGTACTCTGTCCACTGAAGTAGGCTGAAGATGAAGCTGAAATGTGTGGATATGGCTGCAACTTCAGTTTTTTTAAGATTATATTATTTGTCATTTTAGTATCAAAGGAGGACTTGTATTGACTTATCAAGGTGACCGTACTGCAGAAGACATTGTACAGTTTGCTAGAAAGGCTGGAGGGTAAGATATACCAAACCTTATAAGAGAATTATTAAATCTTGAGCATTGAAAAAAATATGGGTGGGTCATTTTTTATAGCTAAAATATTCAAATGACTTTGATAATAGCTTTGCAGCAGCCATATTTGTTTCTTGGACAATTTGGTGCATAAGCATATGTTTTTAAGCCTTGTCGTTTGTGTCATAAGATGTTTAAGGGTGGGCTACCTGTGTAAGATAAACCACAGGTAACCCATTATATTCAAAGATAAATTAAGATTTATCTTTAAAACTGAGAAAAGTTTTGTTTTATTCATGATATCTCATGATATAACATTACATGTTTTTAGACCAGCTGTTAAAGAGCTCACTAGTGGAGAACAACTACGGAATGTCCAGAGAGATAGAACAGTATTTTTCTTGTTGGTGACGAGCAGCCAAGAAAATGATATGTCAGATAATTTAAAGGTAAGATAACTATCAAACATTAAGCAATTGCTTCTAGAGCTTTTGGTTTTGTGTATTAATGTTTTTAATGTATAAAACTTCAGGACGTTTTCGTTAACGCAGCAGTGAAGAGAGTTACAGAGGGAGATTTTTACAGCATATCAGAAAAAGATCTTCCGAAGGTAGATGATGGTCATTTGTTTATTTTTTATTTATGTTTTCCATCCATTTGTACATGCCTGTCCATTCATCCATCTATCCATTTTGTACATCAATTCTATTTCTTTTTTTCTTTCTATCTTATCTATCCCCTCACTCCCTCCTATCCATCCATTTTTCTATCCATCCTCAAGTTCATTTGTCTGGAAAGTCTCTTCAACCTATCCACACATGTGTTCATCCAATCAATCCATTCATCTATCCATTCAACCACCAACCCATTTTACCCATCCATTCATCAGTCTGTCCATCCATCAGTCCGTCCATCCATCCATCCGTCTGTCTGTCCCTCCTTCCATCTATTCTATCCATCCATTGCCCCACCAACCTATCCAATCCATCCATCCATCCATTCATCCATCCATTCATCCATCCATTCATCCATCCATTCATCCACCCATTCATTTATTTACCAACCCACTCACCCATTTCATCCAATCCATCCTTTCATCTATCCATTCAACCACCAACCCATTTTACCCATCCATTCATCAGTCCGTCTGTCCATCAGTCTGTCCATCCATCCGTCTGTCCTTCCGTCCATCCATCTGTCCGTTTGTCCTTCCATCTATTCTATCCATCCATTGCCCCACCAACCTATCCAATCCATCCATCCATCCACCCATTCATTTATTCACCAACCCACTTACCCATTTCATCCAATCCAGCCATCTATTCAATTTCATACACCACACCCTCCATCCCATGCTTTCATCCATTGATACAAGTTGATTCACATCTTAAGAAATCCTCCATTTCATATTCCCACAGGCAATGAAGCTAACAGCTCCTGTAATTTCAGTATTCAAAGATGGCTCCAATTTTCCATTCCAGAGTAAGGGCAGCCTTTAATTTCATCTATCCATTCTTTGCCATTCTTCCATATCTTGACTAACTTTTCATGTTTTTGACAGTGAAATCAAATATTATGGTAGACAATATTACTGCTTGGATAGACCAGGAGAAGTATAGTGCTTTCATTCAGATCAGAAGGTCTAATATTCATGACATCTCAGAAACTGGTAAGTGACAAGCTCACAAAATATCTACAACATCCAATATCAATTTTATCAAACCCTGAAACTACCTCTGGGCTGATCAAAGTCAGGTATGGCTAACTCACACATTAAATTGGAATTTTGCTGGTTAGCCATAGGGACTGGTCATAAAGTAAAGGGGGTGGGCTGGCAAAAACAGGGGGTGGGCCACATAAATTTGAGCTCCTTGAAAAGGGTGGGCTGTCTATAAAATGGACCATCTAACATCTTTACAATTTTGCTTCAAAACTAGGGGTGGGTCATCACTTTTTTGACCACATTTAATAATGGGCCAGCATAAAAAATGCTAATTCAATTCTAGTTTTGCCGCCTATCCCCCACTTTACTTTATGACCTGTCCCTTAGGGTTTGTGAAGGGAGGCACATGTGATGCCAAGTCCAGGAATTGAACCTGAGACCCCAGAGGCAAGTGCACTCAGGGTTAGAATTTCATTTCTTTAATGACAAGATAAATTCATCTTGTGCATTGAGCAGCTACAAGATAAATGGAATGTCATAAATAAAAATGCATATACTTTATTTTTCTTTGCATATCATTCATTTTCTCAAAAAGAGAACTACATGTAGTTAGAAAATGCGAGTTCAATTTCTTTTCATTTGATATTTGTAATTTTCAACTTGCATTAATTTTAGCCAATTGTGGGAATTTCAAGCCCTGGCACTACTACTACACCACCCTGATTATTTGTCCATTAACAAAAACTACAAATGAAATCCATGTGTCAGAAAGCAGTGATCAGTGTAAATAATAAAATTTCTTACAATTTTTAGGAAAATCTATTTTGTTCACTGTGTTTGCTGAAGATAAGAACAAGAAGAAAGATAATGAAAGGTTGGAATTTTTCTTTTATTTCCTTCTTTTCTTTTTTCATTCTTTTATTACTTTTCATTACCGGTGATGATGCACAGTGTCAAGATGCACTAGTATGTCTAACTTAATTTAAAATTCTAATCTATTATCTGTATATTACCAGAGTGGGAAAGATTGCAAAGCTGACTGCTTTCCATCAAAGGGACAAATATCACAGGTATATTATACTTAAGAGTACTTAATATAATTATTCTTCACCCAGACTACATCCAAATTTTTGTAAATAGGAGTCTACAAACTGAATACATAAAGGCTTTGGTCTCCCATCTCATACCGTCTGAGGTTTCTCACTAGTGACGCAAGCATTAATACAAGTTTAAGTAATAAGGCCCAGTTCAAATAAAAAACTTCTCATGTGCTTAATGCATTGAAAACAGTGGGTAATAAGACATTCTTCTTTGACGTCATCAGGTTAGGATCATGAGAGGATCGGCGTTTGAACTGGGCCTAACAATCTTAAATGTCCCTATTGTATCGTGAAAATGGCTCAATGCAAGCACAAGGATGAAATGTTTCTTTTTCCTTGTGCTTGCACTTGTGTTTGTGCTTACATCACTAGTGACCTTTATTTAGCAGAGTTTCAGACTGTCATAGACCCACAACAGCTTTCATTACATGATACATTATATTTATTTCTATATAATTATATAGATATAATTTACTTATTAATTTGTCTTCAGGCTGTTGCAGTTCGGCTGGACACTAGGAGATGAAATAACAACCAATATTATGATGAGGTATGTTGAAAATCTTCAGGTTTTTTGGATTTTTTCCCCCATGCCACGTCTAATCACTTTCCCATTTCATCCATGTGTCATACCCTTGAGACTACGAGTCATTCCCTTGAGTATCCTTATTTTCGTTTTTCAATAAGCACTCATCACTCACATGTGAGTAGAGTTTGTTAGGCCTTTCCCTTGATTCAAGGATTTTTTCTGGGTTCTCCAGTTCTCTTTCCTGCACCAAATCTAACAAGCTAAATTTCAATTTAATCTATGATTTAGCCTTGCCTTGACTTAGAATTCAGGTTTCGATCAAATTTGAAGTTGTTAAGGGAATGCTGACATGATTGTTGTTATTATTGCATTACAGTTCAATGGCTTCTCCTTACATCATGGTGTACAATACAAGCACTCTTGTGTATTATCTGTTACCTTACAAGGATATCAAGGACGGTTTTATTGAAGAAAAGATGGTAACCTTCCTGGACAATGTGCTATCTGGGGAAGAAAGGGTAAGATATAAAAGAAAAGGAAAAGAAAGGAAAGAAAAGTGAGGGGATGAAAGGAGGTGTTGATTTCTTCCTGATTTAACATGAGTTTCACGTTGAAAAGAAGTCTGGTGTGTAGAATTCATGCAAATGAGCCTCAGTTATAGTCTGTGTTTGGACCCCACACTTGGTTGGTGCGCGATTCTCTGACTGCGATATTTTTTGCTCAACAAACTTTACTTGTATTTTAATTTTCTTGCTTGTCTTGTATTTAGGGCTATGGTGGAGATTCTTACCTACAGCGGCTGATACGAGTGAGTATCATCACCACCACCACCTGACTTCCACTACCACCATCATCACCAACATCATAATTTTTCATCATTATTATTTACGTTCCGCCCGTTTTGGGAATCTAGAGTGGCGTAGCAGTAGTGTATAACTTTTGATCGGCCACAGAAAACGTTTTTAAGGAGGTCGATAAATCTATGTTTTTTTGAAAAATTATCATCATCATCAACAACATCATCGTCATCATCATTATCAACTTCATCATCATCATTATCAACAACATTTTAAGCATCACCATCAACATCATCAGTTATCTTCCTCTGATGATATTTCTCATATCAAACCATCCTTTACATTCTATATTATGTTTTTCAGGGAGTCTATTCAATGGTCACCTCCGGTTATGTAAGTAAATTTCAGCTTTTTTAACCAACAATGTTTCACAAAATATCAGAACATTTCATGAAACAGCAAAAATCGTGAACTTATTTAAATTATACCAACAAATCCCTTTCGTTTCTATTTTCCAGGAAATCTGGACACTTCAACCAATCATTGCTAGTATTATGTTTGGGCTCCCTTTGTTTTTGTTCATTTTCATCACATACATGTTGTGTACTGCTGAGGAAGGAGACGATCAGGATTACAATGAAGACGAGTTCGATGACGAGGATGGTAACGTGGAGAACAGAGACACTCCGCTTGATTCGCCTCCAGAAGCACAAGAACAGGACGTTACTGACAAGCAACCAGGAAAACCCAAGACTGAGTGAGATTTGAAGATGGATGGGAGTGATGCCTATAACTACTGTAAAAGGCGCTTGTCTATTCCCTTAGAAGGAATACATGCAGAAATCATACAAAAATAAGAGCTATATAGAACTGAGCCTATAGATGTATAGACCTCTTGCAGCACGTCAGAATGCAGCTCAATTTGGAGGACAAAACAATAGTTTTCAATTCTCAGGAGATTGAAATTTATTTGTTTTGTCTTCAAAATTGAGCTGCTTTGACGTCACGTGAAAGTGGTCTATACCCTTGTATTTGATATTTTAATGTGATTTTATCCTGAGATTTTATGACCAAGCTACGGACTCATTTCTATTCAGTACTTTCCCTTTTCCTTTTGAGCTGCGCCAACCAACCAACACAGGTATCAACCAACACCATGTGCACTGTAGCTCTGTTGGAGCTGTTGAAGTAAATTTTGTGTGAAAAGTCCTAACGTGGCACGCAGTATGGTCACGGTACAGTATTAACCAATAGAGAAAGAGCAAAGTCTGTATTTAACTGTGAAAAAGTCACGATACAAACATGTCTATCGTGATTGTGATAAAGCGGTTTTCGTTTCATCGCATGAGTGGTAAACGTACGGTACTGACTTACAACACGTACACGGTACGACATGTCGTAACATTTAAATGGCTTCTCACTGCCTCATAGCAATTCATCCAATCACATCGCGTAGTTACAGTTACGGTAAGATGCGCTACGGCTACAGTACGGCTACGATTTTGTCGTATCGTTTCCCCATACGCAAAAACACTATGTCCGAGCACTTGGATTCGATGGTGATCTCGCGCGCGCTTGAATTAGTTCAGCGAATATCTTCCGTACCGTAACCGTCCCATCTCGTGACGTTTCGGTGATATCCATACATGCACCCTACGAACACGAAATTTATACTCTAATAGAACTCTTAAGTTTGGGCGTAGTGTTTTCCCATTTCAGATTCTTTGTTTGAGTTGTATCCATACTCATGTGTCTTCTCATGCGCAACCATTAAACAAAGAAATGATACTCAAGGAAATGACACTTGATCTGAAATAGGAAAACGTTAAGCCCAAGCTAAAGAAGTCTATTAGAAGGACTGAAATAAACATGTCACCACCTGGAGCAGACTTAGTATGAGTGGAATATGATACGGTAAATTCTTAGCAGTAATCGTAACCACTTTCTTTTGATGATTTGCACGAAATGTACTGTACGTCAAGCCTGTGTGCTTCCATGCTGTCGCGCCGTTCTGGCATTCTCACAAATCAAATCTAAGTAAAAGCATATACGATGAATGAGGAACTGATACCTAATATAATTATGAATATTTAATATTTAGTAGAAATAAAAAGGAAAATATCATTATTTATAGTCAGTTCTAATAAGTAAGGGCGTGAAGGAAGGTGGTTCTTCCACTACCCTAGCAGATGTTGTTTTTCTTGAGCAACAGGTTGGTCGGGTAAAAAAAGACCTCAACTAGGAAGGGTATTCCTCCACAGACCTAGCCTCTATCATTTACCTTCTTTGGTGTTTGGGGTAGCTACTTCTAGCTAATGGGTGTTGTTGAGGAGGTAGCTAGTTTACAGTCTCCCTCGGTCATGATTAAACCGACATACCACAGGTAGCCCGCGAAAGAAACAAAAACACCACAGGTAACCCACCAAACAAATTAAAAACTCCAAAGCAGCCCTAGAGACAAATAGTAACTAGAGGGCAAACAATATATCCGTGAAACATTATTATTTACTAAATAGTACAATTTTGTGCAAATTCTATTGTTTTTTATTGTTTAATTATCACTATTTAGTGCTATTTAGTAATTTGTATTTCACGGATATATTGTTTGCACTCTAGCAGTTACTGCTTGGAAATGCTTTGGTGTTTTGAATACAACAAACGAATAAGCAGGTGTAAAGAGAAAGTTTTGAACTATGCCGACTGTATTTCAAACATATGTTGGAGTAAAAGATGCACACCCATAAAACACACACAGACCTATCTCTGTAAATGTACATTTTTTATTATTTTGCTCTCAAATTTACTTCTTCTTCATGGCTTCAGCTTCAGCCTTTTCCTTAGCTCTCTTTTCCCTGATACCAATCAGACGAGCATTAGAACGCTCAATACGCATGGTCTTGAATACGCTGAATTTCTTCTCCTCATCAGTGATCTTACGAGCCTTGATCTGTACGCTTGGTTGTTGGATTGGCATGACCTCTCCTTGAAGCTGTACGGCATTTTCCAAATCAGCAGCCTGCAAAATAGGAAATGAAAATGTTTCATAAGTACTATGGTTGAAAATTTGATAATCATTGATTTTCCCACTTTTTAACAACACCAAGCAGGGTTCTAATGAGAAATAAATTCAAAATTCCAGAAGTATTCAAGGAGTATTCAAGGACTAAATAGTTTTCAAAGGTGTATTCTCATGCAAAGTCAAATGAATTTTGTTGCAAAAATGTGAACATGCTTTGAAAGCACCAGGTGGACTCACTAAGTTGCGCTCAATTAGAGGAGTTTTCAAGGAGTTTGATCAGAAATGGTAAAATTCAAGAGCTTTATAAGCACCCTTGAAAACTAAAATCAACTTCAAGGAGTTTATGTAGTACAAACCCTGAGCAAATGTTAGAATACTAGGCCAGTTCAAGACAACTGTGAATCATATCTAATGTTTATGTAGGAATCCATTTTTAAAGTGTCTCTAGAATTTTCTATATTGTTGCCTTTCATATTTCCATAACCCAGACAACTTTTTCAGTGACTTCTTTCCATAAAAAATTTACAATGGTGCAAGTTAGTAACAAGGAAGTTTCCAGAACAAGAACAAATTTTAAACTCTCTCCAGCTCCCTCCATTACACATTTCCTCTACTACCATATTCAAGAAATTAGCCATTCTGAGTTTGACGGAAAAACTGGGTTTCAAGAGTTGGCATTGCAGTGCATTGTGGGCCTATTTTAGTGAGCATAGCAAAACTAATATATACTATGGATGTCACTGAAGAGGTTTTTCATGCCAAAAAAAACATGTCACACTCACAACCTAAGACATCAACTCTGCCAACAAACATTAATGTCTTAGTCTGAATTCCTTTCTCCATGGGTCGTTGATTATTTGCTTCTCTAGAATTTCATTTACTTCATTGACATACATAGTAATAATATGAATTTTAGGCATACCTCACTATCTCCCTGCTTGGGTTTGCCAGCCTTTCTGGGGAAGACAATCAGTTTGCTCTTGTACTCCTTAAGTCTCTGTACATTGGCCTGTAGAGACTCAGTGGATCTGTTTTTCCTTCTGTGGTCTACAGCAATTCCAATAGTTGGGGCAACCTTGCGAGGAATACCAGCAGCCTGCAATGTCATTAGTTGAGTTAAATGTATAATCTGATTACAGTAGAAAAGTGAATTTGACTTGCCGGGTATTATAATATAAAGTATTTATCCTAGCTCATTGAACTTCAAATTTGAGAGGGTACAATAATTCATCATTTCCATAGGATTAATCCATAAGGAATGGTGACAAACTATCGTATTTCAGTTAAGCGTCCTTCAAAGTTAAGAATAAGAGGCCTGTGGCTTTGCTTGAGCTTCCTGTGGTAAAAGCGAGCATTGTTTTTAATCATAAATGTGTTTCATCACAGTACCTTCAGCTCATCAAGAGTAAAACCTCTACCAGCTCTAATTTTGGTGTTGTACTTAAATGTAGGACATCGTACAATGGGTCTAATGGCACCAGTCACTGGGCGAGGAGCAATCTTTATGGCTTTTTCTTTGCGAGCTGTACGTCTACGCTTCTTGCGTCCAGGTTGGTTGAACCAGGTCTTGACATACCTTTGCCAGTCTTTGTGAAAATGCGCATTTGGAATTACATTGTTTCGCTTGGGAGCCATGGTGGTTTAGTTAAGGGATTACCCTGTTGATAAAGAAAAGGTATGCATTAGTTGAAAACCTTGAGTGTAGACAAAAGAGTTTGTGTAGAATTTGTAGGGTAAAAAATAATGGCTGCTCGATAGGCAGACATGATCACTGGGAACATTGGGACTGCTCATTATCTGCAGTCAAGAGGACTGGCCTTATAAGAGGCATTTGGCCTAATATTCTCCATTGACCAGCCATTATTTTTAGACCTCCGACAGATAAGTATATCATATCATAGTATCTGTTAAAATTTTGATTGTGCTATCTATAAAATAAACAGTTTTAATTCTGTGACATTCATTGACTACACTTCTGCAGAATCTACTGAATTCACATATCATTTGGTAAGCATTAATAAAAAAATCTAATAATATAAGCTCTGCATAATGGTCATATAAAAGGACTGTACACAATAAATGAATGTACGTACGTCCAACAAATGCACTCAAATTGTCAAACGTGTTTCCAACGGCAAAATAATATACAACATATTTCTTCAGAATACAATTTAGTTAAGAACATTTTACAATACATATCTCGACATAAACTACGACAAGAATAAAAAGACTGAGAATATCGCTACAAGATAACATAATTCAACGATAGTTTAGAAGCATATTAGTATTCTACCTCGTGAAATATAAACTCACTTCTGAAAATGGGGATAAGATCATACAAATATATCACCTTCCCTTACTCTAGGCTAATAAAAATATAATCTTTGAAACTAAAATTATCGAAGTCTGCAAGTCACATGAAACTTTATACAATATAGCTTCGACTACTATCGAAGGCTTGCAACTTCAAATACATTTCAGAAAGAAAATATCAACTCAGCATCGTTAAGTGACCTTTATTCTTTCGTTCTAGCTTTATTTGAACCCGATATCATGAAGGATGAATGAGATTTTGGACGATTATTTTGGTAATACCAACCTTGTTTCTAAATTTCCACCAGATTGAGAGAAAGAGAACGAACGAGCGGCGCGCGGGGTATTATGGGCAGTACATGAGCCTGTAGGATATCAAGCAGCGGTTACCCCCATTAGTTCCCTTTTACTATTTTCTAAGCCATGAGGTAACAATTCTTTCCACTTTATCATCAAAATTTACGTTTTTTCCCTTCTTTTTACCCAATAATGTCGACACAGAAAAGAAAGAATACTACTCAAGACTCCAATGGGGAAGTTTCTGTCTCTGAGACCTTTCACAAGGCGTTGAAATCTGGTTCTACTTGGGAGGACAAGGTGAATAATGAGATTGTGGTTTCGTCTTAAAACAATAAGTTTACTGCAGAAAATCGTAAAAATAGTAAGGTATTTTTATTTCTGACAATCAGACTACCCTGTTAAAAGATAAAGGATACCATCTTTGTTTTGGCTGAAAATAAAATCCCCTAAAATAACTACTGAAACAATTATTGAAATTGCCTAACACTTTTTGTGTTTTAATTTTTATCTCTATTTTTTAATTTATTAAAGAAATTTAATACCAATTTTTTTATTTACTTCAGGAAGAGTTTTTGGATGTAATATACTGGTTACGACAGATTTTGGCTTTGATAATTGGTATTACCTGGGGTCTTATCCCATTAAAAGGAATTTTAGCTATTGGACTGTAAGTATTGTATGTCATGACTGTATGAGCCAGCTCAAAGTTTAGAATAGTTTTCAGTGTGCATGCAATTTTATCCCGAATTTCTCAATTTCTTTTATTTAAACCTTTTGTTTTTAATTAAACAAAAGGTGAGAAATTTGGGATAAAATCGCATGCTCACTGAAAACGATTGTTAAACTTTGAACTGGCGTATAGAAAACTGATATTTTACGACCATCATTCCCCATACTCCAGCGAAGGACTAGCGTCCAAAACGTCAGTAAGGGATCTTTCTTATTTTTTATGGTGTAGAATTTACCTTTTTATCACAACTGTTTCATAAGAAACACCGATGCAGCCCACACTAGCTTACCGCTAGTTATCATCGCATTCTCCATAAGGGCTTGAAGTTTGCTCTACTTGCAATACCACTGCATCTGTTATTTACATCACACAACACTCATCTCACATGTTCATTTTTATGGAGGGAGGAAAACAGGAGAACCCAGAGAAAAGACCTATGGCCTGATATGGTTTCCCAGATGTACGGTATAACCTAATGTATGTTTCTAATGTTTTTCCTAGGTTTTGTTTAATAAATGCAGGTGTTGCTTATGTATACTTCAATAACTTTCAAAAGATTGATGAAGAGGAGTATGGTGGTGCTTGGGAACTTACAAAAGAAGGCTTCATGACATCATTTGCTGTTTTTTTGGTAAGGTTATCAAAAAAAATAAATAAATAAATAAACCAGCCTTGTTTATAGAGGGTAGCACTTACCAGTAATTCAACTGACCAACCTGTGGCACTCTTTCAACATCTCTTAAGTTCAAAGTGACCGGACCGCCATTAATGTGATCATCTGAGCCATGTGAAGGTCTAACCATTGGCAGATGTAATTACAAAGGCAGCACCTTCTCCTCAGTTATTTTAAGACCCTGAGTGTTGGTCCGGCAGGGCTTGAACCCATGACCTCCTGCACAAAAGTATGATGCTCAAGCAACTGAGGCAACCGGGCAGCAGTTTAAACTTGAACAAACTCGAATCCATTGCAAAACTTGTCTTCGTATTAAATATCTGAGTCAGTATACCCAATTCAAAAAATTTTGATTTTCCAAAATTTACACCAGTCAGAACAAAAACATATCCAAAAATTTCTTTTTGCTGATCCGACAGAGAATTTAAATGATATAAATATGATTTCCACTTTCTTTACCACTTGGAAATTGAAATTTTTTTTTTTCATTTCAGGTATTTTGGATAATTGTTTACTCAGCATTCTCCCAATGACGCCAATCTTAATCTAGAGAATATTCCCCATCATTAATATTTTGCATTATTTCTCATTAGATAACTTTGTAAAAGTTTATATTGTGATCAATACAAGCCAGCCCCAAGCTAAACCAGGTTCTTGCTATTTTAGTAGCTTGTGTGTGGTTAGTTCTACCATTCATTTGTTGCCTTCTTTGTTATGGCTTAGCTATTTGTTATAGCCAAAGAAAGCTTGCGCTTAAAGTCAAGGTTGTCACTTTGGTAGTGCACTCTCTCACCTCTGGGCTGAGACTGTGTTTGATTATCAGAAATGAGATTGAGAATAGTACCACAAACAATATTAATGGTGGAAGGGTGTCAGCCTACCAACAACCCACTAATCACCTACATACATGTACTCACCAGCATGCTAACATCGGTTGTTGGGTCTAAATCCTGATTACTGCAATTATTCTCAATATTCTGCAAACTCAGGCATTTTGATAGCGTATAATTTTTTTTACTGCCATCAATCAAAACTAATTAGTTGGTACCTTGTGGCAGTGAGAAAAAAAAAAAAAAAAATTCAATGGGCAACTCACAATAATTACTGAGTTTGTAGAATATTTAGAATTACAGTAATTTACAAATACATATTATCAAATGGTATGTTTAAGGATTGAACCCACAGTAACAGCAGTGAGTGGTAGTGTGTGCGTGAACAACAAACACCTTTTGTTTCCCAATCCTTACTATTACGTTTGATTATTCATAAGTTCAGCTTTTTACCTGATCTCTTTGTTGATTTGGGTATAACCTACTTGATTGTTTTTTGTAAAATCAAAAAAATCAAAAATCAGACTCAAAGTATATCAGATGGTTCTGTGTGGACAATATTACTGCTTTATTCATAAAATTAATATGCATTTTATGTTTTTCACTGCCACCAGTTAAAAAATATAAAAAGGTACTGACTGATTATTTTTTGATTGGCGGAAGTAAGAAACAAAATTTCAGCATGCAGCTCGCGCAGCTACCAAGTTTTCGCATGTTTATGAAAAAAATAGCAGTAACAAAGGAAACATTTCCATTTTCTGATTTGTATTCAGCAAACTAAAATTAATGATGGTTACATGTAGGTGCTTGTATGTAAGCTGTGATGTACAAGCTAGCATCCCTTCCAGGGGTAGGGGGAGGGATACTACCACCTCATTGAACTTCAATATGTGACATCCATTTTTATTCTCATGTGAATAAAACCTTTGTTGAATCATATAAGCTTATCCCGTAGCACTTGAATCTGAGGCTAAACAGGGAAAGAAATATGGCTGCCGCAAGAGAATGGTCCTAGTTGCAGTGGCTATATCATCCTTTCGGCTCAATCAAGGGAGGCATATATAGTGGTAGTACACTCTCTCCTATGGGGTCTCGGGTTTGATTCATGGACATATTGTCAAATGTGGCATCGCTATCACTCAATGCCTCACAATTGCCTCACCTAACCAGCTAAATTCCAAATTGATTTTTAAGTTAGTCATGCCTTGACTTTGATCAATCCAGAAGTTGTTTCAGGGGTTGATCTGTGAGTTGTTGAAGGGTTTGATAAGATTTGATGGTTTTAACTCGGAAATGACTTCACTTGTATTGTGTATTGTATGTGCGATTGCTGATACTATAGGTACAAAGTACCCACGGCTTCCAAGATACCAGTTTCCCAATAAGGCATCATGAACATTATATTATGTGTTTTTATTGACTTTTCTGGAGGTCAGAATCAGTCTAACATCAATCATAGAATGGGAGGGAGTTTACATGTATTTCTTGATCTAAAAAATCTAAATGAATAGGAGACAGTTACAAGCTATGGCTATTACCAAAAAAAAAAAAAAAAAGGAGACAGTTACAAAACCTTGAGACAGGTGATGCCTACCTAAAAAAAATAGCAGACTGTGTTAATGTAACTCGTTTTGGTTGGGAGATGTATGCATGCAGATTCTCAGTTTCATTGTTAGAGCTATATTCTCTACTTTGAAGAGTCATTTGTACCAACCCTTAGGGCTTTTTGTAGAGAAGATTTTCTGTATAAATTAGAAAAAAATTTGACTTGGCACTCTAACTTCTACTAAAAAAAATAACTGCTGCTTAAAATTCATATAACCCCACCTTGCCTATAATTGCTCTCTTTTAAACTGTTTCACGAAATAACGACCCCTTTTCTCAAGCAAATGGGTTATTTTCAATACACATGTTGGGTCTCGTGCATATTTTTTTATTTTTTATTGAAACTAGAAAATGGTTTTATCTTGGTTTAAAGAACACAAGGGGTCCAGACCAGATCATTCATAGTCAATGAAATTCATTTTATTTTATCTACATCATCAGAATTGAGGGCAATTCTCCCACTTAGTTGTTTTTCAATATACCTTCTTTTGATTGACATCTAGTGGAAACTCAGAGCAGGTGCTGGAAGATTTCAGTTTGTGCTTAAAGGAGAGATCCCAATGGCCGCCCACACATAATGGAAAACAAGTTTTCTAAAACATTGCATAGAATTTACCATTAATGGTAAAGCATTGACAATAAAATAAAAAGCACAATGTTATTTCTAACAAAAATAATTATACCTTACTGTGTATTTTTCTTAAAACTTATTGATTCATATTTCTGTGGGAAATGAACAAATGATATGTGTTTTTGCTAAAGTGATCTCTCAACACTTTTATTTATCATCTGTTCAATCATTATTTTTCTCTCTAACAAAGTATCCCAAACAGGTAGATTTTTCTGAGATAGTAACAGCTGTAAGCCTAGAGGCTTTGAAAAAATATTTACTTAAAAATCCTGAAAGAAAATCAACTTTAAAATAGGATGAGACAATCAGAAGTAAAACAGAGTGTTTCAAGTACTTCGTCACATAAATTTCGAAATCAGCATGTGAGCTGAAGATTGTGGAAAACTGACGCGACGTGGTGGGTTTTTTCGGTCTTAAGTAATACAAAAAGTTTTTGATTAAATTTCTCAGTAAGATTTATAACGATTAATCTAAGACTTTCTGAGACCGCGATCGCGACCGGCGCCTTGAGACATGTCACGCGGGTCGCCTGTTCGCCCGCGGGATTACTGTCTACCAATCACGTGTCAAGTGATGCCTGTGTGTGTGTTTGAAAAGTCATTGTCGAAAAACTTGAAAATGAAAGGTGGAAGAGTCCGCTACGGGAATGAGCTGACTTAAGACTTCAAACTCCAAAACAATCCTAACTAAATTCTTTCAATGAGTCATGAATGTGAAGACCCACAAATGGAAGGGACGGAAAATACTGAGATGGAAAATTTGGCGCAAAAGCCCTCACATGACGACGTCAAGGAACTAACACGCGCTCTGGTAAGCAAGTCGGGTCACGGGCTTAAGTTTAGCTGGGTATTCGTGGTTAAAAACAGCTTTAAAACCTTTTAAAAATGACACTTACTAATTCTGGAGTAACCAAACACTCGATACTCCACGTATTTCTTAGCTGGAAATGGGTCCAAACGCCGGCAAAATGGTTTTTCTTCCTGGGACTTCACAAGAGAGTACAGTAACTAAGAAATCACGTCAAATGTTGTGTTGCCCAAATAATAATTCCAAAAATAGTTTATTGACAAGGATCTGTGTCAGCTAATATCGAGATGTAAATAGGAAGCTTCACAAGGTTGATAAGCTCATTAAGTAAGTTTGTATGTGACTTGAACCAATCTTTTATAACCGGCTTCTTTCAGAACGACGCAGAATTCGCGTTCAGAAAATCAGCTCGCTGGCGACTGCAACACAAGCGACAAGACTTGAACCAAAAAATCTATAAACAAATGAAGCTAAGAGATGGCGCTGAAAACTTATTGAAAGCTCTCAGGTAAGTAAGAAGGATTGTTTATGTTTAGCATGGCTACCTGGAGTCTCACGATATTTCTTTGAATAGCAGCAACTTTAATGATTTGCTGTTTGACCTTCTCATACGACTACTGTCTATAGACTGCTCACCAAATATTTGATTTAAATCTGAAACCAAAACAAAATAAACTTCTCCAAAATACACTTAACTTAAAACCATTTTGAAAAAGGTAGCTATTTTGGTTCGAAAGTATTACCCTAATTGAATTTTACTGCATGAAAAGACTAAGTATTATTTCGATCTTACTAAGTTTGTGACAATTCGATTACGTTTAATCAAAATTTTCCAAATTCCAGACAAGAATTTGTTTTAAAAAAATATTTCAAAAAACTTTGTTTTGTCTTAGAAGTTTACGAATCGTTGGTTCCGTCAATCATCTATATCTATATCATCTCTAGAAAAAAATTTTTTTAGGAATTCTTTCTTGCGTGCTGTCAAATATTTTTGAGTACCTTATCTTTATTTTCTTCTTCTGTGTTTACTGATATCTGTTGGCGTGGAAAGATAAGAGATTTATTGTGGTATTGAATGTCATATATTTATTTTGATAATGGTTTTTGTTAAAAAAAGGTATGCATCGTTTTATCTATTGATTTAAAATCTTTGCTCTTGAGATAGATATTAAGAATGTAGATTTATTCAGCTTTATTCATGATAATATTGGACCCTATTCTGTAAAGAATGTTGAAAAAGAATATTGAAAGAGGTATGGATTTTAAATAGCTTCTGTGCAGTGGAAACATGAAATGTGAACCAAAAACCTTTAAAGAAGAAAATAATGCAACCAGGTATTTAGTAAGAAATGACAGATAGTGATATGATTTCTTGTTCAACTTGTTAGCTAAGATATTAGCATGTGAACTTCAAGATAAATTAGTTTCTAATGATACATCATTTATCTGAGCAATGCAGATATCTATTGGATAGTTATAAAGGGACTCCAATATTTCTTTTTATATTAAGTTAATTAATCTTGTGTTTGAGTTATCAATGTACTGTTTCTTCAAGAAACTTGTACAAATTTTGAAGTTTTTATGTTTTGGCGCAATATTCTTAGTAGGGGAAATGCTTTGTATTACATTGGTTCGTCTTTACTTAGCAGCTGGCTGTAGTGAAAGCTAATAGCTAATAGCTTTAGCTACTCTTGCTTTGCTTGGCAATAAGGCTATATGTGTGCATGCCTATATGAAGAACCAGGAGGAAGTAGAATAAGACTATATGTATGCATGCCTACATGAAGAACCAGGAGGAAGTAGAATAAGCCTATATGTGTGCCTATATGAAGAACCAGGAGGAAGTAGAATAAGGCTATATGTGTGCATGCCTTCATGAAGAACCAGGAGGAAGTAGAATAAGGCTATATGTGTGCCTATATGAAGAACCAGGAGGAAGTAGAATAAGCCTATATGTGTGCCTATATGAAGAACCAGGAGGAAGTAGAATAAGGCTATATGTGTGCATGCCTTCATGAAGAACCAGGAGGAAGTAGAATAAGGCTATATGTGTGCCTATATGAAGAACCAGGAGGAAGTAGAATAAGGCTATATGTGTGCATGCCTACATGAAGAACCAGGAGGAAGTAGAAT
The DNA here is from genome assembly GCA_023349425.1 of Anthopleura sola. NCBI lineage: Eukaryota > Metazoa > Cnidaria > Anthozoa > Actiniaria > Actiniidae > Anthopleura > Anthopleura sola. Next base: position 499,055 of record JALHLI010000037.1, on the reverse strand, counting down.
AAGGCTATATGTGTGCATGCCTATATGAAGAACCAGGAGGAAGTAGAATAAGGAAATAATGGCTGTAGGTGTTCTGTTGTAGTATCACAAAATACTGTAGATCAAGCAGATCACACACTGAATTATTCAAATTAATTTATTAGTTTGTAGGCTGCAGGGTTAGAATTTCATCTTTTTAATGACAAGATAAACTTATCCTGTGCATTGAGCAACTACAAGATAAATGGAGAGAACACCAGATAATATATCATGAACTGAAATTGCATATTATTATTTTCTAAAAAGGCAAGTTCAATTTCTCTTCACTCAATGTTTGTAATCTTCAGCTCACATTTAGCCATTTATCTTGTGGGAATTTTGAACCCTGGGCTGAAATATTGTATAGACTCCTGACTGGCTCAGTTGTTGGTACTGCTTGCCGTGCAGGAAGTTGTGCCTTCAATAGACCTCATCGGCTTGGGTGTAATGTTGTCCCATTTCAGACCACGTGTCATTCTCTTGAGAATAAGATTCTTTGTTTGAGTTGTATCCATATTCATGTATCTTCTAATGTGCAACCATTAAACAATGAAATGATACTCTGGGGAATGACACGTGGTCTGAAATGGGACAACATTACACCCAAGCCGATGAGGTCTATTCATGGCCAGGCTAAAACTCAGTCTCGCTACCATTTTCTTTGCTACACGCTGATTGAGACAACAATTGCAACGGGGAAATCAGGCAACGGACTACTGTCTATCAAAGAAAAAACGTAACAGTAGGTCCCCATGTACCTTCAAACAATTTTTTTCTGTTTGCCCAATTTCCATGTCAGGACTATTGTCTCAATCAGTGCATAGCATTGTATGGGAAAAATTGGTGGGAAATATAAGAGACTAGTATGGGAAAAGGGATACAACTCTACCAGCCCCTCCCCTCGCACAGTCCCTGGCCAGTCATTTTGATTAACATTGAGCAAGAATGACGGGGTATGCATGACCAAGCTAAAACTAATTTGGCTGGGCATCATGATCGGTAACTGACCAGACATTATTTTAAGCCCTGTGATGGTATTATGCACCATGCATGATATACTGTACTCTTTGTTATGCACATGTGTTATGCACATGTGTTATGCGGATGTCAGAAATTGCAGGATTGCAGTTTGGTTTGCCATAAGTGATTGACAATTCAATTCACCATGTGGAAAAACCCTGAAAGTGTTGCTACCATTTACACTAAATCGAAATATGGCGACCAACTTAAATGACTATTGTTTTGGACAAACTAGCCTCTCCTACATGTGAAAATGCTTTTATGTTTCCACGTGAACACAATGCTAGTCAGCCCAGAACAATAGTTATTCAAATTGGTCACCATATTTTGATTTGGTGTATACATTCTTGAAAATTCTGCTCTATAACCTAAGTGAGTTTATTTTATAAATAATGATTGATGAATTGGTATATTATTTTTAGCTCAAATCAAAGATAAAAATAATATGATATAATATTAAAAATAGACAGGTTTCTTGCTGATCTTTATCAATTTTCCTAAATTAGATTTGATCCTTCGACCTCCTCTATCAACAGAGTGGAGGTTGGTGGATGCTATATATGTACAAGAATTCATTACTGAGTTACTATCAGCTATCACCATGCCCTTGTCATTACTTTGAAGTGCTTATCTTTTGAGAAAAACAAGATTGGAAACATTTTTTAAATTCAGGGGTTTCAATAGAAGACGGCTACCAGCGGTCAATCGCTGGGCACTTAACTTTATACCGCCGGTTTACGAATCAGTCTCAATAAATAAGAAGTAAAATTATTGGAAACAGATGCCTACATTTGAATCCCATCCATCTACTTCAAATATTATTGAAACCCCTGAAATTAAATTAAATTAAGTTAAAAATTAAAAGTCTAGAAACTAAAAGTTTTGTTTCCTCTTTCAAAACTTTAAGGAAAATTTATCATTTTCAGGAAAAAAAAGATCAAAAATGGGCAAGCAATACATATACATCCAGCTATTTTCATTTATTTCTCTAAAACTTTGTTTTCAAAATCAGTGCATTATCTCCACCATATCAGGAAATTTGAGTTTTTATTTATATTAGGAATTTTTTTGAAAAGTCATGCAAGTAGTGATTAGAGCTGAGTGATGAATTACATTTATTGAAGAATGTGATGCAAACTTGAAGAATATCAAAATGATAAGGTAACCATGGTACAAGTGTAGTAGTTTATCAGTGCGTATATATGGTTAAGATGAATATCTTATCATCAATAGCAACCTCTTGAGTTGGTGAGTAGACAGTATTATGGTCAGTAACTATATTTTTTACCTCTTAAATTCCTTTATCTATTATTAAATCATGTTGAAAGACCATTACATAGTTCTAGATCAATCCTTGTCAAAGCACCTTAAACTTCCTAGACTCCCCACTACCAGGAAACTCATAAAGAGAGTACCATCATTCCTTGTCAAAGCACCTTAAACTTCCTAGACTCCCCACTACCAGGAAACTCATAAAGAGAGTACCATATTTTGACCATTTTCAACTGTTCCTACATACCTTTGAAAGTCCCTTCCATAGGCCACTGGGAAGAGAGGATACTTTTGAGTTATAAATTGAGACAGATGTAGTATTAGTGACAAGTTTTGATTATCAGTAAATTAGGTCAGAGTTTATGGATAAGGCCAAATAAGTCTGCCAGAAAATTTTTTAAAGCAATTTCTGTTATGGCTATACCTATAAAATATTGCTATATACCAAGATAGTTATGGTCCTTTCTTTTGTTTTGATGTCATTTTATTATCTAAATATCTAATATGTAATTATAAAGATTATTTATAAAGTTATGGCTACTTAAAATATGTCCTTAAGGTACTTCAGAATGCTCTAGATCATGAATATATTTATGATATGACTTTAGGGTCTTGCTTTTCACACGATATCAATGTCAGCTGTCATGTTGGAAGAAATAGATGAGAGAGTTTCCATTGAATTATTTGCTTGTTCTCTTTTAACATGGCCAGAGCTTTCAATAATATTTGGTAGATGGTCAATCCAAAAAAGTAGGGATCCGTATCCCCCAAGGGACCGTAACTTTATTTGGCAATGAATTAATTTTTTGTCAAAATAGCTGGCAGTTTAAGGTGAAGTATCCGGCGATAAACCGCAGGTAGCTGCCTTTTATTGAAAGCTCTGCATGGCTACCATGTTTTTGTTAGTATCATTATAATTATATTATATTAGTTATTTATACTAATATTACTTCAAGTTCTTGCTTTACACAAAATATCGTTGTCGGAGCTGCAATGTTGGAAGAAATGGACGAAAGTGTTTCTTTCCAATGGTGACTGTTGATGTTTTTTGTTAGTTCATTCTCATGTGAATGATTGCAAACAAGGAATAATGATCTCATTGTCATCATTCTCAATTTCTATTCATCCAATATGACATTCATGTGGATGTCATTCAATCAAAAATTAGAACTCATTTTATTACCAATTCCAATCCCATTCTGCTTACCAAATACCCTGTTGATTGTATGAAGTCTGGTTTTCATTTCACTAGTGACTCAAAAAATGTTCTTACCTAATTGTGAAAGCAGGACAGGTGTAATGAAGATTAAAAATTTTAAATTAAATCAAAAATTAATGATGTATTTATTCTAATAAAGGCAGAAAAAAATGTTTTTTTTCCTTTTCCTCATTCTTGTATTTGTTATTATGCTTGTGCTTGTGTTTGCCTATTGAAAACCAGGCTTGATCGTCAAGTGAGAAGCGTAGAAAACTTAATTTAGAAAGCATTGTAAGGTTATCACTTCATCAATGTTGGCATGACAACTTCCATAGCCTTCATTTTTTGGAAGGGAGGATGTTAAGAATCCCTCTGGCTTTTTAGACCTCACAGCAATGAATCTAGATGAATCTGTTTTTCTAATTGTCTTTAATACTAGCTACAGTGTTGCATTCTCAAGGAAGATAATGTTGTTTATCATCAAAGTATAAATATCATGAAAACACATAATGGGCTTCAAAAAATTTCAAAGAACACATTTTCTCTGGAGGTTGCCAGCAAAGGTTTAATACATATTAGTAGACCTTAGGATTGTTATTCAAGAATTGTAGAACATTCTTGAACCAGGTATTCTATATTTATTTATTTACTAGGGCTTGAACTTGACAGTAATCGGCTAGTCAAAGGTGAATTTTTTTGTTTTGACTAGTGAAATTCACCAATGCGATAACCTTATTAACTACTAAGATTCTTGATAATAACCTTTTTCTGTCCAAACATATTTTCCTTTTCTGTAAAACCATTAAGCTAGTAAAAGGGAAAAAATTATGTTTGAGCACTTATTTACTTTTGGCCAATCAAAATGCTATCTGAGAAAAAATAGGTTTGATTCTTCTTCCTCTCTTAGTCTCCCTATGAAGGTTTCTTGAGAGTAATGATGCAGGAACAGGGTTACATTTGCTGTCAGTGACCTTCTCCAGATTCCTTCAGCTCCTTCCCTCTATGTTTTTACTGCTATTTTCATAAACATGCAAACTCGGTAGCTGCTAGCAGCATCTGAAATTTGGTTTTTCGCTTCCATCAATCAAGAATAATCAGTCGGTACCTTTTTATATTTTTTGACTTGCGGCAGTGAAAAACCAAATTCCAACAGGAAATTCCAACTACGAAGTTTGCATGTTTTTGAAAATAGCTGTGAAAAATGGATTCAATGTTCCATAAAAAGATTCCAGAGTGTTTTATTTCTGTGGCACTCAAGTTACTATTTATGTTATCATTAAGGTAATTTTGATTGCTAACCTCTTGCAGGGCCACCAATGACCGCAGGCTTAAAAAAGCAGCAAAAATGGAACTCAACTTTGCCAGCACACAGCTTAACCAGCTGAGAGAAGAACTGGAGGGGATCAACTCTGCCTTTGATGTTTATCAGTTTGATGAGTAAGGCTAAATAAATAAATACATGTATATTAATTTGCTTTATTTAACAATATTTACCAAAGTTGAATAATTAATTGATTATCGGTGAATATTTACCAAGTTGCAAGTCCTTGATTGGTGAGGTAAATCTTCACCAGTGATCACTGAGGCTGAGGTGAATAATCGTATTAGTATCATTACACAGGTGACTATTTGAAAACATTGATTTTTTTAAATATTTTGAGTGCATGATTTTAGTGCATGACCAATCTTAGTGCATGATTTTCTATAATCACCTGGGTTTTGATACTAAAATAAATTAAACCCTTTCTAAAAATCATGTTTAGAAAATATTCTATAATCAGAGCTAGTAAATCTGCAAAGGAAAGGGTTTCCATACTTCCATTAGTATTTCAGTCAACAATTCTATGTATAGACCCCTTGCAGCACTTCGAATTACAGCTCAATTTAGAGGACAAAACAATAAGTTCTAATTCTCAGGATATTGAACTTCTTTTATTTTGTCTTTCAAATTGAACTGCTTTGACATCACTTGCAAGGGGTCTATATATTAAATATAATGCAAAATAGAAATGTTGGGGTATAAAAACACTGGATAAAACAGAAAAAGTGTAACCAGGAAATCAGGCTTAGAATCCCTAACAGACATGACGTATAATGTTGGTTTGAAGTCAAGTGTGACCATGTCTCATAACATGTTACAGACAGTGATTTTCATACGATTGGGAAATGTACAATCACAGGGAACCCACAGCCACTGGTAGAATCAGTGAATAAAATAAGATTTATCATGCGTAAATAGCATGAGCTTGGTACACATTTATATTAATAGAAATGTTGTCCCTTTTCACAATATTCTACACTAGGAATGTAAGCAGTAGAATATATTCAGACTTGAACTTCAACCAATCCAAAAGCACTGCTGAGCTCATGCAGGAGCACATGCATTTACGCATGATAGATTTTATTTTAATCACTGATTCTACCAGTGGATGTGGGCTCCCTGTGGTACAATATTAACTACTGTAGCAACAAGCCATACATGATACTTTTAATAGTTATGTAATGTACATTAATATACCACACTCTGATAGCAAACAGGTTCAAATTTGCTGAATCATGTTCTACTCAACATTTGATATGTTGTCATTATCATTCTCAAGTGTTATTAAAGACACTTGAATCTCTGCCATTCCATGAATTATTCCTAATTGATCCTAATAATAGACATCTCAGTGCAGCATATCCAATGTTTAAAGTGTTTCTTCATTTGCTCAAAATTTCAATATTCAAAAAGGTACTGGTACCAGACTTCATTATGTATATCATTATGTACCTGTTTCCAGATACATGGAAAAACAAATATCTATGATAACCCTCCAGTTGGCTTAAGAGAAATGCCAGAATTATTTGCACACACTCAGTCCCTCACCATAATATTGTAATTTTCAAGAAGGTACCAGACAGTGTTATAATATTTTTTAAATACATTTTTCTAGGAGTATGGAGAAACAAATACCCATGATCTCTCTTGGCTTAAGGGAAACAGCAGAATTAAATTTTAGGGTTCCATTCATGGTAGGTAAAATTGAATTATAAATTAGAGATGTGTTTTTTAATTATTATTATTATTATTATTATTATTATTATTATTATTATTATTATTATTATTATTATTATTATTGTAATTATTATTTAACGGCTTAACACTGGCTGGGAACAGACTCAAAGTCGAAACAAGCTCAGCATGAGACAAGAAACAAATATTATTGACATTATAATCTAAACTATAATATGTTGAATAGTTATATACAGTTACTATAATAAGACTTTGAAAGGCTATAAGGCTTACATATTTCTTGTGAGGACCATAATTTATTGTCTAATACTAACATTCTTTGTGCTTTTGGGACTAAGATTTACTGAAAAGACTTAATGAGACCATTGATTCTTTAAACACAAGGGAATCTTTGCAGCACTGATGATTCATCACCCTTTTGCATTATTATTAAAATCTTAATGTACTTCAATTTTCATTCAATAAAATTAAGCTAAACATTTTCCTTTGTGCTTGAGAACTTTTTACCATAGACCAATTAGCCTGCATCACATCTGGACAAATACTTCGGAAAAGTCAGTTACCAAGGTGTTAGTCCTGATGTGAAGCAGGCTATAGATCATGGATCAATAGACCTTAATATTTCCTGAGTTTGCTTGGATGATCATGAAACAATGGTTTCAAGTCGAGACAAGTCAAGGCCAACCTCGACTTGAAACCATTGTTTTGTGATCATCCAATTGCAATGAATTTGGGAAAGATCTATTCCCCCAAACCTATCCCAAATTTATAGATATTTTCTGAAACTAAATGTTCGTTCTAACATTTCTATATTTTTTGCATTTTGTTAGGATTTCATCACAGAGCATTATTCTGAAGACCCAGAACATCATGAAGTAGAGCTTCAAAACTTCAGTGAAATGAGAAAGGTAAAACTAGACAACATGTTTAAGAAATAAAACAACTTTGTCCATGCTCCGTGACAAAAACACAAAAGAATTAGGAAGGGAAGCATGAGCTTGAGGCAAGCATGGAAAAAGTTGTTATTTTTTGTATATATATACATGTATTAAAATATAGAAAGAAAAAAAACACCTAAATTTTCAATTTTCAACCTCATTGCAAAGCTACTTGCATGTAAACATGGCAACAGCACATCCTGGCTCCATCACTAAATAAATACAGCACAGTTCTCAACTAAACAGAGCATGTTTACTATCTAAGCTATATGATAAGCAGAGATACTGTACCTTGCACTCTAGGCCTTATTCTCATTAGGAGTAGTGTTTTTATATTTCACAGTTAGGTTCTTCCCCTTGAGTATTATTTCTTTGGTTAACAGTATCACTCAAATGAAAAATTCAATAAACCTCTAAGAAAAGAAACATATTCCCAGGGGGATAAAAGCCTCCTTTGCTTTCCAGTTCTCCTCTACCTTCAGAACTACTCAACACAGGAATCCCAAAATTAAAAAGGATAAAGCGAGAGTTGCCTTCCAATAGCCCACTTTCGATATTCTTGTTAAGTGATAGCGCACAAAGCAATTCAAGACGAGGCTCCAGGGAAACAATGGAGTAACCTAATATGTTATTTTGTTTCCCCGGGGCCTCCTCTTGAATTGCTTTGTGCATGACCACTCAACAAGAATATTAAAAGTGGCCTATTTCAATCAAGTAGACTAGGATATCAAATATTTTGCTAAAATCATTCTTCATTTCTTGAAGGGTATCTGCAACCCCACTAGAGATGAAAAGGGCATCCAAAAGCTCTATCAATATTTCAACCAGTTGCACTTTATAGAAAAGAAGTTCTTTCCCAAGAAAACTCCCATGCCTGTCTACTTTCACTGGTAGGTTCCAGATATTAGATATTATTGATTCACAGTACTTGCATAAGTTAGGAGATAATGTATTTCCTCATGTATGAGGCGCATCTCACATATAAGGTGCACCCCAAACTCAAGGCTAATAATTTTTGACACTCATCAAAAAGAGTATTTCTTGAAAGGATATCTTGGAGATTCTCAGCTCTCAGGTTCCATTCTTGGACTCAGCATCACATGTAAATAAAGCTTGTTAGGTCTCTCCCTTGACTCTGGGATTTTTTTTGTGGGTTCTCTGGTTTTCCTCCCTCCACAAAACTTAACAAGGTAAATTGCAATTCGATCTGTTAATTAGCCATGGCCTAACTTGGAGCAGCCAAGAAGTTGTTTCAGGGTTTTGATAAAATTTGAAGATGGATAGGGCCAAATGTGACTGGAATCGTGGGGTATGAGTATCACTGAAGGCTGAGTGTTAGACACTCTATTGTGTATCCCAGATATTGTGCTGTTTTGAGATAAGGAGAGGTTAAATGATTACATCCTTGACCCAAAGGAATGTTGAATACCTTTTGTTTTTTTTTCTCTGCAGGTATGATGCTTTGTCAGGGCTTCCAAAAATACAAAGATCTGTTGCTTTTGAGAAGGTAAACACTACACCTACCAATCAATCCATCCATCCATACAACTATCCATTCATCCATCCATCTAGACTTTCTCAAAGTCCTTTGTCCTTGTCCACTCTAGTTACTGTAACATGCGCGGAATAAAGCACAGGCAGCCCAACCTGGACCCGGATCATAAGTGCTGGACGAAGGACTTTTCCAACTTGCTTCCCGCCAATTTTAGCGACCCAAAAATGGGTCCCTGAATTATGATCATGCTCTTGATCAACATAGTTTACATAAATTAAGCGCTCGCTATAGAAATACAAACCATTTTTGGCGCGAAACACAAATGAAAATCCTGCAAGAGGGACAAGTTTACCACTCGTGACTTCAACATTCGCTATGTTATTTTTTTTTTACATTTTCTTCGCTTGTGACTCTGTGAGTCTCAGAGAGGTTGACTTGGAGCAAGTCTACCATCCATCCATCCTTTCACCCAACCATCCACTCATTTCTTGTAGCTTTTTCCTTAGTTTGTTTATTTTTACTTAATCTTAGACATTTAGAATTATGACTTATGTATATTTTGTGCCATGTGCCTTTAGAGTGTAGTGTAGGATTAATTTCTTTTATACTTACTTTAGTGATTTTTGTTTCACAGGCCAGTGTTCTTTTCAACATTGGAGCTCTATTATCACAAATAGGGACAAAACAGGTAAATAACTAGTATAACTAGTATAACTAGTATAGACTTGTTGGTATCAAGTATCCAGGAGAAATATTCTTGTATCAAGATAACTTGCTAAAGTGATAACTGAATGTTTACCATTACAAAACCATTCTTTAATCATAACCCTTTTTGTGTGTTAATAGGATAGAAACACAGAAGAAGGTGTAAAGGTTGCATTCTCTTGTTTTCAGAAAGCAGCAGGTATATTGCAAAGTGATGATTATAACTTGTGAGAAAAATATATTCTGTATTGGCCGTAGTCGTGAAGCCATCAATATAACCTGTATCGCAGCTCAAAATTGCGATAAATTTTGTATCACGATTTTCGCCCATATCGCCCAGCAATAGACCTCATCGGCTTGGGTGTAATGTTGTCCCATTTCAGACCATGTGTCATTCCCCAGAGTATCATTTCATTGTTTAACGGTTGCGCATGAGAAGATACATGAATATGGATACAACTCAAACAAAGAATCTTATTCTCAAGAGAATGACATGTGGTCTGAAATGGGACAACATTACCCCAAGCCAATAAGGTCTATTCTTAGCCAACAATATAGGTTTATATTGGTGGCTCTCTCCCAATGAAACTTATGGGAGAATTGCGATACTATCTGTAACATAAATGTCCTTGTCCCATATGAACTTTGAGCAATGCCAGAGATAGTAATCTGTCATTTGTATTGATTCAATAAAGCCACTGATGGAGCTGTATAGATTATATAAAGTAAATATTTTTTTCAGGGAGGAGTGGGTTTTTAAAACTACAGACAAATGATACAACATTGTGCACAAGGCAATCAATGTTGTGAGCCATGCCACACATTGTTATTTGTTGCACGCAATGTTGCTGAAGTAGGAAGTGATCCTACTTCAGCAACATTGCCTGCAATATTGTGTGCAATGTTGCACCATGTGTCCATGTCTTAAGTGTGTATAGGTCCCTAACAATCATGAATATTATCCAAGCAATAGTCCCTTTCACAGTTCCCCGTGTCATCTTGAAAGGTTGTTGTGCCTTTGTATTGAAGCCAGACTAGCTTGCAATGATAGAGAAGTATGAATAAGGTTTCTATCATTGCCAGGTTGCTGTTCGTCTTACTTCAATGCAAGGGCACAGCTACCTTTCAAGCTGATGCAGGGAACTGTGAAAGGGATTATGATTCTTGAATAACCAGAATACTAAAAGATTATGTATTATAGGTGTGTTTCGGTATACAAGAGATAACTTCATCAACTCTCCCAGTGTAGACATGACACAAGATACATTAGAGGCTCTTATGTCACTGATGATGGTGGGTATAGAACAAAACTACAGAAAAAATGGGATGGGAACGTCAAATACAACAGCGCGAGCGTATTTTTTTATGCATGCGCTGTCCTTTTTCCATTTCAGACATATCACGTGTCATTCTCTTGATAATAAGATTCTTTGTTTGAGTTGTATCCATATTCATGTGTCTTCTCATGTGCAATGATTAAAACCATGAAATAATACTCTAGGGATTACAAGTAGTCTGAAATAGGAAAGCATTTGGCCCAATTAACTACAGACTTTGTTCACTTGAATTTTCCTATCCTTTCTCATTATTTTATTCCTGATAAAGTTTTGTTATCTATTTTAGGTGCAGGCACAGGCTTGTCTTTGGGAAAAGAGAATGCAAACCCATAAGATCCAGGATGACTTCCAAGATAACATACAAGCAGGGCAAGAATGTGCAGAGGTAAGAAAGGTCATAACCACCGACAACCTACTAACACCCTATTGACAACCTACCAACACCCTGCCAACAACCTACCATCATCCTACCATCATCCTACCATCATCCTACCGATACCCTACTGGCACCGATTTGGGGGTCATATAGTTTACTATTACCCATGTACACTGTGCAATAGTTGCAACATTATGTTGCCAGAATTTTTTTGTAAGTTAGCAAAACCGTGCCTTATGCGCCTCCTATTGTGAAGAGCAGTATGTAAGGCTGCTTTCATAATGCATGACAGGGGGAGGGGCAGGTGAAACTTTTAAATGACGAAAAAAAATTGATCCCCCTTGCAGTCCCCGTAAAAATATTTACACCCCCAGGCAAGGCTAGAAATTTATCCACTCCCCCAACATACCCCCCTCAATTCTGATTAAAATTTTCAAACCCCCCACATATTAATGATAAAAAAAAGTTCAGATCCCCCTTAATTTCACCTGCCGCCCCCTCTGTCATACATAATTTATGAACGCAGCTTAAGTAGTAAAACCACAGTGTAATTTTTTTAATCACCTCTGCATGGGTACTTCTTGTATGAGGACTGTATTTTCTCTCTTGCTAGCTTCAAGGGTTTTACTCCCAGGTAATTTTCCTCCTTCCACATTAACTTACACAGGAGTTGAGCCACTAGTCTTGCATGTTCAGAATATTAATCAATGAATCAATATTAATTTTAGCTGTCTATCTAGGCTAGGCTATTAGGGTAGCTTGTACCTAAATTTCAGTTAAATTTCGTATTATTTTGTAAATATATTAAATTATGGTACCAAATAAAGTATGTATGCAAAAATATAGTGTGAGTGTATCCAGATTAATATAAAGCTGTATTTCTGATTACTTTTGTTACTGTTGTTAACACAGGTCAGTCAAGGGTATAATAGAGTATTCTTATTGATGAACACTGGCATCTGTATGGATGCAATCCCTTCGGCTTGGAGAAATATGGTCAAAGTGAGTAAAATATTATTGTATTTGAATTTTCCCAAACAGTAAAAATGCTATTAAACTCTCGATTGATTCTAATCTTTCTGTCCATCATTCATCCATCTTATCCCATCCCATCCACCCATCACATTTTTCATCCATCCAATCCACCCAATCCATCCATCAGTCCATATTATTTATAAATCAATTGATCAATCAAGCCATAAATATAATTCCATCCATCCCATCTCATTGTTCCATCTATTTCATTCCATTTATGTGTTCATTTGTTTGTTTAATGATTTCATAATTTCATCATTTTATTCAACACCTCTCAGTTATTCTAATTTCCACTATTTTTAGTTACATTATTGGGAAATGAGAGAGATTATTAACAGTAAATGCATATACCTTTCACCTGTTTCAGATTATGAGCCTTTATTATAAAGCACTTTCACACTATTACACGGCTGTAGGGCTACTCAAGTGTCCAAGTAAGTCCAGACAACCATCTTGTTCATGTTATAATCAGGGTTTGTGTTACTCCTTGAAATCCTTGAAAAGCCCTTGAATTCAAAACCCATTTTTAAGTGCACTTGAAAAGCCCTTTAAAATAGAAATGTTGTTGAATACTCCTGGAATAGCCCTTTAAAAGCCCTCTATACCTACTTTATTATGATCATCTGAAACCTATTTTTGTTCACAATTCACGTGTTATTTCTATTGTAACTTTGTTCCAAGAACAACAAGGTTGGTTTGCTACTTTACATCATTTTACGTCGATGTTATCAAGCTGAAATACCCTTTTATAATGACTTAACCCAGCTGTTTTTTATTAAAAATTCACAGCCAAAATATAAATTTATTGATTCTTGGAAATCATCATTTTGGACCTTGAAAAGTCATTAAAAAAGTCCTTGAAATCTTGTTTTTGAGATGTAGCATGAACCCTGATTAATACACTATGGTATTGTTATTGATGATACCGGTACTCAGTCTAGTCACATGGTACATGCTTGAGAAAGATAATACAGCAGAGTTCCATTATCTTGAACCCCAGATATCTTAACTTCCTGTTACCTCAAACTTGAGGCTGGATCCTGTGGACTTGCAACATTGAAAATTATTTAAGTGAAAAAGTTTCCTCAATAAAGATTATTATTATTATTACAAATATCCTGGATATCTCAAACCCCCATTATTTTCAACCTTTTCCCTGGTCTCCAGGAGGTTCAAGATAGGACTCCACTGTAGTTATAAAACATGCTTAAAATTATCCATAAGTCTGTTAGTCTTGAAGCATCTATTTATTCCTCCCTTTTTGTCTCTGTCTGTCTGTCTGTCTGTCTGTCAGTTATATTTTCCTAGTGATGTTTTTCTTCCTAATCCAGTACCAGAGATGGATGACAACAGCTTACATGAAATGATTCCATCATTATACATGTCCCAGTCAAATAGTGGAAATATCAGAAACAAGCAAGGTAAAGGTTTTCCTTGATTGTTGAGGGATTGTTGAGGGATGGGGGACAGGGATGGTGAGGGTAAAAGTCTAAATTTCTTGGAATCAACAATGATAGAGCTGAGTAAAGTTTTAGGGTCTCTTGATTTGAAAATTCTTCTTTTTTTTTTGTTATCCAAACTGTGAGGAATGGTACCCTGAATTCAATCACCCAAGATTTAGTAGTCTTCGTTAATGTAATAAATAAATTATTTATTTTAATGAAGAGGAACTAAAAGTGTCCCATTGTGTTGTACTTACAGCCAAGGCACATTTACACACAGCACTTCGTAACCATGAAGAAGCTATTCGAGCCAAACAATTGTGTAGATTCTGCAGGAAAATGGTCTCTTTACAAAAGGTAAAGATCAGGCTGTTATCTTGGGTCTGTGTAGTGTTGCAGGAAGTATTGTATTCAAGGTTAGGGTTCTTTGTATTGCAGGGCATTGTTTCGTTAAGTTATTTGGTCTTGGCTATTGTTTTATTGTGTTCATGCCTCACATGTCCTGCAACACCAAGAAAGAGCTGATATCTTTTGGAGTAGTTGTTTCTTAGATTTCAATTGATACATTGATTGATTTTGATTTCAGGTTCTTTCAGAGTCTAGAAATCGGTCAATGAGTAAGTTAATATCAATGGAAGAAGAGGATGATTTTGATGATCCAATGTCTCCTACTCCTGTCAAAGGTAGGAGTTCTATCTTACAATGGAGGGAATATTCAACTGAAAAAATGAATGGATGAATAAATGGAATATAATCTGAATCAATGAGTGAAGAATTATCTTTTCCTTTCAGCGCATGTAGAACAAAAAGCTCACCCTCATCCTCCTGACTTCAGCTGTGCACCAGTAGAAGATATGTTCCACAGACTGGTAAGTGTAGAATAGCTAGGAGTCTTAGTAGTCTACTCGTGGACTGCTAGGAGACTAGACATTCAAATAAAGTTGTTATTATTATTATCGTAATCTTGGAACATTCTTTTATTCAGAGTGAATGCAGGAGAGAGAATTTTTTAATTCCCTCCAAATAGCGACAGTGTTAGTATTTATGATCAAGATTTGTTTTCTAATAGCCATTACAAGGTTGAGGTAAAAAAACAGGGTGTAGTTGGCATTGCAGTGGGCCTGTTTTAGGGAATGAATTAGAGGTTTTGCATCATCACGTGATGGCAGCCATGACAGGAGGCACAACAATAAGTCTATTTCCCCTGGGAAATTGAATTCTTTCTCAAGTAAATCAGATTAGACCATTCAATTGTTCCTGCCTCCTGTCATGCCTGCCATCACCTGATGGTGCAAAGCCTCAGTTGCTATCTTGGAAATATGCCCCTAAAACAGTGAATGCTTTTAAGCCTGTGTTGTAACACCTTAAATCTTTATTGCTAGTCCTTTTTGGGGGCCTTTTCCACAGGCATACCATCAAGGGAATATCAGAAGGAGTCAAAACAGATCATCAATATTAGTGTATTTCTATCTTAGGGTCCAGTACATATCTTTAATGCTGATAGTAACTTGGGCACACCAAGATCTATTACGATAGCAAGAAGAAGTGGGAGTTTTGGATTCAGTGTTATTGGTTCAGCTCCTGTTATTGTACAAAGTGCCGAGGAACATGGTGCTGCATGGGTAGGTTTATATTACTTTTACCACCATCACTCCCTGTAATGCAAGAAAAACTCTAGAATCTTTGAGAAAAAATCCCCCTTGGGAAGGGGAAGTACAGCACACCAAACAAACTCAGCTCACCTGTGTTAAATCGGGAATTGAGCTTTGAGGCTCAGGGGGACATTAGGGGGTCTCAAGCACCGCAATACTGCAACAACAAAAAAATCAGAAATCACTGCTAACACCGGGATTTATGACATTGAGATTTATAATTTCTTGTAACTTCACAGGAGGCTGGCTTACAAGTTGGTGACATTGTTATTGGTGTGAATGGAACAGATGTGAAATGGAGTGAACATATCGATGTCGTCACCACAATAAGAGAATTAACAGATGAAGTAACCCTACAAATTCGAACCCCTCAATCCCTCAGAGAGATAGCTGCGCACTGTAACCTGAGAGTTATCAAGAGTGACAGCTCCATGTCCACCAATGATAAAATGTCCGTCAGCAGTGAGGGGTCATCGACATCTTCTTTACATCCTAGTAGTAGTGACGCTGGATCAAATGACTCAGAGGGAAGTAATCCCATTAAGAGAAGAAAACCTATATTCCGACACAGTAGTGACCCCTTTGGGAGATGACAGGATCACCATACAATGGAGATGTGTTAAATAGCTTTGTATTACTATCAGTTAAGTATCATACTCTACCTCTGGGTGCCAGTGGTTCTTATTGGTTATTTTCTAAAGAAATTTCGAAACACTGGATAGAAAATAAATTATCAAAGGAACCCAGGGTAGAGCTTTTCTTCCCCAGAGCTTTATAGA
Organism: Anthopleura sola; assembly: GCA_023349425.1. Classification (NCBI taxonomy): domain Eukaryota; kingdom Metazoa; phylum Cnidaria; class Anthozoa; order Actiniaria; family Actiniidae; genus Anthopleura; species Anthopleura sola. Next base: position 482,772 of record JALHLI010000037.1, on the reverse strand, counting down.
ATTATTCCTTCTTGTCTCTGCGAAGAAATGGGATTGAGTCGGCAAATCTATCAGCAATTGTTTTGGATCGAGTACATTTAGTGTGCCTACAAAAAGTCATGGTAAATAAGATAATCATAAAGTATTGATGACATCTATTTAAGAACAGATGTTGTTTGGACCATGCAAAAAACTCTTAGAATCAAAAACATTCTTCCAAGATTCTGTGAACCTTGGGCTTGTATTTTTGGTCCTCTTACATAATTATCACCAAAAATTGAGCCTAAACTACTAATCACTTCTGCAAATCTTTCATCTCTTAGAACTTTTCTAAAATGGTGAACAGGGTGCATTGTGGTCTACCTCGGGTACAAACATATTTTGTTCATAATGCCTTATATAGTGTTGTTCGTACCCAAGCTAGACCACAATGCATCGTGTTTATAGAACTTAGGAAACGCCTTTGGCAGAGACAAGGAGGTACAAAGCTCTGGGAAAGAAATGCCTATAATTGTATCAATTAATTGTACCAAGTTATCATTATTTATTTAATTGTACATAGAATACAAAAGTTGTACATGCAACTCAAAAAAACAATGAACTATATTAGTTTTCTAGTAAATACTATTTTTATTCTGAAGAAAAAGAACTTGTAATTAAATTTTCACTGTAGTATCCTTATTCCAGAAAGAAGACAAACATAGACCTCTTTATCTTGGGCATAACCGTTTCCTATTTCAGATGTGTATTTCCCTGGAGTATCATTTCTTTTAATAATTATGCATGAAAAGACATGATTATGGATTCAATTCAAGCAAAGAATCATATTATTCTCAAGAGAATGACACTGTCATTCTCTTGAGAATAATATGATTCTTTGCTTGAATTGAATCACATGGTCTGAAATGTGAAAACATTACGCCCAAGGTAGAGGTTTATTATTAAATATTAATATTATTTCAGATCATTTTTATATCATTCATACATTATACATAATTTTGCATCTTGTACAAAAATATTATCTGTTAATCGTGATGTTTGAGCCAGTTCTGTTCTTGATGATGTGTCATGTAGTGTTGAAATGGTAGGAAGGATTTGTAGATAATGATATTAAATCCTAAACAATAATCCCATGCAAAACTTAAGAAATAGAAAATGCAGTCACTTGATGTGGATTAGTTTAATGTACGATATATGATGAGCAGTTAGCCAGCCTTACCCTACCACTTCAACTTCGGACATCTCATTGCAATAGCCCATTTCCAAGATATGCTTTGCTTATCATGCACAGAGGTTTCGATGTGAGGCTTTGTGCTAAGTGTGCAGTGATTCGTGACAGGAGAAAAGAAAAAAAATTAATTTAGCATGGAGTTTCATACCGAAACCTTTGTGGGTGACAAGCGAAGAATATCTTAGAAGTGGGGTATTGTCTTGAATATTTAGCTTTTGAAATTGTTGATCATTTCCATGTTTCTTAGGAATCTTTTCAATGTCTGTAATACGTCATAAACTTATTTTCTTTTGACATCAAGATATTTTGGATACCAGATGAAACACTCTTTGTTGTATTATGCAGTTTCTCAAATCATTAAACATTTTATGACCTAAGGCTCAGTTCAGACATCCAACTTTTCCAGCGTTGAATCTAATTTCCTTTGAGGTTGAACACTGTTATCCCTAGTAGAAGCATGGCAGCTAGATGTGGAAAACGTTTGACGTCTCAACTGGGCCTAATGCACCTATCAATGTTATCCCGAGGGACTTTGACATTTTGAATTTGAAATAATTTCAACATTGAACTAATGAAAGTCAAATTTGCAATGTTTATTATAAATTTTCATTCTTTCAAAATTTTTGCCACGACAAATTCCCTACTGTTGGGGCATTGAATAATGTCAATTTCCCAAGGGTATTCCACTCCCCCACCCTGGGGCTTAACATTGACAGGTGCATAATGACAGGATATTTTTTTATAATTTATTTGATTGTATCATTTGATAATTTATTATTTTACTTTCATTCAGTCAGTCAAAACACATTGTTAATAAAAGATTATTTTTATTCTTGGATTGTGAATGCTCTCTTACTGATCATATTTCTACTAAATGCCAGATCAAGTAATAATAGATATCAGAGTTAAACTCCATTGTCTTCAAACAATAGTCCCCTTCACATTTCCCTGCACCATCTTGAAAGAAACCAATGCCTTTCCATCGAAGTGAGAGAAACAATGAGCTTGCAATGATAGATGTGTACACCATAAATTATTGTCCAAGGTGTTAAAAAAGGTCTCTATCATTGCAAGCTCATCATTTGTCTCAGTCTTCAATGCAAAGGCCCAGCTACCCTTTGAGATGGCACAGGGAACTGTGAAGGGGACTATTGCTTTAAGTTGTGACATTTGGGTCAGTTTCTATATATTTACTGTATTGTTGACCAAAATGCCTCAACTTGAAACAATTGTTTGATGGCAATGAAGTGTAACTGATATCTGCTATTCCTTTAATGATTATGATGATTATATTCCAATTTCTTGTTTCTATTGCACTATTTTTTTTCATGACTTGTGCAACTCCTTGGTGAATGTTTTTCCTTTCCAAGTTTTATAATGTACACATCAGCTGATCAAAAAAAACAGGAACAATGATTGACATTCCTATTCATACTTTACACGCTCTAGTGAAACGTATGATAATTTTCTGTCTTGAATATCGTGCCATCCTATTGGTCCTATCTCACAGTCGGCACATGTCAGATACTTAATAGAGTTCACAGTCTTAGAAAAACCAACATTCTCAAAGGTCATCATGTTTTCAACCATCCAATGTTTCGTTAAGGTCAGTCCCTCTGGATTCTCTACACAAAGCTCTGTTTTCTGATGCATGTTTGGCAGAAAGAACTGGAACAAATCACAGACAATAAAATTAATAAAAATGACTGTATAAGGACATGGGAGTCGGTGATAAAGTGAGGCATGGAACATTTTATGGAATTACACCCCTTTCAGCATCAGTATACACGTATCAAGCATTCCGCGCTACTGCTCTAAGCGCATGCTCAGGGGATTAAAAAGTGAGATAATATTTTGTAAAACATATATTTTAGTTGTGTTTTTCTTGTCAAACACTATTTTCATTAAATATTCAAGATCACTTACCATTAAGCGAATTTTCAGTCAAATATACCAAAAAATTGCATATTTTACAAAATATTATCCCACTTTTTAATCCCCTGAGCATGCACTTAGAGCAGTAGCACAGAATGCTTGATGCATGTATTGCTGACTGCCATCCTAACCTACCTCTCCTGAAAAGGTCTGAGGAGAGTATATGGTAAATCCTAGCAATATTTTTCTTTATTATATATCCTAGTCAAAATCGTTTTCTTATTGGTCGAGAGTACATCAAGTGGAGGGAAATAAATCTCAATAACTCCCGCGCGGGTAATAAATGCATGTGATCAAAGCGTGAGAGGGGAATAAATCCAAAAATTTTCAAAATAGAGAGAAATTTTTTCTTCGTTTGACTAGAGTATATAATAAAACACTTAATGACTGGTCCCAAGGGAAACAGTTAGTTTTGGGTCTACAATCAATATCCTTCCCCAAATGGAAAAGGTATAAACATTTCTCACAGCTACATAACTGGGGGAAAAACATAAAAGAGGGGTAGTACATGAAGTAGTACCCAGATCTATGGTAGTACCTCTTGCACTATCGCGTGATGGCAGCCATGTTGGATGACAGGAACAATACAATCGTTTTTACATGAGAAAGAATTCAATTCCCCAGAGTAATTGGATTGTATTCTTCTGCCAGAAGATCGCCGGCACGTGATCATGCAAAATTCTCTATTTTATGGAGCTAGTTATGCTAAAACTCTAGGTCCCTCTTCCTTCAAATTAATCAGCTATAACACTACTTATATATCATATATGCACGAGATCTATATCCACTCCTATATTATATATCTCACCTCTTTTTCAATAAATTCAGCAGAGGTTGGTCGAAGGATTTTCGATCCACAAAACTTACAAACAATCCACTTGGAATTCTTATCATTTTCGACCAGAGAATCAATGTCCAGGTCTTGATCTTTATTGCTCAAGTTAGAAGGCTGTTCTGCTTGTCCCCCATTTGCATTGGCCATAGCTGATAAGTACTGCTGATAATAATCAAAAATATAGGCAAATAAAGTTGATTTTTGACCAAAATATGAAGGAAGAAAGTGGAAAATGTCATTCAGCTGTGTGACCACGCCTAGAGGATGAGACAGGGAGCCCATGCAGTAAAATAAGATCTTAGAGTGTTTTTATAAGGTTTTCTAAAGAAACTGTAATTGACAAAAGGACAAAAAGGAAAAGGAAATTTTGAAAGGATAGAATAGATAATAGAAATAGCTACTCTTTGTAACACGTTTGAAAGAAAAGCATTTACGTATTTCATGCATGTTGAAAATCTTTTATGTTTTTATTGCTTTTATTTTCCTTTTGCTATTCTTTTCTCTTCTTTTCTTTTCTTTCTTGCAGTTTTTTGGAGGGATATCTTGCAACATTTGTGGAATCTGTCAAGTCATATCTCAAATGACGTCATTCTAAAAATAGAACAATATGATGTAAACATCAACAAAAACATAAAAAACAAGTTACTCAGATATCTATAACAGATTTTTAAAAACCCAAGAATGATATGATACGATCCCTTACTAAAAATAAAACCTTTATAATTTAGGTTTTTTTTCTGACAAAAAAGAAACTTTTGCCAAGAATTTTTGGGTCGAATTTTTGTCATGTCATGGTGTGACGTCAGAGAACTATCACATGATAAAAACACAGTGATCGATCCATTGATCAATGTTAGACTGTTATTTAAGCCTGCTTTGAGAAGCAGGTTTTGTAGTTATAGAGCCTCAAAAAAGAGGAACTTAGAATCGTCATGGCTTCAGTTACTAGTGAGAATATCGATACCACCGATAGTTCAAGGTAAAATTGTTTATTTTCTTTGTAAAAGGTTGCATAACGTTTGTTTATGTCGGCTGGCGCTCCGCCATGTTGACTTCGTTCGCGAACAAATCTTTACTGATTTCTCTTTTATTTTTTTCACAGTGTAGTTTCACCGAGTGAAGTAGGTTCTTCAAGACGGTGGTTTTCTTGGTGTCCTACTTCGGAAAGGCTTTTAGAGCTGGCTGAAGCTAGAATCTTAAAACGTAAGCTAATGTTAATGCAATGATTTTGTTTGGTCACGCAAATCTATGTACTTATTTGTACAACTTGTACTTTGTAAAACACATTTCATAAATGCTTTTATTGCCTTTTAGTATAAGTGTGAGAGATTTGAACAGCATAAAACAAGAAAAAAATACATTCTTAGCTTGCATTACATGTAAAAGACGCCATTTTCAAATCTTCCTTGAAGGTGTTTCAGCTTTGTTTTCACGATTTTCCCATATTTTAAACCATTTATTCATGATAATTACACACTATTTAGTAGTTTGCTTTACGAGAATTGAATATTTAATAGTACATTTTGGCTCAGTCCTCGTAAAATATTGCAAAAATAAAACCCAAAATTAGCTATAAGGTTTAGGCTATTTTCAACATTTTTTCCGAAGAAGACGTGGCCAATATATATCTGTTTCGTACAGATTATTTTTCCTTAAGCTTTACTAACCATAGACTTCATTCTGGTAACTTTTCTCAGATTTAAAAACACGATATGAAAAGAAATTTGTGCATACAGAGCAAGGACACGACATATGGACCATAAAGCTCAACCCCACAGCTAACAGTGTTCCCTTGGTGATGGTCCATGGATTTGGTGGAGGAGTTGGACTGTGGGTACTAAACCTTGACCATCTATCTAAAAATCGTTCTGTCTATGCGTTTGATCTGCTGGGGTTTGGTCGTAGCTCTAGGCCCCATTTTAGTACAGATGCCGAGGCTGCGGAGAAAGAATTTGTGGAATCAATTGAAAGCTGGAGAAAAGAACAAGGTTTAGAGAAGTTCATCCTGTTGGGACACAGTCTTGGAGGATTTCTGTCATGTTCGTATGCAATACAACATCCAGAGAGAGTAAAACATCTGATTCTAGTTGATCCTTGGGGCTTTCCTGAAAAACCTCCTGAAGATGAACTGAGAGGGTATCTTCCAGGTTGGATCAAAGTGCTTGGAGCAGTTCTGAGTCCTTTCAACCCACTAGCCAGCCTTAGGGCTGCTGGACCATGGGGTAAGTAATAAAGCCAGTAGGTTGATTATGGGTAATGATGTAGATGTTTGTCAACTAAGAACCTTTAAAAACATTGAGGAATGTGATGGAGGGACAATGTAAGCATGTTTACAAAAAAGCTGTGTTCATGCTTTTGGATGCTTGAGGTCTCTTAAATCAGACCCGTAGCTCATGACCACAGGGTATGTGGGGCTTGTTTTTGTGTGTGTAGTGGAGTGGGGATAATTTTCTTATTTTGTATTTCAAAAACTGAGGTCTCGTCACTATTTTTTAGGCCCTGCATTGGTACAAAGATTCCGTCCAGATTTCCAAAGAAAATACTTCAGTTTATTTCAAGATGATACCATTTTTAACTACATATACCACTGCAATGCACAAACACCAAGGTAGGAATGAGCAAGTTTATATGATGGCCAATCAGAGATCTCGATCTCCTTCAAATGCTGTCACACATGTTACATAATGAATTTGGGTGGGCGTGCATGGTAGTTCACATATCACACTGTAAGGACTGTAAACTATAGAAATTACCAGTATATCTGTCAGAACTTGCCAGAGTTTTTGGGTAAAGAGGCTTTGTATCATCACGTGATGGCAGCCATGACAGGAGGCAGGAACGATTGAATCTGGTCTAATCTGATTTACATGAGAAAGAATTCAGTTTCCCAGGGGAAAGACTCTATGGTTGTGCCTCTAGTGGTAACAGGGCATTCTTAGCCATTGCATTTGGTATCTTCTAAGATATTTTTGGTTATGAAGTGTCTTGTTTATGGAATTTTTGGATTATCCATTGTGTGGTCCACCAGCATATCTGAATTCTGGTTAAAGAGACCTTGCATATATAATTTGCTATGACAAAAACAAAGAATATATTTGGTATCATAGAGGGGAAATATTTTGTATATCGGTATCTTGGCACCCATCTGGCCAGGTTTGGAACTGTGTACAGACAAGTCATGTAGTGGTGTTCCCTTTCATAATAATAAATTATATCAATCAATTCTAACACTTTTTTCAATCTTTTTATTTAGTGGAGAAACAGCATTCAAGCACTTGAGTATTCCATATGGATGGGCAAAATTTCCAATGGTCAACAGAATAGGAAAACTGGAAAAACGGGTTCCAATCACTTTTGTCCATGGCGCAAGATCCTGGGTGGAAAATGAAAGTGCATATGCTGTGAAATACTTAAGACAAGACAACTATGTTGATGTGCAAGTGATAAAAGGTGCTGGTCACCATGTGTATGCCGATAGATGTGACAATTTTAATACAGTTGTAGACAAGGTATTTGAATTAGTAGACACAGCTGAACAAGTAGAAGACCCAGTGTTGCTAGAAAGTAGTGTATAATGTATATTAAGTAATACCTATTTAATTGGTTATAAATTTAATATGCAGATCTGGGAGGGGTTGCGTAGCAGTATGTTGTACGCTAGCCTCTCACCTCTGGGGTCTCAGGTTTCACTCCTGGACTTGGCATCACATGATTCTTTGTTTTTCCTCCTTTCTCAAAATGTTCCAATTCCATCTGTGAGTTAGTCATGCCCTTACGTTGATCAGCCCAGAGGATGTTTCATGGTATAGATAAGATTTGAAGTTTTGTTACACAGATCTGAGTTGGTCTGCGTGTAGCCCAAGTTCTAACTCTGGTTAATGAGTGCGTGAGCCACTTATGGCTATGCTGCAAGCACATGGAGTAATGCTTTCTAATTCAGCTACTGTGCTAGGTAATATTCTTTTCAGAGCCTCAACTTTGTGAGGCTACAGACCCCTTGCACTAATTTCCAACCTAGGGGTCAATACAAAAGAACTACTTTCTCTTGAGGATTGAAATCTTTTGTAATGTTAATATTTTTCATTGTTTAATGACCCCCAGGTTGGGAATTAGCACAAAGAGGTATACAGGGTACCTTTGACCTTAAAAAGGGTAGGGAAGGGTTGGGAGGGAGGAGGGCTGAGGGAAGGGGAATAAGGAGGCTCCAGTCCCCTACCCCAGTGTACCACTACACAAGCTTTTTTTACCCCCAATTAATAGTTTGGGGGTGGCTATAGGAATTTGCAGTATGGAATAATCGTTCAAAGATTTCAAATTTTTCTTGTAAAATAAGGCTTATAAAAAATGTAAATAGCCTACTTTTTTAAACTAAGTAAGGATTATGATGTAATTATAATAATTATTGTAATTATTTAAATTGTAAGATATTTTTCCTTCTCTTTTAATGACATTGTATATATCAGAATTCTGAATTTCTTATGGGAGACAGATAATCATTTTTGTATATAAATTATAATTAAGAGTACATTCACTAAAAGTCTACAATATTTTGCACTGTTGCGGTCAACATGTGTGGTCGACAAATGCCAAACTGTCGGCCATGCATTGGCCGACTATCATTAAGTACATGATTACCTCTTAAACCAATGGTCCAGTGTTTACAGCACTTTTCATAATTCTGCAACCTAACTTACTACAGGAATCTGGCATTTTGGCTTCCCTCAATCAAACTATGACCGGCTGAGTTCATTCCGATCTTGCAAAACTTGCTGTTGAGACATTTCTGCAACTCAACAGCCATTTTCAAGTGGAAATATTTTTATCGCTCCTGATCAGAATGCACTCAGCCCATCGTAGTTTGATTGCAGAAGCCAAAACAGCAAAGACCTAGAGGCAGTTAAGTTGCAGAATTATGAAAAGCGCTGTAAGTTAAGTTCTTGAAAATAATAGAATAAGTAATATAATCAAATTGTTGAGTATATACAGAGAAATTGTACAAATATATAAACTTCACGTTGCATTTAGAATGGAATATTTTATTTCACATTTATTTGGTGATCATTTGCATTTGCAAAATACACTTAGTTTAGTGTCAATGCTATTTAGTTTTATTTGTTAGAAACTCATTAAGTAAACCTAAAAATATCCTATTTTTAAGAGACGAGAGATGGGTCTGCTTTTGTGGTCAGTTCAGATAATAATAAGCAATACGACACCCAAATCAGTCTTGGCAGGGTATTGGTAGGTTGTCAGCAGGTTGTAGGTAGTATATCTCATAAGTTAACGGTATGCTGACAGTTGGCCAATAACCTACCAACACAGATTATATATGGGGTCGTATTGTTTACTATTAAGGTGATTTTATTTTTTTTAGAAACAAAGTCATATAATTAGTGACTTACAGTTAAAGTAAAACAAAAGAAAACAATAGAATTAGTGTCTACTATGTATAGACCCTTTTCAAATATGGTGCCGATGACGTTAAACAAGGAAAGATCCTGGGATGTCCCAGATGTTATGAGTGAAACCTTGATGTTTTGACTCTTCTGAGTTCATGTAGACTGACATATTATTTCAGATTTTTTCATGTGGAGTTCTCTTTTGAAGGTTTTCCAACCATCGAACCAATGATGTACGAAATAGATAATAAGACGGCCAATCCTCATCTGATGTCATCAGCGCCATATTCGAAAAGGGTCTATGATTATGCTTACCGATACTATTTTTTCATGAGTCAAGTAAAATCTCTCTACTGGTATGACATATAGTATGCAGTTTATATTCAGTTTATATCTGTTAGTAATTAATTACTGTAAATAAGAATGGTAATTAATTTTAAAGTACGTAATTTAACATTGAGATTTTCCAAAAAATAATTTTTTCAATTTATTATTTCATCATGTATATTCTTTATATGATAGAGTGCGAACACAGGCGCCAGAGTCTCCTCCTCATTTGGAGTAAAACTAACGCTTTATTTTGTTTTCAACGGTCAAACTGCTTGAGTAGCAAAGCTGACCTTTAGTAGTGAATAAACATCTAGCTCTGATTTCAATCTCGTGATGTTAGTCTGTTTAATATTAAGAACCGATGGTAAGTCACTCGGAATTAATCAGTAACATACTTAACAGGCCCCCGAAGGAGAGAAGTTTTACTCCAAACATGGAGGAGACTCTGGCGCCTGTGATGCAAACACATATTCGTGAAAACATACACTAACTATAGAATTATGAGCACTAAATCTTACATCCCATTTGTCGTTAACAGTTTTAGAGACACTGAGTCCATTAAAGGCTCAGATTTCCGGCCGTCAGGGTTACTTAAGTGATGGCAATATCCCAACAGCTTGAAATCTGAGTCCATCAGTGCTTTTCATAAGTTTCTGACCTCAACAACTTCCAGATGTGTGGACTTTGGACTCATTAAAATTCAATTGTAAATTAGATTAATTTATATTAGTATAAATACAAAGGTGATTATACAAAATCGCGCGCTCTGATTGGTTTTCTATCTCGGATTATCAGCCGATAATCACCTTTTCGGACAAAATGGCTGTCGCGCTTTTAAAAAATAAAATATTTTCACTTTCAATGTTGTTTCCTTCTTTCTTTTTTGAAATAATCACCTTTTTATTTATACTAAAACAATTATTCACCTCAGGCTCAGTGATTATCGATGAATATTTACCTCGCAGCTCGAAGACTCCCCGCTCGGTAAATATTCATCGATAATCACTTCGCCTTCGGCGAATAACTGCTAATTATCCACCTCTCATTTTATACTGCCATATGTGTACCCTGCAAGCAAAGATTATTTTTCTTCCCCATAGGTATGAGTAAAACAGAAAAAAGATCTCTGTAAGCAGGGTACCATATGTGTAGACATAATACCATGGTGTGAGTCTGTAGGCTGTCAATAGTCTTTATAGTCTGTAAGCTGTCTTTATACCTTGTGTTCTGATACTTCATTGAGGGGGTCCCATAGCTTGCCCTGGAAGGATGTTTCTTGCCTTGTAATAGTCTGTCAGCTGTTGTGGCACCTCTGCTAGGACCTCTCTTGCAAGAGCAGCTGAGCTGAGCTGTGCAGAGGAATACTGAAAGTGAATATGTAGTCCTTAATCCCACATCTTGTTGGAAATCTCTAGCTTGAAAAGTTTTCATATTTACAGAGTATTTTTGTTCATGGTGAAAATAAGCACCATCCCCTCCCCCCTGGAGGCATATAAGGAAAACACTATAGTAGAGTACAAACAGTATATCCGTGAAACATACTAAATAGTACTATTTCGAGCAAACTCTATTGTTTTCTATTGTTTAATTAGCACTATTTTGTATTATTTAGTAATTTGTATTTCACGGATATATTGTTTGCACTCTAACACTACAGTAGGGATATAAGAAATGGTTAGTAAAGGGCTTTTGAAAAATATCCATATACTGTAAGTATATCCATCATTAATACAACAAAAATGAATAAATGATCTAGTTCAATATTCTAGTACATTTATACTTACATTTTTAAACTTTCTGTAAGGGACAAATTGTACAATATCCCTTTGAGCCACTCTCCCTCTTGATCTCAATCTGAAAATTTTCAAAATGGGTTTGAACACACTTTTAAGTTTACATGTTGAAATATGTAAAAGGAGTAGTGTATTTTATGATATTGATTTCTAACCAAAGCTCCAGAAAATCACAAAAAACTAGAGGTTAAAGAACATGTCGGTACTAGGCTGCTGTGGCATCTACATGTATGGTATATAATTACTATTCACTGCCCAAGTCTATTGTTTTCTCACTGCATTATATCAACCAGTTGACCTTCAGAACAAACTCAAGGTCAACCAATCAGAATTGAGGATTTGACATCGTATTTTGATTAGCATTTCCCATTATTCTGCCAAGAGAATTTATGAAATATGAGTTCTTCCTTCTTTAAATTAATTGCAAATGCTAGTTTGACTGATGGTGGAATTTTATTTCAATCAACAAGAAAAGTCTACATTGTATACTGCTAACCAAAAATAGTGACCCATAATTCCTTTCGGGGAAGGTGATCAACTCAGCTGCAACGAATGCTGAGAGCAAAATCATACGACATGCTACAATATTGCCTCAGTAATTATCTATTAAATCTCAGACCGTGAAGATCTATGTACAGTATTGTTATTGAAAAGAACTGTCACGAAGAAAATAAATAAGAAATGACTTACAATCCATCATCGCTATCAAGTTCTTCCATCATTTGGAAGTCTGCGCCTCCAACACCAACTATTATGATTGACATGGGTAACGATGAGGCCTCAACAATTGCTTCCTTAGCCTGATCCATGTCTGTTATCACACCATCAGTAAGAATGAGTAGAATATAATAATTCTGGAAATAAAATCAAAATCAACATGTGAGTTGAGTGTTGTGTGTCATAAATAGCGAATGTCGTGGTAGTGAATGTGGAGTGAACTTCACAGAGCTAGAAGAGCCGTTTACTGGGAGTGATGGTGATTGGAAATTTCATTGACAGAAGCCAAAAACCCAGACTAGTTGTCTGGGTCGCGTAATTATGAAAATGGGTGTAACAACCCATGATTTCTTTAAGTTACTCACACTTGCTTGTGGTGTCTGAGCAGCAGATCTTGCAAACAAGGCAACATTATTGATGATTGGCGAGATGTTGGTTGGTCCGTACAGTGTAATACGAGACACACTGCTTTGGTATGCTTGAATTATACCTTGGAGACCTGCATAGATATCAATAATTGAAACAAAAAAATAAACAAACTAGTTCACTATAGTCCCAGAGCTGGGGCAGAGGGAGTGGGGTGGGGGCTCTCATTTCAGTGATCATATAGCTTAGATAGTATGTGCACTCTGATTGGTCAAGAACTGTGCTGTATTTAGTGAATAGAGCATGGCTGCTGATGATATCCATATGTACTCCAGCTTTGCAAAGAAGTGGAAAACAGCATTGGAAACTACAACTTACAGATTTTACTTTCTAGGTATATGATAAAGCAATTAAATATAGCTTTGCTTATCTTCCCACTTCTTTCATGGTTACATCATTTCCTGCATGCTATATTACTGAACGAATCACAGAAAAAGCTGTTTTATTTCCTAATAGACCCCTTGCAGCACGTCGGAATGCAGCTCAATTTGGAGGGCAAAACAAAAGAATTTTAATCCCCTGAGAATTGGAACCTATTTTGACGTGCTGCAAGGGGTCTATTGTTGAACAGTGACAAAATATAAGGAGCCAGGGAAAATCTGTCTGTTACAGCCTGGATTCGAAAGTTTGTAATGGAATCTTGAGGGAAGGAGTGGACGGTGGATGAGAGGAAAATAATACATACCTTGGCAGTATGGGTTAGTGTGGTTGAAATTCAATGCAAACTGGTGAGAAACCTAATAAACAAGAAAATACTAGTTTTAACCAATTGATATGAAAATCAAAACTTATAATAAGTAAAACAATTGCAACATTTAATCTCCCTCATAAAACAAAGGTGATGCGTGAACTAAAATATAAGTTGTTGTTGTTAAACTTGGTGTGAAGTAATGATCCAAACTTGACTAGACAAATTACAAAATACAAGCTCATTTTAAATTTTATACATAATGGTAATTATTCTATTAAAGAATATTTGAGTTTGTAAACATACTTGGTTGTCTGGGGGAATTTTTGCACCAAATCCAAAAGAAGGAAATAATTTGTCACTGAAATTGTATAAAACACAGAAACATCATCCATCCATTCAATAATGAAACCACCCATCACCCTTACATGTATCTAACCATCATTCTATTCACCTTACCCACCCACCCAACCACCCCACCATCTACCCGACCATCCATTTATCCACCCATCTATCCACCAACCCACCCAAACACCCCACCATCCTATCATCTATCCATCCATCCTTTCATCCATCCATTTATCCACCAACCAACCCACTCACCATCTACTCATCTATCCGTCCATCCTTTCATCCACCCATCTATCCACCAACCCATCCAATCACCCCACCATCTACTCATCTATCCATCCATCCTTTCATCCACCCATCTATCCACCAACCCATCCAATCACCCCACCACCCACCACCCACCCCACCATCTACCCGACCATCCATTTATCCACCCATCTATCCACCAACCCATCCACCTGCCCCATCATCTACCATCTATCCATCCATTCATCCACCCATCTATCCACCAACCCACCCAATCACCCCACCATCCTATCATCCATCCATCCATCCTTTCATCCATCCATTTATCCACCAACCAACCCACTCACCATCTACTCATCTATCCATCCATCCTTTCATCCACCCATCTATCCACCAACCCACCCAATCACCCCACCATCTACTCATCTATCCATCCATCCTTTCATCCACCCATCTATCCACCAATACATCCACCCACCCCACCATCTACTCATCTATTCATCCATCCTTTCATCCCCCCATCTATCCACCAACCCATCCAATCACCCCCAACTCATCCATTCATCATTCCATCCACCCACCTCACCGTCCCTTCATTCATACAACATACCTGTCATAATCCTGTATGATCTCTCCGACTGACATCAAAGCTTGCATGTATTCATTGGGTGCGTAGGGATTCATGTAATGCAGTGATGTGGATTGTGTTGGTTTACCATTTGATGCTGTGAAATCTATTGCAACCTAAGTCAGATAATATTGTTCAAATCAGTGAATGGAAATTTAGTCTGCCCCTCCCACCACACTCCCGTCCCCCCCCCCCCCCCTACACACACACTCTCCAAGCAAACTTGACCTGCATCAATGTAGTATACTCAAATTTAAGAGTGGATTGGGATAAAATAGAAAGAAAAAATTAAGTAACTACTCACTGTAAAATTGAGCTGACATCCTCCTTTAATAAAATCCAGAAATGAAGGTAATCTGATGACCTACAGACATCAAAAACATGTACAGTGATTATGTTTGGCAGAAATGACAAGAACAGCGAGCTGCAGCAAAGGACAAAAGAAGGTGGAAGAAAAATGTGGAAGAATGATGAAGACAGGTGAAAACTAACAACCAAATATAATATCTAGTGCCATAATTATGCTGGAAAAAACTGATGGCTTCCTCAGGTGAATCAAGACCTTGATGGTTGCCAAGGGAGATTCTAGACCATTAAAACACTAATAGACCTTTTCGGCTTGGGTGTAATGTTTTCCCATTTCAGACCACATGTCATTCCCCAGAGTATCATTTCATTGTTTAATGGTTGCACATGAGAAGACACATGAATATGGATACAACTCAAACAAAGAATCTTATTCTCAAGAGAATGACAAGTGGTCTGAAATGGGAAAACATTACCCCCAAGATGAAGAGGTCTATTACATTTGACATTACTTTCCATTACCTTGCAAGATGAGAGAAAAACAATACCAGAGTTCTTGTAAGATTTCTTTTTCCTTTGTTTATGCTCATTGATACAAGGCCACTGCAGCTGTAAAATCAAAACCAAGTTCTAAGATATTAAGAATATAATTTCCAGAAACAAAATCTTGGCGAATTTTCTTTCATATTCAAATTTGTGTTTCAATCCTCAGTAAAACAATATTGGTGCAAATGAATTGAACAAAAGAAAGTAAGCAAGGGATTCTGGTAGTAGAGGTTAATGATGCCATAAAGCAAATGTCCTATTCTAAGAAATTGATAATGATTCCAAATAAATGACATCATTTCTGTAATTACAGGTAACCTTTTCTGAAGGCTAGTGGGATACCTTTAGAAAACCACAGGGAACCAAAATAAATTACATTATTTAAATTGTGTATTACCTCTGATGTCATGCTGCTCATTTCTCTCAAGTTTGTAGTGAAGGATCCTATCAGGTCATGTGAGCCATCATTATCCCAGTCATAGCAGGTTATCTAGTGTTATACAATAATGCTAGTTAATAAATAATAAATAAATAAATGGATTAACAGTGGAATCCAGTTACAACTGGTAAGTACTTCATTTAGGTTTAAAAACTCAAGAACAGCTCCTCAGATGCCCTATCAACCAACTGTCAGCCATGGTCAATCCACATCCAACTGTTTATCCATTGACAGTCCACCGTCACCCAGCCAGGCTGGATAAAATGAACAGGCCATTGAGCTGAGCAAATGCAGCCCCATTTTGACCGACTAAACAAAAAAATCACTAAGAAATGGAGATATTCATCAACCCTGAGTCCTCCTACAATATGAAAATCGGCAATTTTGTGGCCAACAATTTCTAAAAAAAATACTACCTACCAGTTGACAAAGAGCCATAAAATGCTGACAGGCTGTCAACAGGGTGCACATCTGGGGTGCAGATCTTGCACTTTACCCTTCAGTTAGGGGTCAGCCATTAGAGGGTGGGGTGGGGGAGGGGCTGGTACAAATAGGGGATGGAGAAAAGGGGGCATATATATTCATGTAGCTAAAAATGTGTGTGTGTGAATATAGGCTTGCATCTAGCTGGGGAGGACAGGGTATGAAAAAATGTGAATCATGGGGGGGGGGGGGGGGGTAGGAATATATAATTTTGCCCCAGCCCCCAGTCCCATTCCCCCTCTAGATAATAACTTCAGTATGAGTGAGAAACATACTGGTGGTCAAAGTAAAAAGTTTCATACTGTACCAACATCATTAATTATATCAATGAAATAATGGATTAAAAACAGTATACTGTAAGTTACAAACCTTGATTATTCTATCATAATCGTTATTGCACAGCTGTCTGACAGGAATTTTTATTTCCTTCCACCTTGGATTCAGATTGTTCTGCACTACCTGTAAGTTAAACAAAGTGGCCAACAGCCAAGGGAACTTAGCAGTGACAATAAATACATCAATTTCACCCAAGGACCAACTCACGCACACAAAATGACTAACACATAAAATTGTCCATCATGTGTAGCATTGTGGGTAGCATGGGTAGAGTACACTGCTAATGCATCGGCTTTCACCACTGTGGTTCCAAAGGTTTGGGTCACTGATGTGAGCCCAGCGGACACCATATGTGAATTGCACATTAGTAGCATTCCACAACTTGTTACCTGAGACTAGACTCATCTCTTATTGGTACTGGTTATTTGTTGGTAATTTTGTTGTAATTAAAGTCTGTAGTAAGCTACAAAATTAATATACCTCTGTTCTGTGGACAACAGCAAAACTTCCATCTTCTTTGGCTCTAGCAAACTCCAAGTATGGATCTGATTTCCCGAAGAAATCCTATGAAAATCAAAATGAAGGTAGACTCCTTTTTATAAGTAAACTTTTTTAAGTGTTAATTTTATCTAATTACAAGTTATACGTAAATAAGTATGACATATGAAAATATGATATATGAAAATTTACTTTTTTATCCAACTTGCTTGCTCTAAATGTCATATTGACTTCATCATTACTACCAGACACTTCTTCTGCTGTTATCTAAATAAAGGCAACAAAATATTAAAATACTTAGATGATTGAAGTCTAATAAAGTTATTACAGCACTGAGATTGTAAATTTATAAGATATTGAGGGGTGTTCGAGGAACCAGGTAACCGGCCCTCCCCTTGGGTCACATAAGATCATTGACAAATATTTTAACTTTATTCCTAATACACCATCCAAGTTGCATATCATAAAGCTATATCCAGGTTTCCTTAATGAAATTTTGATGTAAGTGGTAATTACTGATGCATGATTCATGGATGGAGGCTCAGATGTATTTGGTAATGGGGCCGGTTGTCTAGGTTACAGATACATTACAGCATACATCTCAGTTTTTTTACTTACAATAATGGATCCAGCTGGCTTTCCTGAAGGGATTTTGAGAAGTTGTGTGTACGTAGCAGATGAAACTAACTAGAAGCACCAATAAAGAACACCATTAGATTAATGAAATTTATATAACACTTTTGTGTATGGGTATATGAGGCAAAAGAAGTTACACAGTCTGTCAAAGCAAGTGATATAAACCTAGCAAAGAAAGTCAGCTGTTACCGGTATATTCATGAACTGATGGAAAGCTGTTTTTTAAAGCTGATGGAAAGACATTTTTTAATTATCTTACAGAAAGAAATATTCTATAGTAAGAAAAAATGCCTCACAGTTTTCAAATGCTGTTTTCTTACACATATTTTGCAAAGCAGGCTGTAAACATGAAGATAGTGTCAGCACAATCTTCCATTCATTGTTTTTTTGCGAAATAAAACAATGCAAAATGTGATGTGAAATGTGATGCAAAACACGATGCGAAACATATCATGATGATGTAAAACATGATGCAAAACGGATATTTTTTATGAATTAAAACTTAAGCTTACTTAATGTTTACCATATTTTGTATGATATCAGTTTAAGCTCAATAGTCTTTCAGGCTAAGCTTATATGTATCTGTATCATGTTCACATCACGTTTTGCATTGCATTTTGCATCATGTTTTGCATCACGTTTCACAACAAACAATAAGCCATTCATTTATACAGCACTTTCTTGACCAATCACAGCATGTATATCAAGGTGACAGTAACCTGGAAGCAGATAACTTTATGACCAGCCGACATGTGTCGGTTGACAATCACCTGACAATCAGCCATGTGTTGGCTATAACTATTGGGCATGCGTTGGGCTGACTATTGATCAGCTATGCATGTCAGCTGCTCATAAAGTACATGCTTACCCAAAGTGACTATAGCTGGGTTTCACTTGACATCATTTCCTGTCTCATGCAGAATGTTCCTCAGCTGAATCACAAGTTTTCAATAGAATTCTTTCTGGTTGACAGCACATGTTGGTCAGTGTTTGACCACCATTTGGAGCAGATAATGAGATTCAAAGACTTTTATCAGCTGATTGAAACCCAGCTATACTTGTAATAATATGATTTCCGATTAAACAAGTGTGACCTACCTGTCCCAAAGTACATTCCATTTCACCCAAGAAATCAGCACTTTTCAAGCTACCTCTTGGACTATCAATGTCATATAAAATGAACTTTAACTTCTGCAGTTCTTCAAAGAAATAATCTACCAAAATAGCTTTGGAGAAATTAGGGTTTAGAGAGTTTTCCACCCTTTCAGTTCTTCCAACCTGCAGTGGATCATACAAACATCTTTAATGAATACTCTGTATTTTGTATAAAACTATGTATAATACTTTTTTTGTCTGCATAACTCTTAAATTCATATTGACTTTTCAACATTTGGTTAAGAAAGTTGATAATAATTAAAGTTAAATCTAACTGGCTCAGACCCATGCCACTTTTAATACTTTCCAAAAGGATAAAGCCCTCCAAAAATATCAAGGAATGAAATTATTCAAAAAATAGTTTTAACGACGCTAAAGTAGAATACTCAAGCTGAAACAATTAGGCTTAGTATTAAACATACTAGCTTACCTCCTCCCATCTGTTATCCTTCAAGATCATCACAACACACAGTGGATCAGACTTCGACATAACATCCTTGTCCAGCAGATTCTTACAAGATATATTAAGCTGTACTTGTGACATACACTGTGTTTGAGTTGGTGCCGAAGGAGTGACTGGATAAGGAGCCGTTGCTTGCATCTTGGAAAAGGAAATGCTTCACTGCCTTGGGTCAAGCCTCAAAGTCTTGCTTTACGAGGGTAAGCAGAGATTTGACAAATGTCGATCTGGGAGAGACTTTCTTGTTCAGCTCCTAATACAGCTAGTAAAAGAGTTTTTAGTCTTTCAAAATGAAAGCTATCTGGGAAAAAAGTCAGTTTTCGAAACAGAAAATGAGCTCTACGGATATGCTTGTGATGATAAAATTAAAGGAAGCCCAAAATAATTGAGTCCACGGCTCCTCATGCCAGCGGAGTTATATTGAAATTCACAAACTTTATTTTAAATTTGATTTTATATTATAATTTAAGTTTTCTGGAAAAAAAATCAATTTAAAATCAAGAGCCGATAATAAAAGGTTAAATCTCAAGCACCTGATTTTGCGAAAAAGTTATCTTCATCCAAGATGAAAACCAGTTGGGCTGAGCCCACATGACACCGGGCTGCGGTGAATCCCATGAGTGGAGAGGAATCCAAGATGGCGCAGTTCTTGGGGACGGTGATCGGAACAAAAATGGACAAAACTGCTAAGGTTTTGGTCACTAGGATGGTTTTACATCCCGTTATTAAAAAGGTAAGGGTCTTGATTTTGTATTTTAAGGGTTATACTAAATTGTTATTGCTTATTATCGTTATTTTTTGGATGCCAAACTTGGAACTGTTTGAACCAGTAAGCTTTTTACATTCACACGTGCATATAGATAAGTTTACTCAAATATTTGGATAATTCATAAAATTGAGTTAGTATGCTCTCATTGGTCTTAATAGCGGAATTTAAGACAAATGAGGATAGTTCTGTTATAACTTTTACAACAGTTGATCACACAACAGTATGATTTTACCACAGGAAACCCACACTACAACATTTAAATACTTTTATTTATTTTGTAGTATTGGAATAAAAGGAAAGTCTACTTTGCACACGATGAGCAAAATGAATGCACAAGAGGAGATCTTGTTAGAATCAAAGAATGTAGACCCTTGAGCAAGATGAAGTCATTCCTTGTTGAAGAAATTGTTGAAAAAGCACAAAAGGTGGTTGATCCCGAAACAGGAGAGGTTAAAATCCAAGATAATAGAGAGTAATTTGCCAAGAAAAGGAAACTACAGTACACAATAAACAATGTTCTGAAACAGAACAGATTATATACAAGTGTGAAAATTTGCAAGGCATGGCAAACATTGTTATCAAGGATATGTGCAGGATTTTCCATCAGGGAAGGATTCAAGATCTGCTCCAGCAAGAATTATGATTATAATTGAAGAACATTTTCAAAAGGTCTTGAAAGCACTGAGAAGAGCACAACACAATTTCATTCTGTCTTGTAGTGATAAAAGCACAGGATAGTGCTAAGACATATTTGCAAAACTAAAATGTGTTGTGTTTTCTCTTAAAAATAATTATATTTGAGTTTTGTACAAAATAAAGCATTTTCTCTGACATAAAACAGTTGTAGCTGATATCTAATAAGGTGAAAATATGGGACATAATTTAAGAGGAATGAATCTTAATTAATAAAAAAAAAGACCTAAACAAACACTGAGAATCTTAAAGGTTGAAATGCAGATCAAGAGTCCAAAAATTATGAGCATGAAACAGAAAACTAATTTGAACCATTTTGCAAATATTTGCCAAAATTTGTATTGGACAGTTGTGCTCTAAAGACCTTGACAGCTTGACAGGTTGTATAAACATGTTTTTGAAAGCTATTGGGCTACCTGTGTAGCTAAGCCACGTGATATGAGTTGTTTTCCCGCCATTTCTTGATTTCCCTCGACGCGCGCGCGTTACCTTAGTTGGTTCAAATGCCGCCATGTTTTTCCTTCGGGAAGCTATCTTCGTCCATCTTCGTAATGATTTCCAAGCTAATATACTCATACTAAAATCCGGAATATTTTTTAAAAGTATATTCTAAGATCTTATTAAGAATAGTGAAAGAATTTTGTCATGGTTTGTAGCAGTATTCTTTCGCCGTGGCCGTAGAGTTCTTACACCAAGTAAACGTGTCACTCCTTCGTCAAAAAGACAAAGTTTACGAGGTAAGCCCATGCAGTTAAGTTATTTAAGAACTTACAGTTGAAACACTTGTCGGTTAAGAGTTTATTACATTTTTGAAGAACAATCTACTAACTTTTCCATTTTTTGTTTTTGCATACTAAAGCATTTTTCTTTTAAAACAGCAAGGATTTGGAATAATCAGATAAGAATAATGTCTGAGTGGGTTCGATGTAACTCTTGCTGTTCCAAGCCTGGTAATAGGAGGTTTTATCTAACAAATTGTGGACACTTATTTTGCGAAGAATGCATAAAAGGTTTGTAAACGGTCATGTCGTCATGTGCATAATTCGTGCACTTCTACGCAAGCTAACGTTATGCTCATATTTACCAGAAAACCCAGAAAGCTGTAAGCTTTGTAAAAATCCCTGCAAATCGATTATGTTAACATCTCAGGTGAGTAAGATTACGTTTTTTTTTTATTTGTTCTAGTTATTCGCTCGCTTGATACCATGATAACATGATAACAGTTTATTTCAATAAACGTAAACAAACCACGTCAGGCTGCGAAGCACTTGTCCTTGTTTCTTCTGTAAAAAATGTGCATGGAGGGATAGGCCACGGGGATTTTAGCCTTTCCCTTTCCAAAAATAGTTTGAAACTGGGACAAAAACTGATGCAACAACGCTGTTTCCCTAAATGAATACAAAAAACTCTCCTCCCTCTGCCCAATCAAACTCTAGATCTGCTCCGGGAACCCTGTGTATGGCTTTTAAACACAGCATACAACAACACTGATCACAGAACTAAACCGAACTACATTTGGTTCAGTCGTTATCATTTTGTTTGTCAAGAACTAGCACTAGCGTAGTAACATTTTCGAC
Organism: Anthopleura sola; assembly: GCA_023349425.1. Taxonomy (NCBI): domain Eukaryota; kingdom Metazoa; phylum Cnidaria; class Anthozoa; order Actiniaria; family Actiniidae; genus Anthopleura; species Anthopleura sola. The sequence goes on along the minus strand of JALHLI010000037.1, from coordinate 460,316 downwards.
AAAACACCGTGGCGCAGTGGGATATAAAGACGTTTTATACAGCCTTCTAAATGGCGTCGAGATGTATTGGTTGGCTTCATTCTTATATAGATTTGCATGTTCTTTAGATGAAGCCTGAAGTTGAAGAGTATTTTATGGACATTCCTACACTCTTGAATCGACAGCAGAAAAAATTATTACAGGTTAGTATAAAATAGTAGAAAACAGTATATCATGGAATTGCTGAATCCACTGAATTTCAATACCATATCCCATGGGAAGATTTAGGATTTTGAGTGGGGGGTTCACAAAAATAAGAAGATGCACCTTTTTGCAACTTACAAGTCTATAAAACCGTTATTCCAAGTTAGAAATAAGGGTACACAGGCAACCTGTGCACGACCTCTCCCTAAATCCGCCACTATAATGATTCCTGCAAGAATACTGCATAAATACGCACTGTGAAAGCTGTAGCCGGCTTCAATTCTTCGGAAACAGCTTATCAATTATTTCTTGTCTGTCATACTGTATCAGTATCATAAGAACGTTTGACTTTGATTCCTTAAGGTATACGAATTTCAGCGCAGCCACTGGAAAACGTTCGTTTCTCTTCACGATAAACAAGTAAGTTTTCCCCACATTTTGGCTCACCCTAATTCATCCAGTTGCACCTTAGTTCTCTGGCGATGAAACATTTTGTATTTGCACCAAGTTTGCCCGCCTAGAGTTCGTCTTGTACAACTACTTGTTTAAGCCTTCACCTTTTCGTTGCCTGCGTCATGGTGACACAAAGGGATCGTCCCCCTAGCAGTCCCCCTAATTTGCATCCAGTTAGTTCTTTTCGTTAGAACATATTTCGCATGACTACAAAATGATCCATTCACGGCTTGTTTATGGTACGAAGACGGCTTTTGAATCAAACACAGTGCGTGCAGGAGATCTCTGCTCATCCGATAAAAATGCCTGAACACCGCACACGGTCAAGGCACGGCATTTACGACTTGAAAGGGAATCACGGGATGTCTACAGTTGCATTTGCATCTATTACTGTATTCACTTTCATCTATTCATTTATTAATATTGCAAAAAAAAAAATAATTTTAAGGAATCTAATATGGAGAAACTTCAAAAGAGACTACCTCATTTGATGGAATTAGAAAGGTATATCATTAATGTATATATGATGTATATATTATGTGAGAATTAATTGACGTTGAAATTGAAGTTAACTCTTTATTTTATCGCATGACCTTTTGGCGAACATCGCGCATTTTTACCACATTTTCTATTTTGTATTTTTGAAGAGAAATCCTTAAGCTTCGTGAAGAAAATAATTATTTAAAAAGGCTGCTATCAGAAGGAACAACGTTTAGTCCTGGAACAAACAAAGTACCATCACCTGGGATATCTTTACGAAGAGGAGGTAACATTTCTTCTAAAGCTGTTTTGGACTAATCATATAGACCCCTTGCACTAAATCCCTCGCCGGGAACCAAGACAAGCAAAGACATCAACGACAAATTTTTTGATCCACAAGAAAGCAGAAAAATCTCTTTCTTTGACCTCCATGTGCTAGCGGTCTATATAGATAATAAAAAAATTGGATCAAGCTCTATTCTTTTCCCTCTCTCTTCTTGAAACTCAGGTATTGCCAGCACCCAGTCACCTACTCCATATTCCAGTTCACCCTACAGTCGAGTAGTAACAACCACGTAAGTGTTGTACTAAGGCACGTCATTGCACGGTCATACGGTCATTGCCCCTTGCGTTTTTTTTCCCGTAACGGCTTTGCGAAGTAATAAAGTAGAGACACAATGACTTCCACTGATCCGTTGACCCACAGGTAGACCAAGCTATTACTGACCGCTATTTTAGAACTCCATGCTTATATTTGGTCTACTGAACTCAGCAGCGTTGATTTAGAACCAATAAGGCGTGATTTAGTTTCTTTTCGTGGTATTTATTCATCACCCATATTTCGAGCTAGGACTAACTGCGCTAAACGAATAAAATGCTTGAGATTGTCTTCCTATTTCAATTATGCCAATCATATTTTGCCCGTAATTAATTCGTCTTTCATTGTTCGGCTTCAGTCCTCAACAAGATGCATCAAAACGTTGGCAGGTAAGAAGATGAGAAAAAAGAATTTCCTAATTTCCCTGTTGTGACAATATCCGTATAATCAATTTATGATCGACTTCCAAATCACCACTTTCTATTTAGTCTCAGTTACCGCGCACTCCAGCGGGTCCATCAAGGCTAACTGTGCGCACACCTCCTTCAAACGGGATGATAGGTAAGACTATTCAAATTTTCCTGTAAACGCTTTAGCCTGGTGTAGTCAGCTGGTATATTACAACCTATTAAAGCATTAATACCCAGTACCTAAAAAGGTCTCTCTTACACAGGGGGTATTTCACGGCGTACTCCTTCTCCACTCTCTCAACGCCCAGGATCAGCAGGCAACCTACCTGGATCAATAATAAGGTAAAAGAGTGCCAAATATCTCAGGTTATTACATTAGGTGAATGATTGGATTTTCAAGCGAAAATGTATGGGATCTTAACACATGGACCATTTCTCGCGCGGCAGCTATCAGTATTGCAGTGAACAATGGAATTCCCCCCACGTAGAATTGCATTCAAGCGCTTCAGTATGAGGCTGCGTGGGGCGAAACCTGTGATCAAGGTCCTTGGTGCGCACGCAACTGCTGCTTGTTTGACAGGTCAGTCCGGTTTTCTTTCCGTGATGCAAAACAACAACAACAAAAATCACAAAAACAATAACAAAAACAAAAAATATAAATAATCATATATTTTAATTGCACCACTGTTGCTTGTTTGACAGGTTAGTCCAGTTTTCTTTCCATGACGCAAAACAACAACAACAACAACAACAAAATACAAATAATCATATGCATTATTAGACCCCTAAACTCATGACGTTTCATACCTAAATTACCACAATTCTTTTCAAAATCTCTTGTCATATTCAAATCTTAAAACTCCTTTGAGAATACCAATATAATAGTGAAAATTAGCACAACGAGAAAGCTACCAAAAGGGATTCTGGAAGTGAAGGTATAAAACGTCATCATGCTTGAGCCCTATTGCACCACTTCCATCGAAGTAACTTTTTTTCTCATAGAATGGCGTGTAGCCCTGGACAACAAGAACCCGTCACGCCGACCATGTATAAAGCAGCGGGACCACACAATTTTTCACCAATGGTTGTAAACTCACCCATGTCACCATCAAGGTTAGTAGATGTTTCATTTGTACCAACTCAAACAGCTGTTAATACAGATATGGTTATATATGAATCTGTTTTATTGAAATATTTACACACGTTCACAGACGATTTTACCTCCCTTTCGGATTCCTTTTCCAATTCTTCGATTGCAACTTACGTCATCGCGGTCATGTTGGTGTTTTTAACAAAAGATTTATCATTGGCTCTCACCAACATGGCCAACATGTCCTTTTCAGTGGACTCTCTTGCGAATTCTTGCAATCCATCTATTTCGTGAGAAAAGTAAGCTGTACCCATCTGTCTGGAACTGATAACTGATGTAAGAAGTACCAGGTATACTTCCATCCCCTACAATTCTCATGAGAATAAACGGACAAAATACGTGGCGGTGATGTTGCTTTGCATGGGAAGAGAAACGAAGTCCAGCGGGCTATTGTTAAAAAAAAATCAAACTCTTATGTGTTATTTATCGTTATTATTTAAATTCTTTAGTACCAACAAAATTGGATCTTGGACCTCATCACAATCGCAAATATCATCTAGTCACAGTCACCACATACCTAGAATGAGCACATCAGGTGAGAAATATTTAGCACCCTTTACCTGTAACCAATGCAAGCATTGACTATACTTATCTTTTTGATACACACAGCGGCTGTTTCAAAGAGGTTTGTGAAGGTTTTGTTGGATGTTGCATTCCATGCTCGAAATGCACGAATGCACTATGGGTGATGTGAATGGATTCAGCGAGAGGTCACAACAATATTTTCTTTTGTGCTAATATATTTTCATGTGATATGCAACAAAACCGTCACCAACCTTTTTTAAAATAGCTGTATCTCTGGTAACGTAGGCTTGCCACAGGTGGCTGATTTATCAGTGTCATGTCATAACCTTCCAATTCTTGTTATTACGCGTTAATATTGCTGCTAAAGTCATCAGTTGAATGGCCTAATCAAACATATTGCGAAATTTCCCCGGAAGTCGATTGATGGGGGAAAGCTTATTACCCCGACCGGGCTGATAACGTATCTAAAAACGCGCTAACACACGTTGTAACAATGCGCACCGCGCAATATTGCAGGCAAAGTTGCTGAAGTAAGATCGTTTTCTACTTCAGCAACATGGCTCGCAACATCGATTGCCTGCAACATTGCGCGCAGTGTTCAGTGCACATTGTGTTCGTAACCAAGGGTTACCCTAAGGCATATTCTTTCCAAACTTACAAAACAGGTGGGGAGACATGTACATCGCATTCCAGTCAACTAGATCCCGCACGACGTCAAATTCAGGTAAAGTTTTAGATTGCTGTTGGTGTGCAATGGAAATTCAAATCATGTCGTGTTATTCAAAATTTTGAGCTTTTTTCAATCCTTTTGAAGTGACTTTCTCCCCCTCTGTCGGTTTTTGTACATAAATTTACCACTTTGTCATTTACAGCTTCATTATCAACCAAGAACCACACCCCACCTCAGAGCACCCTATTTGTAAGTATCACGGAGTGTTCAAAGTAATGATAGGGATTTTGCACCATCAGGTGCGGGCAGCTGGCCATGCTAGATGGCAGAATGATAAAATCTCTCTACTGGGGAATTTGATTCTTTCTATTGTAAAACGATTGTATTGTTCCCGTCATCTATAACATGGCTGTTGTTACGTAATGGCGCAAAACCTCTATAGGTCACGTTTGATATCAAAATTTGAATTAATTGCGAGGCTTTAGTCGAAGAATACTTCATTTATGCATTGTCGAACACATTTCTACGATGTTTCTATCTCCTTGCAGTATCGCGCGAAACCAAGTCAAATATCCGCTTGTCGCGATAAAAATTTAGAATTTCGACTGATTTTACTTTTAGTGCCACCCATTCGCACGAAATTATGCATGGGACGCTGGACATAGAGAGAAGACTTCCTTTGCTTTCTTTTCCCAGGGAACAAGAAAGCAAAAGTTAGCAGTGGTGTCACGTTGTAATTAGTGATTCTAATAAGCTTCTATAAGCACTTAAAATACCATTCTGTCTTCCTTTCACAGAACGACACCAGGCAGTGCATCGCAACCTTGAAGGACACGTAAGCCCATCATTGAAATACTAAGTAAGACAGTCATCTAGCTAGATCCCATGCTGCGATACGGCGAGCATGGGAGCGTCTAATAAAGAAACGATACATTCTACCTCTATAAATAAAGATCATATCACATCATTAACAATGATCTATATTACAGTCTTTTATTAAAAAAAAAGTTTTTCAGACTATATTTACAGGCTCGAAGATTCACAAAACCTTAGGGTTTAGGCTTTTTCCCGGCCGAGAAACGCATATAAAAGAAACCGCAAGTCACATGCACAACTGATTTACTAAAAGAGAAAAGCAATTAATTTTTTTTTTCAAACAAGCAAGCTAAAAATTAAGATATCTAGAACTGAAATTATGCCCGGGCGGTCACAGAAACATATAATCGTGTCACATGTTAATCAGGGCAAATAGTCAAGCGAACGCATTTGATTGGTCTAGCGTGGATCCGGCCGTATCTTGGGTTCCACAGGCTCTCTCTCTCGCTAAAGTGCTTCTCGGTCGTGGGATTTGGACATAGCGAGTGGACCTCGGGCGCCCATAGTAGTGGATCGAACACGTTGAGATTCAAGTTGGGACAGGAGAGCAGGATGATAGGTTAGTCTCCTTCGCAGCCGCCATTAGTGTCAGTCGAAAATTCTGGCACCGTCACCAATGACGGCAGCAAGAGAAACTAGAGGATGGCTTTGCTATGACATAACCGTTTTTTATTCATAATGTGTAACTAAGTAAAATGCAGGTGAAAACCATTCTTTATTCGTGCTGCCCTGTCCTGCATGTGTACTGTAGTTTTACCACTCCTATAATAAACTCTCTGAAAAAGTTGAAGAAACCAGATAATAAATAATGTGGTTGTGAAGTGTTTATTGCAATGATGTATTCGAGTCAGAAGTCAGATATTCTGGAGGGACCTTGTTTCTTCTTGCGGCAAGACGTTTGCGCAAATCTCTGACATCAGACATGAGCTCAATTTCACGTTTCTCAAATGTCGCTCTCTTTCGTTCTATCGATGGTTCTGAAAAAAAGAAATGTACTATTTAGAACTGAGTTTTACTACGTACTTTCTCTGCATCGGTGGCATTCCTGGAGCTTTTGTTGGCTTAAAAGGGTGTGGCCTACGCCGCTGCTAATGCGCCGCTTCTCACTACAATGGTATTAGTAAGTAGACTTTCCTATATTGGTGCATCCTGTGCATCGAGAGTTTTTCTCCGGGTTTCCTCCCTCAGATCAACCCTTCCAGATTCCAATTCAATCATTGAATGAGAGCCACTGACTATTAAGTGTTGCCATTATGGTAAAAAGGCTTATACTTTCTGTTTCTTGAACTTTTACCTAGATTTTATTTTGGCAATGCGTACTTACTTCCAATGGAGAATTCAGACTCAGATATTTAAAAAAAAAATAGCCATATATCAAAGAATTAGTCTCAGTTCAAACGTCGATCTTCTTATGAGCCGAACGATTTAAGACAATGGATAATTAGGCGGTTTTCTTTGATGTCATTAGGTTCGTGAAAAGATCGACGTTTAAACTGGGCCTTATTAACAAAGATCGTAAAGGAATACCAGAGTCGTTTCTTGGTGTACTGAATTCGGTATCTTCAGCCTCAGTACTGGTATTGCTGGTTAAGCTGCTCATGGGTCTCCTGGCTTGAGGTCGACGAATGTCTCTTAATTTTTCTTAACATTTAAAAACAATTGAATTAAGTAAAGTCGACAGACTGCTAGGAAAGTACTTTTGCGCACCATTCACTTTGAGTGAAAGATTCTAAAGAATACTCCCTCTTGTATTTAGTCAAATCAAAATCAAGAGTAGTGTTGCATCAACAAACATTTGACGGAAATGTTCTAATGCGTTCCATGTATGGACTACTTGAGTTCTTAGCTGAAATGAAGCTCTATTTTGAAACCTCAGCGTTCTAAAATGTTTGATAGATAGGTAGGCTCTTGAGGCAGAGCAGGGGAGGATCCAGGGGGTGCGCACCCCCTCTCTCGGTGCAACTTTGTCCCCCTATTATGAAGATACCCGATACGAAATAATGTTTTCTTTCTTTGATTCTGAGGCTTGCACATCCCCCCTGGGCTGACTTCGTGCCCTGCACCCCTCCCTGAACAAAATCCAGAATCCGCCCCTGCAGAGGTATGCTATTCTTGCATTAATATTTGATAATCGGAAGTGACATTATGACTAGTACCAGTGGTCACTTACCAAACGATTCTTCCTCACTTCTACTGTGTGTATCACGCGATGACTGGTTCAACAACTGTGCACGTCTGTCATCGTCTTGTGCAGCTTGTAGTTTCCATTGCCTCAACTTTGACATTGCTGAAGCCGCTTTGTCATTCTAGTAAGGCAATATCAAACCTTCAGTTTGTAATTACGATAGCCACAATGGCTTAGAGTGGTTTTTGTATGTGTGGGAAACGATATGACAAATTCGTAGCCGTGTTTAACTGTTATGTTACATATAGTACCGTGTACGTGCTGTAAGTCAGTACCACATGTTTGCCACTCATACGAAAACTGCTCTAAGAAGTTCTAAAAAATACGAACCTCTTTATTCTCCAGTTGACGAGTAATCGTCTGAAGTTCCTCTTCTTGTTCTTTGTTCTCTAGTGCACGTCGTGTTATCTAGCAGAATAAATAAATATTATTGATTTTATTAGTGCAAGCGACTCTGACATGAGAAAAGCAGCAATCAATCCATACTGAAGCAACAAACCTTGACTCGATCCAGCTCTCTTTCCATGTTATCCAGCCTAGTTTTCAGACAAACCTCTTCTTCCTTTTCAAGGTTTTGTCTCTTGTTTTGCACTTTTGCCAGATCTTCTTGAGCAATCTTATCGTCAATGAAACAGCGACAGTAAATATAACTAAATGTACATAAGATAGAAACTGCGCACGCAAGCAAATACACAATGCGCAGTAAGTTCTTCAATTACTGTCGGTGAAAGCCCCAATTGAAATGTTTCAGGATTTTTAAATCTATACATAGAAAGATCCATGCGCCTACGCGCATATCGTAACTGAAATGCAGAGTGGAGTCAATTCTTTTCGCAGCTTATAAACATTACCAATACACCAAAGATATTATTGCGCAATCTTTATGGCATCTTTCAAGTGCGTTCTACTTTCCTTGCAAAATTTCATCAATGCGTAGCTATGAAAAACTTACAGCACGTACCGCGCCTTGCCGTGACAGTGCCGTGTATGAAAACATTCGACATTCGATGCCGTGTCTGCGCCGTAACTTTTCAACTTATACGAAATCTGCTCTATTACACGCGCACTGTGTTATGTTGAAGTTGCTAAGACAACATCGTGCAGCCTAGCACGTGTAGCCCAACAAGACTCAATTCTTACTCTTTGAGAGTCGAGATCAACTTCTTGCATGACATCAAGAGTGCGTCTAAACAAATCATCTTCAAGTTCTTGCTGCTTGCGATGAGTATTCAGTTCTGTACGCTGTTTGAATGAAGTCTGAAGCTCGTCTCGAATCATATCCTAAAATAAAATAACTAGCCCCATTATGTCTTAATCTTAAACAGTGAGGGCCACAAGTTTGATGTGTTTATATACTCTAAATGGCTTTCAAAAATTCAATTCTCATTTTTCATACGATTTTGAGCATATTTTGTCACTTAGCGTAACTGACGGGAGTAGGGCTGATGTGTGAGTGAGTGAATTTCCAGTAGATGCACTCTGAATTGACCCAAAAAGATCTCAAAATAAGATACCATCCAATGAGAGTGCTTGGATTGGGAAGCCATTTAAAAGTCCAATCCCTCTATAGATAACATACCTGTTGTAGCATTTCTTTTTGAGCTTGAAGTTCAAGTGCTTTAATATCAGCATCTTCAACTGCAGCCTCTGTTTCTTGTTCTCGCAGCAACGCCTAGAAAATTCCAAGTTTTTAAACCATTACAAACTCAGTGTGGCGCAGCTTCAGAGGTGATGCGCTGTTTCTTATGGTCCTCCCTCCCCGTTCCAAACAATAAAAGGAGAAAAAATATTTCAGTACTGAGTGACCCTTAACATTCAAGATACAGATTTGACCCTTCAGAAGTCACCATTTTACTCTCAGCACTGCAGCTTCAAAAAAGATTTCGTACCTTTCTTTCAATCTCATCGTCCAGTCTTCTCAATTCAGCCTCGCGTTGGTTCTGTTGATAATGCAAATGGCGCCTACGAGCAGCGTCTAGTAGCTGAAGCTCGCGCAAATGAACTTCTCTCTTCATTGCTTGAAGTCTGTGAAATATGAAACAAGGCATCAGATAAAATCCACAGGCACGCCAAGTTCAATCTTTTAAAAAGTTATCGGCTTTACAGTTCAATGGAATATTCCCCATTGTTGTTACCTTCTTCTTTGATCCAATAGCTTTGTCTCTTCTTCAGCGATCACCTTTCTTCGCTGATCCTCAGCGTCTAACATTAGGTCCTGCTGCCTGTAAAAAGCTGTTTCCTCGGCTTGACGTTGTTCTGTCTGTTCTTTCATCTCGCTAGCAATTTGTCTATGGAAAGTAAAAACACACAAAGTCGCGCATAAGTTCAAATAAGTGTTTACGTACTGAAAGACCAGCACAAACCTTTGACGCAGATATTCGAGTTCTTCTTGACGTATTCGCTCTCTTTCTTGAACCTGGAAAATAATTTCATAATGATAAAAACTTATTAATTAATATTCATTGCGCATTATCGCATTATACGGACTGATGAAAACGAACGGTACACACTTGCCATGTGATCCTCAAGATCCTCAAGATCCTCAAGCATTCTATCAGTTGTCGTTAGATAGTAATGTTGTATTACGTAAAGACATATTCGACTTGGGCGTGGTGATTTACTAGTTCAGGACATGTCAGTCAAGATATCAAAAGGTTGAAGTTTACTCTAGGTTGAAGTTTATTAAGGTGCTTTGGCGGGAGGTGCTTGTTTATTAGGTAGTAGGAAGATCGCAGATCAAACAGAAACTGAATGTGAAGCACGCCGAGGAAAATCCCCTTAGTATCATACCAGGAATGGACTGCTCCGCAGATGGGCAAGTAGGATTGAGGATCTCTTTACCCGGTACCCCATCTACGAACATGGCAACCCAGTCTACCCGGAAGTGGATGTCCTAACTAATGGAAGAGGTCTGCAAGGGAGTCTGGTCAGTTATCAATTACCTGATAGTCAACCACAAATTTTGGATATTTATTGAACACAGGATACTGTCCTTTGGTCAGCGGTACGAACGGCTCGAGCATCCTTTTAGGGTGGATATCCGCTGGTGTGTTATCTTGCAGGCGATAAGCTTCACGGATAACAGCATTGATGTCAAGGGCGTTACGATTGTGAAAGAAGTACTAGGATAAAGAAAGATGAATAAGGTATTAGGACGCAGATCTTTGGCGAAAAAATCGTCCTTGTAACAATGTTTTACGCACTCATTATACAGCCAGTGGCTAACAAACCTGTGACCCTCGTTCCATGATTGGAATTTAGAAATTGATTTTTGCGGAGAAAGTAAAACTGGAGGACCCGGAGAAAATCCCTCAATGCACAGGACGACCAACTAGCAAATGCACTCACATACGACACCGAGCCCAGGAATCAAACCCATGACCACACAGGGGCGGATCCAGATTCCTTTTCATTGCCATCATACAACAACCCCCTGAGTTTAAAATATTCGGGATCCTTCCCTGCGACACTTCTTGCGCTTCCCAATAAATTTCTTTATTCAACATTTACCTCAAAGTCTTCCTTCACTGTACACTGTAGCAAGGCTTTCCGCGATGATGTGACGTAAGCAACGACGACCATTAACAAAAATGATGGATGGTTGGAGAAGACGTTATCCCACACGCGTAACCATTCCTCTTTGGTCAGCACCTCAGACATCAATGTCTGTAATAACGGCCATGCATACATCTGGAAAATATGAACAATAAGAGCATGAACACGATATGAAAAACCACTTCATCCCACAAGCGTAAACTCAGCAGTTAAGCCCTGGCTAAATGAGGACACATGTTTTCAAAGACATATTTTGCTAATTGTTTCCAAAGGGTCTTCCAAAGGTGGCTAAACTGTGCGATGCGATCTCCAATTTCTTGTGACGTCGCAAGAAGCGTCGCATGAAAAATTGCATCGTGTCAGTGTCTGTACCTTAACAGTATTCAACTATGCATGTAAACCAGTACATTGATAGAGAACCTTACCTTTGAAGTGACATTGTAGCTTACAAAGTGTTGCATTAGTTTTTTGTCGTGATGTGCAACAACATTCTCGACCATACCCAGCACGTTAACAGGAGGGTTGGGGAAGTATTCAAACCAATGTTGACAATAGTTGACTGAAAAAATAAATCAAGGGGAATCAAAATGACTGTCATAAATCTCGCTTTCTGATTGGTTGATGGCGCGTGCATTATGAGAGCACACAACACGCGCGCGCAATTGTATTTTATTAGAGACAAAACTTGCTTGCTGTGGTGTGTGAAGCTATAAAGCTCTTGGGGATTGTCAGAACACTCGAGAAGTCGAGTGTTCGTGCTTCTCCTAACTCTTCTTTTTCTATCTCTTCAAGATAGTTTTCTATCTCTTCAAGATCACATTTAAATCACCTGAATAACGAATGAATTCAGTTTACAGTCGCATGGAGACACTGCTGGATCGTAAACAAACTTCAAAATACTTATATAGGGAGGGGGGGGAGAAAAAACTTTACAAGGGAAAAGGAAAGTTGATAGACAACATAGTTTTGTTGCGTACTCACCTAAGATGGAAGCAACCATCTCAAAACAGATAAGCTGATTGTTTTGGAACAGTTTTATGAAGGGGAACACCAACAATGGCAGATAATCCACCTCTCCGAATATAGAAGACCAGTGAGCTAATGAAGACAATGTCCTGACAAACAATACTAGAATCAAGGTTATGACGAATACCCATGGACGTAGAAGCCGAAGGGGGAGGGGGTCTAGTAGAACTATAGTTCCCCCCCCCACACACACACACACGCAGACTTTTTTAGCTGATGATTTATGAAGAGAAGTGTTGATTCATATAAGATTGTTACTATGAGTGAAAAGCGACAATCCAGTGGAATCCAACTTGTGAAAACTGTCATTTTGGCAAACAATTGACCTCCATAGCTTCGTATGGAAATTGCCGATTTCAGACCACATGACATTTCTTTTGAGAAATGTTATGCCAACATCAAAACGTTACTCTCGTTAGTTTTTTCATTAAAACGTTCTTTTAATAAAATATTTACACATGAAAGAATCTTCTCCCAAGAGCGGCATCACATGGTCTGAAATGGGTACAACAAACAACGAAGCTAAGTAGGTCTATTCTAAGCACCCTTTTCTGCACTCCCCCAGGGCCTGTTTTTGTAACTCTTTTAAATTCAACACACATAAAAGTGAAGCTAGAAGTTCTATATGGCATTGAATTCTATTAAAAAGGGGTCCAAGCAGATTAAGGAATTACCTCTGTAATACTCGGAGAAGCTTCCTGCTCTTGATTGGATATTCTTCGTGAACTTGCACATAAGCACTGTGGACTCCTTTATCTACCAGGCTACTGTAACAAGAGTGATTCTCTGGCAGCTTGAGAAGAGAACGCCAGATAAACATCCTGCCAATAAATAAAAGACTCTCTTCAGAGATACAGTATGTATAGCATGGGTGGTGTGACATTTGGGAGGTGGGAGTTAGCAGTGAAGAAAGTTCTTGTAGTGGACTTAGCAAATAGGAATTAGGCCTCTTATTTCTGCAGAGTAGCTCTTCTTGAAATTCAAGTACTTTGATCGATTGGGGTGACTTACCTGTATTTAGATGGGTACTCTCCATATCCACGTAATATTGACATCAGGCGGTTACGACTTAAGCCCTCAGGAAGTTCACTCTATGACAAACAAGTGAAAATGTGAAACAATGCAAATAATGCCATTAATCAACCATTGGGAATTGTGCTGATAGCTATTTTGGTAGATCTAGGTTCCTTTTTATTGCAGGGGAATGTTCAGCTCATTTCAAATGCTCATGACACACAAGTGACTTCCAATCTCGTGCAAGATGGTTGCAAATGATGTCACGCAAGACAACTGATGTCATGCAAGATGGTTGTAAATGATGTTACACAAGGTGACTGTAAATGTCATGCAACATGGTTGTAAATGATGTCACACAAGATGACTGATAATGTCATGCAAGATGGCCACAGATGTCACACAAGGTGCCAGATTGCAAAATAATGTTAGGCACTTCTTCACGAAAGATGACTGCATGCAGTTGTTATACCAAATGACAGAAGATAACATTGCACAAGATGAGTGCCAATGTCACACAAATTAATTGTAGATAATGTCATGCAATATCAAATGACACACACTCTAACAAGACATCATCACTGACAACAATACCTCAAGTCCTGAATCAGGTACTGTCCAAGAGCTGGCCATGTCATCTTCCCCGGCAGATGGTGATTCTTTCCTGCCAATAACATTCCTTGGAATCTTCCTGGTAACTACTTTGTCTTTGTTGTTTTTCTTTGATCCAAAGAGTGACAAAGATGACTTAGTGGATGATTTTGATCCTGGTCTGTCATCAATGACTGCTTTGACTACAGGGGCAGGAGGCTAATGATCAAGAATATAATAAAAACATTGATTTCAAATATTTTGTTGCCAAGGAAGATTGAAAAAAAAAAAAAAAAGAGAAAAGAGAAGGAAAGGAACGAAGGAAGGGAAAAAATGACAGAATGATGGAAGGAAGGAATTAAGGATGGGAGGAAGGAAGGAAAGATCGAAGGAAGGATGGAAGGAAGCAAGGAAGGATGGAAGGAAGGAAGCAAAGGAGGAAAAAAAGGAAGTATGAAAGAAAGGAAGGGAAGAAAGGAGAAATATACAAATTTGCAAACTTTAACGATCATGAAACATGTATTAGTTTGCTCCACTTAACCCAACTATACCAAAGAAAGAATGCAAACCTTGTTCAAGTGTTGTGTTAATGCTGGTGTGCTGTACACATTGATGTTGCCATTATCCATCATAGTTGCAATGTACCGTCCATTTGGACTAAACACCATGCTGTTGATGATCTACATGTACAAAGATTGAAAGAAACTACCGGTAATCAGTAAGAAGAAAAGAAAACTAAGATGTTAGTGTATTTGATGGGAATGATATATATATTATATATACGAGAAAATGAGTTTTAGAATATATCAATATAAGAATGTAATATATAGATAAAAGAGCGTTGAACACATACCAAAAAGGGTAAACTTAGTTTATATTTTGGAGTTACTGTAACTTTTTTGGTAGGAAGAGTACAGCTCCAAATTATTAATGCCTGAAGAATGCCTTAAGGTATCAGGATATGATTAGGACCCCTATACGCGCTACCTCAAATTTCGCACAGGCTTTACAATATTTTGTCATAAAAGTATACATTTTCTGAAAGCTAAATAAATGTAGTTTTCGAATATCTATTTATAATTGTCTGTTTTGGAACACAAAAGAAGTTATTGGGTTCAAAGTGACATTCTACCTCACTTCATTCGACGACTTCCCACAGGGTCAGAATTTCCGCTATGTCAATCAAAGTACATTAGCATACTCTGTGGATAATGAACTTCAAAACGGTGTCTCAGATTTTTGATATCTTTTTTAGATCGTCCGCAATGACGCGTTAAATCCGGAAGTTTGAAATTTCGGTGGTTATGATTGCAAAATAGACAATATCTTTTGAATGAAAAAACATTTAAAAAATCTGAGACACCGTTTTTTAGATCGTATTGTTATTTATCATAATCCAAAGTTTCAGTTCGATCCAATGTAATCCGAAAGAGCTAGAATGTTTTTAAAACGATATTTTGGTCACTCAAAAACTGCGGAGAAAGCCATAAAACTTTTTAAGTGTCTTAAAACAGAAAATTCCATATTGATTTTTAAAAACTACATTTATTTAGCTTTCAGAAAATGTATACTTTTATATAATATCATTGAAAAGGCAGAGAGAAATTTGGCTTGCGCGTAAAGTAATCTCGAAGGCCTCAAACGTATCCTGATACCTTAACTGACATACCCCACTTTACCACTTATTCTATTTTATTTCCAAAGATTATTCCTGTCCTATACCTGTTCATTACCACCAATGTCTAACAGCAGCTTACAAGTGTGGACGTCAATAAACCTCAAAACACCATCTTGAGCCAAAACACCTAAAATCTATTAATTATAAAAAACGAATGTTTAGTACACAGAAGGTAATGTTCAACAAGTAATTAATGTAAAAAGTAAAAAGCTTTTTTAATGAATGAGAAAAACACTATGAAACTTAAAAGTTTCATTTTAATAAGATTTTTCTCATAATTCATAAAGAAAGCTTTTGACAGTTGAACTGATAAACCTGCAGCAGCCCTATGTTTAATGTCTCTAAAAGAGATGGGACTGCTATAGTATGCTTATATATATCTAAGCTATGGCAAAGGTGTATCCATTTGCAGATATTTTTAGAGCAAAGGCAGCACCTTCTAAGCATTCAGATTTCTCAAGAAGCAGAGTGTTGGTCAGTCTGCAGCTTGAACTCACATCCTCCCACTCAACAGAGGTGCACAACCAAGCCAACCAGTAGACATTTGGTAGAATTAATCAGAAAACAAAGGGGAAACGCATGGAAAATGAACATACCTGACTAGAGCCACCATCAAAACTGTCAGAAACAAACTCTACTTGCTTGACGATTCTTATCTTGGTAGGGAGCTGAATTACATGCAAAAGATGCTTTGTTTCCAGACTCCATACATGAAGGAATCGCGACCTGTTCAGTAAATAAGATTTAGATTATTTCATGCTTTGAAGTTGATTTCAGAAGGCAGATAGTTCTATAAACTCTTACCTTCCACCTGCGACAAGCATGCGCCCATCCCTTGGTGTAGCCAAGTCTCTATAGTGAGGATTTTTCCCATCGTCTGGAGGAATCGGCAACTGGTACTTACACTGAAGACTCTCAGAATCCCAAGCAAAAATGCTGTCATCCTTAAAACATGTGATGATTGTGTTGCTCAGGGGTAGAAAGAAACCCTGGAGAAAAGAATTAAATGAGTAAAATAAGTATTGTTTATTAGTAGATAAGTTTAAACAATAAGAGTTGCAAAAAATATCTAAATCTCCTGTTCCATGCACTTTGCAAATGTTATTCAAGTAATGACTGAAATGCAATGAAAATTATCATTTAATATACCCCTTGCACATGACGTCAAAGCACCTCAATTTGGAGGCCAAAACAACAAAATTTCAATCTCCTGAGAATTGGAAACCTGTTGTTTTGTCTGGCTCCAAATTGAGCTGCATTCCCAAGTGCTACAAGCAATATCTGGGATTTGAGATAACAAGAAGTGGATAGTAATGGTCTTACCCTTTGTATACCAACTGTCTGTGCACCATTCAATGTACGCTTCCTGGTAAATGTGTCCAGATCCCAGAGTTGTATGATTGTATTTGATGAGGTCAATGCATACCGACCACTAGCATGGATAGATATACGATGTATGGCTGAATCATGACCTTTCATCCAGCTAACAAGTTCATGAGACTCTAGGATATATATACAAAAAAAATTTTTTATATTTTTATTACCATTTTTTTAACTCCTTGGATGATTATTCACATGTCACTATCACTGCAATATCATGCTTCATCTCACTTCAATGCAAAGGGAAGGCATGGCTACCTTTCAAGATGGCGCAGGGAACTGTGAAAGGGACTATTACATGTACTTCCTACTTTTCAATGTCAGAACCAGCCATGCATTTGTATATATATCATGTACTTACCAACATCATAACATCTCAGTGAGTAATCTGCCAAAGCCACCAGAACCTCATTTTTACGCCTGAGGCAGAAAGCCAGAGCAGTTGATGGTGTTCCAATCTTTTGAATCAGTGAAAACCTATTGATGCATGAAACAAAAGATTATGTAAAACAAACTGATCACACAGACATAGGGATAGGGGCATGTTCCCCTCCTGCTCTGGGTGCCCTCCCCTCAAATTTTACTTTTTTCGTTTTTGGTGCCCTCCTCCCCCCCCCCCCCCCCCCCCCCAATTCCTGGGTCCAATGCCCCTGTCTGATTGTAAATGATGCACCCCCTCATTAAAAAAATCTAGGATCCCCCTGAAGTTTATACTGTGTGTTACCCACTCACATAAAAACCTTTCTAAGTGACCTACCTATTCTTGGTAAGATCAAACAAGTAGAGATTCCCCTGATGGTCTGAAGCTACAAATGCTTCTCCAAGAGTATTAAAGGCAGCATGAAGAAATCTAATACTTCTTCCTTGCAAAGAGAAAGCATTAGATGTGGTGTGACTGATACTGACAATGAGCCTAGAAAAGAAAAAAACGAACAAAGATATTAATAGACCTCTTTAGCTTAAGTGTAATGTTTCCATATTTCAGACCATATGTCATTCCCTAGAGCATCATTTCCTTGTTTAATGGTTCCACATCGAGAAAACACATGAAAATTGATACAGCTAACGTGGTCTGAAATGGGAAAATAATATGTCCACCATAAAGAGGTCCATCAAGGGATAGAAGAGTGATCCAAACATCAATCTACATGTAGGAGAAGTTCTAAGTGAGATATACAATATTGGTGGTGAATTCAGCGTCTAGTTTTATTATTGTATGACAAGATGCTTAAAATAAAAAGCAATCTGATTGGTTCCTGTGTGATCAGAAACAGGTGCAGTGCTGCTCTGGGCTTGAATTCCCATTTGAAATCAATAATTCTCCCTCTCTTCCGCTATATTTGACCAAACATGTTAAGTCTAGATAAGGGGGTATTGTCTAGTAACTACGAAACTTAAGCAAACATCCTTCTTTAATATTAAGATTGGTTGAGTGTATTTAAAAGCTTAATGCATTCATAGCTCCAGGGATGTCCCCAGGCATATGAAATTTATTTCAAAACTGTCAACAAAAAACCATCAAAGCCCACGCAAAGATCAAAGCCAACTGACGATTTCTATTAAAGATATAAAGATCAATCACAATATATTATCTATCACAAAGAGTGGCAAGAGCACAAGATTAATGATAAAAGGACGTTCAACAAAAACCAACGTGAACTGCCAGCTTAAAAATAAGAAATTTTTAACGCCATCTTGGAAATTTGACTCACCCGTTTTCCGAGGGAGAAGCCTTCCTCTGCCATATCCTGCCTGATTCGTGCTTGTTTACATCAAGTATTTCCATGATCACGACATTTCTTGAAAAGAATATCTCACAAACATTCCAGGTTACAAACAACAACAAAAACTCAAACAAAAAAAACAAACGTTTTCGATTCTCCCGCCATTTTAGCTTTGTAACCAAGCCTAGATAGCCTAGATCAGATCCACTTGTATCCAGTCCTCCAAGCCGTATATCTATTTTTAGAATCCTCATTGTTCTTTACAAATTAGTAGATAATATGCTGTTTATTGGAATTCAAGTCTTATAGGAAGGATTACGAAGGATGGTTAGTTTTGGTAATTTTTTCTATTAAAGATGTTTTCGCGGTTGTCAGCCTGGCTTCACAGCGCGCAAAACTCCCGCCCCTCTCACCCCCCCTGCTGGGGGCGTTTTGTACCACTACGTTTCCTGTGTTTTACTGACAGTTGCGTAAAACAGGTCACGGAGAAGTGAGTAAAATATAAACTTCTTCTCTTTCTCTTCTGGCTGGAAAAACAAACTTAACCTGGACTTCACAGCATGTCTGAGGTTCGTTTTAAGGTTTCTAAGTTGGATGAGGATCAACCTAGTGGTGAAGTTACTTCGGACACAGAAACCAAGCATGACGACCACTCCGACGTGAAAATAGAAATTGCGGATTCATCATGTGAGTATTTAACTACTATTACTAGTACTTTGTCAGACATGAATGGAACTTCACACGATACACAATTGTGAGTTATAAGTACTGAACCTGAACCATCTTTATGCATGAGAAATAAAGACTAGTAAAGTATTAAAGTCTTTAGACTTCATCAAACCTCAATAAAGAATTTGCATTTTTATATGGTAGCTGCTCCACTAATAAACAAATCCACGGGCGGCCTTAATATTTATTTTCAAATTCTGATACTGTAGTGTAAAAATCTATTTAAGTTAATCTTAACTTTTGATAATAAAATGATTGTTTATTAACTCTTCTCGTTTTTTAGCGCCTGCCAATAACTCGACAAACACAAGCGCTCGTCAAAATCTCCTCGCGACTAAAGACGGGAACTTAGCTTTGTATGAGGTAAAATCAAGGTTAAATACAATATTTGTTGTGGCTTAGGTCTTTTTAATGAGCACGAAATTCTTTCTAATTTATCCTGTTTTACGTTTTCAGTTACGAAAATACGCTTAAAATTTTATCAAAATGTCGGCTGTTCCTGTACTTATGATAACGTTTTACTGCATTAAAGTACTTTTACTTAGTAATGGTTTTAACCCCGTCTTTGCATATTTGCATAAATACTCATGCAATTCTATAATTTACAGGATGAGATCCACCGAAGACCAAAAATTTCTTCACTTTTGTCGTCCTTGGCGAAATATGAAGCTGCTGTGCCTGCGCAAGAAGATGATACTACACCCAAGAAAGAGGTTCTTGTTTTTTTTTTTGATATTAAGTTATTTTTTCCTGCTTATTTATTACCGGAAAAATTGATTTCCTGGTGGGACAATTATGAATTTTTTATTTCATTTTTTTTCGTGGGGGAATAGAATGAGAAGAAAGAAGAATAAATGAAGAAAAAAAACAAAGATTAAAGAATGAGATATAATTAGAACAATGTTTTATTCTGGGCACACTCTCCAAGGAGATTTTAGAAGTGTTATAAAATATTTGAGATACCATATGCTTTTCAATGACAGATAAATTGCAAAGCACATATTTGTATTGGAGGGCATTTTCTGCGTGGGTTGAACTCATTCCCATGATTTCAAATTAGGAAAAATATTGTGAAAAAAAAATAAGATGTCCAATGAAATTGATTTTTTTAAGAAGTGTGTAATATATTTATGTTTATTACAGTCAAATCGACTCAAGTGTACCCCCTAGAATCCATTAATGAATTTATTTTTCAAATATTGAGTTCATTATTCACTCTGACTCCAAACTTTAGTGACTAGAGTCATTTTGACTCATGCTCCCTAAATTACCTGTTACGTGTCTCTTCCGTGCCTCGTGGCACACAAGGCCTCGCACCCTAATTTACAAGGCTAAAAATAATGGCTGCTCATTGGCCAGACATGATGACTGGTGACATCATACTTAAATAAACAAATGACAAAGTCAATGTGACCAGTCAAGAGGGCTGGCCTAAGCAGGGCTTGAAATAACAGCATGTCAACGGACAATGTCCAGCCTGAGTTGGAAGCTCAGTCATTTTGAACAGTAACATTGAGCCAGAAATGGGATATGACCAAGCTAAATCTAATTTGGGCTGTTATCATGACCAGTGACTAATAAACCATTAATTCAAGCCTTGCCTAAGAGACATTTGGCTGCACAGGTGCCAATTGATTTTGACCATCGATTGTCTGTTGACCAGCTGTTATTGAACCCTGAATTATGGAGTCAGATTTGGAACAGGATGGCACAGGGGGGTATCGATGACGAATCACAGACAATTTTTTCATAGATTCACGAATCACGAAATACGATTAATGAATAACCTTGATACAAGGATTTAGGGTGTAATATGAATTTTCACAAATCACAGTCTTAAAAATAGGCAGATCATGCATCACGGGAGGACTGAAATTCACGAATCACATACATATTCTTTTGAATTTCACAAATAATGGTCCAAAAAAAAGGCTGAATCACATGTCATGTGTAACCCCTGTGCCACCCTGTTGGAAGGGATTATTATTTGAAAAATTTCTGACTAGATACTTGGAGTCAAATTGGCCCCATTGTTTGTCTTGATTTTGCCATATTTGCAAATTCTAAATTCATAAAATGTTTTTAGGATGCCAAGATGGGTACCCTTATGGGTGTGTACTTCCCGACCATTCAGAACATCTTTGGTGTCATCTTGTTCATTCGTTTGTCTTGGTTGGTGGGAGTAGCAGGTGTTGTTCAAGGATTTTTCATTGTGCTAACTTCATGCGGCTGTGTAAGTTTGTATTTGCTTTAATTGAATATAATTATGAATTACGATGGATTTATAGCCCCTTAGTAGTTTAGCCCCCAGTGGTTTAGCCCTACTCTTCAAGTGGTTTAGCCCTAATCACTGCATTCAATTGCTTACTATCAATAGACGTCATTTCCAGTAATATCTCCATTTTAACCGGCTTGGAGAATATTTAGCTTTAAATAGCTTTAGCTATAAGGAGCACTGATAGTTTGACGGTGTAAAGCGCACACCTTCAAATGCTTTAACATGAGCCCCTGGCTTGAGAGAACTGGGCTACCACTCCCTGCGCCGCAAAGTATAATCAACTACCTTTTTTTACCTACAAATAAGGAGGGGAAGATGTAGGATATAGCAAGCCCTGAACCTGACCAGTGTACCAGTTGCATATGACCTAACAACCCATCTCAAGTATAGTTTATATATTGTGTTTTTTTTTTTACAGACCATGTTAACAGCTATCTCAATGAGTGCTGTAGCTACAAATGGAGTTGTTCCAGGTAATCTACAAGTATAATGCAGGGTTCAAAGTTCCCACAAGATAATTGGCTAAATGCGAGCTGAAGATTACAAATATTGAGTGAAAAGAAATTGAACTTGCATTTCCTAGCTAGTTCTCTTTTAAGAAAATGAGGATAATATGCAAAGAAAAAGAAAGTCTTGCAATTCATTATCCCAGGATACTGGACTGCGGTCAGGGCTCTACACTAACTTTTTTAGCTACTAGTCCTTGGGCTAATCACTGTGGAAAATCACTTGTCCCAAGGGTTTTCCAACTAGTCCACAGCATGTATGTTAGTGTCCAGCCCTGGTGGTCAGAAATAGAAAATACTGCCCGCTCAAACAACCAATAAGAACACACAATTTTTAGGATACTTGACTGGGGGAAAATATATAACTTTCTTGATTCTGAAGACTTTATATCTTTACATCACTTGTATAATATATTAATAATATTCAATCCATATGATTGTATAATTTATGTTTTTTTGATACCATTGTATTCCAGCTGGTGGTTCATACTTCATGATTTCACGAGCACTTGGTCCAGAATTTGGTGGTGCAGTTGGATTACTGTTCTATTTAGGAACAACATTTGCATCATCTATGTATATTCTTGGTGCAATTGAAATATTGCTGGTAAAAAATAATTGCAATTTTGAATTGTACATGTCCTTTTTGAGTAGAGGATTATATAACAATGACGATATGTTTATTTACACCTTAAGTTTACATGTTGAAAAATAATGTATAAATAGTAATCTGCCTATTATCCTATTGTTGTGTGGGAGGGTATGGGTCCAGTTCCTGGAATGATACCCAGGGGTGCATGTACAGGTAGGGGAGGGGTGTAGGAGATGCTCACCCCCCCCCCCCCCCGTCTCCGCCCCGAACAGGATGAGCTGATAACCTCAAGCTATTGGTGCTTGAGTATGTGACCATTGTGATCATGAATGTTACATCCCTCCTAAATAAATCCTGGATCCGTGCCTCCAAGTCTGCCACATAAAAGTAAAACAATTATTAAATTGAATAATTTATTAATTTTTTTGTGATCACATAGTGCAAAGTGACTTTGTGCCCCCCAGTTTTTCAAGGTTTGCTACGGCCCTGCAAGAGAAAACATTATACCCAAGATGAAAATATTTATTCTTTTTTTTTTGTTCTGCCAGACCTACATTGCCCCAGATATGTCACTGTTTGGTGATGTCAACTCTGGAGGTGGTGCTAGTTCTTCTTTCATGTTAAACAACATGCGTGTGTATGGCTCCATCCTGCTAGTCCTGATGGGCCTTGTGGTGTTCATTGGTGTTAAATATGTCAATAAGTGTGCGTCACTGTTCTTAGCATGTGTCATACTATCAATATTGGCTATATATGTTGGGTTTTTTTCTGCACATGCAAGGGACCTACCAAAGTAAGTAACATACTTTAAGGGGTGTCAAATAGGTCAATAGCGACACCTCAGGCTTAGTAAATATTTAACACTTATTGACTGGGACCGAGGGAACAGTGTGTTTTGTGGTCGCGAGATGACAATGTTTCACTAGGCATAGCCCAGGAAAACATTGTTGTTGAGGATATTAAGTGTTTTTCCAATAAATTATTTGACTTTAAAAACTTAGAAAAAGTTAGGGCTGCGGTGAAATCACTTCAGGTTTTGTTATTACCAGTTAACAACATATTGTTGCCCACTGAGAGCTGTTGCCAGGGAAACTTTAAAAACTTGTTCATGCCTATGTGATACCTTCTTGTCCAATCAGAGTATGAGAAAAATGGACTTTGACAGTTGGTATATAACAATAGTGTATATTTACTTCACTATGTCTCGGTAAATATTCACTGATATTCACTTAGCCTTCTGTGAATAAGTGTTACAGTGCAAATCGAAAAACCGTGGGCACATAGAAATATTCCAGAATTGTTTTATTGTTCTTTGGCCAATCAGAAATGACTCTCTAACCACAAGATAATGGAAAGATAACAAGAACACCTTCTGATTTAAGAAACATTCTTAAGATATTTTTAGGTGCCCATGGTTTTTCGATTTGCACTGTAATTAATGATGTTAGTAAGCATTCTCCATTTTTTTAATCATTACTCATCAGGATTTGTGTTCTTGGTAAGACAGTACTATCCTCAACTAGCTATAATACATGTTCACGTAATGACTCCAAGTTGATAGCAGCATATGGTTCAAGCAATGCGTTCTGGAACTCCACCTCCTTGAGATATATTGATGGCGTTCCTGGTATCACTGGTGGTGTGTTCGCAGGTATGCAAGCAGTAGTTCTGTAGTAGATGTACAATTTTCATTTGTGACCACATTTCTCTTTTAATAGAGTTCATACCACTCGTTGAACTCCTTAAAAAGTGCTAGAATTCGAAATCCTCAAGGGTACACTTGAAAAGTCCTTGACTACTCCTTGACAAGCCCAGACATGATTATAAATTGTCGGTCTAAAAAAATTTGGAAATAACTCTGACTCAAAGGTGTGGCAAAAAATCATTGCTTGGGACATTCATTAATGATCCATAAAATGTGGGATCTTGTACCATATTCATTTGAAAACCCCTGAATCTGCTTTTACCACTGTTGTCATTGCTATGTGCTGATTGAGACAACAGTCTTGACAGGAAAATTGGGCAATCCCTCAGTCAAACAGATTGTTCAGTACCTTTATGGCAGTGTATGTGGCCTGATTTCCATGCTGTGACTGTTGTCTCGATCAGTGTGATCAAATTTATTAAGGTTGGGTTACATTATCCTATTTTTTTTTGCAAATGATGACACATATTTTATTATGTTGTAGTTTTCATCAACATATTAATAAATCAATCATCATCATCTTCATTGTCATCATCAGTAATCATGTAGTTTATGACCAGCTGACATGTGTCGGTCGACAATCGCTAACTGTTGGCCATGTGTTGGTTGACTATTGGCCATGCATTGGCTGTGTCGGCTGGTCATAAAGTACAAGATTACCATCATCATCATCACCACCAGCATGATCACAAGCACCATCACCATCATCATCATAATCATCATCATTTGTGCATACAGTACCAACATATTACAGTCACCATTCACTGTTCAAATATGTATCACTGCATTCTATTTATTGTTAAAACTTTTTACTTAAAATGAATTCTATCAGCAAATGCAGGAAGCTTTTATGTCAAGAAGAATGAAGTGTATCCAAACATTAAAGCTGGTTCATATGAAGGAGAAGTCAGATCAGATATGAGCACGTCTTTCTTTATATTACTGGCTATCTTCTTCCCATCTGTTACTGGTAGGTTTATCATTGGTCCAGTATAAACCCTTTTGCAGCACGTCAGAATGCAGCCCAATTTGGAGGACAAAACAATAGGTACCAATTCTCAGCAGATTGAAATTCTTTTGTTTTGTCCTCCAAATTGAGTTGCTGTGACGCCATGTGAAAAGGGTCTATAAGGGAGTCTATTTTGACCCATTTTTTTAATCAATCTCCAGGCATCTTATTTTTCTTGATTACTGGTATGTTTGAGGAACATGTTAGATGGATACTCTTGTCATTCAACCAGTTTTTTCTTCCATTTATCCATCATCCACTTATTCTGTCTGTCTTCCATCCATGCATTTTACTATTTGTTCATCTATGTGTCCATAGCTTTTTCCTCCTTCCATACTATCACTGCTAATTTCATCCTAACTTTCTCTTTAATCAACCACTTTAAATAATTTGACAAGACTTGATCATTAACTTTGACTGTCTGTAGGAATAATGGCAGGCTCCAACAGGTCTGGTGATCTCAAAGATGCACAGCAGTCAATACCAAAGGGAACTATCGCTGCCATAGCAACAACATCCTTTGTTTGTATCCTTTGTTATGTCAAGTGTATAAATACTGATATATTCCACACCATAGAAAATACAGCCAATCAGAATGCAAGGAAGCTGTTGTATATTCATCGGTATTTCACTCTTCCTTCCCATCATGCACTGTGCGTTGAATCTCACATTTGTATTTTCTATGGTGTGGGATAAAATAGTTATACAATGGTTTCTTGTGGCACAACATGGAATAACCCACTTGTCACTTTTCTTACTAAACACACTTGCCTAAAGGCTCAATCCCATGTGTTTACTAGAAAATACAAGTGATCCATGGGATATTCCATGGTGTACCACTCGAAACCATTGTATAACTAGTGTATAAAGGGTCAAAACCAAAGGAGTATAAACTGTTTGTTCATAATGCTTGTATATTCTTTAACTGATACCTCTAGACTTGACATCTGTTTTATTATTTGGTGCCACCATAGAAGGTGCTCTTCTAAGAGACAAGTAAGCTATTGTACATGAAAAGTTTGAAATATCTTGAATTTCTTTGTTACTGTTTTGTTGTTTTTTGTTGCCTTAGTGGTAACAGTCAATGCTGCAGCTGCCATTATTGCTGCTGCTATTGTCATTACTGTTACTTCTGTTCCTGCTGCTGCTGATATTGTCATTGCCCTTGCTGCTGCTGTTGTTGCTGTCTCTGTTGTTGCCACATGTGATGGTAACAGTGTGATTATATCTTTGTTTTGTTGAGCATTGACTTTGTGCCAGGGACTTCATTAAAATTCCAAGTAGGAGAATGGTTTACTTAAGGAGGCTGACCTGGGTTTTCTTAGAAGCTCACCCATCTCATTTTAAACGGCTGTAACATCATTCTTATCAAGACCAAAGTTGAAATTGTACTGCTGAAGGCACTTGGTTGATGTTTGTTTTGTTGTCCTTCAGGTTTGGCCGCAGTATTGGTAGTGTGATGGTAGTTGCTAATATAGCCTGGCCAACCAAATGGGTCATTTTGATTGGCTCATTCTTGTCGACAGTTGGAGCTGGGATGCAGAGCTTGACAGGGTAAACTTATTTACTTCTTTCCTCCTTTTGTATCACTTTAGCATGATTTTTCCTTTTTCTACCTGGAATGAAAAAATTCATTCACAGATTCACATTCACAAATTCTAAATTCCCATCCCATGTTGAAATGCTTGTGCATAAACATCTTGTAAGAGGACAAAAACTTCGTGACCTTACGATTTATGTTCTGACTCACCTTAATTACCGTTGCTATGTCCCACAAGGTCAGGAGTTTAACTAGAATATCGCAAAATTTTAACTCATAAGAATCCAGCTGATCTGAAATAGTTACTTAGAAATGACGTCACTGCAAAACTGAGGTGTCATGAAGCCTGCGAAAATCGATAAATCTAGATTTTCAAGAGGTTATTGGTATTTTAGTTTTTTTGTATAAAATTAATTATTTATTATTATTTAGTAGGAAAATAACGTAAAGAATTAACCATTTCCGGAGTCTTCTGGCTACTTAGGATGACACCTCAGTTTTACATTTTGCGGTGCCCTTGAAAGAATTTTTGAGTTATTCGTGGGACAATGTTGTAAAATATTGGGGAAAATATTGCAATGGTGACGTTAAGAGCAGACGAGTCTTAACCTCACGGCATGTTCACAATACAGATTGATGTCATCCCAACGTCAAACAAACTAATCACGTGTGATTGTCACACACTTAGTCAGGCACGACCGTTTTGAACACTAGTGCAACTCACTATAGTTATACCTCTATTAAGCAGACACCGTCATAACTTTGCCTGGTGTCCGCATAATAGAGGGTGCCGCTGAATAGAGGTTTGTTTTTGGAAATATGTCGGGAAGAAAATTTCGGTATATTGCAACTAGTTGCCCGTTAAAAAACGTGTGCGCTTAAAAGTGGTATGGCGTATGTTTGAATAACTCCATTTCATATTCATTATGGTATATTTTTATTTTCCAGCGCACCTCGTCTTCTACAGGCCATAGCCCGTGACAACATCATCCCCTTCCTGAACATATTTTCTGTGGGTTCTAAGTCTGGTGAACCAACTCGTGCATTATTGTTGACTATATGTATATCAGAGATTGGTATCCTGATTGCTAACCTGGACAGCGTGGCTCCTATTATTACCATGTAAGAACACCAACCCTTTGCCATTTTTAAAAGGGAAATTTTAAGAGTATTTCATGCGTGGCTCGTTATTAAATGTTTACAACGAAAGCTTTAGCATAGGATTACTTTTTCTTCGGTAAACTAGCAGAAGCCTTTTCTGAGTTCGATAAACAGGATGCATTTTGGAATACCCTGGGTACCAACATGTTATAAAGCATGTAAAAAGGATGTTTGTACCCGAGCTAGACCACAATGCACCATGTTCGGCATCTGAGTAAAGGTTTTCACTTTGTTTGCAGGTTTTTCCTGATGTGCTATGCATTCGTTAACTTAGCATGCGTCGTGCAGTCTTTGCTGAAAACCCCCAACTGGCGGCCAAGATTCAAGTATTATCATTGGTGAGTGAATAACAAACTATAAAAATGATATTTAACTACAACTGGAATACTCCCCTTCACAGTTTCCTGCGCTATCTTGAAAGGTAGCCGTGCCTTTGCATCGAAGCGTGACAGACGGTGAGCTTGCAATGATAGAGCCCTTGGCAATTATTCACATGTTTCTATCATTGCAAGCTTACCATTTCGTCTGGCTTCGATGCAAAGGCATGGGTACCTCAGTTGAAAGATGGCACAGGGGACTATTTATTCTAATCAGTATTAATATCTGTTGTGTATTCCCATAACACTTCACGAGGTTTGATCAGAAGTCCATAACTCGATAGTTATGGACTTCTGGTTTGATACATTGTCTATTCTGTCAGTTCAGATCTCTGCATTTTTTTCGTAAATTTCAATGTTTCAATACATACATACATGTTTTCCCCTACAGGTTTCAACGTTCCTTGGTGTGTGTTTATGTGTAGCCTTGATGTTTATATCCAGTTGGTACTACGCATTAGTTGCCATGATAACACACATGTTTTCCCCTACAGGTTTACATCGTTCCTTGGTGTGTGTTTATGTGTAGCCTTGATGTTTATATCCAGTTGGTACTACGCGTTAGTCGCCATGATTATCGCCGCTGCGGTCTATAAATACATCGAGTTTCAAGGGTGAGTTTGAAATGTTCTTTTCATCCACATGACTTCATTAAAACGCGTGCATGTGTGGCTTACTATAGTTGTTGATTGCCGTTGTTTGGCTTCAATCCTCATCGACCTCACAAACTTCAGTATCGACGTTTCTACTGGTCTGAGAGGGTGTGGTAATGGGCGCACCCTCTCAGACCAGTAGAAAACTGATCAGCTTTATCTCTTCTCAGTGCCAAGAAGGAATGGGGTGATGGTATACGGGGTCTGAACCTGAGTGCTGCTCGATACAGCTTGATGAGGCTGGAAGAAGGCCCTACGCACACCAAGAACTGGAGGTAGGAACAATGTATTGGCATGCAAGATTCATTTATTTTGTCTACCGGCCTTAATGTCTGGTATCTGTCTGCCTGCCTGCTTTCTTGACTGCGCTCTATCTGCCCTTTCTGCCTACCTACCTGCCTGCCTACTCTGTTTGTCTGTCTGTCTGTCTCTTCCTCTGCCTCTCTCTGTCTGTCTCTCTCTATCTCTCTCTATCTCTCCTTCTGTCTCGCTGTACTTCTCCCATATCAGGAAAATCTTAGACGATTTAATTTAATTCTGTAACTTCCCAGGCCTGAGATATTGGTCTTATGTAAGTTGAACGAAGACTACCATCCTCAGAGTCCACGTCTTCTCAGCCTTGCCAGTCAGCTCAAAAAGGGTGAGTAATGTCCTACGCAAAACGAAAACCTCCTTAGACTCTCGTCATGGTGTCCTCACTCACTCATAGCATGTCTACTCTAATATGATGGAGAGTCTCGTCATGGTGTCCTCACTCACTCATAGCATGTCTACTCTAATATGATTGGGCTCAAGTTGACATTTGACTGTTTTGTTTGTTTCTTCAGGTCGAGGACTGTCAGTGGTTGGTTCTGTCTTGGAGGGATCCTTCACTTACGAAAAGAGAGCAAAAGACGTTCAATCTGCTAAAGAGGTGGGACTCGTTTGTCTCAAATTTAGGCCACTAGTGTGTGTGCTAGAAAAACCTAGTCTTCTAAGACTAAGGTCAAACGAATGCATTAAATGTGGTCATACTTTTGTGCGTCGCGCTGTAAGGTGTTTTCAGTAGTTCACTTACGACGAATAAAAAAAAAATGCAAAAAAAAAATCGCCGAAGCAAAAAAACAAAAAAATCGCCGAAGTAAAAAAAAAAGAACAATGCCAAAATGCAAAAAAAGAAAAACACCCGAGAACGCTTAAATCGCAGACGGAAATAACACTAAGTGTACAAAATCGCCGCAACAATTGTGGCAAATCAAACTTAAAAATAAAAAGTGAGGGGCTCAGCCCTCCTAAATTTAAACTGGGGGGCTCTAGCACCTTTGCCCCCCTCCCCCCCCCCCCCCCCCCCCCCCCCCCCCGTCCACCGCCTATGACTTATCTTACATGTTGCTTTCATAGATTTTACGTAAGTACATGAAGGAAGAGAAAGTACGAGGGTTCATGAAGGTGATAACTGCCGAAGATGTCAAGGAAGGAATATCTTATCTGTATGTATTGATCCACCCAATCTCAACCCAAGACCCATGTTATTCTGACTGCGCATGTTCGGTGAAAAACCATTTTGTCGAGCATGCGCAGTAAGGATGACAGGGCTCTGGGGACGAGAGTGTGATCCACCCTTTGTCTCGTTATGTGAGTGCATGCATGTCGTTTATCATTTTCGTATTATATTTACAGGATACAAGCAAGTGGATTAGGGTCCTTGGAGCCAAACACAGTACTCTTAGCGTGGCCTGAGAATTGGAGAGAAAGAGATCAATGGAAATCCTTTGTTCGTAAGTACAACCAATTTTACTATACATGCATTTGGGCTACGAGTCTTCTTGTTGTTGTTTTTCGTTGTCATCTTCGTAGTTGTTTGTCGCTGATGTAGCCACTGTTGTTGTTGTTTTTCGTTGTCATCTTCGTAGTTGTTTGTCGCTGATGTAGCCACTGTTGTTGTTGTTTTTCGTTGTCATCTTCGTAGTTGTTTGTCGTTGGTGTAGTCACTGTTGTTGTTGACTGTTGTTGACTGTTCCCGTTCGATTGTTTGTCGCTGCTGAAGAGAAGCTCGTGTGGTGTACGCCGCTACTGCAACTTCTCTTACCAATGCGACCCGGGTTCGAATCCCGGGCTCGCTATGTATGTGGATAGAGCTGCTTGTTACGTTTGTTGTTGTTGTTAATATCCAGTTGTCCTTGTTTATTGTTGTCGATGATAACGATGACTCTTGTTTTGATGTCCCGTTCAAACAGAGACTGTCAATACCGTAGCTCTGGGAGAATCAGCTCTATTAGTTCCCCGTAAGATCGACCTGTTCCCAGATAACAATGCCAGACTGGAAGGCCACATGGACGTCTGGTGGATCGTACATGATGGAGGCATGATGGTACTCATCTTGTTCTTGCTCAGACAACACAAGGTCTGGAGCTGGAGGAGATGTAAACTAAGGATCTTCACCGTAGCGCGTATCCTTTGATACTATACAGGGAAGACCGAGTGATGTGGGGGGAGGGGGGATGTTAAGATGAGTGGTTCACGGCAGTCGTGTTGTAGGGCAAAGAAATAACTTTGCTCCTCCGTGAAATGAAATCTTTTGTTCATGCACAAATATTATATTATTTATTGCCCTTAAACATGGCTGCCGCAAAGCCATTTCTGGCACGGCAATTGAAACCGCACGGCAATGGTAGAGCAATGCAATTTCGTATGACTATAAAGAACTCTTGCTACAGACGTGTCGTGTCGTGTCGTGCCGTGTTGGTGCTGCGTGCCTTGATGTACTGCGTTTTGTGATGGTTCTGCGTGTCGCTTGCCGGTCATGTTGTTTCACAGTCATACCAAGAGAGCAAAAATAATACTCTCTTGGTCATACCAAATCTGCGCTAAGCATTTTTTTGGGATAAGAATAAACTCTCGCGGAGGGGAAAGAATAAAGGGGTTTTACTTGTATTATGGAACAGTTTCCTATAAAGAATGTTTACAGGTTCTCCTCCTTTTCCTTTTCCATAGCATTGGGGGGCCTAGCTTAAGCATTTTGACTTGATTCTACAGACGCTTTGAATTTATCAGCGTCACTAAGGATCACCGTGTTTTTTATAGTCAAACGAAATCTGTTTCTCAAATCACGATCACAGTGCGTCTGTTTGGGTATGTTTTTCAATGACCGCTTACTACGTTAGATATTTCTTGACATACCGGCAATCTAGAGCTTGAAGACAACAGCATTCAGATGAAGACTGACCTTGAGACCTTTATGTACCATTTGAGGATCAAAGCCACTGTAGAGGTCATCGAAATGGTAAGTACCTTATGCATTGTAGTGGTAGGGGCTAATACACGAGACACGTCCCATCAAACAAATCCTTATCAATCAGTACCCTGAAACATCCCCTATGCTGATCTAAGTCTAGCCCGAGAGAAAACAGACGCCCTTTCGCTCCTCATCCCCCCGCAACACTACTCACAAATGGAAATGAGTTGTAGCGTGTTGGTTTTGCGGAGGGAGGAAAACCGGAGAACCTGGGGAAAACACTCGAATTAAGCGAGACTGACCTAACAAGCACTACTCATATGCGACGGCGAGTCCAGGAATCGAACCCGAGACCCCAGAACTGGGAGGCAAGTACACTACCCTACACCACCCTTGATTCCAGTCATGTCCTGATTTATATGTACAACGTCAGGAAAAAATAGAATAGAATATCATACACCGCACATCTTGACCGGCGTACGACTGGCCGTTATTTTGAGCCCTGAAGTGTGCCTGTTTGTCCACAGGTTGATCAAGATATCTCTGCTTACACGTACGAGCGCACCCTCAAAATGGAACAAAGAACACAGATGCTCAGGCAAATGAAACTGACCAGGAAAGAAAGCAAACGTGAGATTCAGAATTTGGTGGTCAACTCGTACCGACCTCGTGCTATCTCTTACAACAAAGCTACCCGTGGGGCAAGTTTTAATGAGGGGTAAGTACACACGCTTTATCAGATGTAAACCATGGTTGGTGAGGACCTTCTGCATGTACAGCAAAGACAGCTGTGGAGAAAAAGATCCGATCTGAAAGTATCAGAAAGCTGTCATTTTCACTTTCTTTGTGCCTCACATGACCTTGTTAAATAACCTGCGGGCGAATGTTGTCGGCGAATGAGGTCGGCACGCATTGCCGTTTTATTTTGGCGAGCCGCCGTTGCGCATAACACCGAAATTCACCGTCTATCTGACGGTTATTTCTCACGATTACTGATCCATTTTTTATTCAAATTCATTACTGTTATACTAGTAACTATTGGTTTATTCTTCTAGCCCGAGCAGAAAGACCTCAAATGCTACAGGAAAGGATTCTGAAGTAGATGGGTTAACCCGTCGTCTGTCAGAGGAAGACGAAGAGAACCAAGATGCAGATGATGATGAAGAAATGTTGGAGCCGTAAGTGAAAGTTTGAATACAGAGCAATTTTCGTAAGACTGAAAATCTTATGGCAAGGACCGCGCCTTGCCGTGACCGTTTAAGTGCCGTGCCGTGTATGAAAACATTCGACATTCCGTGCCGTGTCCGCGCCATGTCGTGACTGTGCCGTGTCCGTGCCGTGTCCGCACCATGTCGTGACCGTGCCGTGTCCGCGCCATATCGTGTCCGTGCCGTGTCCGCGCCATGTCGTGACCTTGCCGTGTCCGCGCCATGTCGTGACCGTGCCGTGTCCGCGCCATATCGTGTCCGTGCCGTGTCCGCACCATGTCGTGACCGTGCCGTGTCCGCGCCATGTCGTAACCGTGCCGTGTCCGCGCCATGTCGTGACCGTGCCGTGTCCGCGCCATGTCGTGACCGTGCCGTCTCCGCGTCATGTCGTGACCGTGCCGTGTCCGCGCCATGTCGTGACCGTGCCGTGTCCGCGCCATATCGTGACCGTGCCGTGTCCGCGCCATGTCGTGACCGTGCCGTCTCCGCGTCATGTCGTGACCGTGCCGTGTCCGCGCCATGTCGTGACCGTGCCGTGTCCGCGCCATATCGTGTCCGTGCCGTGTCCGCGCCATGTCGTGACCGTGCCGTGTCCGCGCCATGTCGTAACCGTGCCGTGTCCGCGCCATGTCGTGACCGTGCCGTGTCCGCGCCATGTCGTGACCGTGCCGTCTCCGCGTCATGTCGTGACCGTGCCGTGTCCGCGCCATGTCGTGACCGTGCCGTGTCCGCGCCATATCGTGTCCGTGCCGTGTCCGCGCCATGTCGTGACCGTGCCGTGTCCGCGCCATGTCGTAACCGTGCCGTGT
This sequence comes from Anthopleura sola, assembly GCA_023349425.1. NCBI lineage: Eukaryota > Metazoa > Cnidaria > Anthozoa > Actiniaria > Actiniidae > Anthopleura > Anthopleura sola. The sequence continues at coordinate 426,037 of JALHLI010000037.1, read as the reverse complement.
CCGCGCCATGTCGTGACCGTGCCGTGTCCGCGCCATGTCGTGACCGTGCCGTCTCCGCGTCATGTCGTGACCGTGCCGTGTCCGCGCCATGTCGTGACCGTGCCGTGTCCGCTCCATATCGTGTCCGTGCCGTGTCCGCGCCATGTCGTGACCGTGCCGTCTCCGCGTCATGTCGTGACCGTGCCGTGTCCGCGCCATGTCGTGACCGTGCCGTGTCCGCGCCATGTCGTGACCGTGCCGTCTCCGCGTCATGTCGTGACCGTGCCGTCTCCGCGTCATGTCGTGACCGTGCCGTTTCGTAACAATTCACACTCCTACAAAACTGCTCTAATGCGGCTTTAAATTGGTGCAGAGTTTTATTACGGGAACAGATATACTTCAACCCTATATTTTGTGTTTGGTTGCGAAATTGTATGCTTATATCCTACTAAAGGATGTCAAAAACCATGACATATGAAAGCTGGATACTTGTCAACACTAGATGACGCATACACAAAGAAGATCAACGAAAATCACTAAGAAAACCGGAAGAATTGTACAAACGGGACACTGATAGATAGAAGATGAGAAGCTAGGGAGAAATGATAGAAAATTTATTCAGAAGACACTAGCTTGTGCAAGGGTTGCGGAAAAAATCCAAGTCCACCTGAAAGGAATCGAACCCGTGACCTTCCGGATATCGGTCAGATGCTCTACCACTGAGCTACAGGGAGACTCGTGTGGTTATGGTCACTTAACTGGGTTGATATGATAGACGGCTGCATACTTCTAGCCTCGAGCTGTCCACGTTCAGGATACAGGAGCATCGCTTTCGATGATTCTTACGGATTGTTGTTCCAAGTAGTATATAGCCTGCGTAGCTCTCCTCCCTCCCCCCTCTCCCCCTAAAAGAAAGCGTCGCTATGCAGGCTAAGGATTATATCTATAGATATATTCTTGTTTTTTTCTTAGCCAAGAGAGGAATCTGCGTCGCATGAATACCGCAGTCAAGCTGAATAACATCATCAAGGAGAAGTCTGGCGACTCTCAGTTGCTTGTCGTGAATCTACCAGCACCTCCCGATAACAAGGACGAGTGGGAAAACTGTATCCTTTAATACTTATAGTTCTATAGCTAACAAGAAAGAGATTATATTATGACACACTACATGGCAATGTACCAAAGTTAGCTTTACCCCTCCTCCCCTAGTTACCATCCCTTGGCATCAAGCTATACTTCAAGCTATACACCCCTTGCAGCACGTCAGAATGTAGCTCTTTGGAGGACAAAACAATAGGTTCCAATTCTCAGGAAATGGAAATTCTTTTGTTTTGTCCTCCAAATTGAGCTGCTTTGACGTCGAGTGAAAGGGGTCTTTTACGATGCGTAATCGAGTCATAACAGCTTATAGTGAGCAAGGTGCAAAACATTTCAATCTAGGATTTCAAGGAAAAACACTGGCTTGTTTTTCTTGATTATTGGCAGTTTCTTTTAAGTTGTCGTATCATTGTTTTGTTGTCTAATTGGAAACGTTTATTGCATTTTGCAATAGGCTTCAAGCATGATGACGTTTTACACCTACACTTCCAGAATCCCTTTCGGTAGCTTTCTCGTTGTGCTAATCTTGGTATTTTAAAGGAGTGTTAATATTTGAATATGTAAAGAGATTTTGAAAAGGTTTGTGGTAGTTTAGGTAAGAAAAGTCATTGGGGTAAGCGTCTATTCAACATCATTTCTTCCCCTTGGGCACGTTTCCAGCCTTAAAGCACTTCTGTCTGGATATGGAGGGAAATCTGTTCTAGTTCTGTACAACCAAATTTCTTTAACTGTTTGTGTTCCCAGATATGGAATTTTTGGATGTCCTCACAGATGGACTGGATCGCGTGTTAATGGTTAGGGGAGGAGGGTACGAGGTTGTGACCATTTACTCCTAAAGATCAGAGGTAATGGCAAGGGGATGACGTCATGTGGGTGTAGCCATGAGGATATTTTATAAATAAGGCTAATAGTGAGGGAGGAGTGGCATGTAATACTATATATATGAGTAAGAGCCAGTTCAAGAGGTTGCAGATGCACATAATATACAACCTAAATTTATAGTAGATCTCATTTATTTTTTCTTATAACATATATTTTATTTGATTGGAAATTCTTTTAAATCTAATTTTATTGTATTGAAATTAATCTTATTGTATTGAAATTAATCTTATTGTATTGGAATTCATGAGTATTCTTTCAGTATTCCTACTTTCTCTCATATAAACATGAAAGATAATTTAGGAATTTTGACTTCATTTTATGTGTGAAGAGATTACAGCCAAAGTAAGTGTCTAGTTTTAATCATATTCTAGAGTGGAAAACGACAAGTACCGTACTGTTTGGTGACTGGATGAGATGCATTTTCTCTCTTTTGATTGGTTCAAATCGAAGAAAACCATCACGAAGAAAACAGTCACGCTTTCTTTTGATTGGTTCAGATCGAGGAAAACCATTTGACAGTCACATTCTCTCTTTTGATTGGTTCTGGTCGAGGAAAAAACATTTGACAGTCACGGATACTTTTCCTCCTTATTTTGCTATTTTCTATTTAAGCATTATAAGAAATTCATGAAAATATTATGACAAAGTTATGAAAAAGTTATTTTTTGTGTTGGCAAATATCCAAGTATTGTACTAATAAAATATGGCGCCGATAAATTCAGTATGGTAGTTTTGATCAAATTCATGATTTTACTGTACAGAAAGTATCCTGGAAAACTTTTAGAAAATATTTCTTAAAAATAACCTATTCTATTGGTGACTGGAAATATTTCGTTTTGACGAGAGATGAAATGAAGAATTAGGAACAATGCGTTGTACGCACAGATGCGGTATTAGAGAGTTTAAGAATCCCGTTTACGGCAGACAGGAAACGTCAGTTGACCAGTGAAAAGTTCTTTAAAATTAGTAAAAAGGAATCGCAAAAATCTCCAAGTCGTAGATAAACAAAATAATATTTCTTTTTGTTAAGAAAGTTTACAAAAGGTAAAGTAAAATACAGGAAAACGAAGAAAACTTGGTCACGATTGCCGTTTGCCGGAGATAAAAACGCGAATCTTAAAAAGCTCTCGAATGCTTGGATTTTGATCGACTGAGAAAGTCGTACTACACAATACTGAGGATAAATATGTCAGTCTTATCATTGATGAGGTTCAGAGTCAGTTCATCTCGTTAATATAGTTTTTAACAAGTGAAGAAGGAAATTAGTTACTATCATTAGAGTTTTAGTGGGGTTTTCGTATGAGTGGGAAACGTACGGTACTGACTTACAGCACGAACTCAGTACATGCCGTAACATTGAAATGGCTTCCCATTGTCTTCCAGTAATGCATCCAATCACAACGCGTAGTTAAGGTTACGGTAAGATACGGTACGGCTACGAATTTGACGTATTGTTTCCCACTCATACGATAACCGCTCTAGTGGATGCAATAGATGCAATATGTTATACGAAATTATAATCAACCCGAGGCTACAATCCGAGAATGATCTGTAGAAGACGCAAAGCCTAGTTGATATCTTATACCTGTACACAGTCTATTCTGAGAGGATGATATTCTTTTAAAGCCGTCATCCAGTCTTCTCAGCAGAGAATCAACTCGTGTAGTGAGTGGGCTTAGTCTTGGTGTGGATACCTTATATTAGTCTGTAGAAGATCAACCCATCCATCCAGTGGGCCCAAGGTCTTTAGAAGACGCACAGCCTGCATGATATATCAGCCTGTAATGTAATGCACTCTTACACCAATCTATGGTTTGTAGATCAACCCATCCATCCAGTGGGACCAAGGTCTTTAGAAGACGCACAGCCTGCATGATATATTACATCAGCCTGTAATGCATTGTGATCTTACACCAATCTATGGTTTGTAGATCAACCTATCCATCCAGTGGGACCAAGGTCTTTAGAACGTATGATATCTTACAAAATCCTTTAATGTATGTAATGTGATCTTAAATCAATCTGTTTTTGGTCAATGCTGTTATTTTTTTTTTTTTTTTGAGCCATCATCCAGTCTGTCCAGCAAGGTTTTAGCTCCTATAGTCGACCCGAGGTCTTCGCGTGTAGTAATATCTTAGATGCACAGTCTCGGTCAGTGGAGATCATCCCACATAATGAGCCCACAGTCTTAGTTTTGGATAATCTTCTGCATCAACATTTCTTGGTACTGCATTCATGCTCAAGCTGTGGAATAAAACATTCATCACAAATACAGCACAATAATTGAGAATAGAGAGGGATATGAGTGTGCTGCATCCATCAGACACAATACTAACACGTCATTTGATAGTATGTGAGGTACCTACTAAATCTCTTCCAGGGAGGGATGTGAGTGTGCTGCATCCATCAGACACAAGAACACCTCATATGATAGTATGTGTAGGTACTTACTAAATCTCTTCCAGGGAGGGATATGAGTGTGCTGCATCCATCAGACACAGGAACACGTCATGTGATAGTATTGTAGGTACTTACTAAATCCCTTCCAGGGAGGAATGTGAGTGTGTTGCATCCATCAGACACAGGAACACGTCATCTGATAGTATGTGTAGGTACTTACTAAATCTCTTCCAGGGAGGGATGTGAGTGTGCTGCATCCATCAGACAAAGGAACACGTCATCTGATAGTGTTTTGTAGCAGTACGTGTCTTGTGTCCCTTGAGGTTCTTTCTTGTTTTCCGTAAAGCTGTCATCTAAATATAAATGGCAAAGTACGTGTCAATCGAATACCTCAGTAGTGTCTGCAAACAAGGTAGGGCAAGCCTAAAAAAGGAGCTTTGATAGCCGGTTGCCATGCAACCATTTTCATTCAAGCATAAAGTGTATGGTAAGGCACACCTTTTTATTCTATTGTTTTTCTGAGTCCAATAAGGATGCACTCCAGTGGTCTAGCTTGAGTACAAACAAAAAATGTTTGTACCCAAGCTAGACCACAATGCACCTGGTTCGCCATCTACGAAAAGTTATATGAAAGAAAGCGCAGTGTGAATTGTCATGAATAACCATATAAACTAAATGTACTAGAGGTTTCATAGTATTGAAAAAATCAGTGCCTTGTGCATGCCTTGCAGCGACCGTGATTTTTTCGATACTTTTGATTGGCTGATATTTTTCTCGTGCAATGTGTTTGGTCTGGCGTACTTAGTCAGTGCCGTGACCTTGTCGCGTGCATTTGATTGGATAAAGAAAGTGTGCTTTGCCGCGACCGTGATGTTTTCTAGATATTTGATTGGCTGAGTTTTTGTCACGACCGCGTTCGTGCCATGAGCTTTTCACAGTAATACGAAATCTGCTCTAAATAAAATTGCCTTACAAACCTGACAATTCTGCTTCCGTCCCACCGTTAGTTGGTAGATTTCCTGCTCGAGATTCAGAGGCCGCTGCATCCTGTTCGTTCATTGGGTCATTACGAACCACGGGACAGCCAATCAGAATCTGCTTAAGTTTCGGCCAGAACGCCAAAGCTTCAACGAGCGTCAAAACTCCTAACTCGTCAAACAAGTTTTGCTTGCAATTAAGACACTCAAGATTCTTCATGTTGACCGAGTACTGGAGCAGAGAGATGATAGCGACTTTTGTCATCAAATTGTTCTTGAATAAAATCTCCCTGATGGAGGAAACATTGGAAAGAGCTTCGAATACTTCCATGGCTCCTTTATCGGCAATCTTGTTAGACTTTAGTGACAATACACTTAACTTTGTCAAGTATTTAAGGCTTGCAGCCAACGACACTGCGCCTTCACAAGTAATCTCATTCCAAGCTAGGTGCAGTTCCTCTATCTCACTGAGGTTGCATAAGACCCTAGCAAGTTTGGCCACACCGATGTCTCCTATGCGGTTACCGGATATATTGAGGAAGCGTAGCAGTTTTAAATCTCCGAGACACTGTTTGAGGTCCGTCCATCTAGTGAGCTCGTTCCTCGATAAATCTAGATGAGTCAAACTTTTGAAACTTGGTAGTACCTTCCCAAGTACATCGTAAATGGGCTGTCTTCCTAAGTCGACTTTATGCTTGTTTTTGATTATCGCACCACTTAAAGACAAGCAAGTCAACTTGTGGAAAACGTGTTGCAGAGACTTCAAAATTACGACAACATCATTAATATCGTAGAAGATGCACTTCTTCAGTTCTAGATGAGTGAGGTGAGAATTACTCTTCAACAAAGAGCAAAAATGTTGGACATCCCCATGATAAATCTTCTCTCTTGAAATACAAATTCTGGTCAAGTATGGCACAGCCTTCAATGCCTGCAGCAAACTCCTGAAATTCTCTTCCGAAATCTCGCTATAATTAATCTCAATATCATGTAGTCTGGAGCAACAGTTCACGACTTTGGGAAGTTCTTTGACGAGCAGTTTGGATCTTGATACGAGCAGTTTTTCCAGTGGTAGCTTTTCACTGAGGTTATCTGTGAACACTTTCATAGCACCACTTGCGGCAAAGCTGTTTATCAAATGGAGTTCTTTAAGATTCTTTATCTCAAACAGACACCTTGCAAGTGTGGCTAGATTCCTCTTAGACAAGAAGCTGTCTTCAAAAATGAGCGTGTGAACATCTAGGCGGTTCTGCATGAAGTATGCCAGCGAACGAATTCCATATGGAGTTGGCTCAGATGTATTTAGCTTTACAGTTCCTTTAACTACGATTTCATCACTGAGCATGGTGGCGAGACTTCCTTGCTGTGATTCGTACAACGCTTGCACACAAACTGAAAAGAACATCTGCTTCATGTCTTCCTCGAGTGCGTTCTGACTGCCCTCAGAGATGAGAATGTCGAAAAACTTCTCGAACGCGTTGCCCATAAGACCAGGAGTAAACGAGAACAGGACTGTCATCAATTCAGCTGCAACGCACTTCATGACATGAACCAACGTTTCCTCATAACTAAGGGGGTCAAAAAAAGATTTCTTGATTCTATCGCTCAACCACAATGAGGCCAGGAACTCTTGGTACGAACGATGCAAGAAGCGACACTGTTGTTTTGGTCGAAGCCTTGAAGCGCTTCTTTCCAAGCTGAGAAATCCCAACTCAAATATTTCTCGACTACCACACTTGCCTTCCAAGAACTTGCGGTCAAAAATAACCTGATCTTCAAGCAGCCCATTGATGGCAATTTCCCCGAGGGTGAGAAGGCTTTGGTAGAGTTTTGGTGGGATGTCTTCCAGTGTGCTGATATCTTCAGGGTTGCATTCATTTTCCTTCTTTTCTTTAGAATAATATCGCTTGACTAAACATAGAGTCAACTCAACAAATAGCCCAGTCATTGTTGAGAGCACCTCGACATGAGGCATTTCCTCCCACATGGCACAGATCAACAAGGCTGTTAAAGGAAGTCGAGCGATGTTCTCAGCAACTGGGTTCATCTCCAGGTCACGGACCAAGGATTCTGCACTCTTTGGGTCTTCTTGGAAATATTTATGAATGAACTCGTACATATTTTCTGCAGTGAAACCTGTTACTTCAACCCTGAGGTCCACATACCAGTGTAGTTTGGAGCCCTTTTCTGGTCTTGTAGTCACGACCACTGTGGAATTCTTTAAGAACTTTCCCATAATAAGATCATGGAGGTCAGGGATCAGAGATGGGTTGATCTCATCATAACCATCCAGGATAAAAAGAACCTCTTCCTGGTGATGGGTGACGTAATCATAAAGCTGGTCAGGGGTAACCATGAAGTCACGTGGGAACAACAGATCAAACATGGCTTCCTTGATTCCCTTATTGACCTGCCTCAGTTCAATCAAAAACACCAACTTGAAACTAGAGTTATTTACTTCAGTTGCCCAGTCGTAGACCATTTCTGAAGCAAGTGTGCTTTTCCCAACCCCTGCCTTACCCTCAATGAGAATCCTCTTGCTTTTAGGTTGGAACATGCCTTCATAGCTGGACATGGGCTGCCTGTTTTCGTGGGAGCCATGTTGGCTGTGTTTTATTAACTCTAGATTAGTGAAAATCTGTTTGATGTGAATTCTAAACGTGTCATTCCAAGTCAATGGCTGTAGCCACCCAATCACATTCTTGTAGTGGTCTCGTAGAGCATCCTGTATGGTTACTAGGGTCCTGTCTGTTGTCTTGTCAGTTCCTGTTATTGAATATGAATAATGAGAAATGCATGAGTGAGATCAAAAATAAGATTTGTATTTCAGAAATTTCATTCCCTCTCTCATTTACTGTCATGTGTGAGTAGGGCTATTTGTTGGTTCTCTCTAGCCTGAGAAAAACAGACATCCTTTTGCTCCTCATCCCCCCGCAAAATTAGTTTTGCAGGGGGATGAGGAGCAAAAGGATGTCTGTTTTCTCAGGCTAGGTTCTCTTCTCCAACCTATGCTTTGAGGGTTTCCAGCTGAGCGGCATTAAATTTTCTTAATAATCACAGTCTGTTTGGATTTTTTATGGCCGGCCCTATGTCCAAGCACTTTTCTCTACCTGAAAACTATTGACATTTGAATCCAATAAATTTCAAGTCTTAGGCCTGCATGGTTTAGAAGTCAATTTTTTTGTGTGCCAAATCTAATGCAAATGAATCCAAACCATATGTTTTGCTCATTTGCATTAGATTCAGCACATGTGAAATTTGACGTCTAAACCAGGCCTTAGGAAAGTACAAAACTCTTAATCAGAGTGATATTCCATCTTGGATTTATCTAAAAACCACTTGAGAAATGATTTTCAACGAATTAGATACCACAGGTTTTAATCAACAATGCTTTGTGTGATTAGTTGTTCCCTCAGATGGTTTTTCCTCCAATTTTCTTCTCTCCACAAAAAAAAAAACTCTTAAATTCCAATTAGATTTCAGTGGATGCATGAATAGCTACTCTGTAGAGATGTCACTGATAAATCCATCTATTTAGTTATTCATTATATTTTTATTTATTATTTATCCTTCGTCTATCATTACCTTAGATCAGATATAGGAACTTATAAAGAGGGGGAGGTATTTTTAACTAAATATTGCCATAGTTACCAGGGGTTTCAATAGAAGGCGGCTACCGGTGGTCAATCGCCGGGTACTTAACTTTATACCACTGGCTATTTTAGGAATCAGTCTCAATAAATAAGAAGTAAAATTATTGGAAACAGATGCCTACATTTGAATCCCATCCTTCTACTTCAAATATTATTGAAACCCCTGAGTTACTATAGCCCCACCTCTTTTTCCCTTTCCCCATACTAGTCTCTTATATTTTCCAATCTTAGCTCCACCACTTGTTCCTATACTAGTCTCTTATATAGCTACACCACTTTTTAGGGTACTCCATGTAAAGGCAAAAGTCTTTAGAAAAAATCCCTTGCCAAAAAGGGTAGGAGGCAAGCAGGAGGGTCTCTCATTACCAAATCAAAGTGATGTGGCCTTGTCATATCATCAATTCACCATTTTCCATACTTCGGTTCACTGGTCACAGACAAAGCATTCAATCGAGGCTGCAAGGTAGTTTCAAAGGATTATTCGATTTTGAGCCTTATAGCCTTGACTGAATGCTTTGTGTTTGACCAGTGAACCGATGTATGGAAAATGGTGAATGTAGAAATGGTAAAAAATACAGAACCAAAATATATGGTGAGCCACGAAATTACAGAGTTGTGTCCTTCGTTTGCCTGGGGGAGGGGGTGGTGTGTCTGTATGGGGAGGAGGGGAGGGGTTAAAAGAAATTAATAATCAAGACTGACGTCATGCAAACATTGACTATACGCATATGGTCAGTACTCAGCTTCAGCACTGCAGTTATATGCTATCAGCTATCAACCATATACTCATATAGTCACAAATATTTGTCTAAAATTAGCTCTTATTGTATTCTAAGGGTTACGAAAATTGAGCAGTAAAGCCCTCCCTTCCCCCTAAAGCGAAAAAGTATAGTAAAGCTAAGATTTTTGAACTCATATGTAACTTATGAGTTTTTACAGTACAGTCTTGTACTGTGACAACTCGTCAGTTGTACATACAACGTATAATTCCTTTACAATAATAATTCTCTATGTTGAAGTAGCACTTCACCATATGGGCATTTTACATAGTAAATAAAACGTTCAAAGAGTTATAAAGCCATGCTATGCACCTTTTAATGCTTTTTCCTCTTTGACTTCGTGATTCTGTTGTGACGATTCACTTGATCAATCAAATTATTAGTTGGGTAACCATAACCATAACCGCAAAAGTCGTCATATTAAGCCCAAAATTCGACACATTTACACAGATCCTTACCTTTCTCTCCCACAAGCAAGCTTGTCAGGTCATTACGATTAATTCTATCAAGTAAAGCGCCCAAATAGTCGTTGTTTTGGAGTCCAAGAAGGTTGTTCTGCTCGAGCAGTTCGAACAACTCGACAGGATGGTTCGCTTTCTCTAAAATCCCGCTAGGTAAATGTCCTTTACAGAGGAATTTTAAGTCTTTAAACTCTTTTTCTGTGATATCGTTTGAGATTGACAGTAATCTGGCTCTGTATGGGTCCATTTTCTAGAGGCATCATACAACAAATTGGTTGCGAGTCGATCAGTATCTAGTGTATCAGTCACCGGGACTGAAGCGCTTTGATGTACGACATGGGTTACCTGTGTTAAACATATCCAAGATGGCGGCTCAAAACATCAGTGGAAGAGCTCTTCGGTTTGTTAAATTATCTCCCATTCAATGGACATTACGCCCAAACCACTCACGGCCCCTACAAATAAGAACACTATATACCAACAGAGGCAGTGTAATGTTCAATGAAAGTAAGTTCCCTGCCCGGACAGAGTGTATGTTACCTGTAGACTGCTTCAAGGGCAAAGTTGCTTTTGTCACTGGTGGTGGGACAGGACTTGGAAAAGGAATGACTAGAATGTTGTCTGAACGAGGAGCTACTGTAGTTATATCCAGCAGGTAAGCTTATTGTCTCTAGGAGTTTATAATACCAGAACATTGAAAAATAGGGTTAGGGTTTCTTCTTAAAAAATATTTCGTGTTGTCGTTTAGAAAGTTAGATGTTCTTGAAAAGACAGCAGCTGAGATCACCAAGGAAACAGGAAATAAGGTTAGTCTTATTATACAATATGTATTCTTAGTAATCTTATTATGGGGTTGGTAATGGAATTTTTTTGGACAACAAAACATAATAGACCCAATCCATTATTTTCCCATTTCAGATCAAGTGTCATTCCCTTGAATATTGTTTCTTTGTTTACCAGTAGTGCCTGAGGAGCTACATGAAACTAAATGAAAGCCAAACACAATATCTCATTTCCAGAGTAATGATGTTTAAAATGTGATGGCGTCACTGTCTAGAGTATTGTGGGTTGCCAAAAGAGGGAGGCAATTTCAGACAAAAGCTTTGCTTATTTTAATTTTCACCAAAAACTGCCTCACTCTCATGGCTGCTCACTCTGCTTTTGACAGTGATTATCACCTCTTGGAGTCAAACTTATTGGATTGGGCCTCTTTGATATTGCATGATTTATCAAGCTTAGAAAACCCTTCAAATTTTATTGATACCAATGCCTGTGTAAGTTAGCTGTTGGATATGCAACATAAAAACCAACAACATTTTTTAACTCCAGTGAATTTGTTACATATATGCAGGTTTTAGCAGTTGCTGCAGATGTCCGTGACCCAACACAAGTGAAATCAGCTGTTGATCAGTGTGTTGCTGAGTGTGGACTGCCTGATATCGTCATCAATAATGCTGCAGGGAATTTCATCTCTCCTACTGAACGGCTCTCTCCTAATGCCTGGAAGACTGTCATTGATATCGTACTTAATGGGACTGCATATATTACCTTAGATATAGGCAAACGGCTGATAGAGGCTCAGAAAGGCTAGTACAATGAATAAATCCTGTTATATGCAGACCTTTTTTGTTTGTGGGTTTAGCTCAGAGTAAATGGGATTAAAATTTTTCAGTTTTCTTCATCATAAATAAATATTAGGTCCTAAATTTGCCTGCACTTGCAGTAATTCTGTATAAGTAGTAGTGTCAGACCTAACCCACCCCACCCCTTCCCCCAAATTCAGCAATATTCACTGATTAGTAAATTGAGTGTATGTTTGTGATGTCAGGTGCCAGTTTTCTAGCAATCACCACTATATATGCCAAGTCAGGATCAGGGTTTGTTGTACCATCAGCAGCAGCTAAAGCTGGTGTTGAAGCTTTGATCAGGTGAGGATGGTAACCCTGTGGAATTCCACAGCTAGCCCAAATACACTTTGTTAATTCTTACAAGCACATTGTATGCCTTGAAATCATCAGTTTTCCTGGGCCTTCAGCACTAATTTGGCAGGCATATATTTGTTACGTAAAGATATAGTGCTTCATTTAAAGTGTAGCATATTTTGACTTCTTAGCATACTTTGTCTTCTCATGCACTCTTGAAAATGATGTGGTCTGAAATGGGACAATCCGTCCAAGCTAAAAAAGTTTATTGGAAATAAGTGCTGGTGCCCTGGGCTAAGCCCATGTTGGTTTGCTCCTCCAATTTTTCATTGAACAGATTTTATGATAGCTTATTTTTGCTTGATCAGGTCTTTGTCATCTGAATGGGGACGTTATGGAATGAGATTCAATGCTATTGCACCAGGACCTATCAAGACCAAGGTATGGCCCTTGAAATGAAATGTTTTTGCAAAACTTTTTGCAAAGAAGTGTGAGAAAACAGCATTGAAAACTATGTACAACAGATATTTTATTCTTTATAATAAAACAGATAAAAAAGTGATAAAGCACTTAGGAAGCGCCGAAATCGCTCAAGAAAAGTGAGAAGAACTCGCCTACGGCTTGTGCAGTTTCTCTCATCATTTTCATGCTTACATCACTTCCTGCATGCTTTGTTACTGAACAAAGCATGGGAAAAGCTGTTTTATTTGTTAAACTGATTACATCCATGCAGTCCATAGTAAGCTTTTTAAGATGGAAATTTTTCATTTAAAAAAAATTGTTTTTAGGGTGCATTTAGCAGACTGGACCCAACAGGAGAATTTGCAGCCTTGTTACTGAATCGTATTCCTGTTGGAAGGTTGGGCGAGATAGACGAGCTGGCTAATCTAGCGGCATATCTTGTTAGTGACTATGCAAACTGGATCTCAGGGGAGGTATGTTTGGACTTTATCTTCAGCTTGCTTTTTGCTAAAAAAAATACTTGTTTGTCATGCAAGGCTTGAAATAATGGCCAGTCTGTCACCAGTTATTATAATTAACTGGCAAAATTAGTTTTCACTCAGTCTTACTTCATTTCTGGTTCAACATTACAAAAATGACCAGCAAGACAAAGATTTGACAGAACAAGTTCCAATTCTGACTGGACATTGTCCATTGACCAGCTGTTATTTTAAGCCTTGTCATACAACTTTTCATATTTGTCATTCAGTAACTCCAACTACTTCAATCTACTACAGTTTGTCCCCTCGGGATCCCATAATTCAAGATGGCTGCCATATCTGTAAAAAGGCCTATTTCAAAGATTGATGAAAGTCAAAAAACCAGGGTTCCTAATGTTTTGGAGGGCACAGAACCATGGAAAGAATGTTGGATGTTGGACTGATTAAATTATCTTTGTATTTTTAGGTTGTAGTGATGGATGGTGGAGAGTATGTGTCCATGGCTGGAGAGTTCAATGAATTCAGAAAGGTAACTCATTATCATTCATGGATTATGGTAGAGGAGGTTCAGAATTTTGAAGACAATTTCATGTTACAGCACAACACGCTAAATATGACCACTTTCAATATATTCGCATACTTCTATGCACAGGCTTGTTGATGCCAAATGAGCTTTTACAAGCCTTTTTTGGTAAAACCAGACACAGCCTTCGCATCAAATGTGTTCGTTTAACTTACAAAAACATGTGGATAGGAGTATGCAAATACATTAAATGTGGTCATACTTTTGCGCATCGCGCTGTAAGCAATTATTCAGCTTTCCGAGAGTATTTTCCAAGACAATAGCTGTCTGGGTTTCTACAACTAGCTTCAAAATGTCAGCCTTCACATACTATATCTATCTTTGGAAGGTATGTTGTGGTAATTGATCTTATCTTCTTGTCATTGACAGGTACCCAAAGAACAGTGGGATATACTGGAATCAATGATCAGAAAAACTAAAGGATCTTAACACAGATGGGATACTGAAGTCATTCCTTATAACATTGTAGAGCTTCAAGTCAAATCATTCACATTCATCATCATTGAAAAGTGAATTTTTCATGACTCTGTTATGGCTGTTTTTGTGTGACACTTAGTGACACTTAGAATTCAAGTATTCCAGGAGTACTGTATTTTATCAGGATCTTTTTCAGTTTAGAGGGAAACCTTAATAGCCCCTCCTTTCTCCCATCAACAAATGCCTTTCAAAGGCCCTGTTACACTGTGCAATTTTCTCAGCAACTTGAGTCAAATGCAGTGTAACAGGGATTTGCACAATCTTTTTTGTTGCATGTAGAGTTGCATGAAGTAGAACTAAGTTCTAATTTTTGCAACAGATTGCCGCAACAGAGAACATCATTTCACAGTGTATCACCCCTTCAGTAGCTTTTCTCTTTTTTTCTTGCAATTCTAAGGCATATTTTTCAAGTAATTGCAAGTTCCTGAGACTGTGTTGCAGTAACACTTCACACAACCGAGAAAATTGCACAGTGTGACAAGGTCTTTCAGTAACCTACAATGCTACACTTTCAAGCATTGCGAGACAATTGGCTGAGAAAATTGCACAATGTAACAGGACCTTAAAGACATTCAGTTTCTGTTCTCTTTCATAAGGGGAACCAAAAGGATATTGTACTTAAAAATTAAGTGAAATCATTTGACTTGTTTCAACTTTTTGTCTCTTTATTTACACAATAAAGCAATAACAACAACATATTCCAATGATGTTTGAAGTCATTAAAAAAATCATTAGTTTAACCATCATTACGCTAACAGCTTGTGAACATGCCACACAAATAAACTGTAGCTTCCTTACACAATCATTTAGCAAGAATTACTGTTTAGAACTAATGCCAGTGATAGGGTTGGCTCGTTGGCGAATCATTTTCTCTTGTGATGCCTTGACCCATTCATCAGAAAGAGTATGTGGAGGATCTGGCCCAACTGTAAATCAAGAAATTTGACTGATTAACAATATCCTTAGAGTAAGATACATGCTATAAATTTGTCTAACAGTAATAGGGACGGTACCATAGGGACTTAAAGATGCAGGTTGCAACGATGACGACAATGTAAGGGAATGGATGCACTTAAACCTTGTATTTTATTATCATTTCATGTTTGTCTAGTATTTTACTCAATAGGCACCCCAGTTTTAGAGTTAAACAAGATCTTTTTGAAGCACTCAACTTAAAACAAAAATCACTAAAGATGAGCTTTTGGTGTTGCTGTTCTTTTTATTATGTAAAACAAGTATTATGTAAATAGTGCTATTTATTAAGAATATAGAAAGAAAGTGCCATTTGGTTGTATCTACTCACTATATGTGCGAAGGAATGCAAACAGGCCAAGAGATAAAGCCACTAAAAATGATACTCCTCCAACTACTTTCTTGAGGTAAGGCTCTCCATATCTACTTTGAACTAGGGTCTTAGGGAACTGGGATTGGTATACTGAAAAGGAAACAATTGACTTTAGAATAAGTAAAACAATTTGCAAAAGTAAAATTATAAAGTTTATGTCTAATTCTTAAGTTGTATGTGACGTCATAGCTACCATGTTGGTTGACTTTAACATAAGATATGGTCGACTTGGTTTCTTTTGTCATACCAAAATCAGTAGAAGATGTAGAAATTTTAGTTAAATTCTGCCAAGACTAAATGACAACCCTTGGCTTAATGACACAGGGAAATCAGGCAATACACTGCCATCAATCAGATTATGTAAAGATACCAAACAATTTATTTGATTGACGTAAGCCTATTGCCTGATTTCCCTGTCAGGACTTTTGTCTTGGTCAGCGTGTAGCATTGATACAGTGGTAACATGAGATAATATCTTCAAGAAAGAACATCTGTCGTTTTGAGCTGCTTATGTTTGGGATTGTTGTCACTAATTGTCTAGCTAAAAGTACAATAAGCATAAAATATTGTACATAGGTTACCAGGCTAGATAACTATAGAATTAGCTTCTTTGAAAGTTGTAAATGAATTTAACAGCAGCATCCACACATTGTACTGCATAGTAACTGTATAAAGTAAGCTAGCTTACTGAACCGAACAGATCACTTAGCAATTTATGATGTGTACTGGTAGGATCATGACTCTTGTCACGTCCTGTCTAGGTAGCAACTACCACACACTGAAACAAGGCCTCGAAATATTTGAAGGACCAGAATAATTAGATTTTACGGATATTGAGGTAAAGCCTCACTTAAGCTGGAAGACAAAAGCACAAGAAGAAAGAGAAATATAACTAAAATTTCCAACTCACATGCAACTTTCTCCTCTTTAGTTAGCGCTGACCAAGGTCCCTTTTCCTTCTGCTTCAGGGCCTGCAAATCCGATCCAATCTCTGCCCTAACAGTAGGTACAGGATCAAACTTTCTAGGAGCAGAAGTATGGATTCTTCGCCCAACAAGTCGGGAAGATAATCTCAAAAAGTTCGCCATTTCTATCAACTTCTACCCGGTACAAACCAAGATGGCCGACTGCAGGGATATCCCATCAGACCTTGCGTGTAAAGACGCGTGGGACTCGGGCTGAGCATTTTAATGACCGGAAGTAAGAGTATAAAGTCCTGATAATTTTTATTTCCGGTCCTTCGATAAGGAATTTTAGGGTTTGTTTGTCACCAACTTACAAATTTTAAAATCAATGTCAAATCATTAGGGGATTATTTTAAAAAGCTGAATACTCCCCAATCACGTATTGCTTCAAAAATAATTGGAAATTTTCTTTCATTCAAAAAGAAGAAAAAAAGTGGAAAAAATATGATTTTTTCACACTGAGCAATGATAAACGATCAGAGAAATTGAGAATAGTCATAAAGTGTAATGTCATTATTAGTTAGTATTTTTTTATTAAAACACCATAATTCACAAAAAAATTGCAGTACATATACTCTTTATTTTATCAAAATACATAGTTTCTTGATTCTAAATTATAAATCTAAATATATGTTTTATCTTAAATATATTTCAATATACATATTGATCATTTCTATTCATATTGGCAGCCATTCTTGGGTTGGTATGTCAAGAACCACATCCATGTCTGGTGTACACCTGTCAGTATAACAAACGAAAGCAGTGAGAACAGTGGTGTAGTGAGGGGGGCAAGGGGGGGGGGGGGGGGGAGGGGCTTTTTTGTTTGATGGATGATACCACTGGTTTTTATTCTATGTGATTTTCTAGGTGCCCCCATGGATCCTGGGTCCTTGTTATGCCTCTAAGTGAGACCAACACTTTATCAACAATATCAACACTTTATCCAACTCATAACAGAAAATGATTTTTTTGGAAAACAGCAAAAAAAGGTGGGGGCTTATCCCTCCTGCCACCGCAGTCCCTGACTGGGTCTCACGTTATTGGATCTCTAACTCACTTGACTCGTTCGCCAAATACATCAGGGAATAAGTGCGCTCTTGTGTTGAGGTCTGGACTTTTTAGAAGAATTCTAGAGGAAAATGTTCAAACAAAAAGTTCAAATTAATACAATTGATTTCAATGCAATCAGTTGCATGAACCAGTTATCCAATACACATTATTGTATCACTTACTCTATTTCTTTTTCTAATTCTGAATTTCTAGTTTCGAGGAGTTTTATTTCATTTTCATGAATTGTGATTTCCTGAAAAAGTGAAAGAAAAGAAATTCAAGGAATTTAGATTGAACTACAAAAAATCTCTACAAATTCAATTTGTTTATTTGAATAACAATGTTGATTACCTTTTTCATTATTTCATTTTGCAGAGCCTTATCTTTGATATTCTGCTTCAATGACGAAATTGTTTCCTGCAAACAATCAATAAGGTAAATATTTATTTAAATATTATGTCAGGATCTTTTCTAGGATCAGGATCCTGTAGAATCTTGTACAGGATAATACTTAGGATCCTATACAGCATTTACACCAGGGTAAGAATACCCCTATTTATCCAATACCATAGAAAATACAGCCAATCAGAAAGCAGGAAAGCTGTTGTATATCCATCGATATTTCCCTCTTCCTTCCCATTATGCACTGTGCATTGAATCTACGCATTTTTATTTTCTATGATGTGTGATAAAATGGTTATACAATGGTTTCATGTGGCATACCGTGGATATCCTACTCGTCACTCGTATTTTCTTCGTATACACACTCGAATGACTCGAGGGATATTCCATGGTATGTCACGAGAAACCATTGTATAACTAGTATTTATTCTATACTGATATATCAATTCTGTATCTGAACCCTGCCTTTTGATATCAAGTTGCATGAGTTCAGTAACTGGACCCCCCCCCCCCCCCTTTCTTAACTTTTTTGACCATTATTCCTTTGAAAATAAGAATAACATAAACTTTGTATACACACCTCGGCAACTTTTGCTCTTATTGTCTCTTCAGTAGTTTTTGTATTGACACTAAATTTATTTGTTTCTGCATCTATCACAGCATGTAATTCCTCGAGTTCTTCCTGTAGAAAATTCAATAACAATGATTATGGAAATGTTGTACCAGCATGAACCAGCAATATGAAAAACTAAGTGCAAAAAGGATTTTTGTTGTAATTCAAGCAGCCTTCGCCAAAGTGTTAAAAGTCATATATCTCACAGAATTCAAGGAGATGATTGATTGGCTGATTGGTCGGTTCATGCATGCACTGCGATAATTTCACATTAATATTTTGTTGTAGTGAAATGGAGGTCACCAACTTTGTTTCAGAGTTAAGAGAATCTAAATCGAAGAAGTTAATATTGTTTTTTAGACATTTTGAATCAATGATAATCAAGCACAAACCTTAAAAGCAACTTGGAGAATTTCCTTCTTGCGTTTTAGTCTTGAAATTTCTAATGCTTTTTCTGGATATTCTTTATCCTGAAGACAAAATCCCAAAAGAATAACCATTCAATATCACTAAAAATTCTACAGTGAGACAACAAGATGGTTATACTTTCATTTGGTTCTATACCTTATAGTTAAGAAGAACTTTTACTTCCATTAATTTTTTTTGCAGTTTAGCATTCATTAGCTCCAGTTCTTGCTGCAATTCTAGACAAAAAGTATAGTGCAAAGTCATTTGGAAATACTAAAAAAATTATTAATAAGTCATACAATTAAGAGATATAATATTATAGGAATGATATTTACCTCCAATATCCTTGGCCACTTTTATCTTGGTACTTGCTAAGCTTCTTTTTGCTACTGCAAGATCCTCATCAAAGGTTTTATTCAGGGTATTTAAAGCTCCCTATAATCACAGCAACAAATTAAACCTTATTAATCTGGGTCTAATGTTTTCCCAATTAAGATCAGGTCATTCTCTTATTTGTTTGAGTTGTATCCATATTCATGTGCCTTCTCGTGTGCAACCTTTTAACAAAGAAATGGTACTCTAGGGAATGACACATGGTCTGAAATGGGAAAATATTGCTCCAAGACAAATGAGATGTATACAGTCATTTGAAAAAATGTGTCACTGACTGGCTCTGCGACTATGCGACTGGACTGAAACGGAGTATGGGTAGAAATCGCTGAAGCACTTAATTATTGTCGATGACAACGTTTTTTCAATTGACTGTATAAATAAATAATCATTACATGCAGCAAGAGAGTGCTTTTTGACTGCAAGAAAAAGATTTATAATGTTCTAAATATTAATTCGAATTGAGAGTATCGGTACTTGGATGATGGATGGACTTACCCTAAATCTTTCATACTTTTCAAGCAACGACTTCACATCATCATGCTGAAAATAAGGAAAAATATATTCACTACATATACATGTGTTCAAAATAGCCAACACTTATCCTTCAGCATGAAGATCTTAGATTACGGCCAACTTATATCATTACTTAACAAGTCAAAATTTCCTGGGTCTCTTCAAAATTTGTGTTGGCGGGTTGAAAATTTTAAAGTTTGCAATCTTGTATTAATAATCATAATGGAATCTTTTATATCTTTTCGAAATCCTATTAAATGATATTATATCTCATGATTTCTTACCACACTAGTTTCTGAAATTTCAATCTTATCTTGGAAGCCCAAGTTATGATCTAGTCTAAAAATAACAGTCAAGGAAAACTACAACATCAGTCAATCAAAATTATGTTACTGAGGCATATAAAGATGGAATTGATTAGCCAGCTGGTTTGAGGGTCAGCATTTGTTGTAAAATTTGAATATTCCAGAGCATCACACCAAAGAAATGACTTTTTGTATAGATGTTACACATTTCAACCCCCCTTGTGAGTTTCTGGTGGAGGACCATGGAAAAGTTGAGAGGGCTGAAAGATTGTAAAATAAATTCTCCCTAAAACATGAAGAGATTCGAACTCTAGAAGTCTAAAAAAGATACAGTTCTGCTTTCCTTTTCTGATATTCCTCTAAAGTTTTCTGTCTCAATTTTATCTGCATCTAAAAAAATTAGAAATATAATTATTAACAATCCAATTAATAAATTGCAGTCATCAGATAATAATAATAAAAATATTATTCATGGTTCCCCCTCAGACAATAGACAGATTTAGCAAACGCAATTATGCAATGTGGAAGAGGATGGCATGCATGCTGATGAATGACTTCCAAAATGACGTTTGACATTGAGACACCACATTCAGGACACCATTTCACCTGTTTTTAAGCCCTCTTCAGGAAGTCACTATGTCAACAGTCGTTTTTGAAGTCATCCCTCAGCATACACGCCATCCTCTTTCATGTTGCATTGTGTTTGCAAAATCTGTCTTCCAGTGAACCAATAACCATTGTAGCAGTTTTCCAAGTGAAATTAAAATCTTATTAGCCAAATGTGCTCCCAGCTACCTAGAAACACTGTGCATTCTGCATAGAAATGTGCAAATTCAACGGTTGCAATGATCCCAACAAATGGCGCCATTAACGCTCAATCTGAATATGCTGTAATGAAATTTTGATGCTGCATTCAACCTTTGAGGGGGGAGGCAACCAACGCTATGCCACTGGTATAACATACATGTATGTTATACACTTATGGGTCACCAGGACATTCCAACAAAAAAGACTAATGGCATCCAATCACAAGAGTTATCAACTGTCATGCCTGTAATCGTCATCACCAGGCAACAATTAAGAACTATCAAAAATCATCATATTAATGAAAAGGCGAGAAAATAAATACCTTAATCAAAGAGATAGTTTTTCTGGTTTTCTTATCATAAGTGTTAATAGGTGTCAAAACAGGTTTTCTGATCCATGGATGCATACAAACTGACGAACACTGTGTGTGAAGTGTCATAGCACTGTGAGGTCTGTCACTATCTGGACCACCCTTCGAAGTCCCGCCAACACTGAACGTAGAATGGGTCGTATGACTAGAAAGAGGTCTGCTTTGTACTTTTTTAGCCTTTCCGCTCTCGGTAGGTTTTATCGGAGGCACGTATCTAGGGAGATTTGTTCGTTGCCAAGGTTTATAATCACCAAATCCAACAGCTATTTTTCCTTGTAAACTCTTTAAAAGAGGGTCTTTTTTGAACACTTCAGATGTGTTGAATCTCTTGGTGGCTTGTTTACCCCATCCTTCAGAAGAAGAGGTGCTGGGGTCCCGTCCAAAAGATCCCTGGCCAAATCTTTGAGAGGAACTCATCCGTTGTCTGCTCGCCATCTTTCTTCTTGTTTATCGAATTTGACTTCCCGTGATCCTTTGTAATTCACCACAGGTAACCCAAGCATGAAAATGTAGTACAGTCATCTGGATTTCGAAGTCACCATATGATATTACTTCCGTGAATACAAACAAACATAACCCAAAAATAGTGTGTTTTATCGTATTTACATGTAAGATTTATTGGTTATTTTTTATTTATTTTGAAGGTTCATTTGGACGCATTGTTTGTATTATTCCGATGGGCTTCCTGTGGAATTTTATCTGAGCCCGCCACCCCAACCGCTGATAAGGATTACGTAAGGCCAGGAACACGACTATAATCTGTGCATGAGTTTCTATTCGTTTTGAAATGCTGAGAGCTCTGTTTGCGAACAGGCTTTTCAAGGTTAGTTTTTTTGTATTCTTTTTTTTCCTTTTTTTCTTAATCTTGCAATATTGAATGTTTTATATTGAATTTCTACAGCCCTGATCAAACCTGATCGAATCACTGGTCATGTGTTTAGTTAGGAGACGTTTGCTATTTATGAGATCGAGAAAGGGAAGCTTTTTTGGAGCAACTACAGAATACCCCGCCAATCGTATTCAGTAGTCGGAACTCTTTGAAGAACGAGGCATACAACAATAGAAATCATAGTTATTAATATGTGCATATGATTTGCGTGGTATTCTGTAGTTGGAACACAGTCGGAACTCTTTGAAGAACGAGGCATACAACAATAGAAATCATGGTTATTAATATGTGCATATGATTTGCAGGGTATTCTGTAGGTATACGATGTACCCTCTCCCACACACACACACTTTTCACTTCTCATCGCTCTATCCACCATGGCACCCTCCCCTCAATAAACAATTTTTTGGGGTGCAACCATGTGACTCAAAATCACTTGAGACATAAATAACAATGAAATTAATGATAAGAAACATGATGGCTAGCGATGTAACATGCACCCAAAGAATAACCCTAATTATATTTCCTATAGGTAGCTAATGTGCAGCTTGGTGTTACTAGCTCCCTTCTCCATACTGACGTTCTCACAGATGCAGAGAGGAAATTAGCTGAAACTTTAGCATCAAAAATTGATGCTACTTACGTTAAAGTCAGAGATATTTCAGGTATTCAAAGCCTACATTACATGTAAATAGAAATGTGCCTTTATAGGATAATGGATTACAGTCTCAGAGTGGTTTTATTTAACCAAGTAGATCATATTTCAATTATTTTCTTTTTTGTCTATTTGGACTAAATAATTTTTGTTTAACGAAATAATTAAAACCACTTCATATGGTTCTTTTGGATATAATTTTCATTATAGAAGTTGTAGCTCAAATTTAATCAATAGACCAATAATTTAGCTTGGGCGTAATTTTTTCCCGATTCAGAGGCATTTATGTGCAAGATCACTGTCTTGCGCTATTGACACTGCCCAAAAATGCTTGGTATGTTTGAAAAGGCTCACGCATCTCAAAAATGGTCTAGTATTATTAACCCATTTTCCCATTTCTTATGATATTTAGGGGGATGTGGTGCAATGTATGAAATTTCAGTAGAGTCTGAGGTTTTCAAAGGAAGAAGGATGGTTCAGCAACATAGGATAGTTAATGAGGTGATTAAAATATGCATTCTATAGCTAGTTGATTGGTAGCATGAGAAAACAAACATCCTTTCACTCCTTGACCCCTGCAACGCAGCAAGGAGCAAAAGGACGTCTGTTTTCTCAGGCTAGTTGATTGGTTTTAAGAGACTTTTATCTATGAACATATAAGCTGGTTGAGAGAAAGGACAGGTTTTATTTTATTTCATTTTATTTTTTGCGGGAGAATTTTAAGAATTTTAAGCCTTATCATTCCTCTCAATAATTTTGTAATATTTTCTTCTACTAGGCCCTTTCTGAAGAAGTCAAAGGAATGCATGGTTTACGAATTAACACCAGTGTACCACCAAAGGAATAGCAGTCTTAAAATTATCAAGAACCTAAGATAATAACTATTTATAGTCCTCTTACAATGTAATACTTTGTAAATATTTCCTTGAAAAACATTTTTTAAACTGACTCCTTGAATTTCTAAAAAAATTACAATCTTCATGCAGTCCTTGACCCCTATTCAATTGTCATTGGTGTTGTGACCTGTAGGTACTATTCAAGTCTGACCACATAATCCTACGGGAGATGATTAATTTTAATGATATATAACAAGCAACGTGCTATTAATTATTCAGTGTTAGTTGCCCAAACCAGCAAGATGAAAAACATTGAAGCTGATAAAACTAACAGGTAGGGTGGGGGGAGGGCCTGGCACAGTGGAATTTAGTGTGGCTCGATCTTAGATCAGGTATCAAGGAAGAGAATAAGATATTATCTGCAATATAGGACCATATAATATATCTGCAGACTTATAGTCCATATTATATTGTTGGACTGTCTCCTCCTTTAATTAGTTTTATGAGAGCTTTTTTAGCTTTTTTTTATTATAATTAGATTTAATAAAGCTTTCAAGGTGACCTCATTAACATGAGTTCAGGAGGTTGCAGAAACATAAAAGAAGTTTCAACGTATTGCATCAATATTTTTCCATTAAATTTTGATCCATCAAGCAATGTATCACTTTGGGTGAAGATTGTCTAATATTGACTGTCTATATAAACATTTTTGATAATATAAGACAGAACGCTTATTTTACGACGTTTCGATGTCGCTGATATCATTTTCAAATGAGTTGGTTTATTCAATAAATTTGAATATTAAAAAACTTATACAATAGCATGTTTTACACTTGAAGAGAAAAATTTGCTATTTTCTAACATACTGCAATACAGCGTATTTGTGTCTTTGTATTTCTCTTCTTTCCTTCCCGCCCCTCCCCTCCCCTCCCCTATCTTATTAGTCAGCCAAACAAACGTTTCAGTCACGTGACTTGTCCTCCATCTTAGCTTGCTGTGTTTTGCTGACAGGACTTTTATTTGCAGTAGAGAATCCCTTTCCATCTTCTACGATTTCGAGGGAAATTTAACTAGGCTTAGTTTTATATCAAAGTATAAAGGTTTTTGCTTTCTTTTAGCGTGATATTTTAATTAGATCGTTTTAAAAATGGCTGATATTGACGACGTTACCAACGATAATCTTCTCGACTCCGCTTTGGAAACTAGTAAAGAAGAAGCTGATGATTCTGTCTTGAGTGAAATTGTGAATGATTCAGTTGTCGAAGATGCTGAGGATCCGGTATAGTTTATCTTTAATCTTTCTTTGGGTGGTAAGGTAATTTTGTCGCCAGAAAAGACGATGCGAGCTGCAATTTTTGTGTCTACTACAGGAACTTGAAGCGATCAAAGCTAGAGTGAAAGAGATGGAGGAAGAAGCCGAGAAGCTTAAAGAAATGCAAAAACAAGTGGAACAGTCTATAATGAGCCCACCAGCACAAGGTTATCAAAGTCTAAATCTTAGATACAAACAAGCTTGCGTTTCAGTAGATCTATAAGTGTTTGTAGCATAAAGATTTTTTATTGAATATGTTTGCCTTCGAGATTTTTGTATGAAGATGAAAAAAAATTCATTTAAGCTTATGTGATATAGATTTTGTTAATATTTTAGGTGTACATAAAACTATAGAGGAAAAAGCCGAAGTTGATGCAAGATCAGTCTATGTGGGAAACGTAAGTTATTGAAAAAAAATTAATAGAGGAGTTGTTGGGCTGCCATGTTGGATGGCAAAACAAAAGAAGGATTTTCCTTTGGGAATGGATATTCCTTGTTGTGTAATGACTGGCCACATTTGATTGGTCAATAATGTGACCAGTCAATGTGTTCAGCCAAGAGGACTGCCCTACTGGCTTTTGGCCAGACACGTACCAATTTTGGTCAGATATTGTCTGTTGAGCAGCCATAACAGTGGATTCAGATTGAGCGTGTAACAGCACCATTTGTCATGATCATTATGACCGTTACATTAGCATTTTTCTATGCAGAATGAACTATGTTCCTAGGTGGCTGGGAGCACTTTTTTGGTTGAATTTGAGATTGACCTTTGTAAGGAACTACATCCTCAATTGTTACATCTCCCTGGGATTGTATATTTGATTACAATTCCTAAATGCTAATAAATTAATGAATAAATATAATTAATCTTATCAGCCAAACATGCTCCCATCTGCCTAGAAATGTTGTGCATTCTGCATACAAATGTGCAAATTTAATGGTTGATGCGATCATGACAAATAGCACCATTAAGCGCTCAATCTGAATTTCCTATAATTTAGCCATGTGAGCTCTAGCAGAATGGATAGTAATTCCATTTATTGTGGCCTATATTAAGTGCATATATTGAATTTTAGGTTGATTATTCAGCAACTGCAGAGGAATTGGAACAACATTTCCATGGTTGTGGATCTGTAAACAGAGTGACTATCTTGTGCGACAAGTTTACTGGACATCCTAAAGGGTACATACATTTTCTTCATCATGTTTGGAGCATGTTTTAACCCCAAAATATGACACAAAGGAATTAGAATTTCCAAAAAATTCATATATATATATATATATATATATATATATATATATATATGTATTAGCTTAGGAAGAAAAATCTTTAGGGCTGGGTAGTCTTTGATTATTCCTATTCCATCAAATTGAAAATGACATTTGAAACATCAAAAAGTTGTCTAATTTTGTCATTAAAATTAATTTCATATTGAAATCAAAAAGAATCCAGCAAAACAGAGCACTATGCAGATCAATGCTTGCTTGAGTAACAATATTGATTACGGTAGTACTCATTCATAGAACTGCATTACATGAATTTTACAAGATTTCCTCATCAATTATCATCATCATTAATTTTGTTCATGGTTGTTTTTTTTAAACCTTGGTAAATTATGGCTTAAATGATAAAAAGCTGTCTAACTTCTTGAAGGTTTGCCTATGTTGAGTTCGCTGATAAAGAATCTATAAACAATGCTGTGGTTCTTGAGGACTCACTGTTCAAGGGAAGACAGATAAAGGTAATGACTGATAAATGGAGATTTCTATGTCCAAGTTAAATTACTATGTCAAATATTTCTTTCCCTTTCCCATACTTCAGTAAATCCCCATAATTTCCATCTCTGTTTTCATTTCACAGCTTGTCCTTAGTTTATACATCAGATTATAATTATATATCAAAATGAAAAGCTTCACTTTATTGTTTCAGGTTTCTGCCAAAAGGACGAATCGACCTGGAATTAGTACAACAAATCGAGGAAGAGGTAGAGGACGTGGATTCAGGGGAGGTATGGGAGGAGGATTCTACCAACCATACAATGCATTTTCCAACTTTCCAAGAGGCAGAGGAAGAGCAATGTTTAGGTACAGTTTATTAGTGCTATAAAGTGGTTTTCAGATGAGTGGGAACAGCATATTTGTAGCCGTACTTTAGCCATATCATATCTTACAATTGCCATAACTACACATTGTGGTTGGATGAATTGCTGAAAGAGAATGGGAAGCCAGTTCAATGTTACGGCATGCTGCATACATGCTGTAGGTCAGAACCATACAATTCCCACTCATATGAAAACCACTAACATAAAATTCATTTCTTAAAGTACTGTATTTAATAAATGAATATAATAATCTTCATCATCATCATCAATAATATAAAGAAATTCTTATTACACACAGTTCTTTTCAATCATGTGCAATCGCCACTTGCCATTTATTGTTTTTCCACTTTGACCTTTTTTCCAAAATAGTTATATATGAATATTTGCTATAATCCATTGTAATGATTCTTTCAAGTAATTCATCATTTTCCTTTAATCCATAGGGGGCGAGGAAGAGCCAGTTGGTATTCCCCATACTAAGAGTGAGGTTTTTTCAAATACCTTCCCTTAGTATTCTCTATACTAATATTACGATGAGATTTTCTCTACAGGAATGTTTCTTGGACTAATGAGAGACGTACCACACCCAACATGGAAGTGCCATGTGAGTAACAGAAAATATTCACTTTTACACTGGTGATAATGGACAGGTTTGCATATTATATAAGACAACAACAAGATTTGGAGTACATAAACAAAATGAAGATAACAAACTGTAAATAGAGAGAGCGTGAGGTATTTAAAAAAGAAGGAAAAAAGGAAAGCAGGAAAAAAGAACATGGTCAAGAAAAAGAAAATATACAAGAAAAAAATTGAAAACATTCCAGAGAAAAAAAGAAGAAAAAAGATGGCAACAAAAGAAATAACTTTGAAAAGATTCAAGATAAAAACTATCAAAGACAGAAGTTAATAATGGGGTTATGTTGGGGTTTATATATCAACTTCATCTTGGCCTCTACCCTTATCTTGATTGCTTCTCTCATTCCTATATTCTTCATTTTTTGCTTCCAAAGTTACCCTCACCTCAGTCATTACACAGGGAAAAAATAACAGGGGACCGGCATGCATACTTGATTTTTTCTTTTTAATTCTTAATATTCTTACAGTTAATGTATATGTACATGGGCACTTGTGGGTTCATTTGTTTCTTTTATCAATAAAATGTACTTTCAAAACAAGTGTTGTGTTATTTTTGGGGGTTACATATGGGAACTTCTAAAATTTTATGATTTGATGAGCCAAGTAAAATCTATTACATAGCACTATTGTGTACTAAATGTAAGATACTTGAATTTGGTTTTTCACTGCCGCCAATCACAAATGTAAAAGGTACCGACTGATTATTTTTGATTGATGGAAGCAATAAACCAAATTTCAGCGTGCAGCTTGCAGCTACCGAGTTTGCATGTTTATGAAAATAGCAGTAACAAATAAAACGGCATTTTCCATGCTTCATTTAGTAATGAATCATGCTGGAAGTGATATACTTAAACAATCAGAGCATGTGTACTATCTAACCTACATAATAATAAAAATACATTCACTGTTTCTTGGATTAAGTGCGGCCACTGCCCAATAAACAACAAGCAGTTACATGACCAAGAGGAAGTAAATGCAATATAGCAACAACAGAAAGATGAATGGAAACTCTAAAATTTGCATAATGGTCATATTTACAAAAACTTTATTTATTTATTGGTAATTAATCTTGCTTCATCATTCCAGTCACTGTTCTTTCAAAACCTCTGAGGATTAAAATTCAGAGTTAATAAACCATAAGGAAAGTCTTTGTGGTAAGCCATTTTTTATTTTGGACGACAAAAGTTTCACCTACAATGTAATTTTCACCTTCATAAATTATGATATATGCTGTAATTGTGAATATCATCTGTGACTAAGATTTCAACTGTTTTGTGCATTATCTTGACACACTACAAAACTTTCGTCCGACAGTAGTACTTTACCTTGATGTAATGTTTTCTCCAGGATTGTAAAATGGATTACAAAACATGTCTGTGTATGCAACATGAAGTTTTCTGAACATCTAACAAGAGAAATTATTTCACATCAATCAGAGGAAAGAAAAAAATGTGGAATTAAGATGGGAGTTGTAATTTTTCACAGGCAGCCCAGTAGTAGGCGAAAGTGCTGGAAGTGTGATTTGAGTGAGTATAAGCCAATTCACAGTTTAAGAATCGTTATCAGTTCGCATGCGATTTTATCCTAAATTTCTCACCTTTTGTTTAATTAAAAACAAAAGGTGAGAAATTCAGGATAAAATCACATGCGCACTGAAAACGATTCTTAAACAGTGAACTGGCTTATTCTTTGTTTGCAAATGGAGTCCTGGCAGCCATGTGTGTGGTATTGGAAAAAAGATTTCACTGCCATTAGCTGTATTGGTCACTGGCATCAACAACCTTGTCTTTCTCTTATGGCTATTTTGAATATTGTCGCAAAACACCACAGAGATACTCACAGTTCTTATTTCATTATCCCTGAGAGATGTATTTGCTGTTTCTACAACAACAACAAATTTGATTTTCGTATTTGTTACATATCCGTATCTACAGGTTAAATAGTGAAGGAAATAATTCATAATGAAAAATCCTACTTTTATCATACCATAAGAACAAATAATGTTTTTACTAAGGCAATTGCCATTAATAGAATACTTTGCAACTTTTTGGGTAACTATTGGTATCATTACCAGGGGGTTCAATAACATTTGAAGTAGACAGATGGGACTCAAATGTAGGATCTGTGTCCACTAAATTAGCTGGCAGTATGAAGTTAAGTACCCGTCAATTGACCGCTAGTAGCCGCCTTCTATTTAAACCCCTGCATTACATACCTCATTTTTTACAAGACTGCAAGGTGTTTCATTTATATAATTAGTAGAACAAAAATGGAATTGCGTCTACTACTAAGTAAAATCCCTCTAATTCTATTGTTTTCTTTTGTTTTGTGTTGTTTTTGATTGCTTGTTTCACATTTAAATGTATCTATTCACCCCTGAGTAGTTTGTAAGGCTGAGTCCAAACATTGACCTTCTCATGGGCTGAACCTAATGACATCAAAAACAACCGCCCTTCTTATTCATTGTTTTCAATGCATTCTGCTTATGAGAAGATCAACATTTAAACTAGGGCTAAGAGTAGAAAAGGATACACTTTATAGTCCTCAGTTGGATAAAGCAAACCTAAATAAAGCTCTCTTGGATCATTGGAGCTCTTGGTCAGTGATGAGACTGAAATGAAGAACAATCATAAATATAGATAAATATCATAGATAATCATAGAACTAGGATATAATATCACTACTTACACCATAGTTCATTCTCAACCAGAGGCTATAACCTGGGGGAGGATCATATGGGAAGAAAAAGGGGGAGTTATGCTTATGATTTTTTAGCATGTCTGATGGATTTCGTCAGTAATGGGATCATTTTATTGTTATTGTTGTCAAGAAAATTTTATTTATTTACAATATAACATTACCTCAAAGTGTTTAATTATCCCTTAATCATTTTTATTGGAATTTTAAAGAAAATTTGTCCTTTAAAATAATATGATTATAAGCTTACCTTTCTCCTCCACAACATCTAGTGATGTATGCACAGTGTAATGAAACTTTAACTCTTCCTCTGGACAAACAGTGCGCAGAAAAAGTGGATAATTCTATAACAAACAATACATTTTTTATCATTTTTGCATTAAAGAGAAAGATCATCTGTCCTAAAGAGCAAAAAAAAAAACGATTTTACCTCTTTTCCGATCACAGCCACACACACCGCCATTTTGGATTAATGCGGTTAACCGCTGTCCGATAGCATTGTGGTCTCTCAAAATCGAAAAAAATTCAAAAACATTTTTCTGAAGGAAAATTCCACTTTCAAAGAAAATACACATTTCTCGAGTTTTTTGGCCAAGAATCCTATTTATTTGAAAAATTGAAAATATCTTTATACTATGTCTCAATTATACACATTTGTACACATTTACAAATATTTACATAATGAAATCCAAACCTCATTACGTGAAATACAGGAAAACGTACAGTTTGCTTAGACATTATATCATGATAAGAAAAAATGAATTTGATATTCTATTTTTCACCAATTTTCCTTTTACTTTTCCTATTTTTCTCAAGTTTTAGTGCTGGGCTTCCTGTGAAGAAATTGGAGACGTTGAAAGGCTTGGTTCCAATTGTCTATTATGATTGGTCAAAAGAAAATCAAAGTAGCCAATCACGAAGCAGTATTAGTCAACGGTGCGATTTTCGAAAAAAGCTTGTTTTAAAACTTGTGGAAGCACGCTTTGCCAAGAGGCTTCTCCTTACAGACGTTATTCTTTACAAAAATCGCTCCAATTTACTACTAAATTCGATCAGAAGTATTTGGTAAAGGTATGTCTGTAGACGTTTTGAAGAGCAGTTTGAACGCAATGGGAAAGAAGGCAAGTTTTTTAGCAAATAGTCGGTGATTCGATCCGTTTTTTTCTAACATGGCTGCCATCTTGTTTCTTGTAGTTTAATAACATGGAATTGGCGGGCAAAGGTCCTTCTAGTCTTTATCAAGAGAAATCCAAGGTGAATGTCATAAAAATATGTTCTTTACTTACTTTCCTTTGATATCAACCTATCACGAAGGCCAAAAATATATTATATGAGCTCGGTATGCTTCATTTCGAAGTTTTCAGAATGGCTATGTGCTTCTTCCCTTTCTAGATCAAATTCAATCAGCGCGGCTTGACTTCTTTTTCAAGCTATCTAAGAACCGCTTTCTGATCTCATTAAGTAAAAAGGTAGCTTGATATATAGAGATTAGTGTATCGCGATGCTAAATTTACCAAAACTTAGAAACCTGCTATATAAAATCATAGTTCATTATGATTATAAGCGTATTGTTTTACTTTATAGACAAATCATCTTCAGGTTCCAAGTAATAAACCAGTAGCAAGTACGAGTAGCAAGCCAATGCATCATTCCAAACAGGGCACATTTGCCGTTCCGTCTCACGGTCCACCCTCCCGGCTGACACACACTAAAACGAATGTTGAAGACAAAGAGAATGCTGGAATATCAAGAAAAGAAGGACACCCAAACAGTCAGGGAACAGGACTGGCTCCACCTTCAAAAAAAGAAAAAAAGGAGAAGAAAGAGAAGAAGGAAGGCAATTCATGGTGTGTCTTCTAATCATTTCTGTTTTAGATAAGGGAAAGTTTTACACTTTCCTAGGGCGGAACTGAAGATCAAGGCAACAGAGCAAAATACATATGAAATTTGAATATTTTTCATGTTTTTGCAACAACTGATCAAGAGCTGAGGTTTTTGGGATCCGTAAAATTATTCCCCATAGATTAGCTGATATGTACTGCATTATAGTCTGTGAACATCCCCTGCACTCCCTCACAAAACAATCCTGTTTCTGCTCCTGCTGTAATTCATTTTGGTCATGAGTTATGTACAGCCATCCAGGCATAATAGAACAGTATGCCAGAGGTGTACAAATATATAAATAGGTCTACCAGTAGCTAAAAAGTATATATGATGGAATGAACAACATGTAATAAGGGTATACGCAGGGTGCCAAATTTTTGGTT
This sequence comes from Anthopleura sola, assembly GCA_023349425.1. Classification (NCBI taxonomy): domain Eukaryota; kingdom Metazoa; phylum Cnidaria; class Anthozoa; order Actiniaria; family Actiniidae; genus Anthopleura; species Anthopleura sola. The sequence goes on along the minus strand of JALHLI010000037.1, from coordinate 393,317 downwards.
GCCATGATTTCAAGGATAGGTTTGACTTTTTATATATTTTTTTTCAGTGTTTGGTCTTTAGCTGACTTTGACATTGGGAAACCACTGGGAAAAGGTACATTATTCATTTTGATGTTACGTCATCTGATGGACCTTTACAATAGATACTAATTTAGTATCTATTAGGTACACCAGCATGGCCACCATGTCTTTGTCTCTTGGCTCTCTCGGGAATGGTTGAAAACCATCAATACATCAATTTTTAGATACTGTAATGATACATGAAGCTTAGTCAAAGCTTGAATTTGTTTTTAATATCATATGGAGGGAGTAATCTGGGTTAATCCATAAGTTCTCACACTCTAGTATTTCTCAATGGTCGGAGGATTTATTGTTGATGTAACAATGAAAGGGCTGGAGCTAGAGAGCATTACCACCTATTATCTTAATATATTATTATATAAAAATTCTGTTTTCAGGAAAGTTTGGAAATGTATACTTAGCCAGGGAGAAGAAGAGTAAATTTATTGTAGCACTGAAGGTAAATAAATATCCATGTCTAAGGTACAAGTAGAACATAAAAGAGACTTGTAAACATGTTAAATATTTTACATCCATTTTCATAACTTATCCTGCATAGCAGGCTGTTTGTAGTCATTCCAGGGTGCATAATAGACCTTTCCCGAATTCACTTGGATGATAACGAAACAATGGTTCCAAATTGAGACTGAACTTGATTCTTTTCTTTATCAAGACCAACCTCGTCTTGAAACGATTGTTTCATGATCATCCAAGTGAATTCAGGAAAGGTCTATTGACCAGTAGTTGGTACCATTGTTGGTTATGGTCACAAAAATCAAAGCATGCCACCCCTACCCCACATTCCCCTTTTTTTTTTAATGTTCTTCTCAGTCCTGCAAACGTTTTTGTTCAGCAATGGAAAAACATAACAAAGTTCACTTAAATGCATACCAGTCATATCTTGAATTACAACTAGATGTCTGGTTCATGTAATGGGTATATATTGGGAGTCAATTGTTGACTGCCACATGTGAAGATACATCTTTCTTTTATTCTTTCTTTTTTTAGGTTTTGTTTAAATCCCAATTACAAAAATCAAATGTAGAACATCAGTTGAGAAGAGAAATTGAAATTCAGTCTCACTTAAGGTAATACTTAATTTTTTTAAATATTATGTTTACAGTACAGATACTCCGCCTGGGACCACTCAATCATAATGTTGGTTAAGCATATTTCTTGTGTTTGGTTTGCATCCATCAAATTTACACTGTTTGAGTAAGACATTTTTTATTGATTGTGATGGAAAAAAATTGCAAAAACCTCCTGATTTCTGAAAGTGAGGTCACGCTAAAATGAGAGTATGTCATTTATTACCATTTGTGAGAAACTGTAAAACATACCATGCCAAACTCTCAGACATTTCTTAACAAAACAATAAAGTTTCACGCTGCAAACATCTGAGATGTAACTTATAAAAACAAGTTTGATGCTTGGTTGCTCTCAAATGGTGGTATATTTATTAACTAAGTTCTCTTTTATTTTTCTCTTCAGACATACAAACATCCTTCGTCTATATGGTTATTTCTACGATGAAACAAGAGTTTATCTAATCCTTGAATATGCTCCAAGGGGAGAATTATATAAAGAGCTGACAAAGAATGAAAAATTTGATGAAAAACGCACTGCAAATGTGAGTGTTAAGGAAAATAAGTTTGTGTTTTAAAAAATATATGTCATACTGATTAATCATACAATTTTATGTCTGGACAAAATAAGATTTTAGTGGATGTTTCTTGATATTGTCGGAAAATGCAAAGTTTTCATATGTTGTGGGATCACCTTGATTGACGTCCAACAAAACCAACTTCATCACAACAGCAAATTGTATGATTTCACACAGTCATGTGATTGGGAAGTACTGTAACAGAAGCATTATCGTATCTATGACATATACAATTCTACAGTGTAAGTTGCCTTAATTGATGTGAATGTTTCATTCATACTTTCAGTACATTTCCCAACTGGCTGCAGCTCTTCTTTACTGTCATGAAAAGAAAGTAATTCACAGAGATATCAAACCAGAGAATCTTCTGCTTAGCTTAAAGGTAGGATGTTTTTGTGTATGGTGTTTTCTAGCTGAGTCTCATTGTCAGGCATCTCCATATGCATTTTTGACATTGGGTTCCCTGTGGATTGAGTACCAGCCAAGGAAGTCTGGAGAGAAGGAAAATGAGGTTGAGGGGGCACCTACTTGCTTTTCTTGATCCAACACCCAAAAGAAAATCTTGCCATGCGACTCTCAATGATAATCAAAGAATCCCAAAAGCCACCAGTGAAAAGCCACCATTACAGAATGGTTTGGACATGACACCAAATGTTTAATGACTTTCATACCTGGCACAGCACTGACATGGTCACAGCAAGACGTGGTCTGTGACACAAGTTTTTCATAGTCATATGAAAACTGCTCTATTAGACAGAGAGATTTGCATTCCAGAGTTGAAAGATCTGCCAGGCTTCTTTCCAATGCCATATATAATACAGAAATATTTGTTTTCTCAATTATTTTATTCTTATACAGGGGGAAATCAAGATAGCTGATTTTGGATGGTCTGTTCATGCACCTTCATCAAAGTGAGCATAGTTTTTAGAAATACAATGAATCATGAGTTTTCTCACTAAACCTTGTTTGAGAAAAAATATTTTTTAGTTTTTACATGTATATATTGTTAATTAGTTATTCAACTATATATTTATTTCAGACGCTCTACTTTGTGTGGAACCCTTGACTATCTTCCTCCAGAAATGATAGAGGGAAAAATGCATGATGAAAAGGCAAGAAATCTAAGAGGCTTTTTCACTTTTTTCTCATCATTATATCATGATATATCATTACAAAACTAAGATCTGACTATATAATTATTGTGTCATGCATAGGTTGATCTGTGGAGTTTAGGTATTCTATGTTACGAATTCCTGGTTGGAAAACCTCCATTTGAAGCAGAAGGACATAATGAAACCTATATTCGAATTTCCAAGGTAGGTGGTCTTTTTGTGGTAGATCCAGGGCTAGTTTACTAGTATCAGAGCTTAGTGTATACCATATTTACTCAAATAAGTGCCGCCCCTGAATAAGCACTGCCCTCGAATAAGCGCCACATTTTTAGGCGCTAAAAACTTAATAAGTGCCATGGTGCTTATTCAATTAAATACAGCAATTTCACTGCCTGTTTGCAGAATTTGATCCACTTACTGAGTATGAGTTGACTGATATTTTCTACAGGGTGATGTAAGATACCCAAGCCATGTTTCTCCTGGAGCAAGAGACCTTATTGGCAGGGTGAGTTCATTTCAAAAATGTTGCTGTTTTACAGTCAAGCTCAGTGATGAAGTAGGTTTTGGTGGAAACATGGATTGCGCTAGGATTTTGTAATGTGTGTCCTGGGCACATTGGGGTCCTTAACATATTTGATGGGATTCTAAATCGTGTTCTTTTGTAAGCAAGGAATTTAGTGTAATGGCAAGAAAATGAAGCTCTTGGGTCCATGGACGCAAACAAATTATTTAAATGCACAATTTCTGTATTAACACGAACCCTGCATGATATGCCATAGGCACATGCCCTTAAAAACTTGGTGTTTTCTGACAATGTTATGGAAACACTTTGATTGACGTCCACATGAAACCCTATTTTATCAAAAGGAAAAATTGTGCTATTGACTCTGACTAACTCTGATTAGATTGTAAACGTACCAGAAGCTACCAGTGCTTATACAAGTTAATAAACTTCCCATTTTCACTTCAGCTACTACAAAAAGATCCCAAGAAACGACTTCCTCTGGACAAAGTACTTGAGCATCCTTGGATCGTCAACAACACAATGCAACAAACATCCACAGTAATAACTGAAACATCTACAAAGCCATCATAATTGACAACAGAGAAATATAATAATGAATTATATATATTTGACTGAATGTAAATATATCCATTAATTTTTAGTAATTCAAATGAAGTATTGAACTCGACCCACGAAATACTTGATAACTACATTCTATTACACAGTTTCTTGTCTATTTTTCTAAGAAATTAACCCTTGAAGTATAAACATCACGTCACAGGTTTAGTGAAATTGAAACCCCCTTACGAACATAAATAGCATAACAAGATTTAAGACTAAATTATTTACGAATATGTTGATGTCTTAAAAAAGGGAGAAAACAAAATCAGCTATGTTTTGTGGGATTGCCTAAAACGTTTCTATTATCTTCATAAAACTACAAAAACGTGACAAAAAAGTTAGTTAGAGTTTATTGAGTAAAACACAATTCAATTTTTCATAATTTTTGGGGATCAATCACACTCATTATTTCATCTATACTTATGTAATAACATGCTTATCATGTTTAGTTGTTGTTCTTCTATTATCAATAATGTACATAAAGTTGTTCAAATAGTTTTGGGAAAATGTTATTAGTTAATTTCTTGTGCTCAATTCTACATTAAATATTATGCTATACTCTCATTTTTTCAGCACTCCAATCCTTATACAATGTAGTACTAACATAAAGGGGGCTTCTAGAATGATTCGTCTTTTGGGTAGTAAGTTATTTACCCTGCGAGCAGGTTTTTCTTCCCCTCTCTAGGGCTGAGTGGCAGGCCAAAATGGAGAGCAGAAAAAGACCTCTGCAGGCAGGGCAGAAGTTATTACATTTTCACATTCCAAGTCTTAGTGTATTAGTATTTACTTAGTTCATAGAAGTTGGTAATAAAACTAGTAGACTTCTATATGAATTATTGTAATTATGATGTAAATAAACCTGGAAATTGTGCTGTTACTGGAATATTGTTTGTTTGCAAGTAATAAATCAAATACGAGAAACTTTATTTCAATTGATAGAGCAGTTTTCGTATGACTGAAAAACTTATGGTATGGACTGCACCTTACCGTGCCAGTGCCTTGCCAGGTATGAAAACATTTGAAATTCTGTGCTGTGTATGCACTGTAACTGCCGTGTGCTGTGACTTTTCACACTCATACAATATCTGCTCTATCCAAACATTTATAAGTACTAAGGTACTGTGAAAAACAGAGGTCTATCAAAAATATTTTATCCAATCTCAAACAGTTTTGATAGAGGATGAAACCGTCTTTACATCATTGTTTGATTTCATAACTGTTTCCCCAAATTATTCAAGCCTTGTCATCCCCTTGAGGACAATGTTCATTGTACAAGTCTGGACCATGTTTAGAGTGTCTTCTCAAGTGTTACTGGTAAACTGAACAATTATGTATAATATTACTCAAGGGAATGTTAAAAGTTCCAATAAGCCACTTTGGTAAAGAGCAAGGGACTGGGGCAAGTTTTTGAATTATGTTCAAAATTTTATGTTCTAAAGAAGAAGCTACAAATCTAATACAAAACAGAAACCGTCCTGGCATGGCTTTAATGCATAAATCTATGAGGTTGGTTTGATTGGAGCTTTTAGAATACCCATCATACGTAGCCTTCTGACGATAAGAGGTGTACATGTTATTGTCATAAACATCCTGGCAGGTGCGAACACTTTATGGCATGCATAAGCAATAACGAAGGTACTGGCTCCTTTAGTTACAGCAGAATCTACAACTCCTTGGCTGAGACCAATTTTCTGCAGCATTGCAGGAACATCTAGACCACTGTTGAATGAATGGATGAAAGAAAGTAAGTAAGAAAAGCAATAATTCACAAACTCAAAAATTCCTGTGTAGTTAAAGAAGTTGGGTAAGGGAATTGAGATAGGATGTGTAGAAAATCTATCATCAATAAAATATTACCTTTTAACAGCAGTATAGCATATTCCCAGGGAGGTTAGAGATATACAAACATGAAATACCACAGCTGTAGACCCATACTCAGCAAACACTTTCTTCAGCCTTTGGACCTGAGTTAGATTCGTTTCCTCCTTTTTCTCGCCCTCCTGTTCCTGTTTCTTCGTTCCTAAATCCTCTGATGTTGGTATTTGTGAGTCTACCTTAGGTCTATCTTCGTGGATCTGACGAAACACTGTCCAGCAAGTACTTCTAGGTGATAGATTTGACTCCAATTTTGAAACTGAGCAACCACCAATAACTCTTGATACACGAAAAACTGAGCTTTCCTGAACCAAAACGCGGCTACTAATACTTGATAAACGAATTAAAGAGCGTGTTAATGCCATCTTGAGCTTAATAAATCAAAACGTAAGGGAATAAGACTGGAAATCTATAGTGTTAGGAGTGGCATTACATAATCGTATCAACTGAGGCAGCATGGAACACCAAATACTGTAATTGGGATCCCTGTGCGCACGTGAGGAACGCCTCGAAGATGCGTGCGAATAAAAATGAACTTTCAGTCTCAGATAGAAAAGTTTTCAAAAAACAGACTTAAAAATGTTGAGACTACAATAACAACTGTAGAAGGGAAGAAGGGAAGTATCTTCAACTCCAGCACTCGCTATTTCTTTATTTTTTCATTTTGAAATAAAGATTTTTGACTATTTTTTGGTTCATTTTGGTTCATTCACAGCTTGTCGAGTCCACCAAGGATGGAAGGAGAGTCACTGTAGACATTGGCCTAACGTCTCTGGGCTTCTGTGAAGACACTAACCCTGATACCAAGATTTATAAGGTCCTAGATAAGCTGTATATAAGTTCACAGGACGGTGCTTGTAATAAGAATGAACTGACAACTTTGCAGATAACTCACATTCTTAATGTAGCAACTGGAGTCGCGAACGCGTTTCCTGAGGTACAGCTATGATTTTTTTTTACTTTTTTGTGTGTTTTCCTTTTGTAAATACCATTTCTTATATAGAGAAATATTAAATTTGCTTTGATAGTTTTTCCACAATTGTCCTTCCCCTGCTCTTAATGCCTGCTTAAATTCCTGTCACACCCCCTTTTCAAGCATGGATGAAAGTTTTCACAGACTACGACTCTAACTTTTCATTCATTCATTCATTCTTTCATTCAATCATTCATTTCTTCATTTATAAATAAATTCTTATGTTTATTCATTCTTTCTCTTTAAAAGGATTTTACTTACAAGAATGTGGAGATACTTGACCTACCTGAAACAAATATCCAGCAATATTTTAAGGAAATATTTGACTTTATTGACAAAGGATGTCACCATGGATCGGTTTTAGTTCATTGGTAAGTAAACTAAAGGTTATGGTCAAACATCCTTACACAAAATTAGCATATATATGTACTATAAAATACGTAGTTCTTGAATAAAGTATCATAGAAACCCAGGGACCGCGGAGCGTAGTTTTGATTGGGGGGGCTAAGGACCACCAAATACTGGAAGACCTATGGGGTTTGGGGGCATGCTCCCATTATTGGGGGTGCTATAGCCCCCTAGCCCCCCCCCCCCCCCTGCTCTGCGGTCCCTGAAACCTGGTTATAATTATAAATTATAATGATAAATTTTAAGAAAACTGATATGTAATTTATATGGAGTTTGTTTCATAGGATAATTTGCAGCTCCTGTTTGGAAGTCTATATGTCTACATAGTTTTTCTTGAAATGTATCCCAAGCTGGAACCAGTAGCCTCACTTCAATGTATGCTATTTAGGATACTGCTTGGCATTAAGGATACTAATGGACCATGAGCTCAAGTGCGATAAGGGCTATTAGTTTCTTTCAATACTTGTCAACCAGCTCTCAACACTTTCTTTTATTTGCTTCTCTGCTCACAGTAATGCTGGTGTTTCAAGATCAACTACTGTAATTGTTGCATTTCTTATGTACAAACTTCATTTGTCTCTAAAAGATGCCTTACAAATGGTCAAAGACTCCAAACCTTCTGTCAAACCAAATGATGGCTTCATGAAACAACTCAAAGAATATGAACAACATCTTGGCTTATCCAAGGATTACAGCTGAAACTTTACAAATACAAGGTAAAGCTTAAAAATAATGTTAGTATGTGTTACTCAGGGAATATTCAGTTCTAGAAGAGAAAGAGGGCTGGAGGAATCTAGGGGTCGGTCATCACTTTTCACACAGCTAAATAGTGAGGGACATTGTAATTTTTCCACTCAATCCAAACTTCTTCTCTGATTGAAAAAGACTGAAAGAGCATTTGGAAAAGGTGACAAGATTCATTCCTTTGAAGATGGGAAGGGCGGTTGATTTTTATATGATAGTCCACATAGATTCCTCTAGCCTTACTCCCCTTCTAAAACGTAAATGTTCTCCACAGATGTAGGACTAAATATGAACTGAAACAAATGCATACATGTATATGGTTTACACCACTTTCATAAAGTTACTTTATAAGATATAGCTAAAGGTTCTTGGGTTAATTAAGCTTTATGGTGCTAAATTTATTGCGAGTTTAGTCTTGGTCTTTTTTGACTGCTACAGTTAAGATTCTCTTCTGTATTCCCATTCCTTTTCTCTTGCTCCTCTTTCATTTCATTGGCAATCTCCACTTCATGTTTGACCTCCTCCTTTTTATCTTCCATTTTCTCTTCTTTTTCTACATATTCATCTTTCTTATTTTCCATTTTTTCCACTTTTCCCTCTTTCTTTTCATTTTCCTCCTTTTTATCTTCAACTTTTTCCTCTTTTTCTACATTTTCCTTCATCGAAGCTGATGAATGAGATACCATTTCATTCTTCAATGGCTCAAGAATGGCAGCGTCATAGATCAAGATAACTCTATCATCAGATCTTGAGTCAACCTTTAGAGAAACTGTCAGCATCTGTAAAAAGTACTTTGAAAGTTCACCAAGCTTTTTACCCTTCGGTCTTGAAGTGGTGAAGTATTCCTTTGATCTTTGGGCAAATGGTAGGAGATCTTCACTTCTGGTTCTGTTTTCATCTATTAGTCTTTGCATGTCAAGCAGTAGATTGGTATCAAGCAATGCCATAGGATAGTTCTGCAATAGGTCATAAAAGGTAGACTTGATGCAGTGTTGAAGGATGCCATAGGTTGTAAATACATCATACATTGCATCATGTTGCTGTTGCTTCCATTCATCTCCACCATAATCACACTCCGACAAACCCTCCCCATCTATCCCCTGCTGGGGTTCAATGTTCAAGAAGTTCTTAATAGCTTGCAATCTGTAAGTGTCTCGTTTCGGAAAGCAGATCATAGCTAATCGAAGAGTATCCACCCACTTACTGTCATAATGAAATTTTTCCCACCATAGTTTAGAGATATCTTCTCTTGAGTTTTCGTCCTTCTTTTGGTTTTGGTCGAGAATTTCGAACTCCCTAGACAACATGTCCCAGTCGAACATACAATTATGAGCAACTAGATAATCGACATCTTTTAAGAAATCGCAAAAGCTCTCTGCCACATCTTTGAAAAGCGGCTTTTCCTGCAAAAATTCTGGAGAAATATGATGTATTGGAAACGCTCGTTTCAAATATTCGGTGTCCATCTCTGGGTTGATGTACCTCATCCAGGTCTTTTGGGTGTCATCTTTACCGATTTTTAAGCAAGCAATTTGTATAATTCTATCTCGTTTTCTCGATAAACCTGTTGTCTCAACGTCTAGAATAGCATATACTGGGTTAGTCGACTTGTCGTCTGCCATTTTTTCCGAGGATCTTTTTGCTCTCAGCCGAACAATGTTGTATTTCTTCTGAGAATTATTACTGGGTTGCTATGGTAGCAAACCAGTCTTAAAATGAGATCCGTTTTTCCGTGGTCAGGTAGACCATAATTTCACACGTCATGATTGGTCGAGAACTTGTAAACAATGTCCAATGTCCAATGAAGTTGCCACACCACATCGAGGACGATGTATTTATAGCTTTTAGTGTTGTGTCACTATAAATTCATTCGTTCAGGGTTCGTGAAGTACTATTTTGTCTGTAGGCACGTTGCGTACTTTTGTCTTTAGGGTTTTTTAACGCTACGCTTAAACTACTTACAAACACACACGCCGTACGTGGTAGACACAAACTAAAAGATGTTATTGAGCGATTTTGGAACGGGTTGGTCCACATACTCAAAGAGAGAAGTCTGAGAATCTATGAGCTATCTTTGAGAATCTATGAGCAAACTACGGTATGAGAATCGTAGATCTAGACAAACTAGTCAAAATAGACTAAGATAATCTATAAACTACCTAGCTATGATCAAACTAGATCTTACCAGATCTCAGATACAAAAAAATATACTGAGACAAACTACAGAACGAGAGACAAACTACAAAACGAGTGACAAACAAAGCTTTGATGAAAACTGACTTCAAGAACTTGTAGAAGTCAGACGAGCTGATAGTGATCTACAAGAAAGCGAACTGCCAAGACTTGTTGAATATTTCCATTTATGAAAATACAGAAAACAAAAACTGAGGGAAAAACAAATGACCAGTTAAACGCATTTTGGCTAAGAGTATTTACATTGATAAAACGTTTGTTTTGCAGCGAACAGTTTCAATACTGAAATAGATATGTTTATTTCATCAGCTAGTCTTGAAAGGTACTCTAGTAGGTCAAGTATAATATGCGTTGACAAGTCAGTAACGCAACACTAATGTCTTACTAGAATTTAAAATGTTTTTAATAAAGGGGGACTTTGAACCCAAAAGGAACACTTTGGTAAGAAACAGGAAATAATAGAGTATGAGGATTGGTGAGTGGGGGAGCTCTCGCACAGGCAACCCAGTGAACGCTCCAAGAGCGTCTAGTTACTCTTATATTTCGTTGTCTTACATCAGCCGTGCAAGAAAATGTTGTTTTTGTATCCAATATCTTGATATAATGTTGGTAATTAGACATAAATAACTGACTAACTCATCCACCAAAAGTGATCGGAATGTCTCGTAATGAATAGCGTACAAAATTTAAAAAAAAACTCTTAACAAAGCTCTCTCTGTGATCCCTTAGATTTATACAATGATCAGCGAATGATAAGCATACCATAATTTTACAGACAAAGGATTCTCAAAAGACCTCAAAATTTCAATCGCGTCTGTCACAGCTTGTCGTATTTGCCGAATTTGTTTACGTTCGATTTGTAACCGGAAGTCGTTGGACTTATGCCAGGGCATCATGGGAAGTCTGGGAAGTCTGGGAAGTTATTTTAAAAAGGTGGGTTCCCTGTGGTACATGTTATTTTATCGTCTTTTTTCTCATTTTCCATTCTCTCCTTTCTTTCCTTTATTCTTTATTTAACTTTTAAAACTGATAAAAAATTTACTTATTATATTTATGACTTTATTATATAAATTCTAAGGACATTGGAAAAATAACTTTTATTATTATAGTTTTATTATTTATTATCATAAAGATTAAAGATTAAAGTTTTAAAAACAAAAGCAAATAAAACGAGCCGTTTGTAAGAAACGTCGGTGAGAAGATTTAACATCCTTTTTTTAAAAAGGTATCTAACTTTTAAGTTAGAAATTAATTAATTTCTAAAATTAGTTAATTCAATTAATTTACAAATTTTCCCTACTTTTTCCCATTGCCTCATGTCTTTTATTTTTTTCTTTCTTTTATTCATTTTTTCTTTTCCCGCTAAACTAAAAAAATTAACTTTGCAAATATATTCCAAAGTATCCCCATCTCTCCTTTTTAAAAAGCGAGTTAAAGAGACCTAAAATTAATTAAATAATTGGTGAGATTTTCTTAATTTTTTTGACAAGTAATGTGTGGATCGATGGATATGGTTTTGACCGGCCATTCATGAATGTAGAGTGTCCGTGGTGCTGGGGACAAGTCGTCTGTACTCGTTCCCCAGTTGACATCAACTATCACTCTTGCAGTAGGATCGCCCTACCTTCATGTCTACGGTCTCTAAGAGTATATGCATGGAATCAAAATATAGTAAGAGTAATTAATAGAAAATACTGAAAAAAGAGTCTCCTGGCAACCCGGATAATCAAGCTACAAAATCCCGTGAACACTCGTTTTCAATACTAAGAGTCGAGAATTTTCTGTCTTGGTCGTAATTAGCGGTTTCTTTTGGTTCTTCAGCTTCCTGTTCTCCATGTGGGACTGTTATTGAGTTACGTCCTTCCATCGGCGCTTCTTGCTCCTCTTTTCTCTTACGTACTATGGTTTTCAAGTATTCTGCACCGTTTTCCAACCCTAAAATTCTTTCAAGAATCTCAACGTCGTCGATTGCTTCCTCGCTATACACCACGTTAGCGAACCTCAGAATTCTAGACATTTGACTGCCCAAGATGTACTGGGTATTGAGTTCTAGCTGTAGTTGATTGTAATCAACAGGAATTAAAGGTTTAATGACCGGTTTTGGCGGGATATATGGAGGATTTAACCCAAGAACATCCTTGGCTCGACCCACTATAAACTTTATGATCTCGTACTTATTCGTGATCGATTTGTCCTGCCTGGCTTTTGTGAACGCCATAGTTATTATACACAAGATTATAGTCATGATGAAGAACACATTGACCACGGTAAAAACGTACGTGAAAAGTGGCCCGAATTCTTGGGACTCACCAGGCGCGAATACCCTAAAGCTGAACTTCCCTAACAACATAGAGAGAACACTGTTGAAGGCTCCTATAAAGGTACTGTACGATTCCAGAGCCGTCCCCAACATGTGGAAGGCCCAGAAGGCGAAGGCGAAGAGGCTGATCATGAAAATCAGGATAAACCCCTTCATGTCAGGAATCAGAAGTTTCAGTGTCAAGTCGAAGATCATAAAATTTTTGTTGAATTTCAAAAACTTGAGGAACTGAAGGACAGGTACTATGACCACTATACAAGACATGAAAGCAACGAGGTCGTCGTAGACAGCGATGGGGTAGAAGCCATAAAAAAGTTTGGGGTTTTGTTGGATGGCTTTGACTCCGTTTTGAAGTTGTATTGCGCGTGCGCCGTAGAGGCCTATAGTCACGAGGGAAGAGACGACGAGAACTACATCTGTCATGTTCCAAAACGAGGAAAAATACGCGAATCTATGTTCGTAGATTTCACAAGAGACTTTGTACATCAGTTGGACGATAAATACGATAAAAATGACCTCACAGACGAGGTATATTAGTTGCAAGGGTGTGAAATAACGGTAGAGACGGAACGAAAAGTGGTCAAATCTCGGGAACGCGCCTCCAAAGGCCGTGAATTCAACAGCGATTGCAACGTCGGATAAAATATTGATATTTCCATTATAAGAAGCGAACTCTATAAAAACCACTCGAGTAAATCGATCTATCCATTTCAATTTTTCCAAATCGTCCAACATTTTCAAAGCCGTGGATTTGTTGTAACCTAGTGACGCTATGTAACCACCCGATTCATAAGACGCAATCCTTGCGTACATTGAGTAGTCTGTGTTTGATTGGCTGCCTTTCTTGTGTATCCATGGTGATTGGGTGCGGACGTCACTGGCAGATTTATACGTCCATCCGGGGTTGTAGTCTTGTTCGTCGTATTGTTCAACGTTTGGCACTTGGACGTTGCATCTCGGAAAGTAGGGAATGCTGTATTCGTTTAGTTGGCAAGTACCTGGAACAAACATCAAAAGATGATTAGGAAAAACCTACTAATGGTCTATCACCAATCGAGCCCCGTGATTGGCTGAGCTACTAGGGGTCTATTAGTGATAGACCTCTAGTAGCGAAAAGCGCCGGTTTTGAAAACCAAAAAATATATATTTAAAGCAAAATCCAAAACTTTTTGCATCCTTTTATTGGACCGATTAGTAGGTTTTTACTAAAACAATTAGACCTCTCGCCCTCATGGCCTATGAGTCAATAGCCCATTCGGCCTCCGGCCTCATGGGCTATTGACTCATAGACCATTCGGACTCGAGGACTAATTGTTAAATAGCCAATATCTTATCTATTAAGTGGAAAACGTGCGCGCGTTTCATGTGCAGTTATGAAGCATGGGGGAATTGAATAACAGGAGAGCACACAGCAAGCAAGCGCTTTTTCCATTTCGTAATTTCTAATTCATTTTCTAATCTAATCTTATGAAAGAATTAGAAAACATACGTGGAACAAAAATTAGAATAGCAGGAAGGAAACTCGAGGCAAGCGTTAGAGGACGTTTCTCGAGTGTTCTGCCGAAGTGTTCTCCCCAAGTACTTTATCACAGCACAGCAAGCACGTTTTCTAATTCTTTCATAAAATACGAATTAGAAAATGAATTAGAAATGACGAAATGGAAAAAGCGCGCGCTTGTTGTGTGCTCTCATAAAGCACGCAGTCCCAGCCAATTTCACAAAGCACTCTGGGAAAGGGAGTTCTTTAAAAATGTAACAGGGAAATCAAAGGAACTATCAGAAAAAAATTACTCTGTTATTTTCGTCTGCTGAAATCCTTTTATTTCCATTAAAAATGTCGAAGGAAAAATTATCAGATGAATTTTTAGAGGAGCCAAAAAAGCGTAAGAACTCACTTTCCCATCATGCTTTCTGCTAGAATTTCGAGCTCATGCACATTGGCAATTCGAAAGCGAATCATCAATTCGTAGATGTGCCGTGTCCCTAAATTGTTTTTTTAGTCATATACTTTAAAATCGAAATCTTTAAGCTGTTATTGTTTACCATTTGGTTTAACGCGCTGTTGTCTTAGAATTGGGACACCCAATAAAGTTCCATATCCATCCCTTGTTTGACGGGACCCAGTTTGCTTGAATTTTCCTTCGTAATATAAGCCTGTTGCCAGGTGGGTCTTGGTCCAGGCCCAAAAGGTCTTGGCACTCTGTATCTGTTAAATAGCATGAAAAAAGATGAAATATACAGTACCATGCTCTACAATGTATGCACCATGCTATATACAGTATGCACCATGCTATATACAGTATGCACCATGCTCTACACAGTATGCACTATGCTCCACACTGTAAACACCATGCTATATACAGTATGCACCATGCTCTACACAGTATTCAACATGCTATACGCAGTGTGCACTATGCTCTACACAGTATGCACCATGCTATATACAGTATGCACCATGCTCTACACAGTATTCAACATGCTCTGACGCAATGTGCACTGTGCTCTACACAGTATGCACCATGCTCTACACAGTGTGCACCATGCTCTACACAGTATGCACCATGCTCCACACAGTAAACACCATGCTATATACAGTATACACCATGCGTAGTCGATACTTTGTAGAGCATGATGTATATTGTACAAAGGATAGTGCATACTGTGTAGAGCACGGTGGACACTGAGCAGTCCTCAGCATGTACCATGCTTTGCACAGTATGCTACGTGCCCTACTCCTCACTATTTCAATAAAACGAATACCTACGTTGGAAAAGTTGGCGATATTGTAGTTAGTTTCCACTACAGTCCTCATTGGATAAGACCAGGCGTCTCTATTCCCAAATGATATAATAACGAGTTGCAACAAAAATATGATATCAAAAGCCACCATCGTCAGGACTTCTTCAAGCTGGCGATCTTGCCCAGCTTTTTCCCGCGCAATTTTGATCTCTTCCGCACTAGGTGGCCTGGGAACCAAAGAGCTTACGTCATCCAAATCATCAACGTAATATCTGACGTCATCCTCCTCTTTAGCCCAAACCTTGTTTTTCTGTTCGTTGATGACGTCATTCTCCTCGACCGGCCTTTGATGGTAAACACCAAAGTATATCGCTTGAAAAAACATATAGAAACTCTCTGCTATAAATATTTGAAAGAAGAGGGCAAATACTATCGTCATTAACCAGGAGATTGTGATCTGACTGGACCAGGAAAGACCGGATTTAATGGTAACGATTGAAGACACAATCGAGAACGTCAAACAAACAAACACTGCGAAGTAAAAATACTTGACTGAAAGTTTAAGCGTGATTTTCTCGTTTCTTATTTTTATGCTATTTGGGTCGATGAGAAAGCCAGGCAACGGAATCATTTTCCAGAGTTTGGGAATTTTATCGGTATTAGTCAAGGAGTTGGTAGAAACGAAATTTAGCTGCTCAGTTGGACTTTCCTTTCCATGAGTTTCTATTTTTTTACTCGAAGTTGACATCCTCCCCTCTTCAAACAAACTTTCGCTGTCCCTTAAAACGCCCCTGAAGCACTGTCCATTAGTTGTTATAGGTTCTTGACTGTACTTTTGTTGTACATTTTCTGGTGACTGAAGATTTGATTCAGCAGTAGTTTTGCATGTACCATTGGGTATTACTTGAGGACCTTCCTCTTTCATCAACTGTATATCATCTCGATTTTCATTTTCTGTATCTAGTGTTGTTGATAATTCATTCTCAGCTTGTTCGACGGCCGAGCTACCACTTTCATTAGGTATCGAGGGAGAAATTATATCTTCTTTGACTTCACCTTGATTTTCGAGCTCAGTGCCTTTGTTTGTCGTTGTGTCAGAATTGGCATCGAGATTAGAATCAGGCTTTGTAACACCGTGCAATTCTGATCCCACTCTCTCATTTTCATTCTGATTGTCAGAGACGCAATCTTGATTGGACAAATCTAGACCAATATTCCGTAACGATACTTCAGACCATGACTCCGCCAAGTACTCCGAATCACTTTCACTTCGTAAACTATCTTTTCTCATATTATTACTCAGTTCACTTTCATTTTCCTTTATTTGTGTTTCTCTTTCCTCCTCTCCGTTTTCTAGTTCCTCGGTGTTTTCTTTTTCGCCGTCAAGCGTGTTGGATTGGCCATCAAGGAACGTTATCTCGTTAGCTTTATTTAGGCACCAATCAATGTGTGTTTTTACATCTCTCTCGTCTGGTGGGAGCTGCTTGAATTTGCTCTCTGAGTAGGTGAAGAGAAATTCGAGAAGAAGACGCAAGAAGAAAGGTATGACACTGCAGATAATTCCCCAAATGATGTCACTCAGTTGGAAAGCCATTGGACCGAGATTAATCTTCTTGGTGGGGAAAATATCGCCATCTTTTTTGGAATCAACTGCGACTGTAACAACGAGAACTGTTACCATGGTAACAGCTAAACAAGAAGTAAATCTCTCAACTCGAGAGAACATTGTTCTAGTTTTAAGAAAGAAAGGGGACAGCCAAATGTTGTTATTCTTAAAGCTTTTTGAAAACATTTGGTCGAAGAGAGTTTTTCTTCGCAAAAAATTCGATCTCGGTAGCGCGTGTAAAATACACTCGACTGAGCCGTCATTCTCGGACACGTCAAGCCAGCGGTGAGCCTCGAAATGCCACAACAGACCAGTATTTAAGTGACAGACTACGACTTTTTCGAGAAACCACGAAGGTTTTGGTCCACTGATGTCGTGCCATAAGTGAAGCTTGGTTATTTGATCCAAAGGTTTATTCAGGGTCAATAAAAATGAGGTCGTGGTTCCTGACTGGAAAAGCAGTCGTTCGGGATCGCGAAGCACTATGGGTTTCGTTTTCTTCTGTTTCCCATGAATGACGCAATACACGTTGGCGGTAGTACCAGCATGGCGTCCACTTCCGGTGTAGAACAACAGGAAGTAATGATGTGGATGGCGATAGAATGACCTGTGTGGGATTATAGTGGCTCCGATCTGTAACGAAAATAAGAGAAAAGAATATTAAGAACATTTCTTTAGTCAGCGCGTCATATACAGGTCACATACAGGCAACCAACATGATAATGACTCTAGAATAATGATGTCACTGTGGAGTTATTACGTCATCCAATATGGCAAGTGATGTCACATTAAGACCTCCCAAATATTGATGGCTTACTAATGATGGGCATAAACGTCGTCTATATGATGATGGTTACGTCGTCCAATATGGCGAGTGATGACGTCACATTAAGACCTCCCAGATAAGGGGCATAAACGTCTATATGATGATGGTTACGTCGTCCAATATGGCGAGTGATGACGTCACATTAAGACCTCCCAGATAAGGGGCATAAACGTCTATATGATGATGGTTACGTCGTCCAATATGGCGAGTGATGACGTCACATTAAGACCTCACAGATGGTGATGCCTTACAAAGGGGAAAATGTGTCCATATGATATCATCTAATATGACAAGTGATATAACGCTACATTAAGACCCAAATATTGACGCCATACTTAGGGGCATGCACGTCATCAATATGATGATGATGACGTAGGTACCTACGAACGAGTGGAGACTTACATGCACTTGTTCTTTCGATCTGATTCTCTTAATCCACAGCAAGCCCAGGACGTAAAGTAGAAAGACACCACAGACGGCAGACAGAACAGGGTAATTCATCGACGCATGCTCAATGTTTTTGTAAACTACCGCTGAAACTGTGTACCGAGGTACTGTTGTCGGGTCGTCCGTAGCAACAGTGTTGTTGTTAACTAACATGCATTCGTCGGGTTCGTCTCGGGTGTTCCAATTTTATTGATCTGTGTTGTCCTTGTTGTCCTCTGTGTTGTCCTTGTTGTCCATCTCTTTTAGCACATTTTCATTGTTTTTCTTGTAATTCTGACCGGCTCCCAAAACACTTTCATTATGTTCGAAACCTTGTATTGTTTCACACTGGCATTGCTTTCTTCGTTTCTCTCGTTTAGTCCAGGCCCTGAAAATAAAGAATAAGACGTCAAAACAGTTCACACATCAAAACAAACTATGGCAAATCATAGTTAATATTAACTAATTAATTAATCTATTAACTATGGGCAAATTTACCTTCCAGTGTACTGTTTCAAAAATCTGGGGAGAAATTCCCACCTACATTAAGAACTTGGCTTCCATTTCTTTATTCAAAAAAGCCTTTAAGATGTACTTAATACAAAGTCAACAATGATGTAATATATTTGAGTTTATAGCTTTTGCTTTCATGACATATATTTGTAAATAATAACTTATGATAATCCTCTTGATTAGTTCAACTGTATATATATAGTATGACATGGGTGGCTACTGACTCGAAAGTTTATACTGCTTCAGCAGCCACACACACACCTAATTTAGCTCTTCTGTAATAACAACTAGGATTTTCTGTAATTTTGTGAGCTTTATATTTATCCCATTCTCTCGTAATTAATTTATATGATATTTTGTGTGTGAATAAATGTTGAACTTGAACTTGAACTTGAACTTCACACCCTAGAAGTCATAATATACATACGTGAAGTAAAAAAGTATTTTTTTTGAAAAACATAGCTCGATTTTTCTTGCATGGCTCTGGTTTTTAGCTCGATTGCCAACATTTTTATAAAGTAAATAAAGAAAATATAAAATAGGATTTTAGTTGTCGATGGGGACCGAACAGTTTGTCGAGATTGATGTAAGAATATATACAATTGAACGATGCACTACGCGCCCACATTTTTTATACATTCGTATGCAGAATTCAAACCCCCGTATAGGCCCAAGTTTTCTCTAACAGGTTTTTCCGGTTTGACATTTTTAAGGACTGAATAAATATTTGGCAAGGTTTCCACAGCTTTTTTTATAGCACTGAAATGGCTTCTCATGGTATTTGAGATAAGTATGGATAAAAAGTTAAATTTTACACCGTAAAAAAGAGAGATCACTTACTGACGTTTCGGACGCTAGTCCTTCGTCGGAGTAAAAGAGAGAAATTCAGACAGTGATATGATTGAAGAAAATTACGGCATTTTCGGAACTCGTAGTAGTGATGAAATACCAAATAAAATTAACTGGAACAAAAGCATTACGTAAAAGATAAAAACTTGGGTATCTCGTTATATTCAAATTATGAATGAATGAATTAATAAGGATTTTACTGCCAAAAAAAATGAAATTTCTCACGAAAGAGGAAAGGTATAATATTATTGAGAAAATCTTTTTGCATAATGATAGCTTTTATGCTTTTAGGAGACGTTTGATTCCAACACAGTTGATATTTTCACACTTGTTGAAACAGTGATCTTGTTAAAGAATAACTGTTTTTTCTAAATAAAAAAAACGCTCAAAATGCTATATCGCCCTTCGTTCGCATTTTAATGAAGAAACAAAAATTCACCATTCCCCTTATTACGTCTTGATACCACTACCACCAGAATCCTATTCGAATTCTTTTTCTTATTCAAATGTTTGAACTCCTTAGGGAATCACAAGATAATGGTGTATTTAGGCCAACAAAAGGAACTACGAAGAGAATTCTGGTTGTAGAGGTGTCAAACTTGATAAGCGGAAGCGAGAATTGCTTGGCAAAAATAAATATTTCACATAATAACTATAATGCTATAGATAAAAAACCGAAGTTTTGTTCATGCTGAGTAAACTGTTAGTCGCCTCTGTAGTGGTTTAGCATTAGTTTATGTTAAGAATATCCGTTTCAAAGACATATTAAACTCAAAAACCCCATCGCTAAATCTTTTTCAAAAAATTAAAATTTTGCAGTTTCTTTAGAGTTAATTTTATTTAATAGCTGGCTAACTGAAAGACCTTGCAGACTATGATGAGATTATGAATCGTCATGCCACCGACAATAAAAGACGTTGCGTTCTAAACTCAATGAGGAAAGAAAATATGGATTTTTTTTTGATAAATCTAGCGTATTTTATGGCTGTTTTAGCTGTTGATAATCTTATTTTATGATGGGATTTCTTGAGATTTTTCGTTTGTTTAAAATAAATATACCGTATGTTCACTTAAGTGTTTGTCAAAACAACCACTTGGTGAAATTATTTTTCTATTAGCTTTAAACATATACTTACACAATTCAGCAAAATCCCAAACTCGATGTTTTCAAAATGTAGAGAAGATATTCCAGGTAATATTCGCACAAGAATACATACTTCAATAAGAGGAGTTTTCTATGTTTTCTCCTTGGATTCCTGATTTAAATGGTGTGTTAAATTCCGAATTTACCCTCTTAGATGCTTTCTCAGTTATTTGTGAAATGTAGGTGTCAAATTAGAGTAAATATGAAGATTTGCATGACAGTTTTGGGGTAGATGGTGCCAAAGAAAATACAATGATCTTCAAGTAGCCAGTATTTAGCGAGCTGTGTTTATAATACATTTAGAGAGAGGCATTTAAGTTGTTATAGCCGGTAAACCACATTATGTAAACATTGTTGTTAGATTGGTCGAATTCCGTCTGGTGTTCTTACCATCTCAGCTTGTAATTGTTTATTTTTGGTGTCACATTTGTGCCGTCTCACTTGTGCCAAGATTTCATATTTTTCTCGAAATTACGCTGGGCCCAAAAATTCTACTGTGCCTTTGTCAACATTTTTCAGTTTTGGGAATTTTTTTATGACTATTATGTAAATTTTGAATATCTTTTTCTTAATTTTTTTTTTTTTTTTTCATATTTCAATTCTATTTGCCATTGTTGACACTAAGATCTTCCTCAAGTCTGCGGGAAAAATCTCCTAAAATTTCTCCTCAGATACCAATGTGTTTTTATGTCATTTGAAAATATCCTTTCTAACATTTCTTCAAGGTCTTCAAAAATTCTCCGCTTAGACAAAAGCCAGAGTCTTAGAACTTTAGAACTAATTTTTCTAGTTAAAAAAAAAAATTCTTGAAGAAAATTGGATAAGAAGCATAACAAAATGTATTGTACTAAAAAAAATATTTTCAGTTGATTATCCTGTATCATATTTAGAAAAGAGAGAAATCTTTCCATGTAGTTATAGCTGGCGTGTTTCGCAATAAGCCTGAATAACGTTAATTGAGCAACTGTTGTATTTAGTACCTCAGGCGGTTTACTCAACTGTCAAACACAGTTGTCTGGTAGCTCAGCAGGGAAGGCAAATGTTGGCTCGAGTTGCTACATAAAATATTACATTTTTGTTTATAGCCATCGGCAGTGAAAATATATTCTAAAACGCAGTCACGACAGCATAAGTTTTCCCAATAATAAAGTTGTGTTGTACATACAAAACAAACGAATATTAGCGCTGATTTCAATCATGTTTTTTTTAATTTTAAGTCGTGATACAGGGAGTCATTCACTGTAAATTGCCGAGTCTCCCTGAACAGAGGCTATGGGTGTTTACGTTTACGACAC
Organism: Anthopleura sola; assembly: GCA_023349425.1. NCBI lineage: Eukaryota > Metazoa > Cnidaria > Anthozoa > Actiniaria > Actiniidae > Anthopleura > Anthopleura sola. The sequence continues at coordinate 371,445 of JALHLI010000037.1, read as the reverse complement.
ATTCCCATTCTCGTTCCCAGACCCTACTCATTAGCCAAATCGTAGGCTCTGGGAAACCCTACTGACCGGAAGCCAGAATCTTGCGACCAGGTCGTCAGAGCGCATGCTCTATCTCAGGATCGCTGACTATAAAATGCTGGCTCAACCTTTCTGTTGTTTACGGCTTGTTTACGACTTCTGTTTGCAAAAGTTTATATGTTCCACAAATGGAAATAGGATTTGATTCAAGATTCGAAGATATATAACCGTTCAAGTTGATTTGGCTTGCTTGCTTTCCGTTGGTATGTTTGTTTATCCTATTAACCAATCAGAGCTCATTGCTATGTTATTATCAACAGCCAATGAAATTTGGTATATTTTTAGGGTTGCCCAGATCAAGCTTACGATCTTTCGATAGAAAGTTGAGAAGGCTCTGGGTACGAGAATTCCATTCCATTCCACACTCACTACCTTTTCCTCTAGAACTCTCAACTCACATGTTGACAACATTAGCTTAAAATTAAGAAGACAAATTCCCCATAATGAATATATTGATGTGATAAAATAAGATACTGGCATTTATTGCAAGCGCATGCGTTTTTTCAGCCTTGTTCTGCATTCACTAATTCCCTCGTTCAAGTCTCTATTCTGGCATTGATTATATGAATGACACGTGACTTGTCACGTGCATTCAGATCTTAATCATGTGCTAATCACGTGGGATCCATCGTCCATCAACTGATGATGGGCGGTGGGTTTCGTCCGGGATGTATTGATTGGGGGGCTTCTTGTCATTCTTCTTGCTTACAAATTATTAGCCCAAAAAAACCATTTTCACAGTTATTTATTATATATTATTATATATTATATTTCTAAATAGTATATTATATCTATAGATAGTTTATTTTTTATTTTTTATCTTATTTTCCTTTAGTATGATAGTCGCATTTTTTATTTTGTTTATTTATTTATTTATTTATTTTCCTATTTTCTTAATAGTTAGATATATATATTTTAGATATACTTTGTTTGTCAAACACTTTTACCATGAGCCTCTGGCTCGGGAGATTGGGTAACCACTCCCTGTGTTAAATAAATTATCTTATCTTATCTTATCTAGTCACGTACGTTTAGGATTTAATTACGTGTTTTCTCTAAGGATCTCTTAGTAAGTCTATTCTAATCTTAAATAGTTCAGTGCTTTAATTATTTGCTTCCAAGAAAGAATCTTTTTGTAGTGTTATTTATTCATATTCTAGTTTTCTCTTTGCCGGTGCTCCATCACTCGATTCTGCAGAAGAGTCGCATCTGCCATGACCGCTGCATTACCACATTACATAGCATTACACGGCACCCTGTTGGAAACGTTTAAGAAGTCGTTAGTCTAGACAATGTTCCTTCCCTTACAATTTTGTTGCAAGATAAAAAGAGTGCGTTGCAGATGCATTGACAGAGTAGGATACAAATGCTTTGAGAATTTCTTGCCACATGTGATTGTAAAAGACTGGGCAATAACTAATTTACGCGCGATCAAGACTTTATCATAGTGTATCCAGTTTTGTTGCGAGACAAGCTGCGTGAGAAATTACGTAGTGTAACAGCGCCTTCACTAGCTTTTCCTTCCTTCCTTCCTTCCTTCCTTCCTTCCTTCCTTCCTCTTTACGAGAAAAGAATCTTTCAAAGATATAAAAGTCCTGGGTAAGCCTTACTTCTAATTTTAGCCAGTTATTTGCATAAGGCCTTTACCTGTTGTTTGAACCATTTGTCAAATCCCCTATAAAAAAGGAAAATTTTTATTTATTCTTTTTGATTTCAAGAGTTTGACAGTTGCACCGAATGAATAATTTTCGAATGCATGATGGGAAACATACGGTACTGACTTGCAGCACTTATACGTACGATATGCCTTGACATTGAAATGGATTCCCACAGTGTCTTCCAAAGATACGATATGTATGACTACTGATATGGCGTATCCCTTCCCACTTATACAAAAACCGCTCTAAACGCCGCCGGGGGGGATTCGTGTTCGTATTAGCCATTCCAAGATTAAGGGTAAAACTGGGTCGAGTTGACATTACAGTGCATTGTGGGACTGTTTAAGTGGACGAAATAGACGCCATCTTGGAAATATCTCCCCTAAATTAAAACAGTCCCACGATGCACTGTAATGCCAACTCGACCCAGTTTTAACGACACATAAATCCCCTAATCGTACCGTAGCCGTAATTACGCAGCCGTTGTGATTGGATGAGTCACACGAAGAGGTTCCCACGAAGGTTTCAATTTTCTCCAGGTACTCTGGTTTTTCTCACTCCGTAAAAATCAACATGTGAGTTGAGTTGTATGCATAGAATATATAATGTAGTGGTAGTGTGTGTGAGTGACAGTGGGCCAAATTGGAAACCAGTATCATTAAGTTACTGAATTTGTATCCCATTATATGACTATAAAAAGTGATATTTTTTCATAAGATAATGAGAAGCCATCTCAGTGTTACCGCATGGTTTGCTTGCTCTAAGTCATTACCGTGCGTTTGAAACAGCTCTAAGAAACCACCTTAGCCGATACTTACTTTTTCAGCTGATCTGTTTTAGCTTCGTCCAGCTCCTTGCGCAGGTACAACCTTATCTTCCATTCCATGAACACTTTAGGCAGCATGTAGCTAACCTTAATATAAATGTAAAGAGAAAAAAGTGTCATTTACATTGCGATTTTAAACCCTTCAAATAGAGGAGTTATTCCAGCTATTCGTGGATCTCCTTTATCTCTACTACGACCTTTCTTAAAATAGGTCTATGTAAAGCATTAGGTCAAATCTGATGAGCAACATAGCGCGCGTGAAAGGGGAAAATAGAGCATGCGCTTTGAGGTCACTTCCCTGTATAATTCAAAAATAGTACTACAAATCTTGTTGGTAAATACTTGTTTTCATACCCCAAAATGTCCTCTCGTCTCTCAACAAGGGCAGTTTGGGCTATGGAGACAAGTGTTCATCAATCTTTGTTAACTTCTATGTACCTCATCTTTTTCAAGATGAAAGGCTTTGCCTGGCTCTTGCTTTTTGTAGAAGTACACCTTTGTAACAGGGTCCTCGTGTTGGCTGCCATAATCAAATTTCACTTTCTGAAAAAAAAAAGAAAAAAAAAGGTGACCGATAATTTTTTAACGGCAAACTATGGACAGCTTCGAAGCTGAATATGACTTTTTCGAATTCATAAAATACCGCTGTGTTCCTTGACTGCAGATTCATTTAAGTAGGGTTAGCCTCATTTCAATGTTGTCAAAACATTCACAAATAAAACTTTAACAATACGAACACATTGAAATTCCACAAACCTTAACTTTACTGGAACACATGAATAATCTACGCAAAATCGAGGCTAACCCTGCGTAAATGAATCTGTAGTCAAGGAACACAGCGGTAATTTGAAAAGGGTCTATTGTGCTAGATTTACCACAGGGAGCCCAAGCAAATGTATGTCGTGATAATAAATCACTTTTTAAAGGCTTTTGGAAAATCCGAGAATTTGAGAATTGAATCTGCCTTTCTTTTGTGTCCTGTTCTTAGCGAGAACGGAGTTTTACCGCGCAGCTTACTTTGATAATCAATCAATCAATCAATCAATCAATCAATCAATCAATCAATTTATTAAAGTCATAGCGTGGGACTAGGTTACCCTAATTGTCCGAGCCAGAGGCTCATGTATAAAACGTATGATAAGATAATATATAAAGATAAGATAAAATATATAAATACACAATTACAAAAATCTATACAGAATGTAACAATAATCAATATATGTTAGATATACAAATAATAATAAAAGTAAAAGACTGGGAAAGAAATATCAACACCAAACGTTCCACTCCATTAACTACGCTAGAACGAAACAATGCCCTGCAATACAAAGAACCCTAACCTTGAATACAATACTTCCTGCAACACCAAGAAAGACCCGTTATTATTGGTTATGCGATTAAGCTTTTTTGGACCTATACACATGATTTTTACTAATACCAGATGTCTTCAATTCTGTACCGTGACCTCGCCGCGCTGCCTAATGTGTAATGAATCAGTAATACTTTCCCAAAATCTTACGTCAAGTATGATGTCGTCCTCTTTGATTTCACCCACTTTTGCTTCCTCAAGGATTTCAACCTTCTTATCGATTTCTTCCTTCTTGATTCTTTCACACTATATCAAAATACAAACACTGTCAATTTGGAATAGTAAATATTTAAGGTTATCCGGCATGACAACAGGCCCTCGTTTTCCTGAGGAATGTGCTGCTTTGTGTTGGTTGGTGGTTCTGCGAAATCTTCATTCAAAATGAGACTTATTGCCAAAAAAATCAAGTTTCTTGTTATTTTGTTAGAGCTAGAACGAAACAATGCCCTGCAATACAAAGAATCCTAACCTTGAATGCAATACTTCCTGCAACACCAAGAAAGACCCGTTATTATTGGTTATGCGATTAAGCTTTTTGGACCTATACACATGATTTTACTAATACCAGATGTCGTCAATTCTGTACTGTGACCTCGCCGCGCGGCCTAATGTGTAATGAATCAGTAATACGTTCCCAAAATCTTACGTCAAGTATGATGTCTTCCTTTTTAGGGTTTTCTTTCTTGGCAACTTCAGACTAGATCAAAATACAACACCGTCAATTTGCTAGAGTATAGGTTTATCCGGCATGATGACAAGTCCTTATTTTCCTGGGAAAATGTGCTGCATTGTGTTGGCTGGTGGTTATGCGAAATCTTCACTCGAATTAACAGACTTCTAGCTGAAAAGCTCAAGTTTGTTGTTATTTTGTTAGCGATAAGTCATTGATATTTTCATGTAAGTAGTCATAAACGTTGGTCACCTCAGAAGGATATTTTTACTGACCTGAATAGGAAAAATTACCGACATATCATTCTCAGTAGCAGTGTGTTCGCCTATTAATCTGTACAATTTTCGACATTCTATCCTCTCCAGAATACTCTTTGCCTGTGAAACACAAAATATGGACTGAACTTCCTCTTCTTCTTATTTTTAGGGCAGGATATTTCACAGTGGGTAACCTCTTCCGAGCTATTCTCATACTTTAATGAATAGGCTTGGCTGTCACTTGAACATACACACAACTGATTTATCGTAAAAAATCTGTGCCTTTTTGGGGAAAGAACATGCATGCGATTTCAGTGTGATATGACGGGACCTACCTCGCTCTATAGTTAGTCGGCAAAATTTGATTTTAGATGCCATGAATCAAAACTAGTTTTGCTTGTAGCTAGGCCTAGCATTCTTTTTATTGACAAAACTTGAGAGCCAAGTTCGGGTTATCACTGGGCTGCCTGCTGTCACCATTTCCTTTTCATGCTTTCATTGTCTTTGTTATATTTATTGATTTATCTTTATCGACCTGCAGTGTTCTTACCTCGTCCAGTCCTGGATCGGTGGAATGTAAGATTTGATAATACACTTGGTCTGTAAGCTTGGTATAAGCCTCCATGTCGTCTATCGCTTCCGACATCTTCAGCAATCTTCAAGATGAAAAGCATGCGGCAAGTTCATCCGTTCAGTTTATTCAGTTGCAATCAAATCTACATACCTCGCGTAGCGGTAGGGCATGGAAACTACGTCAGTGGTTGGGTGTTGGATCGCGGGCTCACCCCACTTACCACTTCTATAGGCCTTTCTCACGCGGCAGCCATGTTGACTGGAACAATAGCTTTTCTCAAATACAGGATTTTTAATCTCATGGGAATAAACATGGCGACGTGTATTCAAAGTCCATAAAAATGGTCTACTGGGTGGCACAAAGAGCTCAGTTTACTTACCCTTTTTCCCCCTCAAATTCAAGATGCGGATCTGCTTTCACTAAAGCTTCAGTTATCCTTAAGAAAAAAAGATATTGGAATAAAGATCGATTATTCTCGATCTATCAGCAACATCTTCATTATTTACATCAGATCGACTCTTCACAAATGAGCACATCATAATTTACTCGTGGACTAGAAATTGCTCAATCTTACGAAACACCACATTGCACTCTGGTGTTCCCTATCGTATAGCGCTGGAACAGGCAGAATCTTAAGTGCAGAGATTTTGTAGGAAAAATTGAGCCAATTAAACCAACTTTTTCCCCTTATACACAACCGTGTTGTGAAATCCACCACTCATTTGGCATTGCGATCAGGGAAGCACGCGTATCCCATGATCACCCGAACGGAACGATTTGCAAACTTCGTTACTGTAAAGTACCAGCCGTATTATTATTATTATTATTACTACTACTACTACTACTCCTCCTCCTCCTCCTCCTCTAGTCAAATAGGCTACCTGTGCGCTAACAAGATAAAATCAAGTAACGCTTTGAACTTCATAATAACAAAACCCTAAAATTTTGCGCGGGACTCCATAATTTTCTTTGAATTTCCTAAAGCAACAGATAAAAAGCAATCTTTTTTCCAGTACGACGTATTTACTATTTTTCCCTGCTTCAACTCTTATGAAAAGCGTTATGAGAGTTTTTGTTGTTATCGTTTGAGAACGATTTAAGCTTCAATAAGCGAACAAATTGCTGAATTTCGGTGTTATTCTCAATAATTCCTTCAAATATTTTTAGGCAATTATCGAAAAAAAATTTGAAGTAGATGTTATGAGTAAAGTACTTCCTGAATCCATAGCTTTTTTATTTCTCAAGTTATTAATTATTTTGTGCGAAGCTTGTTTTCCGCCATTCAGTTTTATTTATTTATTTTGAATCAGCTTTAAATTCTGTGTAAAAAAGCTGGTGTCCTTTCTTTACTAAAAGGTATGATCAGCCACCTTAAATCAAAAAATAATAATTTATTTGAAATGACTTACATGTGTTGGACAGCATTGGAAGTCTTGTGCTGGTAGGCTCGCCTGTGAAGATTAGCTCTTAGGTGAAACATCTCGTAAATGTTGTGCACTTCTTTGTCACGGAAACAGATATGCCAATGAGATAGCTGATTCTCATCTTTGACTTCGATGACTCGTGCCATCTTTATGCAGCGCCTAATTAACAGCCGAAATATTACTGACTTTGAGAGGAACATAAATTAAAAAAATGTCTCGTTGAATTACGTTGCAGTTGCGCATTTTAAAATCATTAAATCTTACATGTGATCAAAGCCGCTTTTCATTCCAAGCTGGAGACAATCGCGTGCAAAGTAGTCCCATTTATCGACGTCAATGCCGCTCTCCTTGTTGGAAATGATCTTTAAAAATAAAAACAAGTTCGACATTGGAAGGTCATTCATACATCAATTATACAATAGCCGACGTTGTTCGGCGGTCTGCGGTGTTGCAAAAGAAGAGAGAGGAAGAAAAGACCACGCGAAGGTCTCACGCTTTTTTCCCTTCCCCTTTTTAGCAACACTGCAATCTGCTGAGCAACGTACAATGTAAGCTACTACTAGCACTCATGACTTGGTTGTCATGACAACTGAGTTGGGTGAATTTGACAAAAGATTGTTTTTTGATATTCATTTACTAAATGAGATGAGATTTTTAAAATGTATTGACAATTCGACACTGCGATAAGATATAAAACATTCTAAAAGCTGAAAACACGGTACGAAAGCCACATTTAACACATTAAATAATTATCAAGCTCATAAAAAAAGCAACTCAAGTAAAAAGTAGGTGATATCTTTTTCAATGAAGTTGTTCACCCAAAACCTAAATAGCTGAGATCGCTGAGGGTCATGGGAAATATTTATTTCATATCAAACAAGTAAAGTCTTTTGATGCAAAGCCGGTGCAGCTTGAGGATGCTCACAGGAGGTGAAACGGTAACTGATAAAATATCTCAAGTCCATCAATAGTTATCGAGCAGTTGAATCTTGTAAAATATCCCCTTGCCCGTCTCAGCTTTGTAGCTTTTCAGGTGACTAACTTTATTGAAATGAATATATTATGGAAACTAAAACAAAAGACATGTTGGAATGCGGCTAACGTTGTGCACGAATATATTAGTCATTCTAAGTGTTAAGCATTGGTCTTTAAGATTCGAATTTCAAATAAAATCCTTCACGATATCCTAGGAGCAGTCGTTTTGATCATAACCTTTACATATAAACCTTGATAAAAAGGGTCATCAATAACTGAAGTAAAACATAACTGATTAGGCAATTGTGACCTTGTGAAACAACAATTACCTCATAAAGGAAGCCTTTTTCCTTAGGTCTTCCTTGATAGGGCCAGTCCTATAAATAAATAACATAGTGACTGATTAATGCGAAAAATAACTTTATCAAGCTCATAAAAAAAGCAACTCAAGTAAAAAGTAGGTGATATCTTTTTCAATGAAGTTGTTCACCCAAAACCTAAATAGCTGAGATCGCTGAGGGTCATGGGAAATATTTATTTCATATCAAACAAGTAAAGTCTTTTGATGCAAAGCCGGTGCAGCTTGAGGATGCTCACAGGAGGTGAAACGGTAACTGATAAAATATCTCAAGTCCATCAATAGTTATCGAGCAGTTGAATCTTGTAAAATATCCCCTTGCCCGTCTCAGCTTTGTAGCTTTTCAGGTGACTAACTTTATTGAAATGAATATATTATGGAAACTAAAACAAAAGACATGTTGGAATGCGGCTAACGTTGTGCACGAATATATTAGTCATTCTAAGTGTTAAGCATTGGTCTTTAAGATTCGAATTTCAAATAAAATCCTTCACGATATCCTAGGAGCAGTCGTTTTGATCATAACCTTTACATATAAACCTTGATAAAAAGGGTCATCAATAACTGAAGTAAAACATAACTGATTAGGCAATTGTGACCTTGTGAAACAACAATTACCTCACAAAGGAAGCCTTTTTCCTTAGGTCTTCCTTGATAGGGCCAGTCCTATAAATAAATAACATAGTGACTGATTAATGCGAAAAATAACTTTAAGATGGAATTTCTTTCTATTCTATTCCTTCTAAGCTCCCTTCCTTCCTCGGCTCTGCCTCTCTCCTTACCATTATCCTTTCTTCTAACTACCTCCCTCAAATGTCGCTCAAATTGTATTATCAAACAGCCAGACACTCGGGCTTTAATGTTTTGCCATTTCAACCCTGGGGAGAAAAATCTGAAAGAAGAACTCAAACTCTAAAATCACTGATATAAAATATACCCCATCTTGATCGTCCGATGGGCCATTAATCAGTTCCTTGATAAAGATAGCATCATTTTTGTCTAGTTTGTCCTCTTGTTTGTCCTCTTGTTTGTCCTCTTGTTTGTCCTCTTGTTTGTCCTCTTGTTCGAAATAGCTCTTCAGGTGTTTCTCGCGGATCAAGTCAAACATTTTCAAGCTGGCTTGCTCATGCTGAGAATCAAGTATCAAAAGTAGACGTGTCAATCGTTTTTCTTAACCCAACCAATGACTGCCGGTTATTGATGGTCACAACTCTTACAATCAAATAGCGTGTTTTGTTTTGACTACTAGGCGAAAGGGTAAAAGTCGAGTGGGGGCTTAGGCTTCGCGACTACGGCATATATTTTTTCCCAACTAGCCGCCAATATAAACCTGTATTGGCGGCTCAAAATCGCTATACTGAAGAAGTTATAAGAAAACCCAGGATATCGAAAAAATTGGAAGGTTTTTCGGTGGTGACGTGGTTGTGTCTTCCCCTTCCTCTCTCTATTTTCTAATTCATTCATTTATTTTTAATTTAATTCATTTTCATACCTTCCACTCTTTCGCAGGACCCTCTAAAGCTTGTTTTATAAAAGATCCATCAAAAAGGTGTGAAAACGGTCCATGACCTAAAATAGCATCACAATCAGTACAACATTATAGCATCACAAAACACATAACACTAGGCTGACAGCAGATAACAGGACCGAGGCCAACAGAAAAGTTGTTATGAGAATAGTGTGTTTCGTGATCCCATCCCAAGATGAAGTTCTATTAATTAAATAAACGTTTTGTTACATACCAAGCGTCTTTGACTTTTCTAATCAGTTTTAAAAACATATTTCCGGTAAAGTCACTTTAAAATCCGGTTTTGTTATTCACCGTTGAACATTCATTGTAATGTTGCCAGCTCAGAACGGTTGCCGAGAAACAGTGAAATTCGATGATCATCACGTAGCACCGACACGGTGGAAAAACGGCCGCGCATGCTCTAAGTCCGTATGCAAATTAGTCGAAAGCGTCTTCGTGCTATTGTAAAAATATTCAAATTTGACTTTCACACTTGTCTGAAGAATAGTCTTTACAAAATGCCAAAACTTAAGATCAGTTCTTGAAACTTAAGGCTAATTCTTTCATATTGTCTTTATTAACACATTATCTTGGTATCACAAAAGTATACCCACGATTTTTTTTGTATACTCGGAGAAAACAAGCATTTATTTTCTCACTAAAACTCTATAAATTCTTGGAAAGCGTGCTGAAAGGCACGCATGCGCAAACGTTTTTCTCTAGTGTCCGTAGCACCCTCTTCAGTGGAGGTATAAGGAGGTATGGAATGCATAGTATTTTACTTTTAACATGCAGATTGTATCCTACCTAAGTCATGGCAGAGTCCAGCAATCTTCACACACAACACGTCTTTCTCGCTTATACCAAGATCTTGCTTTGTCTTCAAACTTTCAACCAAGCACCCAGCCAAGTGGGCTGTCCTGTAATATACAAATAGGTCATAACAGAAAAAGGGGCCTGTCATATCTTGGTATCATGAATGGTGATGTTTTGGGGAAATGAAAACTTAAAAAATTCTGTTCTTACCCAATAGAATGTTCAAATCTATTGTGAGCAGCACCAGGATAAACGTAATAGCACCCACCTTGAAATACAAAAGGCTTTTATTAAATATAACACTTTTTTTGAAATGCATATTTGATCGTACCATACTGAATGCACTCAGAAAAAATTCTCTCTCTGTATGCAATATATTACGAACACATTATTGACTGTATTCTTATCAGTGCTGTGCGTAGAATACATTTATGTCGCATAAATAACGTTTCTCATGTTCACAGCATTTCACTTTCTGTTAGAAACCGCTAGTTATTATTATTATTATTATTATTATTATTATTATTATTATTATTATTATTATTATTATTATTATTATTGTAAGAGTCAAGAGTCAGAGTCAAGTTTTTTTTTTCCTTTTTTTTAATTCTATATGAAAAAATATATATTAATAATAGTAATAAGTTTCAGTTTTAAGTATTAGTATTAGGATTAAGTATATTTTAAATTTCTTATTGATATTATCATCATAATCATCCATTATTATTATCTTTATTTATCTTTTTTCATTATAATTATTATTATTTTTTATTTGTAAGAGTCAAGAACCCCTTTTCGAAATAAAACGTATTAGTATTAGGATTAAGTATTAGTTTTTCAGTTTCTAATATTTTGTAAAAGCATTAAGATTTTTATTATTATTTATATTATATATGGATTCAATAAATAGTGGTTATTATTATTCTATAAAGCTATCATTATTATTATTATTATTATTATTATTATTATTATTATTATTGTCATCTTGCGGGTTAGATATAAAAAACTTCATACCTAGTTGCTTGATGTTTCGAAGTCTCTGAAATTGTGGTGTGTCAATGATTTTCACACACAAGTCGGGCATTTCAATGTGACCATGCACCGGATCATTGAATATCTGAAAATTATAATTGATAATAACAATGACGTTAGCAAACGAACTAAATTTTGAAAGTCCAAATTTTGATTGTGGTACAGTAAACTTCAACTTTCCACTGATATTTATTACCTTTCCTTCTGACGCGGCCATTTTCCTGTCAAATGAGAATACGAGCAAAAACTGAAACAGAATAAAGGAATGAATAAATCGTGTTTTTTTTTTGTTCTTTTTTTCTGCAGTGATAAAACTTCCAAGAAAAGTATTGTGTTAGCCTCTCCGCAGGCGTATCCTTTATTGTTTGAGATATCCAATGTTGTTCGTAGTCGACAAAACCCTTTTAAAGGCCTCGAATTATAAATACTAAAAATTGTAAAACTAAAAATATCAGTCATTGTTTGAATTTCCGCCGTCATAGGTCATCCACTTAGAAAATTGAGTTCATTCATTCATCTAACACTGAAAAGGGCATCTTCGCCGTAAAGAAATATGTGCACTAAAACCTTAATATACTTTTCCAGCTTTTTCTCAGAGCAATATTTTAAAAAAAAAAAATTAAATCGCAACAGAATCAAAATAAAATTTGATTATGTGATTTTTAGGGTCAGAACTTTTTTATATGCACTTTAAGAAACAGAACAGAGCAAGCTCCAACTAGGTGAAAGCCCATAAATCTAATAAACAGTGCAATCTGGTACACATGTGGGTAGACGTCATCGTATATAACATAGTTATATATATGTAAAATAAATAACGTTTCAATCCAATTCAAATCTTCGTATATAGGATTGTAGTCTTTCAAGTTTATAAAAGTGTCGAATGAATATTGTCTATGTCTGTTTTGGTTTCGTAGAATTCAGTGGTGCATGGTGAGGTCACTTAGTAACAGAGACAGTAGGACAAGAATCCCAGTTAGTAAGGAGTTTCAAGAATTGACTTACATAAAATTGTATTAACAAGCGAACGATCGTTTATAGTTATCCTCGCCACCAAAAATGGGCTTATCGTTGGTTTCTTTCGCGTTTCGCAGCAGGGAGAAAATAAATATTTAATGGATCGTGGTCCTCTTCTTTGTTTCACTTGAGTAACTGTTCCCACCAGCTGGATCAGACCGCTCATTGAGAAACATTTCCAAGAATTTGACGGCTATAGTCGTTGCTTTTACGCAAAAGGGAATGCGAGAATTAACAACCTCATTCTGGGCAAATTTGAGATAAAGATTACCAAAGCCTGCGTATATCGAAAATGCACTCCTGGTCTTTTTGGCCCCGTTTTTATGTTTTTTTTTCTAAGTTTAAAATATTATTAATTCCTTAATGATAAATGTCAGTACTGTAATACTGCATAACTCTGCTTATTGGTAGTATTTACTTTCATGTTGGGGTGTTTTGTGTTATAGACATTCATTTTCTAGTTTATGCTAATGAGATGGAGGCCATTATGAAAAAGGCCAATAAGGAAATAGATTTTTAAGATTGGAGGCTGATATTTCGTGAGTTTTTTTGAGAAATACGTAAAAATAGATATATCAAAAATTCAAGGAAATCCATTAAGTGGTGTTTTTTCCATGTCAAATTTTTAGTTCGATCTTAGATCGTCGTCATACTTTTTCTGCCCAAAATTTTCTGTTAAGATTTGTAAACAAGCTGTGAAGGATACAGTCAGATAGACACAAGCTGTATCTGATTGATGATAAGATATTTATCGAAGTAACAATATTTGTCGAAGAGACAATATTTGTATTATGATCATCCGGGTGGATGTAGTCCTGAGAAGGACTGTTTGATGTGACTGACGTTTCGACAACCTGAGCGGAAGTCATCTTCAGAGTCAAGTGAAGGATACAGTCAGATAGGTCATATTTATACTGCCGTTACATTACAATTACCTGGTGTTGCGTAATTGGCGGTGTCGGTCTAATTAGAGCGCGTCTAGATAACGTTTAAAGAACGATGATACCATTGCTATACTGCCCGCTGACAAAGGTCGTGTTACAGTTGTTATGGATACACCTACTTGCAAAAAGAGGCTGGTTATCCACTCCCCTCCGCGTGAGGGTTTTGTAGAAATTAGACAGAGTGTAGGTGCGTGACATTGACCTTATTGATGATCATCAGTCAGCGCCGGCATATAGAATAAACCCGAGTACAGCGCCTATTATTTTATCATCTTAAAATCCCTAGAGATGTTTAAAGTGTCCGGTTTAATTGAAGAGATATGTTTTCGATTCTTTATCGTAAAACATGAGTATTTCTGAAGTTTCAAACATTGATATTGATTCTCTTCCGAAAATTTGAGTATTATAAAATGTATTGAATTTCAATTCATGTTGATTCTTGTACGAAATTGGAGCATAATGAAATGTATCGAATTTCCGCTTTCCGCCGTTTCAGTTTCCGCGTTTTACCGCGACCCTTCTCAGGACTACATTCACCCGGATGATCATAATACAAATATTGTTTCTTCGACAAATATTGTTACTTCGAAAAATATCCATTCACCTGGGTTCAGACCATTCTTTACAAGATGATAAGATTCTGAAACGTTCATTTCAGAAAAAAAGTCAAAAACCAATTAACAAATCGAAGTGACTTTTCCATGGTCTGTACTCCTATCGAACATAGAAATGACGTCAGATATGATCCAAACTCAAGTGGAACCACGAGCGCAACCATAACAGGCAAAGAAAAGATCCAAAAACGAAGAAAAAGTTTGAAAGAAAAAACCGTTTCAAGCGCGCGCTAGCTACGTGCGCGAGCGATTCGTCATCTTATCGGTCTGTCCTCTTATCGAACATGGCTCTCAGCCAATCAGCGCGCGAGAAATTTACAAGTTATGGTAAAAAAATATATTTGTTTGAATTTCCGCCATCATAGGTCATCCACTTAGAAAATATGAGAATATAGTACACTGTTAGAATTTAGGATGATGAAATTGCAACATGTAAGTGAGAATGAAGTTGAGAAATATTCGCTCTGAATTAGTTGAGATCCACCTTCCGCCTCGATTATTTGCACTAATCTGATCAAAGATGACTGCGATTCTCAGTATTCTGCGAATCAAGTTCAAGCAGGCAACTTCCAACTACTGAGTTCGCATGATATTGAAACTAATCGCAGTAATAAAACTCACCCAATAAGCAACTCAGTGCCAAGTTGTAAAATTAAAATCAACAGTTCCTTGTAGCGAACGATCGTTAATTGTCCTCGCCACCAAGATAGAAATGGCTTATATAAGCCAGGTTGTGATTGAACGATATCTTCCCGGAACTATGAGCACGATGTCGTCATAGATGAATAGAAAAGATTTATGAACAGACATATTTAAGGTGTTCACTAGCCTGAGCATCAGGTTGTGATTGAACGATATCTTCCCGGAACTATGAGCACGATGTCGTCATAGATGAATAGAAAAGATTTATGAACAGACATATTTAAGGTGTTCACTAGCCTGAGTATCAGGCTCTCAGAGAGGAGAGGGGGGGGGGGGGGGGGTAAGAAGGGGAGAGAGAGGAAGGAGAGCCTGACACAAATGCTTATCGCAAGCCCTTCCTCCCCTTCGAACCAGTCCTTGCGCATTTTGAAATATAAGCCAATATAAATCACTGCCGGTTATTATGTTGTCATGTCATTGTTTTCAGAACTGGGTATAAACTTATATTCGATTTATACGGGATATCTTACTACTGATCAAACTACCATACAAGTCGTTCTTGTATTATTCTTGTCATATTTCTTAAGAAGTTAACGTTTTCATGTAGAGGTTGAATCTGTTGAATGTGTTCATCGAGTCCAAGGTTGTAATTTGACGACTATTTAACTAATCACGCGCGCAAAGTTTGACCTCTCGGGTCATAATTTCTTGTTTGTCATCGTTCAGTTTATAACGACTAAGATTTTGAATATCCATTCTATAATTCAACTTTAAAATAAGTCCGTATTACTACCAAATATTCCTAAATATTCGATACCTAAAACTAGTGAGAAGTACTCCGAGTATGTCTTTCCTGTGGATTACCAGACTTTCAACATAGTTCTATTCCAGGACATAACTTCAGAGCCCCTTCCAATTCCTTTTTTGAATTCTTTGTCGTTCATATATTCCATATATTCGTAGAAAAATAATGCTTAGAGATTGAAGTTTATAAAAAAATTACTGCTGTTCGAGAAAGGGTCGCGGTAAAACGCGGAAACTGAAACGGCGGAAAGCGGAAAGCGGAAAGCGGAAAGCGGAAATTCGATACATTTCATTATACTCCAATTTCGTACAAGAATCAACATGAATTGAAATTCAATACATTTTATAATACTCAAATTTTCGGAAGAGAATCAATATCAATGTTTGAAACTTCAGAAATACTCATGTTTTACGATAAAGAATCGAAAACATATCTATGAAATTAAACCGGACACTTTAAACATCTGTAGGGATTTTAAGATGATAAAATAATAGGCGCTGTACTCGGGTTTATTCTATATGCCGGCGCTGACTGATGATCATCACTAAGGTCAATGTCACGAACGTACTAATTTCTACAAAACCCTCCACAAAAACTACGTTCACGCGGAGGGGAGATGCTTTTTTGATCCCGGGAAACCTATGATTTAAGTTTAACTTGTTTAACTTGTTTTTCATCCAATGAACTACTTTCTGTATTCACTTTTCTCTTTAATTCTGTCTTTGCTACTTGGACGTCACTTATGGCGTGACATAAAACAAATTAGCACAAAAAATTACTTAGCATTTTTCAGTTTACCGTGAAGTCATATCGTTTCTCTTCATTGATATGGGTTTAATTTACGACTTTAGCACACTACCACCTTTATATCGGCGATGAACTAATCAAATTAAAATCATCAAATGTTAAAGTTAATCATAGTAGTAGTAGTAGTTTCGTTTTTCAATAATAAGCAGCCACGCACCAAAGGTTTACAAAGTTTGTAAACCTTTGGTGGCTGCTTATTATTGAAAAACGAAACTACTACGCTTGCTACTACTCTACCCAACTACAACGTGAAACAGAATTTGAAAACGGGGGCAAAATCCTCATACCGTAAATCTTTGTAAATCTTTGTAAATATGTACATTCAAGGGCAAAATAAAACTTTTTGTTGTTGTTTGTTGTTGTTGTTGGGGGAAATTGTACAACTTTTCTTGTTTAGACGTCTTGTTTATAACTTCTTGATTTATTTTATTTCTATGAAGCCTAAAGGTCGGCTTTTCTTTTCTTCTATACTGAGGATAAAACTAAAAGTAATTTTTCATTGACTGCTCAGTATCAATGAGTTAAATTGACAAAACTGAGCATTCACTTTTCTCTAAAGAATATTGATACTTGCTGGTTATCCACTTTTGTAGAAATTAGACAGAGTGTAGTGCGTGACATTGACCTTAGTGATGATCATCAGTCAGCGCCGGCATATAGAATAAACCCGCGTACAGCGCCTATTATTTTATCATCTTAAAATCTCTAGAGATGTTTAAAGTGTCCGGTTTAATTGAAGAGATATGTTTTGGATTCTTTATCGTAAAACATGAGTATTTCTGAAGTTTCAAACATTGATATTGATTCTCTTACGAAAATTTGAGTATTATAAAATCTATTGAATTTCAATTCATGTTGATTCTTGTACGAAATTGGAGCATAATGAAATGTATCGAATTTCCGCTTTCCGCCGTTTCAGTTTCCGCGTTTTACCGCGACCCTTCTCAGGACTATATTCACCCGGATGCTCATAATACAAATATTGTTACTTCGAAAAATATCCATTCACCTGGGTTCAGACCATTCTTTACAAGATGATAAGATTCTGAAACGTTCATTTCAGAAAAAAAGTCAAAAACCAATTAACAAATCGAAGTGACTTTTCCATGGTCTGTACTCCTATCGAACATAGAAATGACGTCAGATATGATCCAAACTCAAGTGGAACCACGAGCGCAACCATAACAGGCAAAGAAAAGATCCAAAAACGAAGAAAAAGTTTGAAAGAAAAAACCGTTTCAAGCGCGCGCTAGCTACGTGCGCGAGCGATTCGTCATCTTATCGGTCTGTCCTCTTATCGAACATGGCTCTCAGCCAATCAGCGCGCGAGAAATTTACAAGTTATGGTAAAAAAATATATTTGTTTGAATTTCCGCCATCATAGGTCATCCACTTAGAAAATATGAGAATATAGTACAATGTTAGAATTTAGGATGATGAAATTGCAACATATGAAAAATCCTGTCAAATTACAGTAACGCGATAGTTTTGTGAAGTGAGTGAGAATGAAGTTGAGAAAAATTCGCTCTGAATTAGTTGAGATCCTCCTTAGAGGCCTCGATTATTTGCACTAATCTTATCAAAGATGACTGCGATTCTCAGTATTCTGCGAATCAAGTTCAAGCAGGCAACTTCCAACTACTGAGTTCGCATGATATTGAAACTAATCGCAGTAATAAAACTCACCCAATAAGCAACTCAGTGCCAAGTTGTAAAATTAAAATCAACAGTTCCTTGTAGCGAACGATCGTTAATTGTCCTCGCCACCAAGATAGAAATGGCTTATATAAGCCAGGTTGTGATTGAACGATATCTTCCCGGAACTATGAGAACGATGTCGTCATAGATGAATAGAAAAGATTTATGAACAGACATATTTAAGGTGTTCACTAGCCTGAGTATCAGGCTCTCAGAGGGGAGAGGGGGGGGGGGGAGGGTAAGAAGGGGA
Source organism: Anthopleura sola (assembly GCA_023349425.1). Lineage (NCBI taxonomy): Eukaryota > Metazoa > Cnidaria > Anthozoa > Actiniaria > Actiniidae > Anthopleura > Anthopleura sola. Next base: position 353,121 of record JALHLI010000037.1, on the reverse strand, counting down.
GAGAGAGGAAGGAGAGCCTGACACAAATGCTTATCGCAAGCCCTTCCTCCCCTTCGAACCAGTCCTTGCGCATTTTGAAATATAAGCCAATATAAATCACTTCCGGTTATTATGTTGTCATGTCATTGTTTTCAGAACTGGGTATAAACTTATATTCGATTTATACGGGATATCTTACTACTGATCAAACTACCATACAAGTCGTTCTTGTATTATTCTTGTCATATTTCTTAAGAAGTTAACGTTTTCATGTAGAGGTTGAATCTGTTGAATGTGTTCATCTAGTCCAAGGTTGTAATTTGACGACTATTTAACTAATCACGCGCGCAAAGTTTGACCTCTCGGGTCATAATTTCTTGTTTGTCATCGTTCAGTTTATAACGACTAAGATTTTGAATATCCATTCTATAATTCAACTTTAAAATAAGTCCGTATTACTACCAAATATTCCTAAATATTCGATACCTAAAACTAGTGAGAAGTACTCCGAGTATGTCTTTCCTGTGGATTACCAGACTTTCAACATAGTTCTATTCCAGGACATAACTTCAGAGCCCCTTCCAATTCCTTTTTTGAATTCTTTGTCGTTCATATATTCCATATATTCGTAGAAAAATAATGCTTAGAGATTGAAGTTTATAAAAAAATTACTGCTGTTCGAGAAAGGGTCGCGGTAAAACGCGGAAACTGAAACGGCGGAAAGCGGAAAGCGGAAAGCGGAAATTCGATACATTTCATTATACTCCAATTTCGTACAAGAATCAACATGAATTGAAATTCAATACATTTTATAATACTCAAATTTTCGTAAGAGAATCAATATCAATGTTTGAAACTTCAGAAATACTCATGTTTTACGATAAAGAATCCAAAACATATCTATGAAATTAAACCGGACACTTTAAACATCTCTAGGGATTTTAAGATGATAAAATAATAGGCGCTGTACTCGGGTTTATTCTATATGCCGGCGCTGACTGATGATCATCACTAAGGTCAATGTCACGAACGTACTAATTTCTACAAAACCCTCCACAAAAACTACGTTCACGCGGAGGGGAGATGCTTTTTTGATCCCGGGAAACCTATAATTTAAGTTTAACTTGTTTAACTTGTTTTTCATCCAATGAACTACTTTCTGTATTCACTTTTCTCTTTAATTCTGTCTTTGCTACTTGGACGTCACTTATGGCGTGACATAAAACAAATTAGCACAAAAAATTACTTAGCATTTTTCAGTTTACCGTGAAGTCATATCGTTTCTCTTCATTGATATGGGTTTAATTTACGACTTTAGCACACTACCACCTTTATATCGGCGATGAACTAATCAAATTAAAATCATCAAATGTTAAAGTTAATCATAGTAGTAGTAGTAGTTTCGTTTTTCAATAATAAGCAGCCACGCACCAAAGGTTTACAAAGTTTGTAAACCTTTGGTGGCTTCTTATTATTGAAAAACGAAACTACTACGCTTGCTACTACTCTACCCAACTACAACGTGAAACAGAATTTGAAAACGGGGGCAAAATCCTCATACCGTAAATCTTTGTAAATCTTTGTAAATATGTACATTCAAGGGCAAAATAAAACTTTTTGTTGTTGTTTGTTGTTGTCGTTGGGGGAAATTGTACAACTTTTCTTGTTTAGACGTCTTGTTTATAACTTCTTGATTTATTTTATTTCTATGAAGCCTAAAGGTCGGCTTTTCTTTTCTTCTATACTGAGGATAAAACTAAATGAAATATTTGTATACAAATAGTATTTTTATGTATTTACTCGAATTTCATAATATAAGATTTAAATTGAATAACCAAGAGAGGGTGAAGGAATGAGGTCAATTCGCAATACCCCCTATAGGGTAGTATTGGCTTGCCACGTGACTATCACATTGCTTGCTTCAGTCGCGTGGAGTCATCAGCAAGTCAACAACAATACTTTCTTAATGTGAGTTTTTTCAATTTAATATGTCTTCTGGCTTGCCTGTAGTATTAATATTAGGTCACTCCTTTGTGAAGCGCCTATTTTTGGACATTAAAAACCAATCACATCATAGTTTTTCCCTAGATTTTAATCTTAAGGATCGGGCAAGCGTTCGCGTTCATGCCGTGGGCGGGCGAACGGTGCCAAAGTTGTGGAAACACGACTTATTATATGTTTCTCGTCTTCATCCCGACATTGTTATTTTAGAAATTGGCACTAATGATCTTTCGGTTGAAGATCCCAACGTCGTAGCTGCCTCAATCGAAGTTTTAGTTCGTTATTTACACGACAGTTTTGGGGTTAAGATTGTGGGTTTTTGTTTAGTGATCGCTCGCCGCTCGTCCACCGATTTTAATGCTAAGGTCACAGTTTTCAACCAACTCGTCCATAGTTTATTAGAACCGATTCCGTATGTTTTTTCTTGGTTTCATAAGAGGGTTTCTAGTAAGTTTCTTTTACGGGACGGGGTTCATTTGAATCACTCTGGTCAGCTTCGCCTGTATCGGAGTTATCGTGGCGCTCTTTTAAAGTCACTTTCTATGCTCTAGTGCTTTGTCCTTATTGTTTGGACATACCTTTTACTCCGTATATTGTTGTAGTATTAATTTAAGCCACGCGACGCTGGTATTCATTTCATCGGCTTGCAATTTGAGTTTAACTACGCTTCGTAGTGCCTCAGTGGTGGTCCGCCACGTGGGCCCCTATTATTTGTAGAATTAAGCGTTTATTTTAGAGCATTGCTGCTCAATCATTTTTACTTTTAATCCTAATGTTAGGCTTAGTATGTTTTCCTATTATTATTCGTTATTCTGAGGGCTTCGTTCCTCTATTATATTCATTACTCTGAGGGCTTCGATCCTCTATTATATTCATTACTCTGAGGGCTTCGATCCTCTCATTTTATTACTTTGAGGGCTTCGATCCTCTATTATTCATTACTTTGAGGGCTTCGATCCTCTCATTTTATTACTTTGAGGGCTTCGATCCTCTATTATTCATTACTTTGAGGGCTTCGATCCTCTATTATTCATTACTTTGAGGGCTTCGATCCTCTACAATTTTATTACTTTGAGGGCTTCGATCCTCTATTATTCATTACTTTGAGGGCTTCGATCCTCTCATTTTATTACTTTGAGGGCTTCGATCCTCTATTATTCATTACTTTGAGGGCTTCGATCCTCTCATTTTATTACTTTGAGGGCTTCGATCCTCTATTATTCATTACTTTGAGGGCTTCGATCCTCTCATTTTATTACTTTGAGGGCTTCGATCCTCTATTATTCATTACTTTGAGGGCTTCGATCCTCTCATTTTATTACTTTGAGGGCTTCGATCCTCTATTATTCATTACTTTGAGGGCTTCGATCCTCTCATTTTATTACTTTGAGGGCTTCGATCCTCTCATTTTATTACTTTGAGGGCTTCGATCCTCTATTATTCATTACTTTGAGGGCTTCGATCCTCTCATTTTATTACTTTGAGGGCTTCGATCCTCTATTATTCATTACTTTGAGGGCTTCGATCCTCTCATTTTATTACTTTGAGGGCTTCGATCCTCTATTATTCATTACTTTGAGGGCTTCGATCCTCTCATTTTATTACTTTGAGGGCTTCGATCCTCTATTATTCATTACTTTGAGGGCTTCGATCCTCTCATTTTATTACTTTGAGGGCTTCGATCCTCTATTATTCATTACTTTGAGGGCTTCGATCCTCTCATTTTATTACTTTGAGGGCTTCGATCCTCTATTATTCATTACTTTGAGGGCTTCGATCCTTTACATTTTTATTTTAGAGCATTGCTGCTCAATAATTTTTACTTTTAATCCTAATGTTAGGCTTAGTATGTTTTCCTATTATTATTCGTTATTCTGAGGGCTTCGTTCCTCTATTATTCATTACTCTGAGGGCTTCGTTCCTCTATTATATTCATTACTCTGAGGGCTTCGATCCTCTATTATATTCATTACTCTGAGGGCTTCGATCCTCTATTATATTCATTACTCCGAGGGCTTCGATCCTCTCATTTTATTACTTTGAGGGCTTCGATCCTTTACGTTTTTATTACTTTGAGGGCTTCGATCCTCCACCATTTTATTACTTTGAGGGTTTCAATCCTCTACCATTTTCTTACTTTGAGGGCTTCGATCCAATGGTTTTCTTGGTATTTTCTTCTTTTTATGTTTATTTTTAGATGCCCACCAGGAGCCGAAAGCGGTCAAACAATTCACAGGCTGGGCCAAGGCAATCGAAAAGATTGTCCTCACAGAGACCAAGAGAGGATAGCCTCCTCAGCATGCTCCAATTGTCCAGGATTAACCTCCAGTGGTACAGGAGCAACCTCTAATTGTGCAGGATCAACCCCCAACTGTACAGGATCAACCTGTCATTCCTGACAGCCTTATTACAACCATCGTCCAAAGGGTTACCGAGCAGGTAACAAATCAGCTGATGAGGCAGACCTTAAATGTTTAACAAAAATGCTTGACGGGTACACCCCTTCAATTGCTGCTTATCTGACAACAGGTTTTGCTGAGGGTTTTCATCTGGAATTTGAGGGTGAAAAGGTCTCTTTCAAAACAAACAATTTGTTGTCAGCCCTGAGTAACCCTGCAGTGGTAGTTTCTAAATTGCGTAAGGAGCTCGAAGCTGATAGGCTTGCTGGACCATTTATCACTCCTCCATTTGAGACATTTCGGGTATCACCACTGGGCATTGTCCCTAAGAAAGTGCCGGGCGAATTTTCGGATGATTCACCATTTATCTTTTCCTAAAGGTTTATCAGTAAATGATGGCATTTTACCAGAAAATTCATCAGTTCATTACTCTACTATACAGGATGCAATTATGTCTGTTAAATCCGTTGGTCACAATTTTTACCTTGCCAAAACTGATATCAAAAATGCTTTTCGTATAATTCCAGTTCATCCTGATGATTATTCCATTCTCGGCATGTGTTGGGATAACCTTTACTATTATGATAAATGCATGCCTATGGGCTGTTCTAGTTCTTGCAAGATTTTTGAAACCTTCAGCACTGCAATTGAATGGGTTGCTCGTCACAAATGTCGCATTCCCAACATTTTACATTTATTAGATGATTTTTTAATTGTTGCCCCTACTGAATCCCTTTGCCAAAAACAATTACAGATTTTTATTGATGTTTGCAATTATTTGGGTATTCCTATTGCACCTGACAAGACATTTGGGCCTTCTCAAGTTTATCTTTTGCTGGGTTTGAGTTAGATACTTGTCTAATGGAAGCTAGGCTACCAGCTGAAAAAATTGATAAATGTTTAGGTCTTTTATCTAATTTCCTTAGGAGGGAAAAGGTGACTTTAAAAGAAATTCAAACTTTGATTGGCCTCCTTAATTTTGCTTGTTTGGTGGTTGTACCTGGACAGGCTTTCCTTCGTCGCCTTATTGACTTGACAATTGGCATCCGCGCTCAACATCATTATATTGCATTTTGTTTTTCACTGATAATGAGGCGCTGGTACATGTGATCGACAAACAATCTTGTCGAGATAAATCTTTGATGTCTTTTGTTCGCAAGCTTGTTGCAATATGTTTAAGACAGAATATTATGTTCCGAGCTAAACACATACCGGGCATTAAACACTCTATGGCTGACGCTCTGTCTCGTCAACAGGTTTCCACCTTCAAGCAGTTGGCACCAGCCTCTGTGCACCTGTTCCCCACAACAATCCCGGTACATCTGTTACCACAAAATTGGCTAATATAGTCTCCATGTTGATAAAATCTAGCTTACAGCCATCCTCTGTTCCCACCTATAAGAGGGCATGGAACCTTTTTCACTTGTTTTTAAGTTCAGTTTTTCAACATGCAGTCGTCACACTGCCCATCTCCCCTTCTACAATTGCTCTTCTCATTGCGTATTTATACGATAAGAATTATGCACCCTCGACAGTGAACACTTATGTTTCAGCAATTGGCTACACCCACAAGCTTTATCAACTTCCTGATCCATCCAGAGTATTTTTTGTGTTACAACTATTACGCGTGGGTTTTCGTCTAGATTCTAGACTCCCAATTGCTTTGCCTATATTGCACAAATTGTTTTCTGCTTCCTCTCACATAACTGGCAGTCCCTATCAAATTACCATGTTTAAGGCTATGTGTGATTTGGCCTTTTATGCCTTTTTACGTGTGGGGGAAATGACTATGACTTCAAAGAACACCGCTTCTATTTTGCAACTGCATAACCTTGTTAAACTTGTTGACGCGAAGAATTTTGTCTGTGGATTGAAACTTACATTCGGGGATTATAAACATAGTTACAACCAAACTCCTTTTTCTATAACTATGTCCCGTCAACAGCAATTTTGTCCAGTTGATATTATCTTAGATTACTTGAGAATTAGAGGTCCACAGCCTGGTCCAATATTTATCACCATATCAGGTGGAATAGTATCGAGGGGAAACTTTTGTAATTGTTTAGCATCTGCTCTCCGATAATGCAGCTTAGATTCCTCCCGTTATAAAGGTCACAGTTTCCGCATAGGTGCGGCATCGCATGCCGCAGAGAAAGGTTTTTCGGACACACAAATTCGCCGCCTTGGGCGATCGAAATCTAATGCTTTCCTTAAATACATCCGAGTTCCAAATCTTACAACTTAGTCTTTATTCAGTAGGGGTGACAATATATTCTTGGAATAACCTGCAGGGGCAGTATTCTTTTTATGATTTAAATTTACACTTACCATATTAACTTTTAGACAAGATTTTTACATTGATAATATGGGGTGTTCTGCAGGGGCAGCACCTCCTATTGTTATATTTACTATTTTACAAAAAGACTATATTTTACATTGATAATATCTTAGAACGGGGTGTTCTGCAGGGGCAGCACCTCCTATTGTTATATTTACTATTTTACAAAAAGACTATATTTTATATTGATAATATCTTGAAAATGGGTGTCCTGCAGGGGCAGCACCTACTACTGTTATAGTTACTATATTTACATTATAAAGACTATATTTCATATTGATGATATCTCTAAACTGGGTGTCCTGCAGGGGCAGCACCTACTATTGTTATAGTTACTATATTTACATTATAAAGACTATATTTTATATTGATGATATCTCTAAACTGGGTGTCTTATATCCTCTATTATTCATTACTTTGAGGGCTTCGATCCTCTCATTTTATTACTTTGGTGTCTATAATGTTATATTTACATCTAGACAATATTGTATATTAGTCATATATTTAAATGGGTATCCTGCAAGGGCAACACCTACTATTGTTATAGTTCCTATATTTTCTGTACTGCATAGCCTTGGGTGGGGCGGCATAATTCCTTTTCAAGAAATCATGCTTTTGGCGTTTTGTATGCCCACACCTTTACTTGGGCGTAATTTTAGAATTGTATATAATTTGAATTTTGATATTTGAATTGAATAAACAGGCTATGGGATGTGCCCATAGCCATTGAATGCCAAACATGTGTGATTTATTGCCCAGTAAACAGAGCTAAGGCCATGCAGTACTTATTAATTATGTTTAACATGTGAGAGAAATACATAAATGAAATATTTGTATACAAATAGTATTTTTATGTATTTACTCGAATTTCATAATATAAGATTTAAATTGAATAACCAAGAGAGGGTGAAGGAATGAGGTCAATTCGCAATACCCCCTATAGGGTAGTATTGGCTTGCCACGTGACTATCACATTGCTTGCTTCAGTCGCGTGGAGTCATCAGCAAGTCAACAACAATACTTTCTTAATTCCCTCCTCCTCCCCTTGCCTTCCTCTTGGTGCGTTTGGTATGCCCACACCTTTACTTGGGCGTAATTTTAGAATTGTATATAATTTGAATTTTGATATTTGAATTGAATAAACAGGCTATGGGATGTGCCCATAGCCATTGAATGCCAAACATGTGTGATTTATTGCCCAGTAAACAGAGCTAAGGCCATGCAGTACTTATTAATTATGTTTAACATGTGAGAGAAATACATAAAAGTAATTATTCATTGACTGCTCAGTGTCAATGAGTTAAATTGACAAAACTGAGCATTCACTTTTCTCTAAAGAATATTGATACTTGCTGGTTATCCACTTTTGCAGAAATTAGACATTGTCATTGACCTTAGTGATGATCATCAGTCAGCGCCGGCATATAGAATAAACGCGAGTACAGCGCCTATTATTTTATCATCTTAAAATCCCTAGAGATGTTTAAAGTGTCCGGTTTAATTGAAGAGATATGTTTTGGATTCTTTATCGTAAAACATGAGTATTTCTGAAGTTTCAAACATTGATATTGATTCTCTTACGAAAATTTGAGTATTATAAAATGTATTGAATTTCAATTCATGTTGATTCTTGTACGAAATTGGAGTATAATGAAATGTATCGAATTTCCGCTTTCCGCTTTCCGCTTTCCGCCGTTTCAGTTTCCGCGTTTTACCGCGACCCGTTCGAGAAAATCAAAAGTTGTAGATTTTCATTTCCGGTATAATGTTCTTTTGTTTAATTATCCAATCAGAGAAACATCCAGAATCTGGATGTTTGACACGAGCCGAAGAATGCATTTGTGTCAGGCCTTCCTTTCCCTCTTTCCCCTCCCCCTCCCTCCTCCCTTTCCGCTCTCTCCAGGTCTCAGCTCCGAAGGCCTGATACTCAGGCTAGGTGTTCACGGTTTTCTTAGTTTGACTGTAACAAGGTTCGTTTAATACATAATATTCAGTCACAACAGGAAAAATCTAATTATTAGATTTCGGCGAACTCGTAAAAAAAATACGGCTTAATATTTTTTCCATTTGAATCGCTATCAATCTTTCTGAAAGTCGTCTAATTAATAGATTTTTGCTGTTTTGAATGAAATATTAAAAAAAGTGCATAATACTTGAAAATATTTTTGAGAAAAGGAATCTGATTCACTACTAAAGCCGTACCGAAGCAGATTAGGCAGTCCTCCTCTCTCGCTCCCCACCCCTCCCCTCAAAACCCCAAAATTGCGACGCTACGCAGGCTAAAGCAGATTTGTTTGACCGTTGGAAACAAAATAAAGCGTTAGTTTCAATCCCAACGTGGAGGCGACTCTGGCGCCCGTGCCCAGACATATACATTTATTGTGACCAAAGGGCAAGGTTCGCACTACTGGTAATACGAGCAGTGGTTTCGTATGTCTATTAAGACCCATTTAAACGCGCACAATTTTGAAGAATATCTACTAACTTTATTACAAAACACGATTTTGCTAAATAGAGCGTCAGTTATTAAAATGAACATATATATAAGCTACAATTCTGTCAAATCGTAAAAGTAAGAGCAGGCTTATAAGTAAACTGTGTATACGTTTTATAATCCTGTGAAAAACACCGTCATCCCGCGACGATTTAACTTGTGTCGGATGACCAATTTCAGTAACACTCATAAAGTGATCGTGTTTAGAAGAGAGAGCTGGACGTGTTTCATCTTATGGCATTAATTACCGTATAATAGTTCTAAGTCGAAATGTGATCTACTGTTCCATTTAAGTTCTACACAGCGATCATGAATATTCTATATTTACGATCGTGACTGAGAACTTTGTCAGTCAGGTTTAGTACATTGCAGAAAGATTTGACTTTCTAAATATGAAATGGTGAACCTCTGATCAAACTCGGAACTATAAGACACGGACACTGATCATTTCCATATTAGTAAATTCACAAATTTCGTTTCAAGAATTGCTTTAAAGCCGTTTACTTCCAAGTGTTCGCGGCAACTAAATGTTAGCGCGGCTACCGGCGAGAAGTTGGCCCGGCATTCGCCAGCCGCGGATTCGAGAAACACAAACCTATTTTATAACATGTTTTTTAAACAAACCTCAACCTAATTTATTCTATAATTGTTCACAATACAATATTGCATTCTTATCACAAAAAGAATTGTTATTCTAATAATTGAATTTGGCTCGGCATACGTTCGCTCGCGGCACTGAAAATTCCACGTGTTGAAGAATTCAAAGAGAAATTGAATCTCTAATAAATTTTCCGCTTTTTATCCCCTAGCCTTAGAACTTCGTGAAACACCAAAACAATCATTCATAAGCCCATTGCAAATGATTTTGAGTAATTTCAATCTTCACTTTTACACTTTTTGAGACGTCTTATCGGTGATTTTTCACGAAAAAATCCAAATTTTAAACCTTAATAACTTTTACACTTTTAATCCTACATCCATTAAACTTTCACATCATATTCCTTATACATCACATAACCCATTGCAAAAGGTTTGACGGACTCTGAATCCGGCTTTAAAAACGGAGGGCGGCGGGACCACGAGGGGATTACGGTAAATTTTTTGAAGCGCTTTTAAAGATTCTCAAGAGCCGAACCTAATGACATCAAATAAGACCGCCTTTTTATCCATTGCCTTCAATGCGTTTGGCTCATGAGAAGATCGACGTTTGAACAGGGCCTTACAGTACTTCCCAATAGCACGTCTATTGAACCATTGAGCGACTTCTTCACGGAGGCTAATGTTGAGACATTCATTGTTGTTGCTCGCAGTCGACGTTGCCATTTTATACTCCCCGGTTATTCGTGTTTACATGCATGCCCATACTTTCTTTCGGTCTTGGAATGAGCTATCTCCTTTGGCTACGACAGCCTCTTATTAAAATAGTTGTATCATGCCGAAAATCTGATAGGTCTGGTTGATTTTCTCTGGAAGAAGTAGTCAACTCTCGTTACAGCGGACACCGTCACTTGATGTCCGTAAGAGCGAGGGTCCGTACTGATAATCGGAATGAAGATCAATTTGGAGGTCCTCTAAATTGAGCTGCTTTGACGTCACGTTCAAGGGGTCTTGCATCATCACGTGAAGACATACATGACAGTTTCGAGAAACAATTGAATAAGGTTAACATCAGAAAGAATTCAGTTCTCCAGGCGAAAAAGACTATTATTGTGCCAACTGTCATGGCTGCGGCTGCAAAGCGAGAGTTAATTATGTTCATTTCTTTGTCAGTATTTTTCACCGGGGATTTTGCTCCTCTCCGCAATAGCGAGTGTCTGTTATATAGGGGTGTCGAATGTAGCGGTTTCTACTGTTTGTATTAAAATGCTTGTGCCTAAACTTTGACCAAGTCATTGGTACCTTTTTAGATCGCGCATTCGTACGCACACGAGCCTGCATTCCTCTTGGTCACCGTTTCTTCTGGTCATTCAATCACATATTCTTTAAACACCAGATTAAGAATAGACCATTTTCGAGATGCGCGTGCGCTTTCTAAAATATCGCAGGCGCAGACATGAAAAAGAGGCATTTTTGGGCAAGATCACGCGCGCTATTGACTCTGCCCGAAAATGCCTCGAGATCATGTACGCGCCTGCGATATTTTTGAAAGCGTTCGGACATCTCGAAAATGGTCTATTAAGGAGTAATGGTTTACAGCTCGCCTCTCACCACAGGTAGCCCAAACTTCGTCTTTACAGAGGAGATAGAATTTCCTTAAATCGCCTTAAAATGCAACCAAACCGTCAGGAAACCACAAAACATGCAATAAAACATTGATATACCAGTGAAGAAACAATAAAATTTGAAATTTATTTTATTTTAAAGAACCATAGCTTGGGCTACCTGTGAAGACATTCCTAGAAATATATTTTAAGTCCTTTACCGCTTCTCTGTACATGTCTTACCGATGGCTGTCAAAACGTCTTCTACGACACATGCCCTGGTCCATCTCATTAATCAATGGCTCGCAGCAACTGAAACTCCACGAACAGTGCTTCGATCCTGTCTGATCGATTCCTCGAAGGTTTTTGACAAGATCGAGCATAACATCTTGCTCCACAAGCTTCGTTTGCTTCTATTAAACTGGTGCGCAAACTTTCTACAAAACCGCCAGCAGCGAGTTAAACTTGCTTATTTAGTATCCAGTTGGAAACCGATCCATGCCGGCGTACCACAAGGGACAAAACTAGGGCCTTTATTTTTAATGATTTAAGTTCTGAGCTTCCCATATACAAATATGTGGACGATTACACCGTTTTTGAGGTTAAATCGATGTCAGCGACGGAACCTTCAGTTCTGCAGCAAGAAATTGACCAGATCAGCGATGATTGGACAATGACTAACAACATGTTTCAAAAACCAAAGAGTTAACCATCTCCTTCTTAAAGAAGCATGAGTGTCTGGAGCCACGGACAGTCAACAACCATGCATGCAACCTCTTGAGGCAGTCCAAACTATCAAGCTCCTTGGGGTGCAATTATCATCTGATCTCAAGTGGACTTCTTACATTGATTAACGGTTGTATGCTCTACGAACTCTAAGACGTAGTTGAATTGCTAATTTTGTAGGACACTTCAATTATCGCACTAATTTACAACAAATTGAAACTGACATCCACCAATTCCAATAGGTCTCAGATCGACCATTCCAGATCTCCCGATATCAACGTTAATTGAAATAGGTATATATTTCCTTGAGGTTTTCAATTTTAATCTTTCAGATTGTAAATTGCAAGGCAAGTTTTCTTCGCTGATGAATTTTTTTATTATTATTTTTATTACATTTTTAAAGGAATGGATTATGCTGAATAGTGGATTACCCTTAGTAATTACTCGATCAAAAACCAAAGATATTATCGAGTATAACTACAAAAAAAAAAAACTAAAATTCCTACTGATAAATGATGAGTGCATGCAAGGTTACAATGAACTGGGGGGGGGGGGGGGGGTCATGGCTTTTTACGAGACCCTCAGGAGGGTCTGTTGGGAAGGAATTGTTCAACTGAACTGAAGGGAAGTAGAGTCCTTTCCCAAATTCGCTTGAGTAATCTATTGAAATCTTTATCCCATCCTCTTCTAATTTCTAACCAATCTCTACAAATAATATTTTCAAGTTTGCAAAACATCGTTCTTGCAGTAGTTCTTAATTTAACTTGTGTTTTGGGGTATGTCTTAAGCGACAGCAGGCTCCTCGGCTTGATCAAGTTGCTCGTCAGGCTTCTTATCTTCCTCGCGTTCTATGTAGGAGTAAAACTGCAAATAATGTCATAAAAACGTAGCATCAATCATAAACCAAACAAACAAGTCAAAAATGACTCTTTTAAGATTTTATTGATTTAGGTGGTCGGTACTGGTAAATACCCCCTTCCCCCTCAGAGACCTATTGAAATGCTCGATAATGGATGTCCGTAGTGACTATTTCTATCCACAAACACAATTGTTAAAATCTGGAATTTTACTTTTACTTTCCAGTTTGGTCATATTTGAAAACAAAACCCATGCACTTCCATTGTTGATTGGTACAGAGTAACCCAACCGCTATTCATGGGACAGGGAAGACTTTGCATATCTGGAGGTGTAGCTTGAAACTGGTTTGTACATTTTTCGTTTTCAAGTCTAGATAGCGAGAAAATCCTCGGTAAAGAATTTTAGTGACGTCACTAGGGTTGGGCTGGATTTTTTTCGTATCAAAAAATGATCAGCATGTTTGAAATCTGTTTGAAATCTTCAAAAAATATATAATCTTATAGGACATTAGATGAGTAGTTTTTGCGCTACGAGGTATTTCGTGAACGCGGTCGCGAAGGTCCCCTAGTACCGTAAAACCAGATGGGTGAGCTTGTAAAAAAAAAAACAGGGCAGCCTCCTTGAAATAACTTCTGATTGAATATTATCATCACAATCACTACTGCTATCAAATTGAAATATTGTAGTCCTCATCATCATCAACTGCAACAGAATCATCATCTTCACCTTCGTCATCATCATCAATTGAGCGTAATATTTTCCCATTTCAGACTACGTGATGTTATTAAGATTCTTTGTTTGAGTTGTATCCATATAGATGTTTTAATCATTTTCAAGCGTTTCTTTTGTATCAAGAAAAATAATACTCAAGGGAATGACACGTGCTATGAAAAAAAAGTGTTTACCTTGTGCTGGTATCCCCGATGTTTACACCACTGGTTGAAAGCTCTAAAAGAGGAAATGTATAAGATTACCTATACAAATAGTACAACTGTTTATTTCTCACTCACTAAAAAAACGCGGCTATTAGTATAGTCAAGAGCAATAGACCAGTTTCGCATTCGATGCAAACCGCTGTTTTTGAAGACCACAGACTCATTTGCACAGGCATAGCCTCGTTTATAAGTCAGCCATTCAACGACATCATTAAAAGTCCATGGGATTTCAAAACATTGGTATTGTTCAACTTACACATTCTTTACATTACAGTTGACTTTTGCAGATCATTAGAACAGCCAACTTCTTCAAACATTTTCTCAATTTAAGTCTATTTTTTCTGAATGAATTCTTTAAAGTATGCTATTTGAATTTTTATATTTTTTGCATAATTGTAATTTTTTTTCCATTTTGTATCGATAATTTGCCTTCTACTTTTTAACTCCATTATATGATGCATAAAAATAGTTTACAGGACCTTCTTGAAAATCACTAAAGTGAAGGAGCATCCTGTTAAAATATCATTATAAATAAATAAAGCCTGTGCAAATGAGTCTGTGGTCTTCAAAAACAGCGGTTTGCATCGAATGCGAAACTGGAGTATTTGAACCTTTTAATAATTAGACTTTTAAAAAATCAAATCAGCTCTAAAAGGAAAATCGGAAATCTCTACAGATAGATATCACTTACTCTTTCATCTTGCGTATGGTCTCTGGATCTCTTTTCTTGCAGTAAACTCGTATCTCTTTTTCAAAAAATACCTGGGGCAGCATGCGGCTTACCTGCACAAAAAAGCAGAAAATGTTTCTCTGTTTGCAAAACATAATACAATGTTTATAAAATATCCTATTTTCATTAGTTGGGCTACCTGTGGATGCGAGGTCTCAATCTGACATTGTCTTTGATATATTGAGAAATGTACAATGATTGCGCAATGTGCTCGTTAGAGTATTAGCCATTGATGGTTTGCAACCATTCCCGAGAAAGCCAAGAGACAAAGACATGGCGGCCATGCTGATGGACTTCAACAATAGATACTAAATTAGTATCTATTGTAAGGTCCGCCAGCATGACGTAAGAGGAAAACGAAGAATTCCGAGGTCCAGGGAGAAAAACCTGGGTCGAGTTGGCATTGTAATGTATTGTGGGACATATTTCGTCTCCTAAAGCAGCCCCACAATGCACTGCAATGCCAACTTTACCCTGTTTTTTTCTCAACCTCATTCAAAATGGCTAATTAACCTGTTTTGTAGAAGAAATGTAGAGAATGTTTGCTGGACATTGTTGAGTGAGTGCCCCGATGAAGAGATGCATGAGTTATCACATGCTGTTAGGTTCATGTGCACACACGGGACTCGAAGTCTATTCTTAGGTCCTAGAGAGGTTTTGCACCATCATGTGACGACAGCCATGTTGCATGGCAGGAACAATACAATCGTTTTACATGAGAAAGAATTCAATTCCCGAGAGTAAAGGTATTTTATTGTTCTGCCATCCAACCACAGGCAGCCCAAGCTGTATTATGGGCGCCGGCACGTGATGGTGCAAAACCTCTAGACCCCTTTCACGTGACGTCAAAGCAGCTCAATTTGAAGGACAAAACAAAAGAATTTCAATCTGAGGATTGGAATCTATTGTTTTGTCCTCCAAATTGAGCTGCATTCCGACGTGCTGCAAGGGGTTTATAACTGATTTATGTACCTGATCTTTATTCATTTTAAAAGATTTCTTCTCATCATCTTTGCCATAAAAGAGAACTTTGTCCACTGGGTTGATATCATGCATACCACCACCATAGCTAAAAGAAGTCAGCTGCAGTTCAAACCATAAAAAATAGTGAAATTTGGTTTCGCATACGCAGAGGATATATTGTACATAGTGAATGCTGGCCTGTGGCCTCAGTTGTCGAGAAACTATGCCGAGAGTCTTGTAGAAGCTAAAGCAAAACACTGACCTTCTCAAGGAATAAGCTTCCTCCTGCAACGTACGGTCTAGTTTGAAATTGGCCATTTCAAAGACGAGTAAGGAACTGGGGCGAGTTGTTTTAAATTTTAATCTAAACTTTTTTTGTCATTTGAAAGAGCATCATAAGATTAGTAAGTCTGGCAAATTTGAACAAGTTTGAATGAAAAGAAACAGAGTTACAACCTCTAAAACGTGTTAAAAATTAACAAAGAATGTATGTTTACACAACCATGCATTCTTTGTAAATCTTTGAAACTTTTGAAAGCTTTTTCTGCTAATTGGATTAAAATTCAAAACTCCCCCCAGTCCCTTGCTCGTTTTTGATACAGGGATTGGGTAATCTTTAGGGCAGGTATTCTTCAATTTACGCGCATCGAGTTACGCGCTCGACCACACTCGCCATAAATGTTCAGAGAAATCTAACACTTACAAAACACCTTTGAAGCAATGTAGCGAGTTTGCTGTTTAACCTAGTTTATACCTGCACAATAATATCATCTTCTTCCAACTCTGTTTCTTCCTCCGACTCTGTTTCTTCCTCCAACTTTGTTTCTTCCTCCGACTCTGTTTTTTCCTCCAACTTTGTTTCTTCCTCCGACTCTGTTTTTTCCTCCAACTTTGTTTCTTCCTCCAACTTCTTTTCTCCCTCCTTGACAATGTTGAATATCTCTTTCTCCATGGCGGGAACACCTTCCTACATGCAGTTTGACAGATAAAACAAATAAAATTAGTTAAGGTTAGTTTGCAGTCCATGGCTTTGAGCACATGCCAAACAAAGGACATGAAAAACTGCATGAAGCGTTCGGGAATAGTAGACCGGCGATAATAATGCTTTCACATTCTAAACAACGTGTCATATTCTTGGGAATAATTATTCTTTATTTTTTTTTTTTATTTGTTAAGTTTCCCAAAATAATAAAATGACAAGAAAGAAAAAGAAAAAGAAACAAATATATATAAAAAGGGGGGACAACAGCAGGGGAAAGCTAAATTCCCATATGGAAGCTGCTCTCCTAAAGATAAAATACAAATATGTATACAATATTAAGCTAAAATGCTAAAAATCGATCGTTAAAATCGAAATAAAAAGATTGAAATCTTAATATACTATCATATATATACTATCTATATACTATCATGTCATGTCATGTCATATCATATCATATTATATTATATTATAAAATAATATAAGAAATTATTTCATACTTATTGGACAAGGTTGAGCAAAATATCGCAAGCAAGCAATTCAGTATTTGCCGATGCCGAAGGCAGACGCAAATAATTGCTTGCGAGACACTAATAAATTACGATATTTTGCGTTAACTTAGTTCAATAATTGTTTTATCATTTTTAACCCGTGGAAAATATGTTGTTTGTAGGATATTGCAGCATTTGCCCTGATACCTTGCTTCGACAAGTCAGTGGCACAGTGCGTGGAGAAGAAGTGAGCCACAAAGATAGAGTAGATTTGATGTCAGTACACACCTTGGTACTCACCTTGGCTGGGTTATCTTTGGGAATTGTATACCCAATGAATTTATACAAATTCCTTTTTTCTATGTTCTGCAGTATTTCCCTTGCCTGTATCATGATCATCCAAGAAAGTAGATGTCATTATATATATATATATATACATACTGGACTAAGCAAGAAGTTGGACAAAGAACAATTTAACAGCCATCCGTGCAGGAGAAATACCTGATATTCAGTGAAATATTTCGAAGAACTTGCATTGCATTCAGTACATGGGAATAATATGGCCAAAACAAACATTTTAGATGATAATTGACGTTTTACTATGTTGCCGATCTTTAGATGGTAAGTATTCAGTTTGCCGTCATCTAACAGATACTTGAGCTTGATTTATTCGTTAATGCGGAAACGTACAGCACGTGACTGTAAGCTGCAAGACTAGGTTTTAGTTGAAAAAGCGACAAAGAAATTTGTCTCACTTAGAGAACGTGATCCCTACCCCTACATGTTTTTAGGGCGATTTCTCTAGCGTGGACCAGACCTTAATCTGTTCCTCCACGAGCGTTTCGCTTCCCATCTACCTTATTTACTATATGCCAGCGGTAAAAGCGGTACGCGGTAATTGCCATTAGTAGCTTTGTAATCACGCCGCCTCACTGCGAGCTACCATGTTGATGTAGAGTCGTTAGTGTTTTCATTGGAGGAATTTCAGGTTTACGAGTGAATTATTGCTAAAAAAAGGAAGCGATCTCCCCTAAATGGATGCATATGTATTCTACGGACAACTCTTGAAATGTTGACTTAGTATTTGTGGCAATTTAAAGCTGTAGAGATGCCCTTGGGATTTTCATTTTACACGCGAAGGAAACAACTTGGCGACCGACTTGTACTCAGAGTTTACAAGGCAGAATTATGATACTTCTAGAGTTCGCCTCATTTCGAAATTGCCTTTTTTCTAAAGGATGTCAAACTGTTAATATAAAAAACACAAAAGCGGATATGGAGCTGATGTTCCAAGGCTTGAGATTTTGCATTGATTCTGTGCCTTCGATATTACCTGATGTACGATACATCATTCTCTATGACTTCTTTATTAATTCTCAATGGGACATTCTACTTCAAGAACTCCAGGAAAGTCATTCTAACTGTACTAGGTAGCCGTTGGCGTAAGGAAAAGTTCTTATTTGCTGTCCTACGATCCTTCTGTACATTCAATCGGTTTCAATATCAAGAAGTTTGCTTGATTGTCTTGTTTTGCAAGTTCTTATCGTTTGTCACATACGGTGAAGTCAAGACGCAATAAATGGGTAATCAAGAAGCTGCCTCAACCAGGTAATTATTTCAATAGTATTTTGGAGTGCCAAAGTTTACTTCTGCGTTGTTTTTACGGTTGTAGTTGATGTACCGAGCATGATTTTTGAGTACTGAAACTTTGGGTTTTTCAGGTGGGCTATTTGTTTAGTAGCCGGTCTCTCTTGCAGTAAAAATACAAATAGCGAGACAAAATTTTGAACGACATTTACAAATATTGTTTCTTTATTGCCTCTATTTACATGTTCGAGTGTTCAGTCATATTTCGCTCAATTATTTTTGCTTAACCACGGCATTACACGGCGGATAATATTTTGTTTATCAACGCTTTATTCATTCACCGAAACGTGTCAATTGTAGAGGAATTTAAATTTCGCGGCTGAGTGATCGGCAGCAATGGGAAATACCGCTGGACATTCAAAATTTATCGCGGGCATTAAATGGGGCAAGCGAAACGCTCGTGCCTCGCATGGTATCTTCGCCTTAAAGTAAAAGGCTAGAGACCCCTTGCAGCACTTCGGGATGCAGCTCGATTTTGAGGACAAAAAAATAGGCTCCAATTCTCAGGAGATTCTTTTGTTTTGTCTTTTAAATTCAGCTGCTTTGACGTCACTTGAAAGGGTCTATAGGTCTTTACCTAGCGGGATAAAAACTTTGACGTCACTTTCCAGGCCAAATATGGAACATGGTACACGCCTTTTGACTTTTGGTCAAAATACGTTCATTTTGTCGGTGCGAGTGATGTTTATACTGTATTCATTACTGTAAATGATGTTCCTACCTTTTCTAACTTGACATCAGATGAATAGAGGATTTGGTAATACACATGGTCCGTAAGTCCAGTGTAAGCATCCATGTCATCTATTGCTGTCGACATATGTGTTTCTCTACGTTTGAAAAAAACGTTAAATAATTAAACCAATTCTAAAACAAAAATTATTGATATCAACCAGCCAGAGTATGATGCCTCTCATATGCCGTCAACCGACAGGAGTCTATTGCTTTCAATGTCAACAACTGATCGCTGAATGAAATACTTCAATGGAAGTACAATGGAATACTTCGACGATACGGCGGTCGTCTTTGAAAGCAAAGCATTATGGGGCGTCCAGGGGGGATTTAAAGCTTTGTTACAGTAATTGTGTGATTGATATCAGCAGTTTACCACAAGAGAATATGACATCGTTCACTCGTACCCATGAAAGAAAGATAAACACACAAAACTATATATATTTTCCGCCATCTTTGTTTTGTTTTGCCTCCTGGCAAGATGGCTGCCCTATCGTCGAAGTAGTGAATTAAAGGCAGTATTTTTGGTATTTGTATTTCGGGAAGAAAGAAAACAAAATAAGGATACCTTCTATAGTGGTTGGTAACGAAGCTTACCCCTTTTCTCCTTTGAACGTAAGATGGTCATTTGCCTTTACTAGGGCTTCAGTTATCCTATAAAACAATTTGAATAATCTATTGTTAAGTTGGCAGGAAATCTATAAACTAATTTTCACAGCTCCAAAAGAAGCTTTAAATTAAGACTTATCATCGTAAACCGGCCTAAAACGAACTTCGATCGTTCGGCAGATTGTCCGGCGCAAATCTGACAACACTCGCAGCGGCAGATTTGGCTGGCTTATGGCCACTGAATTCAGGGCCGTAGCGCACAGAGTAACCGGGCGGCCGGGCGGCCCGTCCCCCTCCTCCGCCAGTTTTCCCCAGAAAATTAAAACAAGAATTTCTAGACATCATCAATTAAAATTTTATGTTTTGTGATCACGTGTTGCGAATTGACTTTGTGCCCCCCCCCCCCCCCCCGTTTTTCGAGGCTTGCTACGGCCCTAGTGATAGCCTGTGTGCAGCTCGACTTCATGTGGACTGTAACTATTGAGAGGCTTTCTGATTATTCACTTACATCATTTCGATGATGTTTCCAGTCTTGTGCTGACAAGCCTTTTTGTGGATACTTAGTCTTGTGTGGAACAAATCGTATATATTTCCCACAGCACTGTCACGAAAGCAAATCTGTGGCAAACCTTCTGCAGGTGTAGTGATCACTCTTGCCAGCTGTATACATCGCCTAGATGATCGTAAAAATATTTTATTGAATATCTTATTATACACAGCTATTTCGAAAAAGTTTGGTAATTTTGGGGAAACACCACACTATTGTGATCTTTCCCTGCTTACCATCACCCATACTGCATTACGCGCGGCCTTGGTATGCAACAAGAAACAAGACTTTCACCAGCCCTTATAGCAGTTAACTTGGATGCACCTTTATCTGTGATAAAGTCATGTTTACATAAAGATTACTAATGAAGTAGACTTTATCCGATATCGAGTAGCAAAAGCGGTGAGATTTGTATCGACTGTGTCCAGTTATTCTGACGGGTTTTTATTCCTTTTTCCCGCCGGGTAAAAATAACGCCAGACTTATTGATTTTCTATGATATTTACAGATTACAGTCTGAAAACTTACATGTGATCGAAGGAGCTCTTGATGCCAAGGTATCGACAGTCACGTGCAAAGTAGTCCCACTTGTCAACGTCAATACCGTTGATCTTGTTAGCGACGATCTTCAAGAATCAAGGTCGGTGGAAAAAATGATAACTAGGTATTAGACGTCTCAACTAAAGATCCTGAATCGGGGAACGTTCGTAGATTATGGGTTAGGGGGGCTCCCTAATTTGCTCATTATTGTGGAACCATACGAGGTTTCCAATATGTTCCCGGCCATAAATTTGAGTTTATCATCCCTCATTACTGAATTTAGATATATACTAGACATAATCCGGATAAAACAGACAAAGTTCTATATAAAATTTTCGCGTTATTGATGTCGAAAAGTTGCATAAATAGCTCTTCCATACTAAAGACATCAAATTTACCCAACTTTTGCTATCGATTTACAATATGAGCTCCTAAGTTTAAAGAAAAGCCAAACATGTCAATGCTTAGATAGACATTTCAACTGCCAGAACCCGGTTCGAACAGAGTGGATTCTCAAAAGCTTTGATAGTTAGAAGCGGATAAACTACCATTATTGACGTGATTTTGGTCGTTTTCTTTGTTAATTCAAGCTTGATATTTGAACTTCGCGCGCAACCGAGTGGGACAAAGGTGACAGTGACACTAGAGAAAAACGTTTGCGCATGCGTGCCATTCAGCACGCTTTCCAAGAAATTATAGAGTTTTAGTGAGAAAATAAATGCTGGTTGTCTCCGAGTATACAAAAAATTTCGTGGGTATACTTTTGTGAGACCAAGATAATGTGTTAATAAAGACAATATGAAAGAGTTAGCCTTAAGTTTCAAGAACTGATCTTAAGTTTTGGCATTTTGTAAAGACTATTCTTCAGGCAAGTGTGAAAGTCAAATTTGAATATTTTTACAATGGCACGAAGAAGCTTTCGACTAATTTGCATACGGACTTAGAGCATGCGCAGACGTTTTTTACGCGTGTCGGTGACAGTAATTAAGTTAATGCTTCCAAATGTCCGGCGATTCTGCGTGATGGGCCTATGTGGATTCTAGGTTTTAATACAACATATCTTTGGTAACCCCCCTTTACAAACCTAATATTTTTGTCCCCCTCCCCTCCTCCTCAGAATTGTAGATTATAATCGATATAAATATAATATTTCTCCCATTTTTTTGGCAGTTCCCTTTAAATTTTGGATGAAAAAATCCCATATAGCCCCCAAACCCTAGCCTCCTGCCCGGAAGCGCCACACAGCGGCTGCGCAGGAGGCTACCGGCCAACCCATAAATTATGAACGGTCGTTTATTCTAGAAGTCGCGCTGAGATCGCAAAAAATTAATACGGCTCTAACGTTAACGTCATCAAGAAGTAAATTTAAAATGAGTTTATAGTTTATAGAGGTTTTGCACCAACACGTGCCAGCGCCCATAATACAGCTTGGGCTCCCTGTGGATAGATGGCAGAACAATAAAATCCCTTTACTCTCAGGAATTGAATTCTTTCTCATGTAAAACGATTGTATTGTTCCTGCTATACAACATGGCTGTCGTCACGTGATGTTGCAAAAACTCTATTGGAAATTTTTATACCTCGAAGAGAAAGCGCTTTTTTTTTTCTCTTCCAACTTCTTTCCATTTCTAAAACAATAGAAAACAGCAAAAGTGGATATCAGTTGAATTAACTGGACCTTTATTGAAAAGTGGCCCGGAAAAGTGGCACATTTTGAAAAATTACCAGTTGGGCACAACTAAACTCTAACTAAACGCAACTAAAGAAAGAAAGAAAGAAAGAAAGAAAGAAAGAAAGAACGGAAAGAAAGAAAGAAAGAAAGAAAGAAAGAAAGAAAGAAAGAAAGAAAGAAAGAAAGAAAGAAAGAAAGAAAGAAAGAACGGAAAGAAAGAAAGAAAGAAAGAAAGAAAGAAAGAAAGAAAGAAAGAAAGAAAGAAAGAAAGAAAGAAAGAAAGAAAGAAAGAAAGAAAGAAAGAAAGAAAGAAAGAAAGAAAGAAAGAAAGAAAGAAAGAAAGAACGGAAAGAAAGAAAATCAATAAAAATAAATAAAATAAATATTATTCAGCGATAGGGTTTACCGAATGCCCTTCCGTCGGCCAAGGTTGTACTAATGCTTTCATGAAGAATAATGCAATGCATTCCCAAGAGAGTCAAAATATAGTGTTTTTACCACCCGACATGGCTTTCGTCACATGATAGTGGAAAATTCGTAATTCCCCCCCCCCCCCCTCCCCCAAATAGACTAATCTTTAATCTAATTTCTAATTTGTCATCATACCTCTTCAGATGTTGGTGTTTTACCAGTCATTAATCCCTTGATGAATTTTATGTCTTTTTCATTGAGACCTTTTTCATTGAGACCTTTTTCATCGAGACCTTTTTCATCGAGACCTTTTTCATCGAGACCTTTTTCATCGAGACCTTTTTCATTGAGACCTTTTTCATTGAGACCTTTTTCATTGAGATCAAGCATGACATTGTTAAACATTTCCTCAACATTCTTGTTCGATTTAATGAGATGGTCAAACATTTTTTTACTGGCGTCTTCGTGCTAAAAATGAATGCAAAATTCAGATATCAATCAATCTTGGTCTAGGATTTGAATAATGGGGGTTTTGCGCAAAAATTGCCCAAGGCATAGCAGACGGAGTTTGATAAACAGAATGCATTGCTGTTTAGCTTGGGTACAATCTGCACCGTTAATAATTATAAGGCATGATGAATGAAAGGTGTTTGTACCCACGACGGAATGCACTTTGCTTACTGTCTTAAAAACTATCTTTAAGACTTCATATAGATAGATGGATAGATAGATAGATAGATAGATAGATAGATGGATGGATGGATGGATGGATGGATGGATGGATGGATGGATGGATGGATGGATGGATGGATGGATGGATGGATGGATGGATGGATGGATGGATGGATGGATGGATGGATGGATGGATGGATGGATGGATGGATGGATGGATGGATGGATGGATGGATGGATGGATGGATGGATGGATGGATGGATGGATGGATGGATGGATGGATGGATGGATGGATGGATGGATGGATGGATGGATGGATGGATGGATGGATGGATGGATGGATGGATGGATGGATGGATGGATGGATGGATGGATGGATGGATGGATGGATGGATGGATGGATGGATGGATGGATGGATGGATGGATGGATGGATGGATGGATGGATGGATGGATGGATGGATGGATGGATGGATGGATGGATGGATGGATGGATGGATGGATGGATGGATGGATGGATGGATGGATGGATGGATGGATGGATGGATGGATGGATGGATGGATGGATGGATGGATGGATGGATGGATGGATGGATGGATGGATGGATGGATGGATGGATGGATGGATGGATGGATGGATGGATGGATGGATGGATGGATGGATGGATGGATGGATGGATGGATGGATGGATGGATGGATGGATGGATGGATGGATGGATGGATGGATGGATGGATGGATGGATGGATGGATGGATGGATGGATGGATGGATGGATGGATGGATGGATGGATGGATGGATGGATGGATGGATGGATGGATGGATGGATGGATGGATGGATGGATGGATGGATGGATGGATGGATGGATGGATGGATGGATGGATGGATGGATGGATGGATGGATGGATGGATGGATGGATGGATGGATAGTTTATTTGACAAGAACATTGCAGCCATAGGCTGAATTACGTGCTATGTACATGAAATTGATGAAATGAAAAACAAAAATACAATATAAAACTATAAAAGACTATAGGAATTTATATGTTGAAGAAGGGAAACTAATAAGAATGTCAATGGATATATATATACACCGAATCCCTAAAACTTTGACACTTTTCCGATATATATACATATATGTTTGAGTGCTATTTTTGTTGAAAAATAAAAAGTAAACAAGAAGAAAATCAACTGCAAACATGTTAAAAAGCCTCATTACGTATTCTAGAACAACTTGGTAACAAATGTTTTTTGAAAAACGACTGAAATCGCTGTCTTTCATACATGTATATATATCGCAAAAGTGTCAAAGTTTTAGGGATTCGGTGTATATATATATATATATATATATATATTCATAAATTTAAAAATCTAGTTACGATAAATATGGCTCAGGATAAAGCTGTTTTTACAACGCCCTGTCTTGTATTTTGGTAGATTGTAAGATCTTAGTTTTCTCAAGGAATAAATTGGCGTGTTCTTTTTAGGCAATAAATGGTACAGTTTGTGATCCTCATTGCTACAAATCTCGTTGAATACCCGCTTCAATGATATTTCTTCTCTTCTTTCAACCAGTGTAGGTAATCCTGACTCGCTTAGTGCCTCAGCGTACGACAATGAAGGGTGGATAATTCGTAGGGCGCGTTTTTGTAAACGTTTCAGGTCCTCGCTAAGATAAAAAGGTAGCGCATGGTGGAAGACTGGACTTGCATATTCCAGTATAGATCTAATGCACGTGATGTAGAATAGGATAAGTTCTTTTGGGGCAACTGCCGATCTCTTAAGTTGCCTCGGGCAATAAAGGCGGGAAGAACCTTTCTTGACAAGTTCCGAGATATGTACATTCCATTTAAGATCGTTGCTAACATTCAGTCCCAGGATCTTGGCGCTAGACACTACTTCAAGGGGATTGCCGTTTACTTCTACGGGGTCGATAGTTGGCTGCTTCTTTGCAAAACAAATTCTAAGCTCCTTACACTTGCTCTCATTGAGTTGGAAGTTATCGGAGAGAGACTGTCTAGAAAGACTGTCTACAGCAGCTTGAATGTTACTTGGATGACCTTTCTCTACAACCTCGGAAATTGTCTTGTCATCAACATACTTCCACATCTCCACTCCCGGAACGGTAAGATCGTTGATCATTATAAGGAAGAGCCACGGGCCCAATTTTGTCCCTTGGGGCACACCGGCAGAGACAGAAAGCCATTCCGAGTAGCAGTCGTTCGCTAGTTTAATACGCTGCCTCCTGTTCATCAAAAAGTCTATAATCCAGCACACTATTTGTCTCGGGATGTCGTAAGTTAATAATTTCTCTAATAAGATGTTGTGAATAATCAGATCAAAAGCCTTGCGGAAGTCAAACAGGACCAAGCGGTTGGTAGCTCCATTTCCATCGGTACTTACGTACAGATTGTGTGTCATGTTGATAAGAGCATGCGTTGTACTCGATTTAGGGATCGTGCCAAATTGGTGTACGTCAATTTTTTTAAGCACAGCAGGTTTTACGTAGCTTTCCACAACGTGGTCCTCTGCGATCTTAGAGATGATGGGAGTAAGTGAGATTGGACGTAGGTGCTTATTAATTATTATTATATTTTGTTATTATTTCGCTTTTATATAGATTTTTCTTTTATAGATATGTTATTTTATTTTTTCTTATTATTATTATAGATATTCTGTTATCAGAGTTCCAATCAGTTTTTTTTATCAAGTTTTATGTACAGCTATTTCGAAAAAAGTTGGTGAAGGTTTTTGTTGCTTGTTGCATGCTGCACGTTGCATGTTGCATGTTGCTTCAAGCTTGAAATGTATTATATTCATATGTTAATAATGTTAGCACAGAAGAAAATATGCTGGAAAAACCTGCAGACAAAGTCTGGGAAAATCCCATATAGTTGTGAATCTTTCGCTGTTTGCCATCACGTACCCTGCATTTCGGACTTGGTATGTAACAAGCAAGCAACAAAACCTTCACAAACCCATTTTTTTAAAATAGCTGTAAACTTGGACGCACCTTATCAGTGATAGAGTCATAATAATAATGATGATAAATATAAAAAATAAGTACCATCATCAGAAAGAGCAAACAGAAATGTGTATTTTTGGGAAGTTTTATTTCTATAAATAGAATTCAAGTGAAGCTATTTGGAATCAAAACTACAGAGATTTGTATGTGCTCAGTGATCTGTTTCCTTGCTAGCCTCGTTGTAGTGTTTTTCAAATTTTAAACTCCTCAACAATTTAATGTTTTTGTCTCAAACTTTCTAGCTTTGTTGATGTCATTCTAATCTATAATTTTAATTTAGTGGTCAACTAAAATATGAATTTAAAAAATTATGACAATGAAGTGGCATTCGGTTGATAGGTTACGCCTTTGCGCCCTATGTGGAGCTGATTTTAAATAGCATACGCACGTTTTAGAACTGCTATAAAATAATAATAATTTAGTACTTATAACGCGCAAATTAACATATGAATAGGATCAAATGCGCGTAAATAATAATAGTTTACACTTACCGACCACTTCTTGTCATGTCTCACTTTAGGAATAAAATCGTTGTCAAACATATGGGAAAATGGTCCATGCCCTGGTGAAGTACCAAGAATATTGCATATAGTTTAGTATAAGTTTTCCGGCTTCAGAATTATCTTTGATAACAGGAGGGAATAGACCATTTTCGAGATGCGCGAGCGCTTTCAAAAATATCGCAGGCGCAGACATGATCTCGAGGCATTTTCGGGCAGAGTCAATAACACGTGTTATCTTGCCCGAAAATGCCTCTTTTTCATATCTGCGCCTGCGATATTTTTGAAAGCGCTCGCGCATCTCAAAAATGGTCTATTTAGTTGTGCGCACGCGCGACCATTTATGTTAGTTCAACCGAAGCTTCGACTTCAAGTCATTGAATGCTAGAAATTGAGGTTTTCAAAACGGTTTCATTGCTTCTTCCAAGGCCGACATTAGTCTTAACTGCCACTAGGAGCTACGGGAAGACTTAGATATTTCAATTTTTGAGGGAAGAACGCAATTGGACTTCGGTTCTTGTTTTTTAGACCGATTCCTTCGTCATGTTGACCTTCACCTTTTGGGGTCCCTGTGTAATTTATCGCTTCTAATACCAAAAAAATGCTCATAAATAAACGTGTGATACTTTATTAAGATTTTTGAGAGATTTTTAAGCAAGTTGGGGTCTTGAAATGAGCTTTCCGGTTATTGATGACCGCGATCAAGCCGTTACGGTTCAGCTCATGTAAAATTTCCTCCTGTTATCTTTGATAGACCTTCCTTCCTTTGGTAGACAAATGCAGTGAATGTATGGATTTGAAAACTCCAGTCTCGACTTGAATATTTTGTTGTGTAGTCAGTCAAGCGAATTCGGGAAAGGTCTATACTATATCGATGGTAAGCGGAAAAGTAGCAAAATGGAGCATCGAGCATTTCTTGTCATGCGCTTCAGTTACTCACCCAAGTCATGACAAAGCCCAGCAATTTTGACGCACAACACGTCTTTGTCATTAATTTCCAACTCTTTTTGTTTACTTCTCAAACTTTCCACGAAATAGCCAGCAAGATAGGATGTCCTAGAAAAGTTGATTAAATAATGAAATAGGTTTTATAGGATGTACAGTATATTCCATTGAATGTGTATAGAAACTGACTCTTAAACCAGAAAAAAAAAATGGATTTAGTGTCTACTAAACAATTATTGTAAAGAGATGATAACTAGCGGTAAGCTAGTGTGGGCTGCGTCGGTGTTTCTAATGAAACAGTATGGATAAAAAGTTAAATTTTACACCGTAAAAAAATAAGAGAGATCACTTACTGACGTTTCGGACGCTAGTCCTTCGTCGTACTCCGACGAAGGACTAGCGTCCGAAACGTCAGTAAGTGATCTCTCTTATTTTTTACGGTGTAAAATTTAACTTTTTATCCATACTGTAAACAATTATTGGATGAGGTTGAGCAAGATATCGTAAATTATCAAGACCAAGGCCGTGTTATCTGCCGAAGCCGTAGGCTGAGATCTCGAATGAAGAGATAAGATCTAACAAACTTTGAAGACCGCAAGAAAAATTTTCCAAGCTTGTCAATAGTTTCTTTTTTTGTGTACTCTTTTGAAAATTCCCAACAAATTATGTTAAAAAAGATTAATATGCCGTAAATATCGACTTACCCTATGGAATGTTCAAACCTGTTGTGCGATGCTCCAGGATAAACAAAATAAGTACCGCCTAAAATGAACCATCACTTTATGATAAATAAGGCTTTTCTATGGGAATTTAACTGAAATCAGTCGGCATCACGCGATACATACCCATCTGCTTGATACAGCGAAGGCGTTGAAATTGTTCCGTGTCGATGATGGCGACACACAGTGGGTGCATCTCTATATAGCCATGGATGGAATCATTGAAAATCTAATACAACAAAATATAGCAATAAGAAAATACAAATCAGGGTTTGAAGACTTCATTAGGTTCAATCAATCCATCACAAATCATCAAAACCACTTGTTCCAGCCGACAACCTTATTGCATATTGAAATAATCTAATTTTTGATCCAATAAGAAGGATTCAATACCTTGGGTTTTTTTTCTGTCGGGTCCATTTCGTATCTAAAATAGAGATAAAATATAATGTCATAGACCAAATTGGCTAACGTTTTAATAAATTACGTTTCAATCCAATTCAAATCTTTGTATATAGGACTGTAGTCTTTCAAGCTTACTAAAGTGTCGAATGAATATGCATAAGTCTGGTTTGGTTTCGTAGAATTCAGTGGTGCATGGTGAGGTCACTTAGTAACAGAGACAGTAGGACAAGAATCCCAGTTAGTAAGGAGTTTCAAGAATTGACTTATATAATATTGTATCGACTTCCCAAACTGATCCGCTTCCTCTTGGTCTTTTAGGATGTTTTGCTAGCAAAATATCTGCCGTAGATAAATAATTTAAAGCAGCGAACAAACCTTTATGTTCAATGCTAAGTTGTGATGTATGAACCAATTACAATTGAGATAAGACAATAACAATGATTATTATACATTTTACTCACTATCTCGCTTCTGATTGGCCGAGAGCCCTCAGCCAATCCCTGATATCGTGTGAACTCGACATGATAAATGTATTATCTGTAGGTTTTACCTACAGATAATACATTTATCATGTCGAGTTCAAAGGTCAAAATGGAAATGGAAATACGTTTGCTATTTTTTTGAAAGCATGACTATTTTTCTATTCTCATATTACAAAATGTATAATAAAACAATTATTGAATTTGGTTTTCGCATGATATCGTAAAATATCAAGACCTTGGCCGTTTTATCCGCCTCAGCCTACGTCTTCGGCAGATAACACGGCCTTGGTCTTGATAGTTTACGATATCATGCTCAACCTCATCCAATAATTGCTTATTGGCATTTATTTTGCATGATTCTAATTTTACATAATATAGTGCCCGCCCACTTTGGTTCGGAATTTCTGGCGATGCAATATTCTGCGAACCAAATTTAAACGGGCAACTCCCAACTACAAAGTTCGAATAATATTGAGACTAATCAGAATATAAAATGTACCCAATAAACAACTTAATGCCAAGTTATAAAATCGAAATAAAAATCGTAGTTCCTTTTAGCGAACGATCGTTAGTTATCCTTGCCACCAAGGTGTGGCGGCTTTGGTTTCTTTTGCGTTTTCCAGCAGGTCATCCTCTTTGTTTCACGCGTCATTCCCACCAGCTGGATCAGACGCTCATTGAGAAACATTTCCAAAAAATTCAAAGCGTCCTGCAGTCGATCCTCTACTTTTTTAAGCGGTCATCCTTGGGGACTAGCCAAGTGATCTCTTAATAGAGGTTTCGTAAAATGTAGCATGTAATAAGATTTGATGCTGATTTTTGGTGAGAAATACGTAAAAATAGATATATCAAAAATCCAAAGAAATCCATTAGATGGTGCATTTCCTACAACCAATGTTTTGTTTCAAATTTTAGATAATCCTGTCAAATTACAGTAACGCGATAGTTTTGTGAAGTGAGTGAGAATGAAGTTGAGAAAAATTCGCTCTGAATTAGTTGAGATCCACCTTAGAGGCCTCGATTATTTGCACTAATCTGATCGATCGAAGATGACTGCGATTCTCAGTATTCTACTCCCAACTACCGAGTTCGAATAATATTGAAACTAATCGCAATAATAAAACTCACCCAATAGCAACTCAGTGCCAAGTTAAGATCAACAGTTCCTTGTAGCGAGCGATCGTGAATTGTCCTCGCCACCAAGATAGAAATGGCTTATATTTGGTTTCTTTCAGGTTCACCAGTGCGTAAAAAAATGTCTACAATGATGTCTGGATTGGTTTTTAATATTCAGACACCTAAGCCAGGTTGTGATTGGTCGATCTCTTCCCGCAACCATGAACGCGATTACGTCATAGATGAATGGAAAAGATTTATGAACAGCTTTAGACTTACATACGATATGAGTGGCCGTGTTGTATCAGATATACAACCACTAGCCGAAGGCGAGTGATTGTATATCTGATACAACACGGACACGAATATTGTATATTACTTATGAAACGTCTAGGTGTATACATTCATGTTCTGCTAAAATTTTAAAGATAAAATTGAATTTGGCTGAGAAAATTGGAGAAACTCGGTTTTTACAAACAAGTCAGAATAAACTACAAAGACTGGTTAAGAAAACTACGCCAGGAAACACGAAAAAATCAACAAAATATACTGTAAATGTCTTCAATGGTAAGCATCCATGTTTCGTGAATGAAGTTTTTGGTTTGTTTTCGAAATTGTTTTTATAAACTACTAAAAACCAACAAAGAATTCGACAACAAATGTCAAACAATAGAATAGTTCAATGTCAAACAGCTTTCATTTACCAAAATAATTGTTTTTATATCCAGCTTGGAGACGAGAGAGAATTATTTTTTGAAAACTCTGGAGATGACGAGTCGATGTAGTTTGCTGAATTCATTTCAGTGAAGTCGTTGGGTTATAAAATAAATAAACCCCCTCTGGCTCACTGGAATATCGGTTGATAATGTCCTTGGATGAGAAATGGTCCTCAAAATATCACATTTACCCTCGAAGCTTCGCTTCTCGGCCAAATGTTCTTTTTTCGGACCATTTCTCATCCTCGGACATTATCAGCCGATATCCCAGCCGCCAGGAGGGGTTTATTTACTAAATATTTTCCTAAATAACACTGCTTTTGAAATCTATTCCTCAGAAATCATTATCTTCATTAATTATTATTATTGAATTTCACAAGTCATTTACAACATTCGCGTCCGTGTTGTATGGGCTTTACAATCTCTCGCCTGCGGCTCGAGATTGTAAAAGCCCATACAACACGGCCGCTCATGTTGTAAACATTACGTACAATATGAGTGGCCGTGTTGTATCAGATATACAACCACGAGCCGAAGGCGAGTGATTGTATATCTGATACAACACGGACACGAATATTGTATATTACTTATGAAACGTCTAGGTGTATACATTTATGTTCTACGAAAATTTTAAAGATAAAATTGAATTTGGCTGAGAAAATTGGAGTCAAATTTTATGCAAATCAGGACGATTTTGTATCAGATATACAACCTCCTCCACGGACAATGATTTCTATTGTGTTTTCCTCATTAATTATTCATGAGTTTTATAAAATTATTTACTAGTAAATAACACTGAAATACAATTATTAGATATTAGACTAAGAGTGAAATCACTAAACCCGTGAAATATAAATTTCTTGTTAAAATGTAATAGTCAAATAGAGGCAAAAGAAAACGATGGAATTAAGGTCAGCTCAGGGAGAAAATAAATATTTTATGGATCGTGGTCCTCTTCTTTGTTTCACTTGACTAACTGATTTTCCCACCAGCTGACGCTCATTGAGAATCATTTGACTTTGACAGCTATAGTCGTTGCTTTCATGCGAAAGGGAATGCGAGAATTAACAACCTCATTCTGGGCAAATTTGAGATAAAGATCACCAAAGCCTGCGTATATCGAAAAGGCACTCCTGGTCTTTTTGGCCCCGTTTTCATGTTTTCTTTTTTCTAAGTTTAAAATATTACTAATTCCTTAATGATAAATGTCAGTACTGTAATACTGCATACCTCTGCTTATTGGTAGTATTTACTTTCATATGGAGGTTTTATGCTTAATAGATCAATAAGGCCAATAAGGAAATAGATTTATAAGATTCGAGGCTGATTTTTCGTGATTTTTTATTTATTTATTTTTTTGAGAAATACGTAAAAATAGATATATTAAAAATTCAAGGAAATCCATTAAGCGGTGATTTTTCCACAGCCTAATGTTTTGTGTCAAATCAAACTCTTTTCTGCTCAAAATTTTCTTTTAAGATTTGTACACAAGCTGTATCTGATAGATGATAAAAGATGATAAAATTCAAAAACGTTCAGTTCAGAAAAATCGTACACGAGGATAAGGAGAAAAAAGCCAAAAACCAGAGAAAAACCAAAAATATGATTGTTTGTATTTTCTCCATCATAGGTCATCCACTTAGAAAATATGAAAATATAGTACACTGTTAGAATTTAGGATCATGAAATTCAATTTATAAAATTTCGTCGATGTCAAACTACAGTAACGCGATAGTTTTGTGAAGTGAGTGTGAATGAAGTTGAGAAAAATTGGCTCTGAATTAGTCGAGATCCACCTTAGAGGCCTCGATTATTTGCACTAATCTGATCGAAGATGACTGCGATTCTCAGTATACACCCTATGCATAAAGAGTAAAGACTGGGAACGAGCACCATGAATCGTCAATGATTTCAAAAATATATTTTGATTACAAGAAAGAGCATGTCTAAATTAGTAATTTGGTAGAGTTCTGTTGTTATATATTAAATCACTGCAGAGTTATAAGCATTTGAAATGTGCCAAAAACATGAATGTTGTTTCCATACAAATCTTTCTAATTTCAAACAGCTGTAGATTTTTATCATTTAATGTTAGTAAGCTGAAATTTTTGGAGATTACTAAAATCGATATACTCTTTACAATGAAAGCAATGGTGTTTTCAATAACTGATGAACTAAGGTATTTCCATGGCCACGCCCTTATGCATAGCGGGGTGTATTCTGCGAATCAAGTTCAAGCAGGCAACTCCAAACTAATGAGTTCGCATGATATTGAAACTAATCGCAGTAATAAAGCTCACCCAATAGCAACTCAGTGCCAAGTTAGAAAATCGAAATCAACAGTTCCTTGTAGCGAACGATCGTGAATTGTCCTCGCCACCAAGATAGAAAAGGCTTATATTTGGTTTCTTTCAGGTTCACCAGTGGGTAAAAAAATGTCTACAATGATGTCTGGATTGGTTTTTAGACACCTAAGCCAGGTTGTGATTGGTCGATCTCTTCCCGCAACCATGAACACGATGACGTCATAGATGAATAGAAAAGATTTATGAACAGCTTTAGACTTACATACAATATGAGTGGCCGTGTTGTATCAGATATACAACCACAAGCCGAAGGCGAGTGATTGTATATCTGATACAACACGGACACGAATATTGTATATTACTTATGAAACGTCTAGGTGTATACATTCATGTTCTACTAAAATTTTAAAGATAAAATTGAATTTGGCTGAGAAAATTGGAGGTTTGATGCTTAATAGATCAATAAGGCCAATAAGGAAATAGATTTATAAAAGTCGAGGCTGATTTTTCGTGTTTTTTTTTTTTTTTTTTTTTTTTTGTTGAGAAATACGTAAAAATAGATATATAAAAAATTCAAGGAAATCTATTAAGCGGTGATTTTTCCACAGCCTAATGTTTTGTGTCAAATCAAACTTTTTTCTGCCCAAAAGTTTCTGTTAAGATTTGTACACAAGCTGTATCTGATAGATGATAAAATTCTGAAACGTTCAGTTCAGAAAAATTGTACACGAGGATGAGGAGAAAAAAGCCAAAAACCAGAGAAAAACCAAAAATATCATTGTTTGTATTTCCTCCATCATAGGTCATCCACTTAGAAAATATGAAAATATAGTACACTGTTAGAATTTAGGATGATGAAATTGCAATATATGAAAAATCCTTTCAAATTACAGTAACGCGATAGTTTTGTGAAGTGAGTGAGAATGAAGTTGAGAAAAATTCGCTCTGAATTAGTTGAGATCCTCCTTAGAGGCCTCGATTATTTGCACTAATCTGATCAAAGATGACTGCGATTCTCAGTATTCTGCGAATCAAGTTCAAGCAGGCAACTTCCAACTACTGAGTTCGCATGATATTGAAACTAATCGCAGTAATGAAACTCACCCAATAAGCAACTCAGTGCCAAGTTAGAAAATCGAAATCAACAGTTCCTTGTAGCGAACGATCGTGAATTGTCCTCGCCACCAAGATAGAAATGGCTTATATTTGGTTTCTTTCAGGTTCACCAGTGCGTAAAAAAAATATTGTTTACAAGGATGTCTGGTTTGGCATTTTAATATATTTTAATTGCACCTAAGCCAGGTTGTGATTGGTCGATCTCTTCCCGGAACCATGAACACGATGACGTCATAGATGAATATAAAAGATGTATGGACAGCTTTAGTTCTGTATTTGCATATTTCAGTCACAACAGGAAAAATCTATTTATTAGATTTCGGCGAACTCGTAAAAAAAATACAGCTTAATATTTTTTCCTTTTGAATCGCTATCAATCTTTCTGAAAGTCGTCTAATTAATAGATTTTGCTGCTGTGAACGAAATATTAAAAAAAAGTGCATAATACTTGAAAATATTTTTTGAGAAAAGGAATCTGCACTATAGGTGGCTGATGATGACGTAGTTTGTTGTGACGGATTTTAATTCAGTTATATTGCCAACCAGTAACCTATAGGAGAATCTAAGAAACCAAAGTGTTAGAGTGAACTCACTAAACTCGTGAAATAGATATTAGACTAGTACACTTTAGTAGACCCTTACTCCATTGTTTTCTTTTGTGTCTATTTGACTATTACACATTAACAAGCAATTTCTATTTCACTGGTTAAGTCTCTAAACCTATAGTATTTTTAAAATGGTTGGCACATTAACATCACAATGGCAATATTTATAAACATTGTGTCCACCCGGTGTATTCTATTGTGCCTAGATTACAATCCAGAAAATTCTTTTTAAAATTATTTACTAGTAAATAACACTGAAATAGTTGTTCGTAGTCGACAAAACCCTTTTAAAGGCCTCGAATTATAAATACTAAAAATTGTAAAACTAAAAATATCATTCATTGTTTGAATTTCCGCCGTCATAGGTCATCCGCTTAGAAAATTTAAAAGTTCATTCATCTAACACTGAAAAGGGCATCTTTGCCGTAAAGAAATATGTGCACTAAAACCTTAATATACTTTTCCAGCTTTTTCTCAGAGCAATATAAAAAAAAAAATGAAATCGCAACAGAATCAAAATAAAAATTTTGATTCAAATTTTCGTATATAGGATTGTAGTCTTTCAAGCTTACAAAAGTGTCGAATGAATATTGTCTATGTCTGTTTTTGTTTTGTAGGATTCAGTGGTGCATGATGAGGTCACTTAGTAACAGAGACAGTAGGACAAGAATCCCAGTTAGTAAGGAGTTTCAAGAATTGACTTATATAAAATTGTATTAACAAGCGAACGATCGTGTATAGTTATCCTTGCCACCAAAAATGGGCTTATCGTTGGTTTCTTTCGCGTTTCGCAGCAGGGAGAAAATAAATATTTAATGGATCGTGGTCCTCTTCTTTGTTTCACTTGACTAACGGATTTCCCCACCAGCTGGATCAGACGCTCATTGAGAAACATTTCCAAGACTTTGACGGCTATAGTCGTTGCTTTCACGCGAAAGGGAATGCGAGAATTAACAACCTCATTCTGGGCAAATTTGAGATAAAGATTACCAAAGCCTGCGTATATCGAAAAGGCACTCCTGGTCTTTGTGGCCCCGTTTTCATGTTTTCCTTTTTTCTAAGTTTAAAATATTATTCATTCCTTAATGATAAATGTCAGTACTGTAATACTGCATACCTCTGCTTATTGGTAGTATTTACTTTCATATGGAGGTGTTTCATGCTAATAGATCAATAAGGCCAATAAGGAAATAGATTTATAAGATTCGAGACTGATTTTTCGTGAGTTTTTTTTTTTTTTTTTTTTTTTTGAGAAATACGTAGTAATAGATATATCAAAAATTCAAGGAAATCTATTAAGCGGTGATTTTTCCACAGCCTAATGTTTTGTGTCAAATCAAACTTTTTTCTGCCCAAAATTTTCTGTTAAGATTTGTACACAAGCTGTATCTGATAGATGATAAAATTCTGAAACGTTCAGTTCAGAAAAATTGTACACGAGGATAAGGAGAAAAAAGCCAAAAACCAGAGAAAAACCAAAAATATCATTGTTTGTATTTCCTCCATCATAGGTCATCCACTTAGAAAATATGAAAATATAGTACACTGTTAGAATTCAATTCTAAGTTAGGATGATGAAATTGCAATATATGAAAAATCCTGTCAAATTACAGTAACGCGATAGTTTTGTGAAGTGAGTGAGAATGAAGTTGAGAAAAATTCGCTCTGAATTAGTTGAGATCCACCTTAGAGGCCTCGATTATTTGCACTAATCTGATCAAAGATGACTGCGATTCTCAGTATTCTGCGAATCAAGTTCAAGCAGGCAACTTCCAACTACTGAGTTCGCATGATATTGAAACTAATCGCAGTAATGAAACTCACCCAATAAGCAACTCAGTGCCAAGTTAGAAAATCGAAATCAACATTTCCTTGTAGCGAACGATCGTGAATTGTCCTCGCCACCAAGATAGAAATGGCTTATATTTGATTTCTTTCAGGTTCACCAGTGCGTAAGAAAAATATTGTTTACAATAGAACGTTTTCGTATGACTCACCTTTAACATGCAAATGAGCATGTGCATAAAAATGACTGCGATTCTCAGTATTCTACTCCCAACTACCGAGTTCGAATAATATTGAAACTAATCGCAATAATAAAACTCACCCAATAGCAACTCAATGCCAAGTTAAGATCAACAGTTCCTTGTAGCGAACGATCGTGAATTGTCCTCGCCACCAAGATAGAAATGGCTTATATTTGGTTTCTTTCAGGTTCACCAGTGCGTAAAAAAATGTCTACAATGATGTCTGGATTGGTTTTTAATATTCAGACACCTAAGCCAGGTTGTGATTGGTCGATCTCTTCCCGTAACCATGAACACGATGACATCATAGATGAATAGAAAAAATGTATGAACAGCTTTAGACTCTTAACAAGGTTCGTTAGATACATAATATTCGTAACGTTTCTGTATTTGCATATTTCAGTCACAACAGGAAAAATCTATTTATTAGATTCGGCGAACTCGTAAAAAAATACAGCTTAATATTTTTTCCTTTTGAATCGCTATCAATCTTCCTGAAAGTCGTCTAATTAATAGATTTATCTGCTGTGAACGAAATATTAAAAAAAAAGTGCATAATACGTGAACATATTTTTGAGAAAAGGAATCTGCACTATAGGTGGCTGATGATGACGTAGTTTGTTGTGACGGATTTTAATTCAGTTATATTGCCAACCAGTAACCTATAGGAGAATCTAAGAAACCAAAGTGTTAGAGTGAACTCACTAAACTCGTGAAATAGATATTAGACTAATACACTTTAGTAGTTATTTTTCGAAGTAACAATATTTCTCGAAGAGACAATATTTGTATAATGATCATCCGGGTGGATGTAGTCCTGAGAAGGACTGTTTGATGTGACTGACGTTTCGACAACCTGTGCGGAAGTCATCTTCAGAGTCTAGTGAAGAAAAAAGTCAGATATGGGTCTTATTTATACTGCCACAATAAACAATAGAACAATAGAACAATAGGTAAGGTTGTGAAAAGATGCGCGTCGCTGACTTGGCGTCGCTTCAGTTTCTGTTTAATAGTCTGTTGTATGGCGTGGGTAGTTTAATTGAGCGGTTGAGTGGATTCTGCTCAAACTTAGTAAACCAACTCTCAAGTACGAGGCGTTGCTTTTTATTGTTACAATAAGAAAGACATTCACTAGATTCCCAATTAATTGCATGGCCAGTCTTGGTATGATGCATGGCAATGTTGTTACGATTATCCTGTTTCACAACTGCACTTTGATGTTCAACACGCCTGGTATTGAACGATCTACCAGTTTCTCCGATATACGTAGCCTCACAATCATTGCATGAAATTTTATAAATAGCACCGACTCGATCGTTTGGGCTATCACGATCTTTGACCTTGGTCAAGACCTTACGTAGCTTCATGGCTTTCATAGCTTTCATAGCTTCAGCTTCATGGCACAGCAATGGGTTCTCCTGTTTCTGTTGTTGTCGCAGAGATTGTGATGCAACACATCGAGAAACAAGCCCTTGCATCTTATAACAATCCACTGCCATTTTGGCTCCGCTACGTAGATGATACCATAACCGCGTTACCCTTTGAACACATTGACGCATTTCATGAGCACTTAAATCAACAAAATCCTCACATTCAGTTTACTAGAGAGTTAGAGGAAGACGGGAAGATACCATTCCTAGATTGCCTAGTGAGCCGCCACAACAACGCTTTACACACAACCGTATATCGTAAACCTACGAATACCGACAGGTTACTTGATCAATCATCCTATAACCCAACTATGCACAAAGGTACGACCATCAAAACTCTAACCAGGCGTGCCCAAATTGTATGTGACTCTCCAGACAGTTTATCTCATGAGAACGATAAACTTAGACGTATTTTCCTCAAGAACAATTACAGTGACAAATTTATTAATAGCAACACTCATAAGCCAAGTAGACCTAACAACAACTCCAACGAGACAGTTGATACACCAAAAACCTTTATCTCATTACCATACATTAAAGGTACGTCAGAGACCATATCACGTATTTTACAACCACATGGGATTCGCGTCGCTCATCGACCTATATCCACTCTAGGTAAGGTCTAGACCAAGGTCAAAGATCGTGATAGCCCAAACGATCGAGTCGGTGCTATTTATAAAATTTCATGCAATGATTGTGAGGCTACGTATATCGGAGAAACTGGTAGATCGTTCAATACCAGGCGTGTTGAACATCAAAGTGCAGTTGTGAAACAGGATAATCGTAACAACATTGCCATGCATCATACCAAGACTGGCCATGCAATTAATTGGGAATCTAGTGAATGTCTTTCTTATTGTAACAATAAAAAGCAACGCCTCGTACTTGAGAGTTGGTTTACTAAGTTTGAGCAGAATCCACTCAACCGCTCAATTAAACTACCCACGCCATACAACAGACTATTAAACAGAAACTGAAGCGACGCCAAGTCAGCGACGCGCATCTTTTCACAACCTTACCTATTGTTCTATTGTTCTATTGTTTATTGTGGCAGTATAAATAAGACCCATATCTGACTTTTTTCTTCACTAGACTCTGAAGATGACTTCCGCACAGGTTGTCGAAACGTCAGTCACATCAAACAGTCCTTCTCAGGACTACATCCACCCGGATGATCATTATACAAATATTGTCTCTTCGAGAAATATTGTTACTTCGAAAAATATCCATTCACCTGGGTTCAGACCATTCTTTGTAACACTTTAGTAGACCCTTACTCCATTGTTTTCTTTTGTGTCTATTTGACTATTACACATTAACAAGCAATTTCTATTTCACTGGTTAAGTCTCTAAACCTATAGTATTTTTAAAATGGTTGGCACATTAACATCACAATGGCAATATTTATAAACATTGTGCCAACCGGTGTATTCTATTGTGCCTAGATTACAATCCAGATAATTCTTTTTAAAATTATTTACTAGTAAATAACACTGAAATACAATCATTAGATATTAGACTAAGAGTGAAATCACTAAACCCGTGAAATATAAATTTCTTGTTAAAATGTAATAGTCAAATAGAGGCAAAAGAAAACGATGGAATTAAGGTCAGCTCAAGTGTATTAGTCTAATATCTATTTCATGAGTTTAGTGGTTTTGCTGTAATGCAATTATTAAATATTCAGTAGACATATAACATTAACACATACTTTTGGTTCTGTAATTCACTCGAGTATCAGTTCATTATTAAAACACTAGAAAATTATAAAATACTTGAAATTCCTCTAACGCAACTATTTTAAAATTCACTCATGGTGCTCTATTTATGTTATCTTAGAGCATTCTAGATTATCTTAGACACACGGTCCAGGCGGTCAAGTTCAAACATCGATCTTCTCATGAGCCTCAGAACCTAATGACATCAAAGAAGATCGTCTTATTATCCATTGTTTTCAATGTGTACGGCTCATGAGAAGTTTGACGTTTGAACTTCGCCTAACTGTGCTTCCCAATAGCAATTTTCAAGGGCACGTGACTTTGGAATGTCATGGAAACGCCTTGACTGACGTCTACCATTTTAAATTGTAATATTTTTATAGCATTTTAAGGACCAAATGAAAATTATCACTATGGTAACAGTGCACCCTGTCTAATAAAGTTATCATTGTTATTCCGCACGAACTATTAGCCATTAGCAGTGGGACTGTTTTAGGGGTTATATTTCCAAGATGGTGTCTACTTCGTCCCTTAAACACAGTTCCCTGCAATGCCAACTCGACCCACGTTTTACCTCAACCTTGTAATGGCTCATTGAGAAGCACAATAAACCAATTTCTTCGTTCTTCGCTTCATCGAGGTTATTTAATTCTATTATTAAAAGTATTAAGAACAGGTTCCTAAAAGAACTCAATTTCGTCATTGAATTGTAACTTCTGCGCGATTCCTCCGCTCTGAGGGTCACCTGTAGCCTTCATTGGCGTTAATTCGGCTAGTGAATCACCCAACTGAAAGGAAAAAAGTTCAGATCAATTAAAGATTTGTTTAGATACTCGAAACCGGTTCCCACTGTTTTTTGTTGCCGACACACGCGGCGCAACATTGCGCGCAATTTTGAGGCAATGTTGCTGAAGTAGTATTTTTCTACTTCAGGGACATTCCGTGCATTAAATTGTGTCGTGTGACATGGTTCATTGCAGCATCGATTGCCTGCAACATTGCGCAGTGTTGCACCGTGTGTCCGTACTGAGCTTTACAAGGACGGGTGGGTGGACACACGGTGACTTTCCCATGGAAAGCAACGTCCTGCAAAGTCGCATCGTGTGTCCTCGCATTTAGACCTCACATTTCAGACCACATATCATTCCCTTTAGAATTATTTCTATATTTTCAATTTGAGAAGAGACATTTATATGCATGTTGATTGAATAAAGAAATAATACTCAAGGGAAATGATACACCCTCTGAAATGGGAAAAAAGTGAATACTGTTTGCATACCTTGGGTGTGGTGCATTCTTGGCCGAGAGCCCATTGAAGGAATGCTCTGAAAAGGAAACGTTAAACAGCGTGTTCCAGTAATGTCATGCTATTCTTACTTGTTTTAAGACCAAAGAACGCTGAAAAATACCTTTTAATAAGAGGAGAGACCCAACAAACTCTACTCACATGTGATGTTAAGTCTGGGAATCCAACTGATACCCCAGAGGTGACTCAGTGAGCACCGCTACGCGGCCACCCTTGATTCACTTTGTGATTTCCCTTGTCCTTCGTGTTAGATCTCTTCTACTTTTAAAGAAATTTCCCCCCAGGTGCTCAAGGTTTTCCTCGCTCCGCAAAAAGTAACACACTAATTGTAGTTCGATCCGAGGTTGTTTCACAAATTTCAATTCGATCGTCAAACGAGAGCCACGGGTTTGTTTACCCAAATAAGAAAAGGCTTACTTAAAGGGTAACGCCAACCCCAGAACAAGTCTATCTTATATCAAAGGTATCCATAATATATATGAAAAATGCACTGACAAAGTTTGGTAGCCAAAACTTGAATAGTCGTAGAAACAATGAGCATTAAAGTTTCAAAAAAAAAAATTGTAAAACACCGTCGGCTCAGAAACATTTCAGCGGGTTTACCCATTAGGCTTCTGTGACGTCATTGCGTGGTGAGAGAAAATAAGGTTCAATCTGATTTCTCACACTTTTTCTACTTACACTTTCGCTTTCTGTATGCTGTCTTGGTCCCTTTTGCGACAGTAGACTCTCATATGTTGTTCGGCAAAAGACTCGGGTAACAGCCGAGAAATCTGCGAACAAATAACGAAAGTCACATCCTCGAATTGAGTAAAACTGGACTGCGCATCGATACATACGAACTCTTGCAGACGCCAGTTTTATAGACCCCTTGAAGCTTGCAGAATGCAGCTCAATTTGGAGGACAAAACGATAGGTTCCCAATTCTCAGCAGTTTGAAATTCTTTTTTGTTTTGACTTCCAAATTCAACTGTTTTGAGGTCTATTACACGCCCAAAATAACATCAATACCAGTTCTCACCTGATCTTTTCTGTATCTCACTGGTTGGGAAGGATCTTCCTTCGTGTAAAACCTCAAATTATCGATTGGATTCTGGTGTTTCATGCCATAATCAAACGTAATCAACTGTAATACAAGAAAGTAAATCAAGTAAGATGATGTTTCGAGTGACCGTGTAGCTGAAACCATGGACTGTAAGGGAACTTGAGATGTGAGTAAAGTTTGTCGGGTCTCTCCCTTGATCCCAGGGTTTTTCTCTGGGTTCTCCAGTTTTCCTCCCTCCAGAAAACCTAACATGCTAAGTTCCAATTCCATGTGAGTTAACCGTGCCCTGACTTAGATCAGCTCAGAGGTTGTTTCAGGGTTCTATCTGTGAGTTAGCCGTGCCCTGACTTAGATCAGCCTAGAGGTTGTTTCAGGGTTTGATCTATGAGTTAGCCGTGCCCTGACTTAGATCAGCCCAGAGGTTGTTTCAGGGTTCTATCTGTGAGTTAGCCGTGCCCTGACTTAGATCAGCCTAGAGGTTGTTTCAGGGTTCTATCTGTGAGTTAGCCGTGCCCTGACTTAGATCAGCCTAGAGGTTGTTTCAGGGTTTGATCTATGAGTTAGCCATGCCCTGACTTAGATCAGCCCAGAGGTAGTTGTTTCAAGGTATTGATAATATGAAGGAGTTTGTAAGAGATATGAATCAGTAGCAAGACCTACATGAACAATAATGTCGTCTGGTTCCAGTGGTGGACCGCTGACCATGTCAGGTGGTACGCTGTTAGCGATGTCTTTACACATATCTGGGACCTCTTCCTACATAGCCAAGGAAAAACCGAATCAAGGTTAAAAACGGGGTAAAAAAGAAATTACTCAGATCTGTGTTGGCAAATATAATATACCAGCTTCTAGAAGCGGGCTTGTTAAAGACAATAACAACAATAACAACAACAATAATAATGAAATTGATGATAACGATGATTTCCTAGCTTACGCAAAGTGTAAGTGTAAGCTAAATGAGGACAACTATACTGCTTAAATAAGATAAACCTTTACAGCATAAGTAATATCGTCACCTACCTTTTCTCTCTGCTTTTTCAAGATAGTTTGTCCAATACACTTGTACAATGCTCGACGTTCTATCAGCTGTAAAATCTTTTTAGCCTAAAGAAGAAGAACAAAATTATAACATAAAAGAGATTTTACATATCTATACATAGCATGGAATTAAGACTTTGGAAATACTGTAAAATAAATGAGAATTAACAGTGGATTCCATAGAGTGGCTCTTCTTCCACTGCATTCCAATT
This sequence comes from Anthopleura sola, assembly GCA_023349425.1. Lineage (NCBI taxonomy): Eukaryota > Metazoa > Cnidaria > Anthozoa > Actiniaria > Actiniidae > Anthopleura > Anthopleura sola. The sequence goes on along the minus strand of JALHLI010000037.1, from coordinate 308,489 downwards.
GGAATTTAGAAGTTGATTTTTGAGGAGGGAGGAAAAACCCTCGAAGCACAGGAGAGAACCAACAAACAACTCTACTCACATACGACAGACCCGGGTGAAAAACGCACTGCGCATGCTCGGAAGTTCGGCAGAAAATTCATAGACGAGTCGAGTTTACGAAGAAAGCCATTGGAGATTTACATGTTTTGTATTATGAGAATTTCTCTTGTATTATTTGACCAGGGAAAGAAAACAACTAAAGTAATGTGTCAGGAAAAAATAAGCACTAACTTTCCACGAACGGCCTCAACTTTAGCGATTTACTAAACGCTGAAAAATTTCCAATGGTTTTCTTTGTAAACACGACGAGCTTCCAGCATGCGCAGTGCGTTTTTCACACGTGTCCATTCGACATCAACAAGTCTGGGAATCGAACTCGGGTCGCCTTGGTGAGAGGTGAGGGCTCTCAGCCTACCAACGCCACTCGTGCTTCCATAAGATTATCAAAACTTAACTAAATCCACAGGGAAAATAGATATAGTGCTGTAGTTTCTATTGTAACGTGCAGTGTTTTTACCTCTTCTACTCGTGGATCGGTGGAATGTAAGATTTGATAATACACTTGATCTGTTAGCTTGGTATAAGCCACCATGTCATCTATCGATTCCGACATCTTCACCTGTTTTCTACATAGAGATGAAAAATATGTGCAAATTATAGTGACATTTATTACATGCATCCGTGTGAGTAGCGACAGGGCACGAAAACTAATTCAGCGGTTTAATCGCGGGCTCATTACACTAACAAAAGTTTCAATCAGCTGATAAAAGTCTTTGAATCTCATTATCTTCTCCAAATTGCCGGGTTTCAAATGGAATGAAAGGACTGGGGCAACTGGACAACTGTTGAACAGGCTCGATAAAATGAACACTTTTAATACATGTTGTTGTACGATACCATTGAGCTCGACAAATGCAGCCTGAGTTTGATCGAATATATGAACAAAAATCACTGAAAAACGAAAATATTGGCATCGTTTTCACCATTGACCGGTTTCGACCCAGTCCTTCCACGATATGAAACTTGACTTGTTGTCGGTAGGTACTTGTTTCCATACCCCAAAACAACTTTATCGAGAGAGGACTGGAATCTAACCCTAAACCTAACCAACCCTAGAATCGATTCCAGTCCTTTCTCGGTGAAGGGTATTTAGAGCTATGGAAACAAGTGTTCACCAAGGTTGTCAAACACGGTGGAAAGTTAGCGCATGCGTAGTCCTGTACGAACCAAATTAACTTTTATACAGGTTAGTCAGTCAAAGATCTTTTCTTCTAATTTTGGCCGGTCAAAAAAAAATTCCCGCTTTCTGATTGGTTAACGTGTGAAAACGTTGATTACGTGAAAAGATTAACACGCGTCGCACTTCATAAGTGGGTGGAGGTTGGTGGCACATAGCACTTTCTTACCCGTTTTTTCCCTCAAATAGAAGATACGGATCTGCTTTCATTAAGGCCTCAGTTATCCTTTAGGGAAAAAAATATTGGAAAAAGTAAGAAACTATTTCATTTGTCTGAAACAAGTCACAATTAATTTCCCAGTAAATGGTTTAAGGCAACACAACCCATATAAGGTGTGGCGAACAAAATAGACTTTTTAAGTTATGACGTACTTCCGGGTCCAACTGCTCACAAGAGGAGCTAAAATAGAGCGAAACAATGTTCTCAATGATTTAAGCTCCACCAGAAACAATTAGAACTCTGGAAAACAAATCCTGTCATGGAAAAAAAGTATGAATAATCTTCACAGAACTGCTTTTCGTTTTGGACCCGGAAGTCGTTATTCTATAGGATTGACAACACACTAAGAAGCTCTATCAAAGCATGACCGGAAATGACGTCTATTGATAGCGACCTATCACAGCGAGACCGGAAATGACGTCTATTGTTAGCGACCTATTACAGTGAGTCCTTACACTATTAACAGGGAGGTCTTCTACTTACATGGTTTCAATGATGTTGGATGTCTTGTGTTGATAAGCTCGTCTAAACAGACAGAATCGTGTGTGGAACATATCATAGATGTTGCCAGCTTCCTTGTCTCGTACACAGATCTGTAGTTTGTTTTCTACCTTGATTACTCGAGCCATCTTGATAAATCTCCTGTTCAAGGCCAATAAGGTACCGGTCAGTATTTATAGCCTGGGGGGAGGGGGATTTTTGTTGGGACATTCTAAAGATTAACTGCCCTCCCCCCTCTCCATCCACCTAAGAGGCACGCTTTTACTACGCGCTTATCCCAGAAGCACAAAAACATTTCTTTATGTCAGAACAAAGATAAAATATTTTAGCTTAAATTTTAGGTAATGTAGAAGTGTTGCAAGGCTGTTAATTCATGGCACAATGAACCCAAGACCCCACAGGTGAGAGGTGAGAGCATGCAATACTGCTATGCCACCATCGATTCCCCAGTGGCATTCAGTTATACCACAATAAATTGAGAATGGTGTGCCAAATCAGGGTAAAAACAAGGCTCACAGAAAGTAACCTTAATCAAGATTCAATTGCCAATTCAAGGCCCACTGCATTCCGAAGTGCTGCAAGGGGTCTATGCATATTTATACATGATTGAAGCAAGTGCTGCAAGGGGTCTATGCATATTTATACATGATTGAAGCAAGTGCTGCAAGGGGTCTATGCATATTTATACATGATTGAAGCAAGTGCTGCAAGGGGTCTATGCATATTTATACATGATTGAAGCAAGTGCTGCAAGGGGTCTATGCATATTTATACATGATTGAAGCAAGTGCTGCAAGGGGTCTATGCATATTTATACATGATTGAAGCAAGTGCTGCAAGGGGTCTATGCATATTTATACATGATTGAAGCAAGTGCTGCAAGGGGTCTATGCATATTTATACATGATTGAAGCAAGTGCTGCAAGGGGTCTATGCATATTTATACATGATTGAAGCAAGTGCTGCAAGGGGTCTATGCATATTTATACATGATTGAAGCAAGTGCTGCAAGGGGTCTATGCATATTTATACATGATTGGAGCAAGTGCTGCAAGGGGTCTATGCATATTTATACATGATTGAAGCAAGTGCTGCAAGGGGTCTATGCATATTTATACATGATTGAAGCAAGTGCTGCAAGGGGTCTATGCATATTTATACATGATTGAAGCAAGTGCTGCAAGGGGTCTATGCATATTTATACATGATTGAAGCAAGTGCTGCAAGGGGTCTATGCATATTTATACATGATTGGAGCAAGTGCTGCAAGGGGTCTATGCATATTTATACATGATTGGAGCAAGTGCTGCAAGGGGTCTATGCATATTTATACATGATTGAAGCAAGTGCTGCAAGGGGTCTATGCATATTTATACATGATTGAAGCAAGTGCTGCAAGGGGTCTATGCATATTTATACATGATTGAAGCAAGTGCTGCAAGGGGTCTATGCATATTTATACATGATTGGAGCAAGTGCTGCAAGGGGTCTATGCATATTTATACATGATTGAAGCAAGTGCTGCAAGGGGTCTATGCATATTTATACATGATTGAAGCAAGTGCTGCAAGGGGTCTATGCATATTTATACATGATTGAAGCAAGTGCTGCAAGGGGTCTATGCATATTTATACATGATTGAAGCAAGTGTTCAAGCAGTAGAATTCTTACTTGTGATCGAAAGAGTTCTTGATGCCGAGGTTATGGCAGTCACGTGCAAAGTAATCCCACTTATCGACATCTATGCCAGTCCTCTTGTTGGCCACGATCTTGGAAAAAAGGAATCAGTGGAAAATTCATTTTGGTCTCTGGGAGATCTAACTGCTACTCTTTACTGATTGGCTAATGCAAAGAATTACTAAATCTAGGCAATGGAAATATTCAGAGCTGACAGAGTCTTTCTAAACATAGCACAAAATAAGCAAAAGGCTGTAGCAAAATCACATGTTTTCTTATTTCAGAGTACAAGTCATTCTATTGAGAATAAGATTCTTTGTTTGAGTTCTCAATATTAATGTGTCTTCTCGTGTGCAACCATTAAACAAAGAAATGATATTCTAGAGAATGAGTCATGGTCATTCAAGATGGGTAAACATGCCCAAGCTCAAAGGGTCTACACTGTATTTTTATTTCTATATACCCCTTTCACATGACGTCAAAGGAGCTAAATTTGGAGGACAAAACAAAAGAATTATAATCTCCTGAGAATTGGAACCTATTGTTTTGCCCTCCAAATTGAGCTGCATTCCGACGTGCTGCAAGGGGTCTATAGTTACTTTAGGTATTCTGTACCCTCTCATTTTGGCTCAAACCTGATCCAATATCCCTAATTTTATTCCTCATATCCTGTAATCACATAATCCCTAGCCTCATCACTCAACATGGCAGCCTGCATTGTCGACTGTTTCATTCTCTTTACAAATATTGTAAATCAACTATACCTCATATAAATAGCTCTTGGTCTTTGGTCTACCGAGATAAGGCCAGTCCTATAAGAAAAGGATTGGATTTAAAAGGACAGAATAACCACTTGCACTGTTCAGTTAAAACAATTCTAAGTTCTACCTGAGTTTTCGCTGGAGTATCACCACGTGGCCCAGCAATCAGCTCTTTGATGAATGTCAGATCCTCCTGATCCAAATCATACTTGAAAAACTCTTGTTTCAAATTGTTAGACTCGACAAGATAATCAAACATGTTCACACTTGCCTCTTCATGCTGCAGGGGGAAAAATGGCAGTTTACAAACCTTTGATATCCTTGTTCAGTTCATACCAACATACACGTATTTTTCACAAAAAAGAAAAAAGGAAAGTTTATAGGTTTGTAGTTAAAGTGCCTATGACACATATGACTTTATAAAATAGTTCAGATATAATGCACGCTCTGATTGGCTGATAGCCACGTTTATATCAGGCTATGTAAACACAGCAATTTCAGTTTTTTATAAAACAAATAGAAAACGTTATGCCGTGTTTACATAGCCTGATATAAACACTCGGGAAAGTTTGGGAGAAGTCTTGAGTTCTGTGTAAACCTTGCCTGCAGCTCAGTTTTACACAACAGCTCTCCACTTCTCCCAAACGTCCCTCATGTTTATATCAGGCTATGTAAACACGGCAAGCGTTTTTCTATTTGTTAAATATTCTCAGTATAGAAATGTTATGTGTCCAAAAAAAAACTATGCAGTTTGAGTGATGCGTCTTGAAGTTCTAAAGGCTTTTCCATGCAATATGCTAATGACTGTGACGTCAGGGGAGTCATTTATGTTTATTAGTTGTTGCTTGTAATTCAAAACAATGGCTACTATATGAAAACTAATTTTCAATCATTTGTGTGAGAGTGTTATAGGTAAAACAATGATGCATTCCAAACTCAAATTATCTGAAGCAGTTAAGTTTTGTATATTAAAGGTGACTCCCCTGACGTCACAGTCATTAGCATATGGCATGGAAAAACCTTTATAACTTCAAGATGCATCACTCAAACTATTTTTTTTTCCTGGCCAGTCAACAGCTCACCTCATGTAGAATATATACTGAAAATATAGTCAGATGTGTCATAGGCACTTTAAACATTAGGGGACAGTTGCTCCCTCTCCCATTGCTATGCTCCTGAGTTAACGTTAAGTTAACAAACCTTCCATTTGATTTCAGGCCTTACAGTAGGTATAAAATGTGCATCAAACATGTGTGAAAACGGTCCATGTCCTGGAATAGATTCAGTGAAAATATATCACTCATTTGTTTGACATTTTTTGTAAGTGAAGAGACCTTTTTAGCTTCGTATGTAAATTGCCCATTTCAGACCACATGACATTCCCTTGAGAAATGTTCTTTTGTTAAAATATTTACACATGAAAGAATCAACTCCCAAGAGTGGCATCACGTGGTCTGAAATGGCACAACAAACAACGAAGCTAAAAAGGTCTATTAAAACAGTTTAATCATGGGAAAAACCACAATATATTTGAAAAATATATAAGCAGAGTTTAATGATTAATAACTTTACTCTCTTCTTAATTTATTGAGTTTTCCTTCAATACTTCCATTTTCCCACTTTTTTCTGATAGATTTAAAAAAGTGCCTTCCCAAGTGGGTTCAGAGTGGATAAAGTTGCAACAAGCAGCAACATAAAACATGGCCGCCATGTTGGTTGGCATAGCAAAAGTAACCAAGACCAAATCTTTTCATAGTCAACCAACATGGCAGCTATGACGTCACATGTACGAGGACAGAAGATGTGGCCATCATGTCGCATGCACCCCAAGAATATACTTTATATAATCCATTTTTCACTTTTCCATGGATTTGAATAAAAAAGTTCTTTATCTCCACAAAGTTATGATAGGAAAAAATTGCATCTAAAATCAATTAACCTAGAGACAAATGCATGGTACTTGTTATCTTACCTAAATCATGACAAAGCCCTGCGATAACAACACACAGAATATCTCTTCCTGTTATGTCCAATTCTTGCTGTCTTTTCTGAAGGCTTTTTACAAGCTTGCCAGCCAGATATGATGTCCTGAAATTAACAATCATGTTTCTACATTAATGAAGAAATAGAAACGCATGTGCATGCTGTGTGCAGTTGTAAAGCATGTGGGGATTGGCAGAACAGGTGAAAAGTGTTAGGAGAAGCACGATGTGTAGCATAGTGTTCTGACAATCCCCAAGTGCTTTATGACTTCGCACAGCACAGAAAGCAACTTTTTATTTCTTTTATAAAATACAAATATGTGCTGCACGTTTGCTGTATGCTCTCATAATGCACACACCATCAACCAATCAGAAAGTGAGATTTATAACAGTTATCTTATAAGAGACTTTAGTATCTGTATTCACATTAAAGTATAGTGGTTCATTTGTGTTGTCTGGGGGAAAAAATCTTATATTTTGTCTTTAAAGACAAATTTTTTCCCAATTTTCTTTCACGGTCTGGTTGAATTTGGTGTTTAGCAATGAAGGATCAACAAAATTTCACTTACAACAGGGTAGTGTAGAGGGGGTATAATCACAAATCACATACAATTTATAAGAATATATTAAAGAATTTTTGCTCACCCTATTGAATGTTCAAATCTATTGTGAGCAGCACCAGGAAAAACATAATAACATCCACCTAAAGAATTCAAAATAACAGTAAGTTTGGTCACAATTAGTTTGAGAGACACATGAATATAATACATCTCAAACATTTGAAAAACGATCTCCCTACCTACCCCTCTGGAATTTCCAATATTCTTCCATACAAACCTTGTAATTTTGTTTTCTCTTTGACCCTCCCCCCCCCCCCCCCCACAACATGACCGTCAATCCCTGGAGATTTCCAATTTTCTCCATATGCAGAGCTTTCAATAAAACGTGGCTACCAAATACTTCACCTTAAACTGCTGGCTATTTTGACAAAAAATTAATTCATTGCCAAATAAAGTTATGGCCCCTTGGGGGATACGGACCCCTACGTTTTTGGATTGACCGTCTACTCCAAATATTATTGAAAGTTCTGATATGATGGGGTATGGATATTGATTGGAACACACATAAGGGAATTTATGTCCAGTCAGGCTTAATAAAGTGTAGGGGGTCACAGTTCAAACCTTTTCCCTGGTCCCCAGGAAGTTTGAGATAATGAGACACCAATGTTAGACTTACAATAAATAGACAAACATTGAAACTGATTTATAATTTCATACCTAATTGTTTAATGTTCCTTAAACGTTGGAACTGTGGTGTGTCGATTATTTTGATACAGAGTGGATGGATTTCAATGTGACCATGAACTGGATCATTAAAAACCTGTTCACAAAGAGATAAACATTTTAAAAACAATAATAGTCAGTCTTTCTCATCCAATACATAATCCTGTTTTTTAATTGCAAAAGACTTGCTTACACAGGTGAGTTTATAAACCAGATGTTCATAGATACCAAAGTGTGTGCACATAAGCCCATAAGCCCAAGCCCCAAAATTTAACAAAGTAAAGCATGGGTGGCTTAGAGAGTGCCCACTCTCACTAATGTGATCCATTGTTTTATTCTTATGTGAACTTGTAGAAGTTTTAGATCGTTCTCTCCTATGCTTCTATGGTTTTTCCAGGTTCTCCAGTTTTCCTCTCCCCCCCCCCCCCCCCCAGCAAAAAAAGTCAACTTCTCAATTTCAATTCAATAGATGTTTTTAGCTTTGTTGTTCGTTGTGCCCATTTCAGACCATGTAATGCCACTCTTGGGAGTTGATTCTTTCATGTGTAAATATTTTAACAAAAGAACATTTCTCAAGGGAATATCATGTGATCTGAAATGGGCAATTTGCATACAAAGCTAAAAAGGTCTATTATGAAACGAGGGCCACAGGTTTGTTAGCCACTGGCTATAAGTGCTACTCTCATAAAACAAGGACTTTTCAATTTATTCATTTATCATTCTAATGAGACCCCAAATGATGTCTCTTGTTAGGAATATAAAGAGGAGTTCCACAACAACTGTGTGCAGAACAGGAGCAAATGTTTTCAGTTTATTGTATTTTTTCTATAAATTGAATTAATGTTTTTTAATGACTTGGTAGATTTCAATTCCCAAAGAAAAAACCTTTTGATTGTTTTGCCATTTTACCTTATCATAATGTTTAAAAGACTGTGATGTTGATGTAGATGGCTTGTTAAATATTCCAAGTACAGCCAGAACTCTTGAGATCTTGTCTTCATCCCTAATGATAGAATCAATTGACTATTATTACATTCAACAATCCTTGAATTGTCAAACAACAACAAAAAATAAATTACCATAATAATTGGCATTAGTAGAATTTAAGACTTGAATATAGAGTTTCACTTGCTGTGATTGTTCAAGCAACCAGCAATTAGATACAGCCAGATGCACATGCATTCCCAGATATACTTGCCAAAGCCTCAGTTTCTATGGATATTTTGGGGTATTTTTCCAGTACAACCACCCTCTTGTAGAGGAATATCAACCAGATATGAGTATCGTGAATATCTCAGACTTCCCAACACAGATTTTATTCAATGATTAAAAACACAAGTTTAGGGTGCTAATTGAATAATGAACTATTTGATTCATTAGCATCTTTGATTGTTCTATCTTCCAATAAGGAAAAGGCTCATTGCAAGTACAATCAGTTTCCTGAGCACTGGACTGTATCATGGGAAAGGTCTATATAGCAGTTATACTCATATAATATTTTACCATAACCATGAAATTTCTCATGCGCTGATTGGTCCAGAGCCGTGGTAAACAAGAGGACATAGTTATGACCATTTTGACCAACTTTTGACTTCATATTGTTGTAAATAAGAAAATGTAAAATGTAAATTTTATGTAAATGTAATGTAAATGTAAATCACTTTGTTCTTTTTAGGGTTTGTATGTCACAGGAAGACTGTTGTTTTTTTTAAAGAAAATGGCTAAATTAAAAAAAACCAAAAAAAACCAAAACATTTACCTGATTCCAAATTCTTGCAATGATGACCTACTTAATGTTGGTAGAACTTGTCCGGTTACGTTGTTTTCTAGAAAAATATTAATAGCCATATTTAGTATCATTGCCCAGGTGATTATAGAAAAGTGCACAGGCTTTATGGTCAAGAGCTTTGATATATTCCTCAGACTATAATAACCTACAGATGAATTTATTATTATATTAACAAGGAAGCCACAATCATCACCAATGAGTTCGGCTTCCTCGTTAAATATAGTAATAAATAAGATAAATATAGGAGGTCGTGCACTTTGTTTTGATACATGCCTCTCTTAAAATACAAAAAATATAAATCTACATATAATATATAAATAAAAAAATGTTTTTCGAATAATCACTTGTGTAATGATCCTGAAACATTATTATTCAACTCATCTTCAGTGAATAATTGTTAAATAATATATATACCTTATTACTAAATAAATACTGGTGGTATTACCCCTCCTGTCTCCTTACCCTCCCCTCCCCCACCTTCTAAAATAAAAACACATTAGAAGGATAGGAGATCATTTTGAAACTGCTAATTAAATCAAAAGAGCCTCAAAGATCCCCATATGGACATGGACATGTCAATGAAATGAAATTTGATTATGCAAATGTTTCAAGACGGTATCAATAAGCGGCGGGAAAATCACTAACGGCTTTCGATTTCAAAGATCAAAATACGATTTAGTATAGAATACTTGCAGCCTTAATATTTAAAGGATCGCTAGCCACAGGGACACATTTTCATTAGAATGTAAGCTTACCCAAAAATCTAACAATAAAATAATTAAGTCTATGAATAGATTACTAAGCACAATTCCTTGTAAATCAAGCTCTTTACCTTGAAAGATTTCGCCAATCTCGCCCAATTTCTCTCCTTTAAGATAACTAGCAACTGTTTCTTTGTCCCAGGTCATGAATTCTTCCACACCATTGCTACTAGCCTCATCGACATGAGGAATTCTTGGCCGTTTTTTCTGTGGACTTGGTGTCTTCTGTGGACTCTGTGTTAGGAGACGACGAATATCAGGGTTTTCGACCGTTCCTAATTTCCTTTTCTTCGTACCTTTAGACATTTCGAAGTTAAGATAGATAAAAATCCAGTGCGATAAAATAATAATCCAGATCGAACGATGATGGAAAGCGAATCTAAAATTCAAGAATTCCCGCGGAAACACAGGGAGAGAAACAATCTCGTACCCAGAGCCCGCGTTTCTCCTGGCCAGCGCCGAAAAACGAGAGACTCTGGGGAAACGGAATTTTTTATCTGATTTTGGATAACCGGTTCTCTTAATGCGCATGCGTTTAAGCATAATTTAAAGATGGCGCGGCAAAGTTCTTGCTCGAGATTTTGACGCGATAGCGTTTTCAATGAAGAAAAGAAGTATAAAATTCTCTTTAAAAAATGAACAGCGAGTTGTAAAAATTAGGCAAATATTTCTTGCAGCTTCGGCACTTCATGTTTACAAGTATGTGTTTCTTGGACGTACTAAACTTTCGCGCCAAGGCAAGTTCGAACGTGAACGCAAACAACTTCGGATTTAAGAGCTGAATTTATTGTATTTAACTCTTATGCAAGACTAAAATAAATTAATCAATCCTTAAGCTATAATATAAATTATACTTTATTTAAAAAAAGCTAATTGAGAGCAGAAGTCCCTAGATATTCCGTAAAATTTTTATTATTATGTCAGGGAAAGTCCTTTTCCGGTTATCCAATGAAAGTACTTCAGTCTGCTCATTTCCGGTTTCTCTATTGTTTATTAGAGAACCAATCAAAAACCTCTAAAAATTCCGTTTCCCCAGAGTCTCTCGTTTTTCGGCGCTGGCCAGGAGAAACGCGGGCTCTGGGTACGAGATTGACCTCCACCTGAAACAATTAGGACTTTAGACAACAAATCCTGTCATATATAAAGAAAAAGTAAAAAAAATCTTAATAAAACTGCTTTTCGTTTTGGACCAGGAATTCGTTTTTCCATTCGAATGACGTCATACAAAACAAAAGAACTTCAATCTCCTGAGAATTGGAAACTATTGTTTTGTCCTCCAAATTGAGCTGCATTCCGACGTGCTGCAATAATATTTTATGACTTACGAGGGTATTTATAAGAAAGAAGAAAACGATTTGCATAGATTAAGTATTTGAGGATACGGCAGATAAAGAAAGAACGAAATTCCAGAAAAATGGAGCTCAGAATTTGTTCTAAGAACCGAATCAACAGTAAAATTGTAAGACGTTATTCGGCTTTTGTGCTCCAGTCGTACTAGCAAACAGCGCTCTCGCTCAGTTCCAATGCCAAACCATTTATTTATTATTATTACTCAGTTTTTAAAACACCTGTTGTTCCGGATTTTTGTCCGGAATATTTATGAGTGAAAAGCTAAAAATTTATAAATCAGTCAGACAAATTTCAACCTGTAGCCTGCATTGCTTGGCGGCAGGGGTAGATCCATGGGGGAGGGGGGGGGGGGGTTGCAATCCCTATATGAGAATTTCGATTAGCTGGTTCACAGTGAGCCGGGCCCTAGAGAATGATGGCTAATTAAGGCGCGGAAATAAGAGCAAACGGAACCGTGCAACTTGTGCGCAACATTGTTGGATTGCAAGTTGCAGGGCAAATGTTACTAGTATTACCACCCCTAGCAACAAAATTTTTTGCACTGAGCAGTAGAAGCTCTTTCTATTCTCTGCAACAAAGAAAATTTGTTGCGCGAGGGTCGTTATATAGGAGCAACAATGTTGAACGACAAGTTGCATGATTTTGTTGTTCGTATTTTCACGCGTTTGCAATTAGGAGTTGCTTTCGCTTTCAATCATTTGACTACCACTACCAAAATGCTTCGAACTTTCTTTCTTATTCAAATTTGTATTTCCTCATGAGAATAGTAACACAATTGGTGCTAATTAACTGAGCAAGGTCTGCAAGGGATTCTGGTAGTCAAATGACGCCATAACGCAAAAGGCCTATTGCCAAAATACAACCCTCTGTTTAAAAAATTCTTGATCCCCCCCCCCCCCCCCCCCGGGCGGTAAGCGCTTGCTTCGACCGCTCTTGCCCGGGCCTCTCACATAAAATAACCGCAGATCGTCAAACAACGTGGGATTGTGCACGGGATTTTGCTGTATCATTCATAGTTGTTAAAATTGCCTTGGTTGCCTTGGCAATGGTATCGTAACGTTTACATATCTAACTTATCAGGCCATACTTTTTGATGACGACAGGGATGAAAAAACGCACTGCGTATGCTCGAAATATCGTCGTCATTTTTAGGCGCTTGCTAATTCTTTTAACCGTTCGTGGAAAATTAGTTTTTAGATGCACAATTTAGCGACTGTAAGTTAGCGACAAGGAATAACTATTTAGCGACAGTGAATGCACATTCTAGCGATAAAGAATTGCTTTTTAGCGACAACGACTGTAAGTTAGCGACAAGGAATAACTATTTAGCGACAGTGAATGCACACTCTAGCGATAAAGAATTGCTTTTTAGTGACAACGACTGTAAGTTAGCGACAAGGAATAGCTATATAGCGACAGCGAGTGTAAGTTAGCGACAAGGAATAGCTTTATAACGACAGCGAGTGTAAGTTAGCGATAAGGAATAACTATTTAGCGACAACGAATGCACATTCTAGCGATAAGGAATTGCTTTTTAGCGACAACAAGGCGACCGTAAGTTAGCGACAAGGAATAGCTATATAGCGACAGCAATTGCAAGTTAGTGACAACGAATTTTACTTTGCGAATTTTGAAAAGTTCGGACGACCGTATCTGATAGCAATTCTTAATGGTCCTGATACGCCTTGGTGCCGATGGTAAGCTAAAGCCGCTAAAGCTATTGCCCTATGCAATCTACACGCTTCATACTATTTGTTAATTAGTCCTGGGTGCAAGAGTACCTTGTTTAACCCTTTGGGTTGTCTCTCTTGCACCCTCCACCTATTCTTGTCCATTTTTCACTGTAAATGTATCCTTTGTGTATATGTGGTAAATAAAAACCTTGAACCTTTAGAAATTCATAGCAACGAAAATTGACAAAGGCGTAAAGCCTTTTTTGGTTATAATTTGTTCAATGAATCCGAACACTCAGGATTTACTTTGAAGACTTAAAACTTAACTATGATGTTAAACTACATTTTGTTCATAGACCGTACAGACCACGGATCATTACAATTGTAGAATTTTGAGAAATTTTGAAAGCTCAAGTTCGATTTCACATACTTGACTGCATTGCCTATGGTCTGATGGATTAATAGCTTTCAAAATAATATGATGCCAAAATAACGTTATATTTAATTGATATAAGATAACCAAAATGCTCTAAAAGTTCTGCTTCTTCATTGAACTTAAAAAAACTGAACCAATTCTACAAAACGCCCAACTTTGTCCTTTGATAGTTCAAACCAAAGACCAATGAATAAACAAGTCGCCCAATTTGTTCTAACCTACAATAGGTCTTGTGCATGCATGCAGAATACGAGGGAAGGGCCATAATTTTTTTAACTCAATTTTTTTAGAATAGTGTCCAGGAAAGGGCCACAGCTTATTCGCCAACCTTTTGTCAAGAAATAGCGGCCCCCATTCCTCTGTTATATAAAGACAGCCAGCTGGTCTGAGAAAACATATTAGCCAATGTGAATCGAGAAAACTTGCCGACTGAGGTAACATCCTTAGTAGTCGGCTACGGCGGGGAACGGTTATTTCTTAACTTTATTTTCCCACTCAATAATGAATATCATAGCAAATGTATACGAAATATCAAAAACCTCTTCTGAAAATTTAGATTTATCCGTCAAATATAAGTCATGTTTCGCATGCTTCAAGACACCACAGTTTTGTAGAGACGTCATTTCTATACGTCACTATTTCAGATTACTAAATCCTAAATGGTTGACCACTTTTCAAGGTCACTACTGCACGTGGTCATAAGAAACGTAACAAAAATAACTGAGCCAGATCACTCAAGATAATAGTCAAATTTCTCTTCTACTCGAGACTAATTTTTCATTATGATAATAAATTTACATTGCTTAAAATTGTAATATTTTATTCAACTACTTGTGATGAATAAATAATTATTAAATATACTGAGTTAGCAGGTGTTTCGATTGATCGACTTCAAGTAAAGTATTACTATGATTACTATGATTTTTTGATATTTTTCCATAGTTTTGCTTAGAAATGTTTTTATATTATTTAATCCTACATTTTTTGGACATTTTATTTTTAGTTTTCTTATACATGTTTAAAAGCGCTTTAGAGTATTGCATATAAAGCGCTATATGAATAATAAACTTATTATTATTAGTACTAGTAGCCGTTCAAAACTGCTGTACATTTAGGCATTCTGTTTCCATGGAACTGTGCTGACAATGACAAAAACTTTCGAACGCCGAGACGGTTGCGTGTACGTAAATAACATGTGCTGGTCCAATTTTTGTAGGATTAAAAATTCGGCGTCCGGTACCTTATATACCCAGCCCATGATTAACGATGTTACAATCACTTAAATTTATTTATTTAAATTTTATTTTATTGATGACATTTACGGTAGATGACAAGACCGAAGGAATACATAGCTTTCCCTAACATAAAAGGAAAAAGAATAGCTATCTTAATTCCCTAATGTTGGTTTGGCTTGATTCAATTGAACGAAGGATATTCACAATATGGTTAGAGGAGCATCCGCGCGCTATTGGTCGATTCTTCTGTTTGGACACAACAAATGCCAGTCACCTGGACACCATAGTCGGCGTACGTCATTCACTCCAAAGTGACAATCCTGAAATTACGTACTATTGTCTTGTTGGTCCCAAAGCGTATTCTAAATCTCTTGATGCAAATTCATTCAGTTGATAATTTACACCCCCAAACTCGTTGCTACCATTTCTTACAAAGACAAGGTTTAAGTGTAATCAACAGAGAAGCTGAAAAAGTTTGGTCAAAACGCAATGAAAATTTTCGAGCTATTTATAGGTAAGTAGAGTTGATTCCCCCTACAGAGAAATATGTGCAAAAACCAAATCTAGACTGCCCCGGATTAATGTTCCCTTACTGTTTCATTCTAGCTCTTTTGCTCGGGGCTATATGTGGGAGTTCGAGTGCTTCAAACGTCTCATCCTCTTCAAATGTCTCACAGGTAAGTCTAATAAGCTGTTTATTCCGTTTTTATGTAACATTTTTTTCCATAATGCGACTAGACTGAGTGTTTTCAAGACTGTCTTAAAGGCTATTAGATGTCCAGAAAGCTCTGCTTAGCGCTTACGACAAGACAGGTCTAAAGGCCAAGAAATTGAAACGAAAAGAAAGAAGAAAATTGAAATAATCTTTACTGTACCATATTAGTGCCAGCGAAAATTCAAAACCAATAAAGCGAAGTTTTTATGTCTTCTAGCACGGCGGGGCTTCTCTTAATACAATCCATACGCAAATAATGGCTTTCGCGGGAACTGGAGTGAACTTTATACCAAAGATAAATATTAGAAAAAGAAGTAAACACTCAGAAAATGCTTAACTGTTTTAAATAATGAAAGGGTAAACAAGAAGATATTCGTTTGTAAATCAAAACTCGCAATTCCAGGAAAAGCAACCCGATTTTAGTGTAGTTCCTTCCTGTCGCAGAGAAGATCATTAAATCAGGCCATCTTGTTATGTTGTTAGTGCAAACTGCGACATTTTAAATCATATTATTTTTGATAAGATAGCTTCAATTGCTAAAAGTATTTTAGTTTTGAAAATGAGCTGTGCTTTAAGATGTTTAGGTGAGGCCAGTTAGGTGTTTTTTTTTTGTTTTTTTTTTGACGAGAAACTTTGGCATGAAAATGATTATCCGCTGTAGCTGAAAACAACAGACTCTTACAAGAGTTGATCTCCAAGTCTTAAACTTTAATTGTGTTTACGAAAACTGAAAAAAAAAAAAAAAAAGCATATTTTTTCAAGTCCAACCCTGCCATTAGTATCTCGAGAAATCATCTCAAGTGATTGGGGTTCTTCAATGTAGACTGATCGAGCTTAAAGGATTAAGACTATTGGTTACAAACAAGCTCTCTTAAAGAGATTTTGAAGGGCTTAAGTTCATCTGCTTGAACGAATTACATCATTGCCGGACCATTTCTAAAGAATCCTAGAAAGAAACCTGAACAAGAACTCAACTTCTTCGGAGTTTTTTAATGTAACCTCGTGCTGTTTAACAGCAGAAACATTCTGGGATTTTTATATTTCATTTTTGCCGAGACTCTTTTATTTTTTCAAACGTTTCAAGGTTTTTTCAATTGCGGAGTGAATTAAAAAACTGTAGTGGGATTGAATCCACCTAAAATGCTAATAACATTGAGAGTTTTTTGTCTAAATACTATAGAAATTTCGTATAAATAGGAAATATAGGACTGAAGCCCATTGTCGTTATGGAACGAGGAGATGATGATTTGGCTTGTGATTTTGTTCTCTTTTTCTTCAATTTTGAAGCTTAGCAACAGGCCCCCCTGTTGCTGTTTTTCATTTACTTTTTTGTTTACTGGTAACCCTGAAAGTTTATTTATATGTGTTTTTAGTAATTTGGTTGACGCGCTGTAAGTGTACTAGCAACGGAAACGTCAACAAACCAATCACCACGACAACCACCAAATATTTATGCCTAATTACAAAAAACAACTATTGGTTCATTGTTATGCTAATATTATAGGAAGAAAAGGTGGATTGGAAATGTATTGTTTTTGCCTCTCAAGTGCTATCTTAATGAGATTATTGCTCAACACGATTATTGGACAAATACTTCCACTAAAAAGCGTGGAAAATGCGGCATGTTTCAAGACATGCTTTCTTCATTTTTCCAGAGGCCAGGAAATTATGTGTATTTTCGAATTAGACCTATTTTCAAAGATTTTAGTACAGATGATATACATGTATTTTCAGTAAACAACCTGCATGTACTATACAATTGAATACTACATTCTTCTCGGATTATCTTAATACTAAAACGAAAAATAAGACAAACAATACTAAGAGATATCTTTCTCATGTTACAATCACATAGATTTTGAATTCGTTTTCCCCGACATAGTATAACTGTATTTCCGAAAGCCTTACTTCATGCAGCCATCGTTTTTATCTCGTGAAATAAATAAAAGAAAAATTTATGGATAAAAATAACTTTCCCCATGAGCAAAAGCTTTAGCAAATTTTAACGAAAACGTCCTTTTCTAGTTCTGCGCAACATCTTTTCCCATCTTCTCTCGTTAGTTATCTCTTAAGAGTTTTCTCAAGCAAAAAACAACGATGTTTATCGATGCAACTTCAAACTCCTTTTTCTAGTTCCATGCAGCACATTTTTCACATACTTATTGCTAATTGACCTAATCAGTCTTACTTTTAATAATCTTCTCGAGTAAAAAAACGATGTTTATCGATAAAACTTCAAATGTTTTTTTAGTTTCACACAGCAAATTTTTTTATCTAAATTTGTAATTGATCCTATAATTTGTATAGGTAATAACTTTCTCAAGCAAAATACAAAGATGATTATCAATGGTACTTGAATTTCTTTTTCGAAGTTCCACGCAACAACTTTTCCGTGTCCTTTCCTTAAAAATGATTATCGATGGAACAAGAAACTCCATTTCCTTGGTTCAAAAATTTTCCATCTCTACTTTCCTAAATCTTCTTTTAATAATTTTCTTAAGCAAAAGACGAAAATGATTATCGATGCAGATTGAACCGAATTCCTTTTTTGATGTTTCACATGACATTTTTATGCATCTATTTTCCTACTGAATTCGAGTTCATCTTTCAATAATTTTGTCCAGCAAAATGTAATGTAAGTTTGATCCTCTATTTTCCAGTTCCAAGGAAATATAATTTCCAAATTTATCTTTTTAATAACGTTTTTCAAGCAAAGTAAAAAGATGATTAACGATCCAACGTGAATTTCCTTTTCTAGCTCCACGAGCCTGACCTTATCATTAAATCTACTTTCTTAACAAGTTTGTCTTTTCAGTATTAATTTTCTCGTTTCTATTCCAATTTAGAATGGGTGCCCTCCAGAGTTAAACGCCTGTCTTGCCTTAGTAAAGGCGCATGAAATTTGCAGCTCTCTGAATGACATTTGTACTGCAATCGAGAATGGCAATGCGACTCATCAGATAAGGGCTTTTGAGGCCAATCGCTGTAATGGAAGTGAGGTTTTCTGTCCATTGACACGAGGCTGTCTCCCCCTAAACTCCACTTGTAATGTCGACACGGTCGCTTCTCTGCATAGACGAAACTTGACCCCATGGGGAGCCAATTGCAGTGCCGGCCAAGAGTTTTGTTCCGTTTCCATGTCGTGTATTCCAGTCAATACTACATGCTCCTTGAAGGCTATCTACGACTGGAAGTTGAACGGCAACACGACGTATGGACCTTATGGACAAGTATGCTCGGCTGGACAGACTTTCTGTTTAGCTACAATGAGCTGTATTGCATCTGTTAACGCGTCTTGTGAAGTGCCTTACAATGCATCAGCAGTTGGGAAGGCCTGCAAGGACAATAAACAACTCTGCAGCAAGACAGGGGGGTGTATTGCCATGAACAGCACGTGCAATCCGTTTCCATCCGTAAACATGACTGCTCGACCCGACCCTGGAAGAGGTAAAATAAATCTCTTTATTTAAGTGTCTAGTCGTTCTAGGGCTTTCGCACTAATAGGGGACACTTTTCACTCACACACACACTACCACTACATTTAGTATTTTATGCACACAACACTCACTCACATGTTGATTTTTTACGGAGGGAGGAAACCGGAGTACCCGGAGAAAACCCTCGTAGCACAGGAGAGAACAACACATCAAACAAACTCAATTCACATATGGCGACCGCAGGGCTTGCGTATGTAAAAACTCTTAAATCAATGTTTTCAGTCTAGACCCTCAGCAGTTTATCACAAATAAATATTCCAACTGAGCCTTGAAATTCATTTTATTATCCAGTGAGAATATACTGCAAAGGCAGCACCGTTAGTACAAACAATTGCATAATTTAGTACATGCTTTGCATTCTAAACTTTTTACTTTTTTTCTCTTGGTTTTATAATTCAAATACTCTTATTCACCTGCGCATCCATGATCTATTTAGAGTGCTTTGTCTCATTGACCATTAACTTATGTAATTGTGATTAGCATAACTTACTGACGTCTGTTTTGCTGATAGGTTGGAAGCAGCTTTGCCAAGTGCGACAGAGTGTGTGTACTCGTAGCCTGGTTGGTTTGGCTCGTTGCTTTCCCAAAGTATCTCACTGTGAGCAGGGAATGAACCATACAAAATCACCAAATGCGCCATCACCAAATGCGACATCACCAAATGCGACATCACCAAGCACAACTCCTCCAGCATGTGGTGCTAATCAGACCTTCTGTGAGGGAGCTGGAAGATGTATGTTTAGCAACGAGACTTGCTGCCCTCGTGATCACTACGAATGTCATTCGCAAGGAAGGTGAGATTGATATAGAATATCTGGGTGATATGTGATGATGAGTGCAAGAGTGATAGGATAATGAGGGATTTGTTGGTCAATGGACTGAAGAACTATTAGTGGCAGACTCTTACGTGTGAATCAAAACTGATTTGTTGGCTTTGTTTTCACGGAATCCTGATTGTGATGAAAGGAAATAGGGATAAATTATGTGTATAATGATGTAGTTCGACAATATTTGGTATCCTTTCGGCTACTTAACACAAAAAGTTAGCCTCGAAAAAAGACTCTTATTTGAAATTAAAGCCTTCACACACAAAAATGCTCCGCCCAAAGAATTACCCATGTTTCACTTTCGAAACGTACAATTGTTTTGCTCTGAACATCAAGAACAGAAAAGCTCGGAAATATCCATACATTGATTATCCGACTTATGTTAGTAAATTAAATCTGTAAATCTCACTTCATTGTGTTCTTATATTTATCAGATGCATCCCCTTCCACGAGCCCTGTCCATATGAAGGTCCATCCGATCCCTGCCCTCCAGATGCAGATCCATGCAAAGAAACACTCTCCAAGTCCAGCATTCTGTGCGGAAGTCGTTTTTCGGTTTGTGATGCTCTAGTAAATGGGAACGCTTCCACCTTCTCACAGGCAGTTTCTGCCGTCAACCAGATGGCTTGCCATGGGAATGGCACCTACTGTCCTCTCACTGGTTTATGTACCCCTGTTGGTGCTTCCTGTACGTTGGATAGTGTGTCATCGAATAACAACAGTGCCCCAGGCAATAACAGCGGTGCCCCAGCCAATAATAGCAGTGCACCTAGTGACCGAAAACGCAATTCCCCTTGGGGAATTTCATGTCCTGGAGGAAAATCATTCTGTGGCCTGACGATGCGGTGTGAGGATGTCTGTTCTGTTCGTAAAATATATGAATGGATAATAAATGGTAATAAGACGTATGGTCCAAATGGTCATGTTTGTAATGTTGGTACCAAGTTCTGCTTTGCCTCGATGAGTTGCATCAGTGCCAATGCTACATGCCAGTACAATCTGATGACTCCACATGGAAACGCTGGTAACGTTTCTGTGAATGCATCATCCAATAGAAATAATTCACACATTGATGATCTCTGCAAAAAACATGATGATTTCTGCCTCAATCGGTTGAAATGCGTCCCTGGTGGAAGTGATTGCAATGTTTTCCCTAATTTTAACCTCACTGGAGTAAACGACACAGGAACAGGTAAGCAATGATGCAGTAATAAATCTTTCCCAAACTCGCTTGGACCACGGGAAAAAGGGTTCAATTCCAGGCTGGAGTTTTCAAGTTCATACATTTACTGCATTTGTCTATTCCAGCCTCGCGCTGAACCAGTTGTTCTGTGGTCAGCCAAGCGAATTCGGAAAAGGCCCCTCTTTTTATGTCCCTTTTGGCTTATTACCTTACAATCTTTTTGTATCAAAGGTTGGATGAAAGCCTGCAAGATTTCGAATCCTCTTTGTCAACGTAAAAAGTATGGTGTCGATAAATGTTTCAATGTTCTTGGCAAGTGTTTGATCACACGAAATGTCACAAAATACCGTTGTTTTGCGCCTCGTTTTACCTACTGTGAACATACAAGGAGGTAAGACTTTGTTCTAGGAATATATTATTATAAGACTTTGTTATAGAGCTGTTAAGTTGTGACGTATTTCCAGGTCCAACTGTTCATAAAAACAGCTAAAATAAAGTAAAAATGTTCTCAATGATTTAACCTCCACTTGAAACAGTTAGAACTTTGGACAACAAATCCTGTCACAAAGAAAAAGTAAGAAAAATATATTTATAAAACTGCTTTTCGTTTTGGACAAGGAAATAGTTTTTCATTCGATTGGCGTCACACTTAAAAGCTCTATTGCGTGACATCAAGCCAAGAATTGCAGAAAAAAAAGTAAAAATATTTGAATGGAAAAGTGGAAGATTTAGAATTAATTGAAAAGGGAGTACTTGTTTGGACGCATGGTCACTTTATTTGCTTTAGGTTTTTAGTCGATATTGATAAAAATAATATTAATATTGATAACGATAAGAATGAAGAAAATGATGGTAACTGACGATGCTGTCAATAATGGTGGTGACAACGTCGTTGGTGTTACTGTGGTGTAGACGATTATGATTTGATTACTTTGCAGCTGATTGTGATGAACGCCTTTGCTCGTGATGATAGAATGATATTCCAGACCTGTTACGCATTTCATTGGCGTATTTCATTACCATGACATTGTCACAATTTATTATTGTTGCTTAAATCTCTTAATATTTGCTTTTTTATTTCAGTTGCATCAATGCATCTGATCACTGTTGCCCACCAAGAGAAACTTTCTGCCCCGAACGTAACAGGTAATCAATCCCCTGTCTGAAACATGACTGACCTTGAAATAATACAAGCTATATGTAGTTGTCTGGGAAGAGTATATTTTAAGTTGAATTTACCTTATCTGGGGTTAACTTCACGAGTTCATAAGTTTCAGTAGGATTCAACTGTAAAATAAAACAGTTGAAACAGAGCTGTATATTTACTCATCCATGTAAATATTTGACGTACCCCTTTGTAGCAAATAAGTGAAGTGAAGCCTTTATTTCACGATTTCACACTTAAAAATGAAATACTTATAAACGTGTGGCCCTTAAATAATTTGTTCATCGGTTCAAATTGAGATTAAGCGGCTTAAAATTTTGTTAATGTATTGATACAGGTGCATCCGAATGGAAGAGAAATGCAAGATGGACGCATGTAAGGACACGCCATGTGGAAAGATATTTCAAAATGTCGAGACGTGTGGAATGCTACACGAAGTCTGCCCGATAATCATAAATGCACCGAGAAACCTGACGAAACACCTCAACAGGAAGAATAATGGCACCATTCCACACTGCAAACCGGGAGAAAAGTTCTGCTATTTATCTGGCCAATGTCAAAGTGAAACTTGTGGACTTAACTTGGACGAGAATGGAATGTCTTCTCAGTCACCTTGGGGTGAGGCATGCCCTGTTGGTAAAAGTTTCTGTCGCTTCACAATGAGCTGCATACCGAGCTCAAAGAATTGCACTATGAGAGTTCTGCAAGCCTGGATGAAAGCCGGAAACACCAGTGTTAGTCCGGATGGCATGGTGTGTGCTCCTGGCCAGAAGTTCTGCCTTGCATCATATTCGTGCATCTCAAACATGGACAACTGCACTATTCCTATCCCTTTATATATGAACGCAACGCAGAATGTGTCAACATCCGATATATTTTGCGGACCTTATCATCAATTCTGTCCAAAGCAGTTCATGTGTGTAAGGATGGGGGATCCATGTGGAGATCCACCTGCCATGAACTTTACTGGCGCTTCTGACAACGGTACAGGTGAGTAGTGAAGCTATTCTTCTTATAATAGTTCATGATAGAGATCCAAGAAAGGTGAGCTTGTGGCAAAGCACAATGGTCTGGAAAACAATAAATGTAATCTAGAATCTAAAAGTTTTCAAATTTGATCGAATCCTGAAACAACCTCTGCATGGGCTGGTCAAAGTCATGATCAGAGCACTGCTCATGTTCACAAATATAATTGGAATCTAGCTGGTTAGGTATTGTGAAGCTGGGAGGAAAACTGGAAAACCCGAAAAACTCTCGAATCAAGAGAGAAACCCAATTAACAAATTCTACTCACATGTGATGCTGAGTCCAGAAATTGAATACGAGACCCCAGGTTGAGATGAGAGGTGAATGTGCACCTTACGCTATCCTTGATTCCCCAAACTAAGAAAAGATAGTATTTCAAGATTTTGATAGACATCTCTCCATTAACTTTTTCTGTATGGTTTTGGTCGCCAGGATTTCTTCTTCCGTGTCTACTAAGAAAGGTGTATTGTCCACGAGTCTTGTACGGTGGCTTCAAATGTGGAGCAAGCAGGAACTTCTCACGTTGTCTCAAAAGAGAACTAGAACCATGCCGTCAAGGATCTTACTTTTGCGACCTAAGGTATGAAAACTTCCTTCTTCGGAACGGATTTGTGGGTAGATTGTAGATTGTAACGAGTAAGCCCCTGTTGAAATTGGAAGCGGGCAGTCGTATAAAAAAAAAACAGTTCAAAAGATATCATCGCTAAAGTAAATTAAAGGCATTTTTTGTGTTGTTTTGTACACTTCTCCGATAATATTTTTCGAAATATTTTTCTTATAATCCAAAGTTTTTGATCGCAACAAGTTTCTTTTAATGCACCCTTCTCAAAATTGTCTTGAATGCGAGGCTAACATGGAACATAAAAGAAATGCCACAAATTCCATCGAGAAAAAGTGTAATTTCTTTTGTGTTTCATGCCAGCATCGAATCCAAGATGATTTTGCGATGCGTAGATTGATGCAAATAGCTCTGGGTATGGTCTACTGTGAATTTATGGCTAATGTATTCATACTCTTTCTTTCATCTCAGACGGAGATGTATCCCAAATGGTTCTCCATGCACACAGTGTGATATTGGACAGACATTCTGCTCCAAGACCAGCAAGTGTATCAGGTCTTCAGACTACTGCCTTGCACCAGGAGAGTGCCCACCTTGTAAGTAATCGATAATTACACAGGCAGCCCAAATCTCATAAATGTAACTGCCAAGTGTGTGTAGATGTATAACGAAAGCCTAATGGTTTCGAATCGTAAAACATTTCAAAGATGAGCGTTCGTATTTCAAAGATGGCAATTGATAGTTTGCAATCATTTCCAAGAGAATAAAATAACAAAAGACATAATTGAAAAATATTTTGTTAAATTCATCCAACATGGCAGCTATGACGTCACGTGCAAACGAAGAATGAAGAAGCCATAAAATGGGTTGGGATTCCTGTGGTTCGGTGTAGTTGACTGGATTGCCTTTTCTTTTGCAGATCAAACAGATTGTCCCTTACTGGGAGGCTGCATTAATAACACCATCCCTTGCTTACCACCCCAATCCAAAATCGTCTACAAGACGGTTTGGTTCTTTGAACAGCTACAGACTGTCACTCCTTCTCTGTTTCCATCTGGAAACACTATCGCGATTACTTCAATTTCCAACACAAATGGCTTGTTAGTCTACCATGACGGTAGTTCTTGGGTCCCAGCCAGTGGGATTTCACCTACGACTGCACTAGTACTTGGAAAAACATCGAGAATCGAGTGAGGGAATATTGTACTTATAAATTGTGATGAGAGGAGGGGGTGGGTGAAGGAAAGAAGAGATCTTGCCTTTGAATGCTGTCAAAATTAAAATTAGAGGCAGAGCGAGGAAGAAAGGAAGTAAGAGAGAAGAGAAGGAATAGGAGGGATAAGAGAATGAGATGAAAGAACCATGAGAAATAAATGATAAGAAATATACCGAAACGAGGGGGAGTGAAAGGTTGAAAGAAGGAGAGGAAGAGGAAAAAATTATGAGAGGAAAAGAGGAAATGAAAAATAGAAGAAAAGATAGGGAGATGTAAGAAGAATGGCTTACGGGAAAGCATGGGGAAAAGAGAGATTAAGATGGAGAGGTAAAGAGTGAAGGTAAACCAAATAGAAAAGATGAAATGAAAGGAGTGAAAGAAACAAAGAAGGATATTTAGAAAGATAGAGTTATTTAAGGTCGTTCATGATGCATTTCTTTTTTCCTGTCTCATTTATTTTGTTCATTTTTCCTTCTATTTCTAGTTTTTTGCCCAGAGATTCTACATACCACGGTGTTGTACTTTTGAACTACACAGTCATTTCCGGTACAGTGGGAACAAAAGTCGACGCTTCGAGCTCAGCAAGAGCGGCAGACGACGTCATTGTGATAGTTCTTCTCCCTTACCACATCCCACCAGTAATGGATAGAAAAGATGTGCCTTGTACAGTCAAAGAAGACTCGAGAAGTAACATAATAGCTGTGAGTGTTGCAAATGCTTGAATAGCTTGTGTAGTTATTGATTACATATAGCTTTTTACAAACTCAAATAGTGTAATGATGATGATGATGATGATAATGATGATGATAATGATAATGATGATGATGATGATAATGATGGTGATGAAAATGCTGGTGAGGATGATGATGATGATGATGATATGATGGTGATGACGATAATGATGATGGGATGAAGATGATGATGAAGATGATCGTGATGATGATGATGCTGATAATGTCGTGATGATGTTGATGATAATAATAATAAAAATAATAGTAATCATGTGGTAATAGCAATCCATTTATTCATATAATTTTGTACTTTGCAGCTGGAAGACCTGTTGAACATCACAATTCGCAATGTCTCGTTTGAGAAGAACATCCCTGACGAAATTTTACCATTCTTAAAACGGCCCACAGCTGAGTTTTATCTTGGATCTCTTGCTTTTGCGAGAACCAATCGTTACAGTATTGCTGCTGTTAATCTTGAAAATAACCCCAGAAAAGGTATGCACAAAGATAAGTAATATACATAATATGGGGTGCCTGTGGTTTTGAGTTGCTAAAAGGGCGGGAAACTTGACGGCGCGCTTGCGTCTGACTAACAAATATATTAAGAAATCTTGATTGGCGGAGGTGATTTCTAACGAAAGCTATGATTCGTTATAGTAATTTATGAGGAAAAATCTGATTGGACAACACAAGTCAATGGACATTGTATTACTTTGAAACCGTTTTTTTAACGAAGTATTTTCTTGATGCATTTTACTTCGTGCTATGTTACTAACGGTTTAATACATATATTTTTAGGAAGTTTCAAGGGTGAACCTCCTGTAAGCCGAGTCAGCCCAGTCATAAAAGATATAAAAGGACGTTTCAATTTTGTTCCAACTCTTAATTATCATGGCCCGTTTAATGCAAGCTTCGCTGGTGTTAATTTGGTCAGGCACTCGAATGATGTTCCTATCAGATCTCTTCAGTTGTCGCCCCATGTTTCTTTAATCATCGATATTGTAAGTCTTTTATATTCGATTATATTTCTATGATCCGCTGTTAATATCCCTGCATGGGGGTCAAAGCACTTTAAAACCTTCACGTTTTATCAATACCCTGAAAAACCTCTGGGCTGATGTAAGTCAGGGCACGGCTAACTCACAGATAGAACCCTGAAACAACCTCTGGGCTGATGTAAGTCAGGGCACGGCTAACTCACAGATAGAACCCTGAAACAACCTCTGGGCTGATGTAAGTCAGGGCACGGCTAACTCACAGATAGAACCCTGAAACAACCTCTGGGCTAATGTAAGTCAGGGCATGACTAACTCACAGATCGAACCCTGAAACAACCTCTGGGCTAATGTAAGTCAGGGCATGACTAACTCACAGATAGAACCCTGAAACAACCTCTGGGCTAAGTCTAAGTCAGAACACGGCTAACTCACAGATCGAACCCTGAAACAACCTCTGGGTTTATTAAAGTCAGGGCATGGACAATGTGCATATCGAATTGGAGTTCAGCGTGTTAGGTTTTGCGAGGGGATACAATACAGTAAATGTTTAGTAAATGACCCAAATGCCACGGCTTAAAGCAATTGTTTGAATGCAAAAGAGCGTACCTTTGGCATCTGCTACTATGGTTGGAGGTGGGTGTTTGGGGGAATAGGGAATAAGTGATTAGCTCTGTTTATATTTTCGGTAACGGTTCCTAATATTTTATCTTCCACAGCTCCTGTATGACAAGAATGCTAGTAAGACTGTCATAGATGCTTACAATAGCGTCTTGAGAGACTTGGATAGTAAAAATTCTGCTCCTAGTAAAGCCAATGTTATTTCATCAGTCGATGCATTAATTGCAAAAGGTTCAAACGTGGAAGAATTAAATAGCGTCAAGACATTGTTCACGCAAGCCTTTCAATACGGTAAGAAAGTGATTAATCAAGCACTCCACTAACACCACCACCTGTATCACAACATCTATCATCAGCATCGGCATTACTATGATCATGACCATGATCATTACCACCACCATCATCATCATGATCAGTACCACTAGCCTCGTCCCCAGGCTACTCTCTTCGCTGTTCGTCATGACGTCATGAATGTGCCTCTCAGACGAGTATTCGGGCCAAATACTCCATTTTGATGAATCGGATGATCATCATCATTATTTATCCTGACATCCTCATTACCACTACTAGCATCATCATTCCTCATTCCTCATTCCTCATTCCTCATTCCTCATTCCTCATTCCTCATTCCTCATTCCTCATTCCTCATTCCTCATTCCTCATTCCTCATTCCTCATTCCTCATTCCTCATTCCTCATTCCTCATTCCTCATTCCTCATTCCTCATTCCTCATTCCTCATTCCTCATTCCTCATTCCTCATTCCTCATTCCTCATTCCTCATTCCTCATTCCTCATTCCTCATTCCTCATTCCATCTTCACCACCACTACTAACATCATCATTATCATCATCATCATTTTCATCATTGTCATCATCATTCATCATGGCATTCTCACCACCACTAATACTAGCATCATTATTACCATTGTGATCACATCATTGATGTCTTCAGCTTTAATGCTTTCGTCCTTCTTCCTATACAGTAATGAATATATCATAATATTTATTAATTTAACCTCTTTTTTCATCCCTAGCTGCCGCGGAAACTTCTGGAGTTGAAGCGGTGAGTGTTGGTTGCCTTATAATCAAATTTTAATAATATCTTGAGATTCGAATACTCCCCCTCACAGTTCCCTGCGCCATCTTGAAAGGTAGCCGGGCCTTTGCATCGAAGCGAGACGAACGGTGGCATGTGTGTGTGTGAGAGAGAGAAAGAGTGAGAGGGAAGAAAATCTAGAACTAGAGTGCAATAATGCTAAAAAGCTAGTAACTGTATTTCATGGGTTTATGAAAATCACTCTACTAGAATTTTTTTTTTCAAGTACTAATTCTTTGTTTTTATTCTAACAGCCTCCAAGACGATACCCTGCTACAATTGTGACGTTACCATCTGGTGGACGGTTCTTCGTGCAGTACAGTGACAAAATAATTAATCTGGGATGTAAAGTTATCCCCATCAACGATGCTCCGGTACTGACGTCATTCATCACGTTTTTCCCGCCGATTCCATACAACCTCAGTATTACGCCATACAATGGGTTTAATGTCAGCGAGATAACCACCAGGATTCCTATCCCGTATGGTTCGACACCACCAAAGTTTAGCAAGCCTAAACCTTTCATAATGGACGTGGATGGGGGTGTACCTGGTATCGCTATTGTGTATGCTAAGAACAGTAGCCTAGGAGCCTATTACTATAAAACACCTGGATCGTCATGGCAACTGATTGACCTCAACAATACTTTGGTCAACGGTAAACCTCATGACAAAGGGGAGGTGCTCTTGTTGAAGCCAAAGTCGAGGTGAGAATAGTTATTAGTCTATCAATATACGATCCTATCTATACACTTCATTTACTCTCGCCCGTGCGGGAGGTCTTGCGCTGAAGGGAATCCTAGGCCTGGCCGGACCAACACTTAGGGTCTTAAATAACTGAGAAGGTGCTGCCTTTGTAACCACATCTTCATGCAAAGAGTTAAACCTTCACGTGGATCGGATGACTAAAATAGTGGTCCTGTCTCTCCACACTACCTTGCATTGCATCGGAGGGACGTAAACGAATAACTGAGGACGTAAAGAAACCCTGGCAGGACCACCCTCAGTGTCTGGCCTTTACTAATGACATCTTAATGGGTTGGTTGTGGGACGTTTATGGGGATGTTAAGGGGGCTGGAATTTGGTGCAATGTACCTCGAAGGGGACACTGCGGGCAAAATCTCCACACAAAAAAATCCCAGCCTTATGAGGACTTTTTACCAGCTGAAGAAATGTACAAGGAGGATTCGGTATGATACTCTTCATACCGAAATGTTTGCTGATTTTCATCATATTTTCAATTTTTTCTTACAGCCTTAAGTTCCAAATGCATGACCCCAATGCACTGTGGAGCAACACTGAAGGCAGAAAAACGGCTAACTTATTACTTGCAGCCTGGGACCAGAGCGACAACCAGACAGATGGTGTGCACGATTTCTTTTTCCCGACAGACAACAATGCCTCGATTAGCAAAAAGTATGCATCGGCATTTACAGCACGTTATGGTTGTGACAACAAACCAGGATCTCGCGGTCGAATTGATGCGTGTGGTCGGTGTGGAGGTAACGGGGTCTGGTGCCGAGGATGTGATGGTGTTGCATTTTCTGGAGCTCGCATTGGTAGGTTGTCAAATTAGTTATTCAGAAAGATTGAAGAAAAGGAATAAAAAGAGGCAGGGAATGTGGAGAGTTGGGTGGAAAAGTAAAATATACCAGCTGCAAGGAAATCAAGGGGGTATAGCGGTAGTACACATGCCCCTCAACTCTGGGATCTCGGGTTTGATTACTGGACTCGACTTGAGAGTAGAGCTTGTTAGGTCTCTCCTTTGATTCAAGGGTTTTTCTTCCCCTCTCCGCAAATCCTAACGCACTAAATTCCAATTTGAACTGTGAGTTAGCCTAGCTGCCCTGACTTAGATCAGCCCAGAGGTTTTTTCAAGTTTCGATCTGTGAGTTAGCCCTGCCTTGACTTAGATCAGTCCAGAGGTTTTTCAGGGTATGATAAAATTAGAGTCTCCAGCAGCTCAGTGGTAGAGCGTCCGACTAGCATACGGAGGGTCGTGGGTGCGATTCCCATCTGGGGCTCAAAATTTTTTCTGAGTCCATTCAGTATGGTACGATCACATATGCATTTCATATTTCTTTGAAAGTTTGGTAAATGACAAAGTAATCTTTATTTTATGTATCTGCAGATCACTGCGGCAATTGTACCGGAGGCACAACAAACAAAACATTCAACTTCCGTAAGGATTGTGGAGGAGGATGTGGTACCTCATTCAGAGACAACTGTGGGGTCTGCCAGAAGTATGGCAAAATCAGAAATTTTACAGACTGTTCTGGCACCTGCTTTGGAGGAGCCAAAATTAACAGGTAAGTTTTATTTAAGAAAAAAGCCGATTATGAACGCTCCCGTACGTCATGAATCGTTTTCAACCGTTTCTTGGTACGTCTTTTTTAAAACAAAGCATCCAGAATTCAAAGCACTTCTAAAATCATTGTGGACTACTTCTTTAATTGTTGTAAATTTTCAACGACTGCTTCAGAAATAACTTAATAAAGTTTTGATTTCAAGTCGTTTTTTTGCGTCCGCGCAACTTGAGGAAGAACTGTCACTTCATCTGCATGAAACAAACGTTCAGTAGCTTTTGGTTAGCTATGCATACATCCAGTTCTTAATGCACTTGGGAGGTTGCATAAGCACCCAAGAAGCTTGAGTTGCACTTGGTTATCCCTCGTGCAGTTTCTTTCATCCTTCCATAGCATCTTTGGGACTGGATATACGCAGGCACTTCTAAGCTAGCACTGAACATTGGTTTATTGTTTTATTCTTTGATAATTCGATATTTATTTATTCTGATTTTCCTTACCTTAATTATATCCTTGTCTGTCTTTACTGTTAATCTTTTGGAAGCTGCTTTTTTGTCTGTCGTCCAATCGTCCATTCATTTCAGTTTCTTGTGTGTTGTTCATAATAGGGTGGGTGGGGATGCCGCGACATTTGATGGACTCGCTGCATCAAAAAATGAAACATCAAATATTTTTATTGATTTTATTCACTTGTCTGTCTGTCTCGTTCATGCATACAGCTCTGTTTTCAACGGCTGAGGATTCGCTCGCTATTTTCTAACAATAACTTGTTCTTTGTTTAGATGTGGATACTGCGTTCGTGGTAGTACTGGAAAACCAGCCACTTTCGGAGAAGATCTTTGCGGTATCTGCGGAGGCTCCAACACAACATGTCTTGACTGTGCTAACGTTCCAAGGGGCACCAAAGTTATCGATATTTGTGGCAACTGCCTAGAACCAACAGACAGCCGCTTCAATGGCCAGTGCGTCCGACTTGGGAAATTGAGTCCGATAAGTGGAAGACACAATTCCCCTATCAGAGTAACAGTTGTTGGTGCTGGATTGCAGTCGTACTCCACGGCTACTTGTCAGTTTGTTAATGAATCTGGCAGCATGTACGTATAAGAATTTGTTATACCGGTTCGGTTACTATATACCGGCTTAGCTTCTTATGTATTTACAATAAATAATCTTGATGATGATGATGATGACGACGACGACGATGATGATGATGATGATTCATGACTATGTTCATGCTGCTGGTGGTGGTGGTCCTGATGACGACAACAGACTTGCCAACAATTTGCTATTTTCGTAAATATCTATTCAAACAACTTTATTTTTTCAACAGTCAAAACTTGGCCAGAGCAGACATCAGAAACAAACGATTCGTCATCTCAACCGTGAATATAACTGTTGGTACACACCGTCTTCGGTGCCAGTTGGACAGCCTAAGTACTGATTATTACACCTTGAACAACTTCACATTCTATGACAGCAGTACTATTAGTTATTCTAGCATCACACCAAATGAGATTGAAGCTAACACTGGACCTATTAACGCTACGATCGCGGGTTCTGGGTTCCCAGATACTGGATACGTTAGATGTATTTCAAACACGAAATTCTCCTCTCCAGCTTTGTACATAGACAGCTCTACAGTCAAGTGCTTGTTTCCTAATTTACTAAAGTCTGCGAACCTCAAAGTTGCTGTGTCTTTCGGGGAAGGTGATAATACTGTAGACCCCACAGCTCCAACATTCGAGTTCTACGCCACTTCTCCATATCCTACCGCCATTTCATTTTCTCAAAATCTTCAGGCTTTGATTGTGACCATGAACAAGCCTACCGCACATCGCGGATTTTCATGTGATGGGCTCTTCTCGACTGCATCCGTTTCTAGCTTCGGAAGCCGCGCAAAGTGCAGACTGCGTACACCACTCAAAATGTTTGTCTCTCTCCTTGGTAGACCAACAATCGCGCCAAGCGAATCCGTGACTTTCAACAACGGCTCACTTGATGCAAAATTCGAGAATGCTGTTAAAAATGCAAGTGGAACTCTCAGCTTGGTGGTTCAGGGTCCACCTAGTGCTATTGTTCCGACGGCTCGACTATCAGGACCTAACAAAGTTGGTTAGTATTCATCTGTACTCATATTCTTCATATTGACAAAGACGCCTAGATGCTAAAGAAGTCAGAAACATGAAAGACGTCTTAGTTGGACACAGTTGATACTCACATTGTAATTGTTTTGTGTTTTTTAGGTGCATGCGCAAGAGTACGATTAGATGCTTCTGCGTCGTCCGGCGCTGGTGGCCGACGCCTGAACTTCACATGGAACGTAGGCTGGGCAGCGGATCAAGATACGGGAGCTATAACCGCCAACGCTACTGCAGACCTTAATTCAATTCAAACTACATTAGACAATCTGCCCGCATTTAGTCCTAGACTGAGATTTGACAGAAGTAATCTTGTACTTGGCTTCAAGTATGAATTTAAAGTTAAAGTAGCGAATTTTCTTGGCGAAGAGAGCACGAATGCAAGTCTTACCGTTGAGCGTGAGAACAAACAGCTACCAATACTTGCCGCAGGACGAGCCAAAAGGAAAGTCAAGGCATCAAGGGGTATTAAAATACAAGGTCAGTTGCAACTGAATTGGATTTAATAGGTCTCACACCATGTCTTGTCTTAATTTTGAATGCATCGTTCAGTAGATTAGTAACCGATACACAGACGTAGGAAGGATGATGTGCTCCACCTACATGCTGCGTATTTAATTGATAGTAATTTTGGTAAATAATTAGCTCTAAATTTTAATATATAAGTGGGTCCAGCTCTGGACTAGAGTCCTCCCTACTTCTCTGAACTAATAAGTTTTACACATTTTCCATGACCAGTCTTGCTATACTGTATAGTTGAATGCACTCATGGTTCAGTATATTTTAAGTCAACATTTTCTATACTTATTTCTTCAAAATTCCTTTATAGCAAGGGCATTATTGTCTCCATGTCTGGACCCCAACAGTGTGGCAAGCAATGTCCTGTTTAACTGGGAAATCGATGCCGTAGGAGTTGACCTCGCAGTTACAAATAAACCAAGGCTGACAATCAAGAAAGGAACGCTAGAAGGAGGAAGAGTGAGTAGTAGTTAATCTAGAGTCTAAAAATTACGATCCTGGAAAAGTTCTTCAGAGGCCTAGTTTAATTATCATTATAATCTGTTCAGATGCTGGTTTCAATCAGCAAAATAAAAGTCTTTGAATCTCAGTTTACTGCTCCAAATCGTGGTAACAGCTT
Organism: Anthopleura sola; assembly: GCA_023349425.1. Taxonomy (NCBI): domain Eukaryota; kingdom Metazoa; phylum Cnidaria; class Anthozoa; order Actiniaria; family Actiniidae; genus Anthopleura; species Anthopleura sola. The sequence goes on along the minus strand of JALHLI010000037.1, from coordinate 274,333 downwards.
ATGGTCCGGTAATACGAGCAACAAAATCGTGCAAATTAGTCGCGCAACATTGTTGCGTTGCCAAGTTGCAGAGCGAATGTTGCTTGTATTACTAGCCCGCACAACAACAAAATTTTGTTGCACGACTTTGTTGCAGAAGTAGAAGTCTTTCTATTATCTGGAACAAAGAAAACTTGTTGCGCGCTGGGTGGTAATACGAGCCACATTAATTCTGCAACTTGCAACAAAGTTGCGCGACAAGTTGCACGATTTCGTTGATCGTTTTATCGCACCTTTAGTATTGAACACTTTTGATCCAGCTGATTAACATACTTCATGAGACTTACTTTATACATTTTGAAGTGTTGAGTCTAAAACTTCCATGACGATTTCTGTAATGTTTTCAATGGATTTTCAATTTTATGTAGTGTTTTTAAATTGATTGTGACATTTTTCTTGTAGCAATACACCCTGACTGTCACCGCCTCCATGGCATCAGATCAAACCTTATCCACAACCAAAAACATAGTTCTTGACGTTAAAAGTGGTCCCCTTGTTCCTAAGATAAAAGGTGGATCATATCGTGTTGTCGGGGCAACGTCTACACTGACGCTGGATGGCAGAAGGTCGTTTGATCCCGATGGTTCGTCGGATTCAGTTTGGTACAAATGGGAGTGTGCGGATAGTAGTGGTGACCCTTGTTTTGTTCCCGATCCTTCAAATGCTGGCCGAAAAATTCGATATGTTCTTCCCACTACATCAAAAATTAGTATTGATGTAGGAGCGAAGCTGGAAGCAAACAACCGGTGAGTCTTTTGGTTCCAATAGGACAACTATAAAAACAGAGGAAAATTTACTTTTTTACAAATATTCAAAGTCATTCATCTATACATCCACATTTCAAATCGTATCTATCCATCACCACCATCTATTCATGCACCAGTCCATGTACATTCAACTCAATAAATGCATCTATTACTGCTATCTTTTTAAACATGCAAACTCTGTAGTTGCGAGTTGCCCGTTGGAATTTAGTTTTTCACTGCCGCCAGTCAAAAATATAAAAAGGTACCGACTGATTAGTTTTGATTGACGGAAGCGAAACACCAAATTTCAGCGTGCACCTCGCAACTACCGAATTCGCATGTTTATAAAAATAGCAGTAACCTGGCCACCCACTCATCCACACATTAATCTATTCAACCATCCACACAGACTAAATCCATCCATCCTTCTATCTACTACCTCTAAATCTATAAATATTTGTTCCATACTAGATACACGTTCACAATGAGCTACAACAAAGGATCTAGAGAGGCTTCTAAATCAGTTGTCATTAAGGTCGAACCGGGTTCTCCACCAGACGTTGAAATTAGACCCCAGGTGAACAACAAGGAAAACCCAAGCTCCATTGTCATTATCAAAGCAATCGCTAAGAGTACTATGCCAACTAACAACGCAACCTGGGAGTGCGTGGATGAAGATGGTTTTGGATATGTAGACCTTGCTGGTTCCGGTGTTGCCTTGACACCCCTGAATTTTAATTTCCAGAAGAAGACCGGGAGGAGTAAGGTTTCCAAAAACTTTGCCCTTGTCATTGCTGCAAACACTCTTGCCAATGGTGTGAGCTACAAATTCAGAGTAAATGTTGCTCATGCCGATTCTTCTGCTGCTGGAGAAACGATCATCACTACAAATGCTGCTCCTTCACAAGGTTGGTCATTTGTTCCTCATAGAGAAATTAATCGTAAAAGCCTATCTGAATTATGGACATATGTAGCTTCGAGACTGCCCTTTTCTATACAGGAAAAATGATATATTGTGGTCTAGTTTGGATACAATCATATTTTGTTCATCACTGCGTTATTTGATATTGTTTATAGCTAATTCAATTAACGTTGTCGCTTAAGAAAAAAGAGTTTTCGGGATTCTGGGATTTGCAATACCTTTTTCACATTTTTGGCTTTTTTGTAATAGTAGTTAAAATAGAAACGATTTTTTTGGAGGAGGGGAGAGTTTTGCTCCTTTGCGCCGCATTTCCTAAGCAACTCTATGGGGAAAATGGAACTAGAAATTCATATTATAGACTAAAGCCACATTTCTATCACATCAGGAATTCTAGATATTTCTCCATCCAATGGCACAGCAATGGATACACTCTATAAGTTAAGTGCTTCTGAAGGCTGGTCTGACGATCCAGATGACCTGCCACTTAAATACCAGTTTGGCTACTTTAAAAAAGGAAGTTCAGGAAAACAGATTTTGCTAGGCTTGTTCGGGGAGTCTAGCGAGGTTGAGGATATCAAATTCCCACCAGGTAAGGTGCAATGAAAATTCATATTCAATCATGAGATTTGTAGTTGGTATATTTTCTGGTACGAGTGAGTCCTTAATTAAATGCGCGATTACACGAAGCAATGTTCTCTGCAACTTGTCTCGCATCGGTACAAAGGAGACGCAATCTTTGCTAAAAGTAAAAACGAATTCCACTTTTCGCAGCGATTGCTGCAATTTGCAATTACACGACGCAATGCTCCATGCAACTTGTGTCGCAAAGCTTGTGTTGCGAGACAAGCTGCAGAAAAAATTCCTCCGTATAATCGCGCCTTAATGCTCTTAGATTAGCTTTGCTAGAAATTTAGTTTCCAAAACAACTTTAAGTGTTTCAAAGTAACTTTATTATTAGTTCCGGTTTTATCACACAAGGCTTTGCAACATGCCAAAATAATAATGAACTATTAAAGCTTTTTGGTTTCGTGCCGAGGATCAAACACCCTATTGATTTGAGTGCTGTTTTACAAGGATGAGATCGTCTGATCAAGAGACAGCAAAGAAAAAAATCCTTTTATCGTTTCCTGCCTATTGACAGCTAGTGCTTACAATACATATTATTACATTTAAAGGTGACGAATCCAATAGTAATTCCTTGACCGTATTCGTGGACTGTAAGGATGCCTTGGGTGCTGTGACAAGACAGACAGCAACCATTACAGTCATGCCTAAAGTCATTGACACTGCTTTCCTTGCATCGGCTCAGGACGACATCCTCAAATCTTTTGAGAGTGCAGACTGGAACTCAGCTATAGGTAAGAACCTACTAACAGAACATGATTCAGTTAATGCTAAGAGGCTATCGTAATTAATAACTTGAGATGTTTAGTAACAGACGTCGTCATCAAGGTGTCCTACATGTATGTTCGCATTATTCCAGGACCTTCACCTAGCTATTTATTTTTCTGCTCTTTGCCAGGAAACCTTTGACTAAGAAGTTCCATTTAAAATTAGGTTATTTTGCGTCTTTTTGCGTCTTGATGGATTGTGGAAAAAATTACTCGGCGTCGTCTTGAGGCCGCGTCATCATTGCCAAATCTGAAAATGTTTCTCAAGGGCACAGAATGCAAGTGCTGTGCCTGGATATATATACGAGAACAAAATATTGTCTATTTGACTCAGTTATTGTTAGACAAATGCTAGACAACAAACTTATCTTTCAATTAACTCTACAGGTAATATGGGTGCTCTGTTGTCATCGTTGCCTTCTGGCTCATCGGATCCCAATCAAACCTCTGCAGTGACGGAAATGAAGGAAGCCTTTGCTAGCAGTGTAAGTAAATGTGTTTAAATCAATTTGTTTCTGCTATTATTTATGCAATGGAGGGAAGACGTACCACAACAACATAAAGGTTCTTACCTACAGTACAAAATACTAAGGATGTATGGGATATTCCATGCCACTACAACTGAAACCAGCGTATATATAATATTCAAGGAATAAAAAACAGTTTTCCGTGTATTATACTCTGATAAAGACACGCGGGATGTGGAGAGAACACGAGAGAAGCGTAGGAAACCACATCCCATCTCCACATCCCAAGTGTCTTTATCAGAGTATAATACACGGAAAACTGTTTTTTATTGCTTTTATAAAATAACTAACTTTTCGAGAGAGAAAAAAAATGACGTGAGCATGTATTATGCTCTCATAAAACATGGCTTTTTGACGAATCAGAGCGCGCGTAATATCAAAGTTATTTTATAAATACATATATATCGAAGAAACAGAAAACGCACGCGCGTCTTGTCTGCAGTTATGAAGCACGCGGGTATTGATCCAACAAGAAATCGAATGTCAAATTCCTTATCTTTCAGACTCTAGGAATATTGCAAGACGGTGGTGTGGCTGATGATCCAGCAGCCAAGACCGTCATGTACGAATCTATGGGTTCCATCACTGACGGCGGATCAGCAATGAGCGATAGCACGAAGAAAAATATCAAAGATACAATCTTGGGCATTGAAACTGGAGCTACTTCTAGTAAGCGAAGGCGAAGACGAGATGTTGGAGACAGTTCGTCTATTGAAGTTTTCACCGTGTCCCAGGTCAGTATTTTCTTGTGTGAAGTCCTTGTTTATCATTACATAAATTACTGACATATATTGAAGAAATAGAAAACGCGGACGCGTGATGTGTGATGTGTGCATTTATAAGGCACGCAGGGGTTGGCAGAACATGAGAAAATTGTTAGGAGAAGCACGACGCGTAGCGGGGTGCTTCTCAACACTTTTTGAGTGTTCTGCCAATCCCCAAGTGCTTTATAACTGCACAAATTTCTTATTTCTTTCCTCATAAAATGAAAATTACCAGACTCGTTATTTTGGATACGAATGATTCCATAGAAAGTGCGTGCGCGTACTGTGTGCTCTCAGAATGCACGTGCCACCAACCAATCAAAACGCACGGACAGTTGTTTTATAACAACGAAGATAAAAGCAAGTCTGTTAGTACGGCAAAAATAATTAAGAAATTTTCATTATTTCAACAGGCGGAAACCACAATTTCCCTGGTGAGCAACTTGATCGATCCAAATCTCTACGACTCTAGCACGATGGCCTCAAAAACATCGTTGCTTTCTCTCGCGGCTTCCAGTAGTATTAAGGTTTGCGCTGGTCTAGCACTGGGTATGTCCGCAGCTATTGTTAAAGACAATCTTTTGGTACTTCGAATAGAAAAGAATTCATTAGCTACCGCAGACACAGAATACGTAGATATGGCTTGTAACGATTGCCCATCAAGTCTTCACAAGAGTGCCAGAATTAAGCTTGGAGCTACTTTACAAACAACGTATTCGTCTTGGAGTTGCGCGTCAGAAACAACTTGCAGTGGAGTATGCTTGGTTACATCACAGCATATCCATGACTTGTTAAGCAGCGCCTTTAATAATAAGACCCTGACACACGTCGTTGACTTAAAAATCTACAACCCTGAGACCTACGCAGCTATATCTATCAGTACTTTAGCAAACCCAGTAAGCTATCTACTACCTGTCTTGGAGAATACTACGCTTTCTAATGAAACCTACTTTCAGGTAACTTTTATACATTTTAAAGTTTCAGTATTGAAATACTTACTTTTATAGACCACTTACTGCACATCGGAATGTAGCTCGATTTGGAGGACAAAACAACAGGTTCCAATTCTCAGGAGATTGAGATTCTTTTGTCTTGTCCTCCAAATTGAGCTGCTTTGACGTCACGTTAAAGGGGTCTATACTCCTAAATCAGATGTTCACGTCCTGGACAATGCTTTCCATTACTCGAGTAAGAAATAACACGACGAAATAGCACGTGATTAGGGGATGAATGAACGTAATAATAAAGTGCTACTTCAAAAACTATGTGGCCCCTAATAAAACAATATAATTTCAGTAAATTACATTTTTAATAATGTTAAGGTAATTTGTTAGTTCTGCGTATGGGAGGTGTCACTAATGAACTGTTATTCCTAAGGAATAACAATGAGAGTTGCGATTCTAGACTTTAATTGGTTAACATAACATAACATTTCACTTCACTTTACTTGACAATGATGACCAGATTTCGTTAAAACGTCAATTTGTCAATATCACTAGTTTTTCTTGTAAACTCTAATTCTAAAGTTTGCCTTATAAGAATGTTTTCTTTGTATTTTTAGTGCCATCGCTGGGATTTTGGAACGTCTTCGTGGACTGCAAGTGGTTGCGTGACTAATCCTACGGTCGTAGAGGGCGCTAATGGTACCAAGTATATCAATTGTAGCTGTACGGAGGTCAGCTATCTAGTTGCCTTCCAGGTTGATAGCCTACCAACCACACCGCCAATAACTACGGCGCCATCTACAGCAGCACCACCAACACCGACTAATCCACCAATTGTTACTCGAAGAGCGCGGTTTGCTTTGGTTGGAGATTATGATACCCTGGTCACCCCAGCCAAAGAGGCGCAATTCAAGGCTGATGTCAGGAAGTCAATAGCGACAGTTATGAAGGTTAACGAATCAAATATTGTTAACATAACCCTTTCAAAGGGTAGCATCATCGTCCTATTCGCTTATATACCGGGCCCAACAGATACTGACGTTAGTATGGATGCTGCTGTAAGTTCCCTACGAGCAGCAGTAACGAATGGTAACTTCTCGGTAGCTCTCTCCGATGGGACTGTCTTGAAAGCAGATCCCGCATCGTTTTCTTCGACAAAAGACGACACCAAACCCACTGTTCCAGCTCCAGAAGCAGCTTCGACTGAATCTGGTCTGACTGAGACGGAAATCATCATAATTGCCGCTGTATGTGGTTCATTGGCCGTGATTATCCTTGTTGTGGTCGTCGTCGTGTGTTATAGGAAGAAGAACAAAGAAGCAAAGGTATCACCGGAATCTTCAAGAGCACAGCTTCGTGGTAATGATGTAGAAATGGCGGATCGGGTAAAACGTAAGTCAGCCAACATCATTGAGTGGACTAGAAAGAGTTATGGCGTTAGTGTATGAGCGCGCACGTTTTGAGCAACCACAAAGAGAGAATTAGATGACGTTCACTTTCATATTTTGTCAAAAGGTCGACAGGTCATTTTTCCATTATTTCATGTTTTTGTTTCGAATGACTGCTATTCATGTAGCTCCAGATTTGAATACTTTTAAAATAAAACGAAAGAATCTTGGTAGAATAACTGCGCATGGTATGCTTCCTAAGAGATATTGAATAGTTTTTTCCCACCTAATACGACGACGTTTGAGCAATTTTTAAAGCAAATGTACTAACGCACTTATTTTATTTATTTATATAGGTGATGGCAATGACAACCAAGCAGTCGAAACTTGAATCCCAGTAGCGCATACCTTCAAAGATACTAACAACGCTGGACAACAAGCGAATTTCTAATACCCTAACAGAAGAGTTAATCCATAAAGCTTCGTCCAGTTCCCCCAGGTTATCTAATTCAGTTTAGTAATAGAGTTGCCTTGGTTAATGGAATTCCTGCAATCTGTTTGGCTTTCCATTAGCCAATCAGGACAGTTCATTTAAGTATTGAACTTCCTCATCTATAGACTCCTCGCACGTGACGTCAAAGCAGCTCAATTTGAAGGATAAACGAAAAATTTTTAATCTCCTGAAAATTGGAACCTATTGTTTTGTCCTCCAAATTGAGCTGCATTCCGACGTGCTGCAAGGGGTCTGTCTATACTTACGGATTTTTGTTTGAAAAGGACTTTCGTTAAATATAAGGCTCTACTTATTGTACAATACATATTTTCACATTCATATGTACCAATAGGTTGAGAACTCGTTCGAGCCATATTGGCATGCGTAAAATATTGAATGATTTCATTAAAAGAAATTATTGTAGTTTCTATGATCTAAAAATGGCTGCTAATTTGATGGTGAAAATCCTCTGTCGTCTTTTCGGGACCAAAATATTTAAGCATGAATTATACATTAGTTTAAAAATGTTTGGACATCATGTTGAAACTTTTGAAAAGCGCTGGCGCACAAATTTCTTGGAACCACAGAAAAAGGCAATGGTCTCATATCACGTACCATTTCCTTTATTACTATTCTTCGTTTGCACGTGACGTCATAGCCGCCATGTTGGATGACTTTAACAAAATATCTTTTAATGAATTATTGTCTTATATCATCCAACATGGCCACCATGTCTTTTGTTATTTTATTCTCGAGGCAATGATTGCAAACCATCAATTTCCTTATCCTTTAATAAGACTCGATTTGATATCCAAGCAAATATTTTCATTCTCAGGGGAATGGATGGTTCTTAAAAACCAAGTAAAATATTTCCTAGAATTTTCGTAGGTAACAGGACAGGGCAATATCGATCAATAAGGGAATGGTTCATAAGTAGCGTGCATCCATCGTGAAATAGATGCACGCGGGAGGTTGCTAAGCACGAGAGAAGCGTAATGAGTCGCACGAGGCGTAGCCGAGTGCGACTCTAGCTTCTTGAGTGCTTAAGCAACCTCCCAAGTGCATCTATTTCACGATGGATGCACAGCTACTTATGTACCATTTCTTTTATAATATAGCTTTCAAATTTAAATAAGAAACTTAGTCAGCGTGCTACCCATGGGCAAATAGTTCATGGTAAATTAGCCAATCAGAGCCCGCGTACCATCTTAGCTATATTATAACGATTTTTGTCGAGGTTTTCTTTGTGTTAACAACGATGGTTTCTTTTTATTTTTATTTTGTTCTTATGCTCAAGGGTCAACAAGAACGAACTAAAAAGAACTAGAGCTTGTAGTCTAACTTGCTCACTCGTATTTTTATTTGGTCGAGCGCAGACTGGGGCAGAGGTCTGAAATATTACACTAGCCACTAGTCCCCGCTCGGCCAAACTATTAACTAAGGGAAAAAAAGATACTAGGCTTCGTATAAGAAATCCATTTTCATTGTGTATCAATTATGTGTGTATATTTAATAAAGAGTGATGCTTTTCTAAATCCATTTGTTGATATTTATTTTGACTTTATTGAAAATATGATTCTGAGTTCTCACATGACGTCATGGCGGCCATGTTGGCGTACAATCAGCGAAAGCTGACTTCTGCTGTTTTGTTCACCAACATGACTGCCAACATGATTATATTACTACAGGAACGTGCATGCTACCCTGTTTTTTTTAAAAAATACATTAGATATATAATACTTTATTCAAATAGATAAATGAGCAAGAAATTACATGAAATTACGCGATAAATATTTGAAAAGATAGACCTACTTTAGATATACACCAGATGTACACCTAAAAGAGCGTTGTCAAAGCCACGGCGACATTTGACGATAAGTGCTAGGAGTTAGCCGGTCATTCCAAGAACCCGGGGGGGGGGGGGGGTACTACCACCCCAATTTGGAAGTGGGTGTACCGCCAGGTCCTCAAAACCCTGACCCTATCCCAGACCTAGAATTTTGATTTCATATACCCTACCCCAGACTAAACCTACATTTTGTTGACATGCAAAAAACGGTTATTCAATAGATTTCAATAACCTGATTTGGCAATTGTTTAATTGAATTTAAATCGTTTTGTTTTTTTGTGCGGGCAGAAAACGTAGGCTACCAGGCTAAAACAACTAAAACATAACCCTATCCCAGAAAAATCGTAAAAAAATGATACCCTACCCCAGACCTAAAAGCCAAAAATCCATACCCTATCGGGCGGCACATACCCGTATAGCAAATATAGGGGAGTACCCCCCCCCCCCCCGTCCAAGAACCAAGAAGATCCAGGACCTGTTTTGAAACAGCCTTTTGCAGGATATAATCACGTGACTGCTACTGGATGGCAACAAATTCAGACCTTTATTTTAAAAAAACTTTTGCGGATTTACTCAACGCCCTGACTCGAGGGACTTATCTTAAATTTCTAATATATTCTCATCACCAAGAATCACTAATGTAAATGGTATTCCAACTATTCTGTCCTTCCCTGTTCAATGAAGACATCGCTGTTAATAGAATGAACACCGTACCAGTTCAGCGAATGTATGAGTGGTGCAATACGAACCGGATGATTGCTCACCCTCGCAAATGTGAGTACGCGGTTTTGCGAAGATCTCTGTTCATCGGTCCCTTGCCAGCTGTAACATTTGGTAAATCATCGCTGAAGAAAGTCCAACAAACCAGATGCCTGGGTGTGGAACTAGATGACAAGCTTTCTTGGTCCCCTCACATAACAGAACTTGCCAAATCTTTTGCACAAAAACTGAACCTACTCAAGACTCCATTGGACACCAACTTGCAATGGAACACCCCAGGAACAGAAATCTCCGGGGGGGGGGGGGGGGGTGGGCTTCGGAGATGCTGAGATGCTGAGGCGTTACTGAAATAGATATGTTTATTTCATCAGCTAGTCTTGAAAGGTACTCTAGTAGGTCAAGTAGAAATATAATATGCGTTGACAAGTCAGTAACGCAACACTAATGTCTTACTAGAATTTAAAATGTTTTTAATAAAGGGGGACTTTGAACCCAAAAGGAACACTTTGGTAAGAAATAATAGAGTATGAGGATTGGTGAGTGGGGGAGCTCTCGCACAGGCAACCCAGTGAACGCTCCAAGAGCATCTAATTTGTATGAAAATTTGCTTGGTTGGCCTTGGTTGGAGTAGACGCACTGTAATTACCGTATGTTTGTCTGATATTACAGTAATCTATTTACTTAAATCTATTTACACTGTGAAATCAGCAGATATTCTTCACAAACAACAAAAAACAAAACAAAACAAAAAAAACAAAACGACCACATTAGCCCACAGGGAGCCCGATTTTCCTTTGCCGCATTCAATATTCATTATTCTTTACGTAATTGCTTTTTATGGGTGTCCTGTGGTTTAACTTCGGCTTCGGTTACACAAGCTGTAATCAGATCTGTACTGTAAATTGATAACCGTTGGTAACGTGCTCTTTATGGGTTGCCTGTGTTGTTTGAATGTAACGCACCGTCTATAAACAGAATAAAGAGAATCTCTTCTTTTGAATGCTTTATAGAGAGCGCGTTACCAACGGTTATCAATTTACAGTACAGATCTGATTACAGCTTGTGTAATCATAACCGATCCCAAACCACAGGAAGCCGATGTTAAACCACAGGAAACCCATAAAAAGCAATTACGTAAAGAATAATGAATATTGAATGCGGCAAAGGAAAGCCGGGCTCCCTGTGATTAGCCATGCCGTAAAAACCCATCGTGTAAAAATATAATCCTGACGCGCTGTTTACGTCACTTGGCGTCCCTCGGCGTCCCTAACGACCAATCATAACTGGGCCTCCTGTGGAATTATCCTTTGAGCATGCGCAATATGACAGACCTCACAGACCTCGTGGTCACCAAGAGCAATATGGACGACAGTAAGGAAAAGATAAGCCACATTTACAGCGATTTTTTTACTACGGATTTTACGATCAGAGGCTGTACTGTTCACCAGAGTTAACCAAGTAAGTTATATCGTTATTTTTTTAAGGAACGCTTATTGATTTTAAGCTTGAATTTTCTTCAATTTGTGTCTGATCAGCGCGATCACTTCGCAGTAGATCAAGAATCCTCTAAGTTTCTTCATGTTTTGGATTTTTATAGCGATAATACGGTGAAAAAACATGCGGTTTCCGGTGAAACGTGTTGCGGTTTCCTGTTCAAGATATAAAATGTGAATGTATCGGTGTTTTGTTTTGTTTTGTTTTTCGTATGATGTGGTCAGGGGTCGTTGTCAGGCTAGGCGGTGTTGGACACGATCGAAGTGACCCGGGCCATCCAATGAGAAGGCTCGATTTCCTCGACTTGCTCTGAAGATGTGTCATTTATTTCGCTTATTTAAGATTTTTTTTTTTGAATATCTATACAAACAAATTATACACAATGTAAAGATGGATACATGAACTATGCATGGATGGATTCTCAAGTTCAGATAACGTATTTTAGTACCTAAATTTGTCCAGTTAGTTTTGTATGTTTTGATTTTTTTGTTCGTCGAACATTGAATTTAGTAGTAACCCGCGAAGTCAATCCTACAGCAACCAAAGTTAGAATCCTTCATTTTTTTAGTACAGATACATTGTATAGATAGTAAACTTTAAGAAAACGTGGAGGGGCCCCTTCGTTGTAAGGGTGAAAATCGGCCTTGAAGTTCACGAATTTCACCAATATTTAGTAAATAAAACCCTCCTGGCGGCTGGGATATCAGCTGATAATGTCCGAGGATGAGAAATGGTCCGAAAAAAAAAATGTTATATTTTGAGTTATAAAATAACTAAGATGTAACGCGCGCTCTGATTGGTCAATTACCGTTTAATATAACTCAACATAGATCGTGAGGAAATGACGTCGCAAAGCAAGCGATGTTTTGTTGCTGTTTCTTTCCGAAAAAAATGTTATATCTTAGTTATTTTATAAAAGAGATAGAAAACTCGTCTTGCTTTTGCTATGTTGAGTTATATTAGCACTTGGGAAATTGCTTGAGCCCTCGAGAAGTGCAGAGAAGCACTCGCCTTCGGCTCGTGCTTCTCTGCACTTCTCTCGGGCTCACGCAATTTCCCGCGTGCTAATATAACTCAACATAGCACGCGCGCTCGTTTTTTATCTCTTCAGACCATTTCTCATCCAAGGACAGCATCAGCCGATATTCCAGTGAGCCAGAGGGGGTTTACTTATTTTATAACCCAACTACTTCCCTGGAATGGATTCAGCAAACTGCATTGACTCATCATCTGTAGAGTTTTCAAAAAATAATTCTCTCTCGTCTTCAAACTGGATATAAGAACACTTATCTTGGTAAATGAAAGCTGCTTGACATTGAATATTCTATTGTTTGACATTAGTTGTCGTATTCTTTGTTGGTTTTTAGTAGATTATAAAAACAATTTCGAAAACAAACCAAAAACTTCATTCACGAAACATGGATGCTTACCATATTGAAGACATTTACATTATATTTTGTTGATTTTTTTGTTAAAATAGAGTTATGAATAAAATATACTTTACTCGCTATATGTGAGTTCAAAACTGTGCAGTGGTCCCTAACACCAAAGAAATCTTCATTGAAGTCAGTCAAGAGAGTCAGCCAATCCTCTGCACATAAAACTGATCTTTTCTGTGGATCCAACAACCCCAGATTTTCTAGAAAGTGTGTTTATGTGTATATGGAAGGTTATATGTCGAAAAAAAAAGGAAGAAGACCATTATTATCCATTGAATTACAGAGCGACTTAGTTGTTTACACTTCAAAGTCCAGATGAGTAAAATTTTCATTTTGTACAGTCATACTCTGCGGGGCGTGATGAACACCGACTGATGATGTGTTGATTTAATTAGGATTATTTTTGCGGTGTTGTGGTGTTCGAGACCCCCAAATGTCCCCCTCCTTCAATAGACTTTTGAGATATAAGGGTTCGATCTGGCTTTAAGATTTATTAATTCAGCTTATGGATAAGAAGTTCTTGACATCTCACGAAAAACGATAGCAGAATTTGATTTTCAAACAAGTCTGTTTTGGACTCAAATTCTTTTCAAATGTTTGAAGAACGGAGTTGTACCATAGAACAAGTCAAGTTCGAGCCCAAGTCGAGTACAGTCACGAGTCAACCACAAGTCAGAAACAATTTTTTTCATAAATTTATTAATTCTTTTCAAATTGAAGAAAAAAGTTTGAGAAATTTTCATATCATTTTTTATCAACGTGAATAGCAAGGCAAAGGCTTTCCCTCCCCCACGGTCACCAGTCATTAGTAGGGACCTTAAGCAACTCAAAATCTAGAAAGGGAAAGTCAGTTCCTGAACGAAAAAAGACGATATCGTTCTCGTCAGAATGTGATATTGAGCAATAATTATTGCATGTCGTTCACGTCTTGAGATCAAGAAGTAACACCTATTTCCAGATCTTTCTCCATCATTGAATCACAGTTGTAAAACTTCAGATCTCACGTCCCCATTCAAGATTTCGATTTGCTTAGGTCCCTAATGTCTTGTTCTTACCTACCTCTTGGGCTAATCAACCTTGTGAAATCAATTTCAATTTTTGATATCCAAATATTAGGCAAAAGCAATGGTTTTGGCAACCATATTACAGTCCACTTCAGACTGGATCATTACATTAGGCTAATAACTGATGTCAGTGGGGAGAGGGAAGGGGTTGATTTGGTTACTGTTTGGGCTTCCTGTGTTGACAGTTAAAAATGGCAAACTGATCCTAGTTTCGATTGAGTTTCTGTTCATAAAAGATGTAAAGTTTAACATCCCTAAGTGGTGAAATGTTCCTGAAAAATTCTGTAATTAAGTGTCTTCAGTAAATCATCTTCAAACTGGTAATAATGTGTATTTTTTTGTAGAAAGTTGGCTATTAAGATAACGGTAGAGTTTAGACAGGTGACTGAAGCCTTGTACAGTAGTCTTGCTATAGTGCCAATTCACATTGATAAAAAAGAATAATCAAAATGTCTCAAAATTATTCTTGGTTTTGAAAATAATGAATAAATTCTGGAAAAATTGTTTATGACTCGTGGTTGACTAGTGACTCATACTTGACTCTGGCTTGAACTTGACTTATTCTATGGTACAACTCTGAAAAATGGGGGTGGGGAGGCATGTTGTCTAAATCAACAGTTACATGAACAAGTTTTCCTTGTCTAGTTTTTTCCTTGTGTAGACTGACATGATCGATAAGTAATCCTTGGGAAATGTTGTTAGCGCTGACATTGCTTTCAGCTACCTTTTCCTGTTATGTAATAATCAGGTTAGCTTTGGCTCAGTTTTGGAGGGATGTTTGATATGCCTTCTGAAAGCAATTTTTTTTTATTAAATTTAGGTTCTTCCACTACTTCTCCATCTTTCAAGAATGTCAGTCCTGAAAGTATAACCAAATCTTTCTACATTCAGATTATTTGCTTTTAAGGTATGTAGGTCGATCCAACCATATGATTTTATAATATAGCTTAGATAGTATGCCCGCTCTCATTGGCTAATTCACTCCAAAAACCTATGCTCTACCCCAGAGGAGGAGTGCATAGTATCCCACAGTGCTTTGCAAAGATACATTTTTCAATATGGCGGGAATTCGTCGTCTTGACTAACACCAACGCGAAAAAAAATAATCTAGCAACGAGGAATGTTTCTACTTTTCTATATTATTGGGCAAGATCTAGAGATAATAATTGATCGTATCTGTAAATTTAGGCTTGATTCGATGAGTTTGGAACGTATGATTTGACATTTTCTTCAGTCAGAAGATTTTTTGTTCTTGATAATTTGGTTGATATTTCTCTATGCGTAACTTATTAATTTGAGGGTCGATCTCACATATTATTTGCGTCCTACTTAGTATGTTATCTTAGCTTTAAAATGAACCTAGTCCGACCCAGATCGACCCACGTTTTCAATAAGAAATGATGCATTATGTTTGACTACTTTTCATGTGTTAGACCTTGCCAACTCTGGTGTCTGAGAGTTGTCACGCGAAGCGTTCTCAGTTCACATCTATCGTAATCGACTCTATTCCATTTCTAAGTGTAGAACCAATATGGTTATTTATTTATTTGTTTTAAACTCTGTTCGTAACATAGACTTTCGTTTTGTGTTTCAAAATGGACCAAGCTCAATCCAGCATGACTTGAATGAATTAAATTTCTTACTACGCGAGGTCAACCAACTTTGACCTTGAGTGGCGGACATCCAAATGTAACTCTCAGTTAAGCTGTTAAAAATACAGCAAACTAAACTTTAATTATTTTCAATGGTGTTTATTTTACTAAATAAAATATCTAAATCCCTAATCTAATCCTTTGTGATGCTTGTTTCTAATTCTGAAGGATCTATTTAACGAACCCTCTTGCTCTACTCGCTTCGCTGACTTGAACACAATGATTAACGTGCGAAGAAAATTGATAATATACATGCTCTACCCAAAATCTGCACAAAATTTGCAATTTCTGATTTTCAAAATTGTTTTAGTCTTTTGTAGTGAATTTTTTTCATTCAACAAAGTTTTGTTTTTTCTTAAATAAAAAGACAAAAGAGGCACAAAATATACCTGTAGAGTGCCTGCTCAAGGTTGAAATTCGCAGCATTGTCTAACATTGCTGACTAGGCTTTCTTGTTTACAAATACGCTTGAACAATTTGTTATAAGCTTAAACTAAAACTTCCTGTCAAATCTAAACCAAAGTCATACACTTTTCAATTAGAATAGTGCTCTTAAAAGGAGTAAAAGAAGTAAAAGTCAAGGAAATACCTTGCAAAATGCTAGAGTAAGTTTGCCGAAAAGATTTTTCACCAAAGCAACTTCCAGCCAGTCAGTAGATCAAAAAGCGACAAAAACTATGGCCTGAAAACAGTCAGGTTTCACTTAGGAATGAAATAAAAAGGTTCCTAAACAATCCCTCAAATAACAAAACTATAAAACTTACCCAGGATGTGAGTTTTGCTCTGTTGTAGATGTAGAAAAGAAGTTCAAATCTGACAAAATCCAGTGTTGTTTTAAGTAGAGCTAGCACAATCCAAAGTTGTGCACATAATGTATAAATCTTGAGGAACTGTCACTTGTGTTTAAATTTTAAGTCAGATTTCTCAAACCTTTTAGTATAATGTTGATGTTTACATCATTCCTTTTTATAATTTTTTTACAATTTCTTAAAAACTGTTTTTGTAAGACTCTGCTTCTTTGTGAATGAGAAAAAGTACAATGAATGTGATTCACTTATATGCCATAGTTTGGAGAATCTCAATTTTGATCAGAAAATAAAACGTTTTTATAATCTTAAAATATCTTCTGCTATATCATAAAAGTAATAGAAACTAAGTTCTTATGATTCTACCGGTGAAATTACGGTGGCCCATAGGGGACATGCAGCAAGTTAGATGAGTTGCTGCAAATAAAACGAGTTGCTGCAAATAAGACGAGTTGCTGCATATAATAAACGAGTTGCTGCGTATAGTAAACTAGTTGCTGCATATAATAAACGAGTTGCTGCAAATAAGACGAGTTGCTGCATATAATAAACGAGTTGCTGCATATAATAAACGAGTTGCTGCATATAATAAACGAGTTGCTGCATGTTATTCGAAAAACGCTGCGCGCGCACTTTGCTGATTGGGACTGAGTTCTAGAAGAGCGCGTGGTTTGTTGTTGTTGTCGATCACCATCGGTTCTGCTTGACAAGACGCTTGAAAAAGTAGACAGAACAAGCCACTTTAAAACCAGTTCGAGTAAAAGACAGAAGCTTAAAGCCGCCATACAGGATGTCACGATACAGATTGGTTTAGTAGTGGCCAGGGATGGTGATCTTACAGTAAAACGCGAGTCATCATTGACTTTACAGTCAACGAACTTCAGGCATGAACGATTGTCCGAATAATAAAATAAATATTCATAGATTCAATTGAATATTCGTAGATTGAAATGAATATTCGTAGATTAAAATGAACATTCGTAGATTAAAAATATCCCAGTCATATAAAGATTTAAGATTTGAAATCGAAAGGAGTTCATTCACCGTTTCCATGTACAGTATGACGTCCGACAATCCGAAGATTCGAATATTTTTTTGAATGTTCAAATATTCTTTTGAATATTCGATTGTTCTTTTCAATATTCGATTGTTATTTGTAATCTACAAGTTATGCGTTCATGCCTGAATCGAAGTTCGTTGACTGTAAAGGTCCAACCGGCAATAACAGCCAAAGAGCTACTTAGAATGGCTGTGGTGAAAGATCCTATCGGATACAAGCTCACCATCCTTGGCCACCATTAAGCCAATCTGTATCGTGACATCCTGTATGGCGGCTTTAAACTTCTGTCTTTTACTCGAACTGGTTTTAAAGTGGCTAGTTCTGTCTACTTTTTCAAGCGTCTTGTCAAGCAGAACCGATGGTGATCGACAACAACAACAAACCACGCGCTCTTCTAGAACTCAGTCCCAATCAGCAAAGTGCGCGCGCAGCGTTTTTCGAATAACATGCAGCAACTCGTTTATTATATGCAGCAACTCGTTTATTATATGCAGCAACTCGTTTATTATATGCAGCAACTCGTTTATTATATGCAGCAACTCATCTTATTTGCAGCAACTCGTTTATTATATGCAGCAACTCGTTTATTATATGCAGTAACTCGTCTTATTTGCAGCAACTCGTTTATTATATGCAGCAACTCGTTTTATTTGCAGCAACTCATCTAACTTGCTGCATGTCCCCTATGGGCCACCGTATGAAATAGAGCACTTGAGATGTTGGGAGAAACACTCAAAAAAAGTTCAAATATCACTCGCCTCTGGCTTGTGATTTTTGAGCTTTTCTCATGTTTCTCCCAACATCCCTCGTGCTCTATTTCACTGGTAGAGTCATAGAACTTAGTTTCTATTGCTTAAATAAACTATAGTAAGTTAATAAGGGACTGGTCGTAAAGTATAGGAGGGGGTGGGCCGGAATAAAAGTTTTTTTGTGCATGATAAAAGGGGTGGGTCAAGAAAAAATATGTTGCATAGTAGGTGTGGGTCAGGAATAATCATGCTTCATTTTTTCAGTATTAAGCTAAGATAGTTTTATTTCACAAAATACTGTATATAACAAGGAACACACTGTGGAATACATTCAAGTTTAAACAATAACGAAGCAGTTTTTTATTCACCAAAAGACCAATATTTGCTACGAGTTTATCTAATCACTTGACTCATCTGAGCTGCTCTCTTCTAAAAGAAGTGAGTTTAAAGTGTTACAAACCTTTACTGTTTCTTTGTTAAACATGTTTATCTTAAATAGTAATTTCAAATAGCTAAGATCTCTTTCCTCCAAGTTTGAAATAGCATCTTTGTTAAGCAGAACAGGATCAACTATTTGATTTCCATAAACACAATTGTGTGTAACTAAAGAAAATATTCTTTCACGGTTTTTCTCTTCGAACTCACTTTTCCGTCTTTTTGCCTTGTTCTAGTTTTCTTTTAGTCTTCTTTTTCTCAATGTAGTGCCTGCATTTACCAGAGGGTATATCCTAGTGCATTTAACTTCTGTGTTTTGCATTGTTTTTAAACAATCTTGTGAACACATCCTTGTCCAGTTTTAAGTTTTCTAAATTTTGTGAATGCAGTTTCATCATCCTCTTTGACTGAATCTCTCAGTTTTTGAACACTTTCAACTTAAAGGAGTACAGAACCATTATGGCACTTTCAAGTGGAGGGCTGCATAGGGGATTAGTGCTCCCCTGATTTAATTAAAGGTAATGGAAAAGAAAATGAAATAACGAAATTTTTTTCAAATTTGGTGTGGGGGAGGGGGGGGTCATCATTTTTCTGTGTAAGTATACAGGGGTGGGCTCTGTTTTTTGTGATAGCCAAACGAGGGTGGGTCACCCAAAAATGAACTCACAGAATCCTGATTTTATGTCTTTTTGGTATTATATACAACTCTTCATATGCATCTTTGAATTCTTTAGAGTGCATGTGCATTAAGAGCTCCTTTAATCCATCTATAGACACCTAGAAAATCACCAAACAATAGACAATATAATTAATTAAAAGGGCTAATTCCAGTTTCATTAACATGAAGAAACTATGGCAATTTTTTGCTATTCCTCTCTGAGTGGGATGCTAGTCCATCACAGGTTACCTCAACCATGTCATGTTTTGCTAACATTACTGCTAATATTGCTTTTATACACCTTGTGTGAGGTGACTAGGGGTACCTACTATTATACACAGTACACAAGTGCGTACTTGAGAATTTCATAACCTTTTAAATTTTATCTCTCATTTTTCACTGCATGATTAATTCATGATGCACAGTACACAAGTAGCTTGGTTGAAGAATTATTATTATTATTATTATTATTAATGATTTATATAGCGCCTATTTCCCTTTAGCCCATAGGCGCTTTACATCCAAAAAAGAAACTTGAAGTAATTAAAGAAAACAAGTCAGTAAGTCAATTATAGGCTTTCTCAAATAAATGAGTCTTGAGCTGGCATTTGAAACTTTGAATGTCATAGTCAGTGTAGCTTCTCAGATTGTCCAGAAGTGAGTTCCATAGTGAGTTCAGCACAAGTATCAGAAGTTGAAAGGACCTCATCATGGGGTAAAAAATACCATACAGTGAGTGGATCTTATAACTTTTGTATGATATTTTGAAGGCATAGCTTCTACAAATGCAGCTGGCTCACCTGATCTGGTACAATAAATTGGGAGAGATTCATCTCTTGGTAAAACAGTTTTATATTTATCAATGTCACAGCATGAACAAGTTTTGAGTGATTGTACAATTGACATGAGTCTTTTTAGATCAGTTTCAGTCTTAATCTGTGGTAAAGCATCTGCCCATTCTAAAGTAATATTAATTCTTTTCTTCCCTTCAAAAATTACACCCGAGTATCCTGAAGAATTCAAGACTACCTCCACTTGGCAATACCCTATAGATGAACCACCAAGATAGTACGAATGACAGGAGGACGTTTCTTTATTAAGAGCGGTTTTCCATAAAGGAAACTCTTCAATGTTAATAGTTTCAATCAATTAGGTTTCAAATGCCTTTGAATTGTTAGAAGTGTCAATCCGAGTTGTTTCCTCTAGCACTGGGTCATCCTGTTTACACTTTTTATGCAGTTCTTCGTCATCGTACTTACTAGAAAGAAGACATTCCAAAATAGAACGATGTTTTCAGTGACACTGCTAACTTGTTTGCGATAATACTTCCATCGTAACAATCCTTTCACTTTTCCGAGGTCTCTTTTAGTATTGTTATTGGCTCTTTGTAATTAATTGGAAATTCCCACACATTCATATTTAACATGACATACATTTTCTAAAATGGCAGAAATTGAGTTGTATATCTCAAAGTGTCTTGCCTTAAAGCTGGTGCAAGGGAACTGCACGACAAGGAGGGCATACAATAGCTCACTTGCTTGAAGTTCTGTCCCAGTTCTTAGGAAATTCAGGGGATTTGAATGTTCTTTCAGTTGTTTTGAATCAAAACCAAGCTGCTTTGCTTTTTTGTTCTGGGGTACTTCTATACCTCTTTTATCTTCTTCATTAATAGTCGGAGCTGCTGGGGTTGCTATCCCGAACGTTCAAGTATGAATTGGTGGCTGAACTGCGTTAGTTGCCGTTTGACCAGAAAGTAGAGCTTTCACTTTTTCACGGATTCTCTGTGGTGTATCAAAGTTGGCTTCCCGTTTACTAGGCGTACTGGCGTAGAAAGCGCTTGTTTACTACTTGAATTCATCATATTTATAACAACTTGTATTTACTACTTTCTTGTTCTGATTTTACAAAATTATTGATTTGCAATTATGATTATTATCAGTTATGCTGTGGTCCCGTATAAGACAAAGGGGTTGTAAATTTCACATTGACATATAAGAATATCAACAAAGCAACTTCAAAAAATCGTAACAACTTTATATCATAATATATCAATTCAAAAATCTACCATTTCAAAGATAAATAGTTATGTTATAATATATATGAATCTTGGAGAGGTGGTTTAAGTTGTTATTGAAAAAGGAACCATTGAAAGTTATTAAATGCGCTTTTCTGCTATCTATTTAACTGTTGCTTCAAATTTACGAAAAATAAATCCGAACCTTCTGCCTAATAAAAATACTTTAAAAAGGCAAAAACTACCTCATGTGCCATCACTAAAGAGGATTTTCAAGAAGGATTTAGAAATTTAACATTTAACTCATCCCTTAAGGAATAAAATCTCTGTCTCATTGGATCATTGTCAACTATATCAACACCTTGGTACTTTGACTTCTGGCCAGGTAATGGTGCATTAACAAAGATTGTTAAGTACTTCATTCACTTTAGTAGATCCATTCTTCATTGCATTCAATGTGGCCTTAGTAGAGTTGACACTATGATTAAGACAGGATAAGTTAACTGAGTCTTTTAGAAATGACTGAGCACACCAATAACAGTAAGAACATCTACTAGTAAGGCAGTGAACAGCACAAACAGGCTTGTTGCAAGAAATCTATATAAACCCTCAGCTTTGCCACCATCTTTATCCTCTCTGAGAGCCAGAGCTGTGGCATCATAACTCTGAAAAATCATCTTCACAGCTGCCTCAACAGAAAGCCAGCAAACTGATGTTCCATCAGGTATTTGCTTCACCTTGCCATGTAACAATTGTTGAAGCTCCCTCAACTTATTATATCTAACAGCTGAATTAGAAAAGTATTTATACAAAGAATGGATTATGTCATGGTATTTCTTGCAATAAGCAATATCTTTGGCAGCCTGTGATGCAGCCAAGTTCAGTCCGTGTGCCACACAATGAACTTGAATCAAATGCTGGTTTCTCCTCTGCAATCTAACACCCACACCATTATGCCTCCCTACCATTACTGGGGGCCCATCTGTACCAAGACCATAAACATTGGAAAGGTTGGAAACATTGGAAATGATCAGAAATGCCTTTTTGAGTAAGAAACTCTATTAAAGCTATTTCAATACCAGCAGCCGTAGAGTCAGTTATGTGTTCATTGCCTACAAAAGCAACATTTGCTTCACCATTGACCAAAAAACAAGTTTCATCAAGCATGATTCCCAAGTAGTCTCCAGCATTTAATTTGCTAAGTAACTCTTTTTCAAGAACAGTCTCGATTGACTCCTCAAATGATAACTTGTGGACGCTTGTAGTAGCTGTCACACCTCACACCATTTAAAGCTTGCAAGTTCATGAAATCACTGAAAACATCACCATCTATATCCCTCTTTGCCATTAAATAAACAGTACGTAACTGCGTGACATAGTTTTGCATTTTTTCGATTCCTTCATGAAATCTTTGCTTGGCATGTTGACATGCAAGTTTAAGTTTCAATACACTGTCCATGTGAGATTTACATTCTTGATGCCTGACCAGTGTTGAATTTTGAAAATTAGTTCAACCCTCTTCACTTGTGAATGGGTTTGAAGCCTTAGAACGTGGGCAAAAATCGCACTGCATGCCTCCTAATTCTGACCTCCTCAGCCAAGGAAACTTCGTGAGCCAGCCATTATGCCATTTTCGCAATTTTCTCTTCATAGATTCCAAAGACTCTGATGCAGATCCAACACTTTCACTCAGTTGTTCATCATCGGCATCCGTATCTAAAACCTCACATTCGTTTTCCTGACTTGAACTAGAAAATAACTTATCTAAATTGCCTTGTTTCTGACGTTTTGCTGCCATCTTTATTAACAACACAAGTGGGCAAGGGCGGGCAAGCAAAAGCATGCTTCTCTCCTCAGGCTCTTTTGGTGGTATCGTTACCAGGCCCCAATTAATCTGTCCAAGATGGTGGACTCGATCGAAAGAACGACTTGGAAATGCTTTCGAAAGACCAATGAATAATTGGAAAATTGAAATAAATAGAGCAAATTTTTTTCTGCGTGTGGTCTAACCAGGCATTGTGAATGTCCTTTTGATTAAATATGTCAGAAATAACATGTATTAACCAAGGCCAGTTAAGCATACTCAACAATAATGTAGAATGTCGAATCATTGAAAAATAAAATCCAAAAATTACCACAATTTAAAATATATTTTACCAGACATGGACCCAACACGTTTTCAAATATTTTTTGAAAGTTGTCAAAAGACAGAGAGGTGCATGAATGATCTTCATTGAAAACTTGTTTGATCTTATCTATAGATTTACAGTCATATGGAATCATAGTTTTGATTGGCAGATAATTGTGCACAAAAAGCTTTCAATTCCCATTTGCTTTTGAGGCTGTAAATTCTGATCATTTTGGTATTGTTAGAAATCTTTTAATCAGAAGAAATATTGAGTATTTGTGGTCATTTCATAATGAATTCTCTAAGGAAAGAAAATATAAGAACTTTACTTGACGGATCAAATACCTTGGAGTACCACAACTGAAAAGGTGTTTTCAATCATCTGAATTTTGAATGACTGCCAGTTTGAACCTTGCACACAACTGGATTCTTCCTTGTACTTTTGCTTTTTAGGCGATATGTACGGTGGCCCATAATTGTCACAGAAAAATAATTGTTCACAGAGAAAAAGAAATTGCTCACAGAGAAAAAGAAATAGTTCATGGAGAGCTGGGTACGAATTTTCGCAAAGCATCATGGGCTACAAAATGGTGGACGTTTTTGCATGCTAAAACTACGATAGAGTTCTTGTTGAAGATGTTTTGTTCAATTTGTGGAAAAAGTGTCGATTCTGAAGCTTAATTCTACTGTGGCAAACTTAGGTTCATGATTAAACTCTCTTTCCATTTGGATAGAGGAATTGTTGGAAACCAAGTAATGTACTATTTCATCAAATAAAGAAATATATTCGCTTAGGTAAAATTTGAAGCTACCCTCAGATAAAGCATTTATTATCAGTTTTTTTTTGTCATTAAATAATGTATTTCGCCTCTTGTAGTTTTGAAGACTTTACTTGAAAATTAAAACTTATGGCTTTATTCTATCCATTGTAAATTCCCCTCTATTAACTATGTTCTATCCTTTCAAAAATTTAACCATAAAGAACTGGTCCTCCAGATTCACTTTTTTGTCTTCAAAGTTGTAATGAGGCTTGAAAGGCTATCAAACTTAATTGGCTCGATTTTTTTGCTGATTGATGAAAGGGTCTTCTTTTTTAAGTCACTCTCAGGAGGATACTGGAGGATGGACTTTATCTTCTATTTCTGTGTTATCTATTTCTGACTGAAGCTGCTGGGCAAACATTTCAAACATTTCAAACATTTCAAACATTACTTTTGACTTGAGATTCAGTCTGATCACTTTTTGTCCTCCTTTTTTCTGGACAGTCATACAGGTAGCATTCTTCTTCCTCTTGGGTACCATCACTTTCACTTCGAAGGAAATCTTCATTTGTACGAAGATAAAGAACTATGCCTTTGTAATCTTTTCCTAATTCCTCTTTATATCTTTTCAGACTGAAAATGAGAGATTTTCAGTCAAGCTGGTTACCGTTTTTTTATTCCATTAAACAAAAATGAATATTTGGCCATCTTTAAAAACCTCCAGTATTTCGGCATCAATATCTGTGCTATCATCTAAGAAAACAGAATGTACTGCAGACAAGTAATAAATTATAAGGGAGTATCCATCGTGAATATAAATCAAAAGATTATATCGTACTCATCAGAACATCTGTGCTGTGGTTGGATGGTCGGTTTGTGTTCTGATTAGATGTTTTATTGTTGAGTCCCTGTCTACAGTGTTTTCTTATTGTTGGCATCCACGCTTCAGGGGTGGTGATCCGACAAGCGGTATATAACAGACACATCATCCAGTCTACACCATTGCCTGATGAAGACTAGCAGCTAGCAGTCGAAACGTTGTGGTCCTCTACAAATGCCACTCAATTGATCAAGTTGACCTAAATACCAGTGTAAATCTTTAGGAAACATAACTATTAAAATCAAAAAACCTGTGCAAATATCCAAAATTATAACAAAAAATACCCTTACACAGTATAGTTTGGACCTAGTATTTGGCTTTTAGTGCTTTTTTCCCCATCAATTCATTCTACACGGCAAACAACAGCCCTTTTCTTCAACCCATTTCATCGCTTATCGGTTTTCACTACTCAGCGCAATGCATTCTGGGAAAAACGCCGATCCGTAATAAAGTCACAGAAGATGTTGTTGAATACGTGGAGTCAGAGAAATTATGCAAGCCCAGTATATACACTACTGAGATACAACAGCGTTTGTTATTAGATGGAGTTTCGTCCCCTGGTCATTTACCATCAGAGTCTGCTATAAAAAAATGCATTCGTGAGGACTGCAAAATGTCAAAGAAAAAAATTTCTCAGGCATCCACAGAGTCATTGTCGCAAGCAATTACTGATCATACTGATTATTTCCTTGATCAAATTGCACAACGCGACTATACCACTCTTCACTTTTTTTGACGAAAGCAGCGTTATTGTGACTTCAGGAAATCGTATTTATGGTAACTCATATATAGGTATGCCTGCCATTGAATTTCAATGATACGCCTCCAATGCAAATTACACGTTGAACTTGCTTCATTCTATACTTGGAGTTTATTACTTTGATGTTTTGAAAGGTGCCTCTAATGGTATGGAGTTGTTGAACTTCTTTGATGAAGCTCTTTCAGTAAATAGAGTAGATGGTTCCACAATTCTTGAGAATGGCGACGTAGTCATTATGGATAATTGTGGGTTCCACCATGGGAAGTTTGTGGAACCTTTATTACGAGACATTCTCCATGACCATGGAGTTCACCTTCTTTTCCAACCCGCCTACTCACCACACCTAAACACGTGTGAGTTGTGTTTCCACCAAATAAAATGTTACTTGAGACATAACTCAGCCCTTACCGCGAACGAAACTGAAATAGCGATTGGGGAAGGTGTATCAAAAATAAGTAAAGAAAATTCCTTGGCATACTTTAGAAAATGTGGCTATATCTGATTGACAGCTTGTCTTGTTAATTTCAATTCAGTAACTCATTAGGAAAACGAATAAGCTGACTATAACTTTTGGTTGAATAAGTAGTGTACAAGAAAATTATAGAATACAAAACACAGTATTATAAATAAAACAAACTTTATTGATAAATAAACTTTGAATTTGTTTCAATTTTAGCTTTATAATATAAGATAGATAATATCACTATCGCCTGACAACAGTAATTAGTTGATTATTTATTAATTATTATAGTCAAACTATAATAAAAACATAACACAACAAGTAATGTTTCGATTTTTATAACTATAAAAAAAGTTTACTGCCTACAAAAACTAGTAAAAACTGCCCAGTACCTACTGGTTATCATATCAGTTTCAGTGTTACAGTATGAGAGGAGCGGGAGGAGCAGCAATTCCACGTTTATACTCTTCTATCATAGTAGGCAATCTCCAGTCATGAGTTTCCTCTAAAGGTACTTTATTGTTCAGAGCTCGCTGAAGAACCATCAGGTCTCTATCTAAGGCAGAACGATCTAAGTATTTGGCAGGGTTTGGTTTTCTCAGCCGAGGACACATGATGGCAAAGAAGCTTGACTTAGCTTGTTGGCGGGAAGCGATAAATATGTCGTAGTCGCCTCTAGCTTTTCCATACTTTGATTCAAGCTCTTTTAGTTCACGCTGTAAATTGCGAATACTATTTAACAATTCTGGTGGCTTGTCCTTTAGCTTACAAAAGTTTACATCTAAGCAAGGGCCTTTGTTACACTTTGCTTTGTTGTGGCCCGTGGTATGACAAACACTACACGCTTTCCCGCGCCTTTCATTAGGATCTGGAAATTTATTCAGAGCTTTTTGTTTTTCTTGCAAATAACTTTTGGCACTTTCAACTTGCACTTCTAATAGTTTTAGATTTTCTGAAAGTTCTGTACTTCTTCGGTCCAAAGGGCTTTGAGTTGTGTCAGAACTCTGGTTTGGAGCAGTTGCTCGAACAAATGGCTGGAAATTTCCGACTGTGGCCTGATCAGATGACTGATGCTTGGGCATTTCATTCACAGATTTTTCATTAGAGCTCGGACTTGCTGACATATTCAGTCGTTTTGGTTCAAGGTGCATTAGTTGACGTTCTATTTTGATGTGATCTAGCTCAGCCTCCAACATGCGTCTTTCTGCAAGCAAAAGCTTATCAGGTGATGGGAAGAAAGAGTCCAAATCTTCTGATTTCACGTAACTCAGTGATCTTCGTGAGCGAAAACCTCTGTTTTCAAATTGGGGCGAAAGCCTTTCCAATTTCATGCTTGGAGAGAGTGATTTCAACCACATATACACTTCAGTTTTCTTGGCCATCATCAGCTTACTGTCTCTCGCTGCTCTGAATTGCTTGAAAAAAGTCTGAGCCTCGTTATGAAACTAGCTCCTGATTGGCTAAAGCGAAAAAATGTCAAAAACTACGAAGTGTTCACGGTTCGAGTGTCCTCACTGTAATTGACTCAAGAGTTAACACAATGAGAGATTTTTGGCACAGACGAGGGACTGGTTAGACTATTATCATATAGATACTTGGATCAAAGAGAATCCCATTATGCACTTATCATTTGCTTAAAATAATAATAATAATAATATAATAATAATAAAGGTTTATTAACATTCCACTAGGTGGCTCTTCTATGTTAAATAATAAATATAATAAATATAAATAAATATATGTATAAAAATATAACAATACTAAAATATGCTAACAATACTAATAAACAGGGATTTATAAAGAAATTGCATAAGAAAATGACAATATTACAAAAAAAAAAAAAATAATAATAAGATAATTTACTAGGCATAGAGAAAGAAATAGAGCTTTCCCTAACTCGCCCGGACGACCACGAAACAACAGTCCCAAGCCGAGGCTGACCCTGACAGAAAGAAGTCAGTCTCGACCCGGAACCCCCGCTCAACGATCATCCAAGCGAATCCGGGAAAGGGAAAACTGAAAAAGTACAACTATATAGTATTTTGAGAATGCTGGTCATACTGATTGCTTAGCTAATAAACAAAAATGCTTTTTACACTTGTTAGTAAATGCGCGAGCATCAGTACTGTTCCTGATATGTGATGGAAGCTTGTTAAATAATTTAGCAGCACAGTCTTGAAATGTTCCATTAACTTTCGATACTGTGAGTTTGCGCTCGGTGGAAGATCTGAGAGTTCTAGCAGGTGTATATTCTTCGGGCTTTAAATAAGAAGGCCAGTGTGAGTGATTTAATGCCTTGGAGATAAGTTTAGACAAATTGAAATCTCTGCGGTAAGTAACAGGAAGCCAACCAAGATCCAAAACGTCTGACACTGTAGCAAAACGATTCAGTACAAAGGCAGCTGCGGATAGTTGAACACGCTGGAGACGCTTGACTAGATAAGCTGGAAGAGGTTAGGACACTGCGTCGTTGTAATCAATTCTCGATAAGACAAGACTTTCTGCAAGTTGCTTTTTAATAGGAAAAGGTGCGAGGTTCTTGAGTATGGACAAAGTACTGTAGCACTTAGATATTTTAGATTGTACATCTTCGTTCCACTTGAGGTTCTCTAGCAATTCAGTTCCAAGGAGTCGTGCCGTCTTGATCGTTTCTAGCTTGGCATTATTTATGGTGAGATTTTTGTGCACAGTATAGCTGTGTAGTAGAGAACAGCATTACTTTGGTCTTTTTTTGGTTCAAGCAAAGGTTACACTCAGATGACCAAGATGATAAGTTGTCGAGTGCTTGTTGTAACTGTGTTTCAGATTTGCTTATATTAGATGGCTTGGCATGGATGTATATAGTCGTATCATCAGCATATTGATATGAGGTTGCTGATCCCAGACAGTCTGATAAATCATTAACATATAGATTGAATAGTACAGGCCCAAGGATAGACCCTTGTGGAACACCAAAGGTTACATCAATGGTGTCAGAAGAATTGCCATCAATTTGGACAAACTGTTTTCTCCCCGTGAAATAGTTGGTAATCCATTCGAGAAATGATTTGGAAAAGCCTTGAATATGTAGTTTTTTCAAGACAGTTCCATACGCCACAGTGTTTTGCTTTCTCGTGGGTTGACCCCACGACAAACATGAAACATCCAAAGCCCCTGGGTAAAGGGCATAAAATGCCTGACAAGTAGCCCTTCCCCTGGGGGAGTATTAACCTACACCGCACCACCTATTATTGGCAAAAATAACACAAATGTGTTCATCGTTTTTGCACGCCTTGGACTGATTTTCACACAGCGACCATGGTACCATCCTCTGATAGAGAAGACAGTTACACTGGATTAGATTTGGATGAGGATTAACAGTTTCCATAAATATATTTATTTTAGGAAATATTTATTCCATTTAAGAAACGTACTTGTTCAACACTTGTTTTAGAGTGTGAGTTTTTTGGTTGATTTTTATGAAATAATCTTTTATCTTTGATGATGGACTAATCAGTCTGAAAGTTCAGAATATTTTAAAACATTAGGTTTTAAGAAGCAGGTTTCTAAGCTGTTTGAGAATAATAACCCTAGATTAATATGCAAGTTGTTACATTTATTTAGTGATACCTTCATTTATGACAATATGCATATATGTTCAGGTTCCAGGAGGTGAATAACAAACAAATCCATAAATTTTATTATTAAACTATTATAACTGCAAACTATTTCAACAATGCCTTCAAGTAATGTCTGAAATATTTCTTCACGATGATGCATACATACATACATAATTTATTATCTTTCCCCATAAGGGCTTTTCAAAGACAATGTCACAAGACAATCATAGAATGATATCAAAATAAAATTAGAATAAATGGAATATATAACTTTAGTATAAATACAAAGGTGATTATACGAAATCGCGCGCTCTGATTGGTTCTCTATCTCGGATTATCAGCCGATAATCACCTTTTCGGACAAAATGGCTGTCGCGCTTTTAAAAAATAAAATATTTTCACTTTCAATGTTGTTTCCTTCTTTCTTTTTTGAAATAATCACCTTTTTATTTATACTAAAACAATTATTCACCTCAGGCTCAGTGATTATCGATGAATATTTACCTCGCAGCTCGAAGACTCGCCGCTCGGTAAATATTCATCGATAATCACTTCGCCTTCGGCGAATAACTGCTAAATAAATATAAGAATTTGAATATACATACACTGAATCCCTAAAACTTTGAAATTTTTGCGATATATAGATATGTGTCGAAGAAACAATAGAAAAATAATCAAATAAAAATGATCAAAATTTCATGCAACAGTAACAACAACGTTCCTGTGAAAGAAAGAATAACTTTGTTATCATCATTACTTATGTAGAGAGAAAGGCAAAAATAGCAGGGAGATGTAGAGGGAAGTGTATTTATTTTAATAATATATATTAAAAAAAAAGACATTCATTATTAAAGTTTTTCCAGAAGTTCTAAATGGTTTTTAAGGAATGAAACTTTTTGGCAATACAGTTGGAAATGTAGTCTGCAGAAGTTATTTGTGTCGGTCTGTTATCCCTCCACTTCTAATGTCTGCTGAACAGAGCTGGAGATACCATTTTCGGTTTAAAATTTAAAATTTAAAATTTAAAATTAAAATCTTACCTTTTAAGTTAGGAGCTAGATCATTGATTTATCATTCCAATACTCCAATGGGGATATTTATTTTACTGAAAGATATACATAGCAGATAGACATTTTCAATAAAACATATTATTACTGTTAGACTAATATATATACATACAAAAAAATATTCAATACATAAAAAATGAATGAATAAATCAATGAATCAATCAATTAATAAATTTTAGGCAATCTGAAGCTATAACAATTGATAGGCAAAATGATGATCAGAATCGTTACAAAGAACACTTAGAATATATATGATATACGATATTCTACTCACAATCTCATTAGCAAATTTACTCCCATAATGTTTATGGAAAACTCCATTTCTACTATATAAAAATATGATGTTATTAGATTAATAAACTTTATACACCATATTTAACATAACAGATTTAACATAATCTTCTAATACTTATCTTCTAGACCATTTTCCGTGTATTGAATATTTATTATCATCTGAAATTTGTAATAATAAAGATTACTATAGGCTCATTGCTTATTGATTTTGATGTCAAAATATTTCTTACAAATTGAACAATATTATGCACTTATCTACCTCAGAAACTTTGAAAGCAAAGAATTTACCAGAAGTAGAAAAAAAAAATGCTTGAGTTTTGTAATATATTCATACCCATGATGCTTTGCAAATAAAGTTAGTTGAGTGTTCAGCCAAACTGTTCTCATGTTATCTCTTTACATAGACTACATTCTGGCGACGAGTTTGACTTATTTCTACGTACATAAAGACATACGAGAAACCCTAGCTGGTGTTGGAGAAAACAAGAACACAAGAATACAAGATGGCGGCCGGCGGTTTGTTTGGTCACGGAGAATTTAACGTGGAATTTGAGGATCAAAACACATAGTGTCAAAGGCTTTACTGAAATCTGCAAGCACCATAAGACTAACTTCCCCATTTTTCATTGCTTGCCGAATATCGTCTCTTATATTCAACAGAGCAGTGGTAGTTGAGTGACCTTTGTGAAATCCAGACACATGGTCATGCAGTAGTGAAGCTTTCTCAGCAAAATCTGAGATCTGAGCAGCCATGAGGTTTTCGAAGACTTTTGATGCTCAGCGACTAACTTGACAAATGTAGCTGGTATATTGTCAATGCCTGTGGAGCAATCTGTTTGTAGAGATTTTATACATCTCAGGACTTCCCCATGGATGACAGGTCTCATGCTGAAGGGACTAGCCCCAGACGGACTTGCCGAAGGCAGATTGTTGATAATACCCATGAGATCATCCGAGGACACAGGCGAAGAACCTTATTATTTTGAGATTTGCCCGCAGGCTGGTGCTGTACAATAGAACACGAGGTCCCCTTCGAGGTACTTTGCACCAATTCCCAACCCCTTAAAACTCCCATACCCATCCCACAATCAACCCATTAAGAAATCAATAGTAAAGGCCAGACACTGAGGGTGGTCACTGACAGGGTTTCTTTACGTCCTCAGTGGTTCTTTTACGTCCCTCTGATGCAGGGTTAGGTAGTGTGGAGAGACGGGACCACTATTGTACGTGGTCATCCAAGCCACGGGAAGGTCTAACCGTTTGCAGATGTAATTACAAAGGCAGCAACTTCTCAGTTATTTTAAGACCCTGAGTGTTGGTTGAAACTCAAAGAATTTGGTTCTTGGTGAAAAATTCGGTTCAGTAGTCTTGTTCTCAATTTTTTGTCTTCAGGCGTTGTTGACCAGATTAGCCATTGTCTTTTGATGCAAATTTGGTCATGTCCATCCGAGTTTGAGAAGTAAGCAGAGAATGCAAAAATCGTTTCCTGCAACATATAAGTCCTCAAAAAACACACTGATAGCTGTCCTATGTCTTCTAAAGGACTTCTTCTATAGATTACTTCACTTGTGTTTTCAGATAGAAATAAATGAGTGGCATAAACAACAAAAATAACCCAGAGAGAAAAAGCACATCTGGCCAGCATTGTTGTGTTTGTTTTTTTTCATCATCATCGCCATTATCGTAATCTTCATGTTCGGCTGCATGTGTTCTCCTTTTTCGCCAATTTTTGCGATCTGCTGTATTATTAGCAAGTCGTTCTTGTTAAAAAGATGTGAACCGTCGCTGTGTCTGACCGATCTCATTGCTCTTGATACATCAGCTAGATCAGCTTTTTAGCCTGTTTGTTAACTGGCATCAAATATACCAACTAGATATTTTTTCTGCATATCAGAAAACTGCTTTTTCTTAGCGGTGGATTTTAGGGCCCAGCCCATCTGGAGTTTAGGGCCAATATATTGTGGCAAATCGTCTATTTTTTTGATTCTGGGTTCTTACTGGCTCCTTTTTCAATATTGCATATAACTTCATTGCCCTGTCATAAGGTGTTTCATGTTCTAGTGCATATTTATGGTTACATTAATAATATAAGGAGTATCTTTCAGCTCGTATAAAAATACAACATAAAATAACTGGTGGCTAACACGAAAACCCCACAGTTAATTTAGCCTCTAGGCTTTCAAAATAGACATAATTACAAATAAATACGCACATATTTTATCATAACTAAAACTACCTTTTGTAAGTTAAAATCACAAAATGTACTATGAAATGTAACTTGTTTTCTAAAATAAAATGTATTGTATTGTATTGCATTGCATTGCATTGCATTGCATTGCATTGCATTGCATTGCATTGCATTGCATTGCATTGCATTGAGTCTGTAACGTCAAGATAATTTATTGACCAATCCTGTACATATGCAAAACTCCACTATAAAGAAGAAACTTCAAATACTTAAGAACATACATACATACATACATACATACATACATACATACATACATACATACGTACGTACGTACGTACGTACATACATACATACAGGCTTTTCAGCTACAATATACTATTATTAAATAAACTGTACACTATATAAGAATTTGAAATATTATAATAAATTGGAAAGAAGTAAAAAGAAAAGAAAAAAAGAAAAAAAGAAAAGAAAAGAAGATAAAAGAAGAGAAAGAAAAGAAAAGAACAGAAAAGAAAGAACGAAAGTGAGTAATAATAATTAGTAGATACACCTACTTGTAAGAACGCCGCCACAGGAAGAGGGAACACCTGTAGTTCAGCGAGACGGGGACAAAGGACAAAAGAAGACTCCCTCTTCTGTCCCCAGCCCTCATCAAACCAAACCACGGATCCCCCTCCACATGACAACGCCCTCGCAAGCAGGTGAAGATAAATACACAAAATAGAGAACAAAAAATGCTAAGCAATAAATAATACAAACTTGTAGGATAAAATAAAAATAAATTGGAAAATAGAGAAAAGTAATCAACGAGCTACTAATCGTTTCGTTATTAATCGTTTCTTGAAGATCTTAATATTTTCAACTGACTTAATGTCTTTCGGTAGTTCGTTCCAAATTTTGGATCCTCTGTACGCAAATGATCCTTGACCAGTAGCCAATCTGCATGCTGGTAGGTCGAGGTCTTGATTTTGTCTTGTTGTTCTTTTGTGTATTTTATCCCTTTGTGTAAACTTGTTGGATATGTATTGTGGTGAGTTTCCATAGACGCATTTGTGCATCATGATACAATCATTCAGGTACAGTTTTTCTTGGATGTTTAACCATTTGAGAGATTTAAGTCCTTCTGAGATGTGATCGTATTTCCTTAGACCGAGGACGACTCTTGCTGCATAGTTTTGTACTAATTGTAGCTTGTTTTTATTTGCTTTCGTGGTGTTACTCCATACAGTAGAACAATAAAATAGTTTAGTGAAGATGAATGAGTGGATTAACAGTATCAAAGTCTTAGGGTCTAAAAGGTGCTTAATTCTATTGATTCTGCTGAGTTTGAAGAAACAGTTTGATACGGTTTTAGTTACATGTTCGTTGTAGTTCAAATATTTGTCGATGATAACTCCAAGGTCTTTAGCAGCTGGAACGACTTCGATGTTTTTCCCAAGTAGTGTTACTGAGAGTGGAGGCAGGGATTTTAGTCGCTGTGGTACCCCTTAGTTTTGTCTGGGTTGATGAGGAGAGAATTCGTACAACACCATTGCGCAATAGCTCTCAGATCATCGTTCAGTGCTGAGATGGCTTCAGGGACTTCTTTGGAGGGAACAGCGAGAAAAAGCTTTGTATCGTCGACATATCCCATCGTTTTGCAGTGCTTGGGGATAGATAACAAATCATTGACATACAAGGTAAATAATACAGGGGAGAGAATCGTTCCTTGTGGAACACCAAAGGCAAGGGAGCGAGGCTCGGATATTGAGTTGCCTATTTGTACGACTTGCTTGCGATTGGATAGGTAACTATCGAACCATGGAATGGATATTGTTGAAATGCCCGACCTTTGTAGTTTCGATAGAAGAATGTCGTGCCTGATACTATCGAAGGCTTTGGACATGTCTAACAGAATAATGATTGAAATGTTTTTGTGGTCCATATTCTTTAGTAGTTCGTCAGTAAAATAGAGGAGAGCAGTTTCAGTTGAATGCTGTTTTCTGTTACCGTTACCCGTTACCTGTTACTGTTAACAGAACGAAGTGCTGTTAAAATATTTGGTTTAGCTAGTTTCTCAAAACTTATTACATTTTTTTTACAACAAAAGGGCCATCTGCAGTTTCAAGTATACAGTATTATGTATATGCACAATCCAAGCAATTGCCACAGACCTACCTCCTTATAGCATGTCCCACAACAAACAAACAAACAGCAACAATTATTGTAACGTTATAATTATTTTTCAATAGATTAAGTAATCAAAATGATAAATATAATTTGAAATTATCAGCATTAGGATAGCCTGTGTGAAGGCTGACTTTCACCCTTATCAAAGGCTACCTAAAAGAAGTACCTATTATTACAAGATTACTAACAGTGGTTTAGGCAGAACATTCTAAAATGTTATTTCTTTCTTTGAAAAAAAAGGGAACAAAGTCCAAGCTCCCAAAACATTATGCAAGTATACATGTCTGAGTCTTTAGTTTCTTCATTAGTATGTTAACATACTGATATATTGCATCACATGTACAGCTATTTCAAAAAGGAATGGTGAAGGTTTTGTTACATGTTGTTGTTGTATGCTGCATGTTGCTTACCAAGCTTGAAATCTATTGTATTCATATGTGAATAATGTCAAAACAGAAGAAAATATACTGGAAAAACCAACAGACAAAGTTTGGGAAAATTCCATAATATTGCAACCTTGCTCTGCTTGAATTCACAGTACCCATACTGCACTTTGGGCATGGATCAACATGCAACAAGCGAAAAAACCTTCACAAACCTTTTTTGACATAGCTGTATATGTGTATATATACTAGAGCTAATTCGTATATCGCACTTCTACATGCTAATGAGTTCTGCTAATATTCAAATGAGCTATGTGGAGCTCAAACAACGGAAATGATAAAAATAATTTGCCGTGCATACGAAAACAAGAGAAAAAACTATGCAAATGTCAAACATAAGGGAAAGTAGAGAATTTTATTCCCATTATACAAATCAACTGAATATCCTCGCAGGAATTTAACAAAACATAACAGTTTCAAGTTATTCAAATATATTATTCTACATTTTTTCGACGACTTTCTATTACTTATCTGTCTGGCCTTTGTTCTCACTGACGCACTTGTCTACTTTCAGCAGAAGCTGATTAACATTGTCCATCGTGCTCATAGCTTTTTCACACATCTTTGCGTGTGCAAGGTTAGCCTCTTTCGCTGTGTCTACCTTCCTCTTCTTCTTAGCAGAAGATCAAATACTCTCGTCTTCGTTTGAAGATGAATCAGCAAAATCCTCCATCAGCTTTAACTTGAGGGCTTCAGCCCTTCTCTCATCTGGTTGCATCTTTCCTGAATATCTTGTTTGATTCGAAACTAGCACTTGTTCTTCTGTTCTGATGTCTCCAGACTCAGGTACGACGGGCTGCTTCCTATGCAAAGCACTTTTTACTATGTTTTGCATGCGTCTGGTCAGGGACTCATTTGTTTGGGTTAAGTACAGGTGAACTACGTGTTGTGGCATGCTTGCTGCTACCTCTCCAATTTTCTGTCGTGCTGTCAGGACAACCTCTTTCCATCCTTTGCTGTTACACGTGTTGTAACATTCAAGAACAATAGTTTTTTCTTTCTCTGCAATTCTGACGCGATTTTTCTTAAATATACTCGCCTGGATATTGCTTCTTGTCGCCTTTAGTAGGCCACCACCTCAACAAAATTTATCTCCCTTAAAACGTCTTTTTGAGAATTTTCACGGGGAAACATTTCGTGGTAGAGATGTGTTTTCTCTTATATCAAGGCAAGCGTACCTCTTCTGGCGGAACACTGGTGAAACTCTGGTATCGTTTCTCAGGCTTGCGAACGATATCCTCCCGACCTTATGGAATTTAAGATTAGACAGGAATCCCCGCGTACGCCAGCGGAGACTGAAAATAAACATGATTAACCAAGTTCTGCTTGTGATGATGTGGTTACGTAAATATTCTCATATAGACACTTTAGCACTCTGGTTTGATATAGACCCTACGTCCGTTATCCACATTATTCACAGGACGTTACCAGT
This sequence comes from Anthopleura sola, assembly GCA_023349425.1. Classification (NCBI taxonomy): domain Eukaryota; kingdom Metazoa; phylum Cnidaria; class Anthozoa; order Actiniaria; family Actiniidae; genus Anthopleura; species Anthopleura sola. The sequence continues at coordinate 236,992 of JALHLI010000037.1, read as the reverse complement.
AATGTGGAGATATTTCCAAAATCAAATCACCTGGCCGAACCTCGCTGAGTGGAGAAATCTTATAGGCAACTGGCCCGAGTTACCGAATGCCGTCGGTGCTATAGATGCAACCCCACATGAGATTTATTGCCCACTGTCGGAACCTCAGCGACCATTCTACAGTGGCCATAGGCATTACCACTGCCTAAACACTCAATTGGTAATGGATAATGAGGGTCATATTCGGTTTCTTCAGGCTGGCTTCTTGGGTGCCACACATGATGCGACTGCTTATAGGTTAATGCAACCTATAGGGCCCGGCTTAGCCCTAGATGTACCACCAGGCGCTAAGCTCTTGGGCGACAGAGGTTACCCTGATGGAGGAGCTCTAGTAACACCTGTTCTTGCAGGACAGATGCATCTGTCCAAGGAGTGAGGAGACGAGCCAGAAAGTTTAAAGGAGCTCTATCGAGAAGAAGGGTTAAAGTAGAGCATGTGTTTAAAGAGATAAAAACCTTAAAGCAGTCTTTCAGATATGGAGACACCCACGTTGGTTGCAGCCTATCTGTGTTGAACTAACTACTTTTTTGGCTGAAAGACGCATAAGATTGTTTCAAAGTCTACGCTGAGAATTAACTATCCATTATTCTTACAAAAGTATTATTGATAGCGACTTGGAAGGAAAGTTGAATAGTTTAAAACGGTTGTTTAATTATAAAAATATGTAAAGAGATCACATAAAGAATCAATGATTAAAACCTTGTTTTGTTAGCATACATTTCTACGATATTTAGTGTTTGGGAATGATTTAGTGCGAGTATTAAAACACATTTGTGCAAGGATATATCTGGTTTGCCCTACTAGTACTCCACATAGCTCATTTGAATATTAGCAGAACTCATTAGCATGGAAAAGTGTGATATACGAATTCGCTCTACTAACAGTAGAATACAAACACTAAAAGCATTTAACATAAATATTACTAAACTATATGCTAATTCTGTTGTTTTCTATCTTTTAATTAGTGCTAATAATTTAATACTAAATAGTGATAAGTTTTGCATGCTTTTAGTGTTTGCACTCTAGTACTATACAGCTATCCTGCCAATTTTTTAAAGTTACCAAAATTTCTAAAATATCAAAATCTTTAACCATACAGTATTACGCAAGTTGACTCAGACACTACCAAAACCAAAACATTCTTTCAGCACGGATACCCCCACAGGAAACTATATCCTCAAATGATTTTATGTGTGTTGGAAGCATTTGTTCCAGAGCACATGTGGAAGCTTTTGGGCAACATTTACATCTTGACTTGCATCTATGAATAAAGGAGATGGTGATTTTCTTTGAAAATCCAAGGGGTGGAACTTCTGTACACCCAGTAATGAACTTTACCCTCGTTTGTGGAAATATGTTGACGATATTACCGCCTGTGAAACAATCTCTGTAAGGAACATGCAAACAGTCATCAATGTAATTCACGACCAATCTAACCAACTTAAGTTTACACTAAACGAAGACAAGTGCAAAGAGATGAAGATACAATTCACGAAGACTGAAACAAATTGCCACCCTCTGTCTATTAACAACAAAGAACTTGAACTCGTCAGACAAGTGAAAGTCTTAGGAATAATTATCAGCAACGATCTTAAATGGAACTGCCATGTTGAATATATTGTGAAGAAAGCATCCAAACGTATGTACTTTTTAAGGCAACTCAAACGTGCTAAGGTGCCCATTTCTGACATGGTAAACTTCTACTGCTCGTGCATATGTAGTGTTGTCGAATATGCATCACCGGTTTTCACTATGCTCTACCCAAGTACCTCAGCAACGACATCAAGCGGATACAGAAACGCGCCCTCACTATCATCTGTGATCCTGATCTATCTTACAGCGAAAAACTGTCTACCACCTGTTTACAGTCTCTAGACAGTCGCCGACAGGCTTCGTGTGAAAAACTCTTTAAGAACATTGCTAATGATCCGAACCATAAACTTTATTGCCTACTCCCAGCGTTCAATGTTAACTGTAAATATTTTTTAAGAAACAAACGTCCTTTCCGAGAACCTAGATACAAAACTGATCGTTTTAGAAATTCATTTATTCCAGCATCAATCCGTAATTTGTAATAATTAAATTATATTATATTATATTATCAATTTTATTGTCATACCAATGTAATTCAGTTTTAACTGCAATATTGGTGTTTAATAAACTATTATTATTATTATTATTTAAAACATCTGGAAGAGATGTCTCATATTTTGACATGCCTGTTGGTAAGAAGATAAAGATTGTCAAACAAAATTTATTGCTGTTGATATGAATAGCACTTGCAACAAGCACTTCTTTTAACAAAAAACTCAAGACATTGTCATAGAGAATTATTATCCTTCCTGAACAATAGTCATAATAATATAATAATAATCATATTATTGATGCTCCTTCTACCAGTTATGTTAATTATTTTTCCTCTGAGTTTTGGAGACCTTTGGAATTAAATAATAAAAGCTCATTGCTTTTTTTCAAAACTCAAAATTTCAAAGACAGTATGGCTGGTGAGTAAGCCATGTGTACCAGCCATACATTCTTTGTAGACCTTTTTAAAATTTTGAGTTTAAAAACAAATCATAACTATTTTGTCAACTTCATTTAGGATATTCATTGAATCATCTTCTGTTAATACAGTCTTGCTCTGTTTCAACTGCCATTATCTAAATGAAGCAATGAAAATGTCAGTTTATTTATTTTTTGTTATTTTTGTTGATATTATCAGTTAATCAGGGACCGCACAAGCTCAAGGGGAGGTAGGGCTTTTTCCCTTTTCCCGTACTAGTCGCTTAGATATGTTTACGATTAAGATGGCACTTTTTCTCACATAAAGTCTTAGCACTCTTCATTCATTATTTAATCAATTATTATCTTTTCTGCAACTCTTTTAAATTTGCCATCTTGCATATTTTCAATTTGAGCTGGTAGGCCATCAAGGCCTGATGACAGAAAGTTATACACCCAAGATGCAAGGAAGTTTGGTGCAGGCCCACCTTGACCTAAAGACATGGCCATCAGTTCCCCTGCAGTTTTGGCTACAGTAAGGCTACAGTACTTTCTGATGGGAAAAACCCACATTGGTCGTCTTCTTGGATGAAAAGTCTTCTCTTCACTTGGTTAAAAATTTCTAAAAAATATAATTACAATATTAGAAGATTTAGTATATATTTTTTCACTGTAAGCATTGCAAAACATTCTGTAATTGTAAAAAAATCTCTTCTAGGCCCACCATCACCCACAGCAGGTTCCCCAACAAAAACTACGGATAGGCGGTTTTTTGGTTTAATCCAGGATCTTTTACTTCCTTCTACAAAGTCATCAAAAATAAATTCTCTTTGCACATTACTCACTCCAGCAGGAGGACAGGAAAATAACAGGTCAGAATATCAATTTAGTGTACCCAAACCTAGAACATGAGCGTATTACCGAATTTCTAAAAGGGGGTGACTCACTGTTAAATGGTACCTTACACCAATTGCACAGGGAAACCATAAAAGGTAGGAAAACCATAATAGGCAGCTAAATGATGGGGGGAAAATGAAGTCTCAAAATGACAACAAAATTTGAAGGCTTCAATCAAACTGTGCAATTTTATTTGGATAAATATTGTTTCCAGTTATAAACATAGTTTTTTTTATTTGTGCAAAAAGGGCTGACTAGTCAACCCCTTAGTCACCCAGGATCTGCCCCTGATAATATACATAGTGTATTTTGTCTTCTTCTTGGTGTGCTGAACATGTACAAATTACCAGGACAATATACACTGATTCTAAATATGGCGATTTTTTACTTTTCTATTTGAACTTTGTCAATCAAAAATGTTATCAGTATATCACTCTTACCTGAAAAATCTTCTAATAGTGAGTGAGCAGGAAAAGTTTAAATGCTGTGCATTTTTTTCTTTTAAGTTATTAAGTTATTAAAAGATAACACTCGTAAACCCTCTGCCCTGGGCTCAGTGGAGTAGCTTTAATTTGGTGAATGATTGTAAGAGAAATGGGATGAATTCAAAAGAAGTTATAAAGTTTGAAAGTACCAATTCTGTTCAAAGTGATCAGGTACAAATATAGGGTGTCAGGTTTCACGTGTCGATAAGAGACTTTGGGTTCCTTTTTGGCATATCCTTATATTGTTTGTGATCTCCAGTCACCTTGTCCTGAGTTTTTTAGATGCTGTAGCGCGTATAAAAGATGGTTTGAGGCTCAAGGAAGGAATGGGTGAGAGGTTATTAATTTTTGAACTTGGGTCAAACTTGAAAATACGAGGTATGAACTTTAAACCCTCTGCCCTGGGCTCAGTGGAGCAGCTTTAGTTTGTTGAATGATTTTGAGAGAAATCGGATGAATTCAAAAGAAGTTATTATAGTTTGAAAGTATCAATTCTGTGCAAAGTGCGTAGAGGTACAAATAGGGTGTTGGATTGCACGTGACAATGAGCAAACTTTGGGTTCCTTATTGGAATATTTATATATTTTAAAAGTATTTAAAAGAATTTAAAAGCTGTATTCATCATTACATGGCATTAGTGATATTTTTATTAATCAATTGAGAACAAAGGCAAAACACTTCACAATACATCTTCATAAATACAAGTTTCTGAAGTAAAAATGCTCCATCTTTTTATTTGAAACCACAACAGTTATAAAGTTCCAAATGTGTGCAACTAATTAACCACACAGAATTAAGAAGCAATTCATAACGAACCAGTCAATGAGAAATATATCTAGTATTTTATGTAGCTGTGCATGGTATTGATATATTTATTTTACAGTAAAAATCACATCCATCTAACATAATTTTCATCATTAAAAGTAAAATTCCCATAACACAGAAAGTCCATTTATTGGAACTTCATACCATAAGATTTACCTTTATCCAACCCATTTTTGACCATCTAATATGAGAGCAAGTGGCTTGAGGCATGTTTGGGAAATTTAATTTTATGTCATTGAATCCCATTTTTGTGCTTTTAATTTAAATTTACTGATTAGGGTTAACAGATTTGACCAATATCATTGGCCATACTAGAGGTTAGGTTTAGTGTAGGGCCTGGGTAAGCTTCCCAATTTTTCCTATTTCTTTTGCTTTTGTCCAAGCAAGCATAGCGAGCATTTTGTCTGGACTCCCTCTGAGCAAACTGTCTTTGCTCCTTTGACATCTTGATTTACTCCTACTCCTCCTACTAGTTTGCCAGTGTTTATTGTTGGGTAAGTGTTAAGACTAATGTCTTCCCATGTCGTTTTTCCTACCCACCATCCTGGGTATGATGGAAATTTAATTTTTGGTCATTGCATCCCATTTTTGTGCTTTTAATCCACCATCTCAGGGCTGAATCTTTGCCTGCTGCTCCAATGAATTGCATAGCTGCAGGAACATTGAATGCCACAACTTCCTGACATAGACATCCACATGGCTTTTGCTAAGGGATTACAAACTTTTTAGCCTTTATGAAAGTAAAGAAAAAAGATGATTTGATGATTTATCATTTATATAGCGCCCTTTCTATATGTATATAATCAAAGGCGCTTTACAATCATGAGAGGTGGTTAGCATAAGGTGTAGACACTGAGGGTGGTCACTGCCAGGGTTTCTTTACGTCCTCAGTAGTTCTTTTACGTCCCTCCGATATTGGTTAGTGATGAAGTGTGGAGAGACGGGACCGCCATTTAAAGTGGTCATCCGTTTGCAGATGTAATTACAAAGGCAGCACTTTCTCCTCAGTTATTTTAAGACCCTGAGTAATGGTCCGGCCAGGACTCGAACCACGACCTCCCGCACGAAAGTCTGGTGCTCAACCAACTGAGCCAACCGGGCGGCGGGCGACAAAGAATTGAATCATAATCAAAAAATTAAATAACAATAGTAATTTGATAAAATGATAATTACAATGCAATGTGTTCAGAACAGCGAAATTATTGACTGATACAGTACAGATAAAAAGTAAAATTTTACACAGTAAAAAATAAGAGAGATCATTTACTGACGTTTCGAACGCTAGTCCTTCGTCGGAGTAAAAGAAGGACTAGCGTCCGAAACGTCAGTAAGTGATCTCTCTTATTTTTTACAGTGTAGAATTTAATTTTTTATCCATACTGTTTCATTAGAAACACTGAAGCAGCCCACACTAGCTTACCGCTAGTTATCATCTCTTATTGACTGATAGCTGACATAAAAAAAAAGTGTCATGCTTCCAATTTAATACAGTGACACAAAATATGAAAAGGAATGTTTATGCTATGAAAAACTGTTAATGGAATAAGGACATTGGGAAAGAGAAAAGTATTTAATGGTATTAATTTATAAGTGCAGAGTTAATATGTTGAAAAACCTATAATGAAGGATTTCACCCATAAAATCTTATTAAGCCAGGTTCACACTAGCGATGCCAGCATATTATATAGCAGAACATCATATGTAAGCGCATCCAGATAATACCTTACAGTTAAGCCCTTTATATTTGGACAGAACAAAACATTCCATCATCTGTGCTTGCATACGACATCATGCTTATGCTTGCATTGCTAGTGTGAACCTGGCTTCAAGGAGTTATTTTTTCTGGATGACTTGTTGCCTTTTCAAGCAGCTTACGGAAATTTGCCAGCTGTTTCATCACCTTTAACTGGTGTTTCTATCATCTTTCTTAAACTAAGTTTGAACTTTTTCTTTGGTGGTGCATATACTTCAGCTTGTACTTGAATCACTTGTTCTTGTGGTGTATTCTGTGGTTCTATTGGACTGTAGTTTGGCATGTTATCATATCTGCTCGCATCATAGTCTGGTGAATCTGGTGCTAGTATTGGTCGTGGTGTTAGGAGATCTTCTATTTCAGCTTCCATCATATCTCTTTCTATGGGTTGTCCAAAGAACCAGTCCATATCATTCAGTATGCGTTCATTGTGTCTCACTATACCTGAGCGTGTTGCTTTTATTAGTGCGTTTTCACCCAGTGATACAAAGTTCTCCATTGCTTCAGCTGCTTGTGCTAGTAAGTCATCATCAGCTGGTGCTGCTTCTAGGTTAACCAGATATCGTAGTGGTATATCTGGTAGTTCACCTTCTATGTCTGGCCTTGTTGCTTCCAGGTTAATCTCATCACCTTTAACTGGTGCTTCTATCATCTTTCTTAAACTAAGTTTGAACTTTTTCTTTGGTGGTGCATGTACTTCAGCTTGTACTTGAATCACCTGTTCTTGTGGTGTATTCTGTGGTTCTATTGGACTGTAGTTTGGCATGTTATCATATCTGCTCGCATCATAGTCTGGTGAATCTGGTGCTAGTATTGGTTGTGGTGTTAGGAGACCTTCTATTTCAGCTTCCATCATATCTCTTTCTATGGGTTGTCCAAAGAACCAGTCCATATCATTCAGTATGCGTTCATTGTGTCTCACTATACCTGAGTGTGTTGCTTCTATTAGTGCGTTTTCACCCAGTGATACAAAGTTCTCCATTGCTTCAGCTGCTCGTGCTAGTAAGTCATCATCAGCTGGTACTGCTTCTAGGTTAACCAGATATCGTAGTGGTATATCTGGTAGTTCACCTTCTACGTCTGGCCTTGCCGCTTCCAGGTTTATCTCATCACCTTCAACTGGTGCTTCTATCATCTTTCTTAAACTAAGTTTGAACTTTTTCTTTGGTGGTGCATGTACTTCAGCTTGTACTTGAATCACCTGTTTCTGTGGTGTATTCTGTGGTTCTATTGGACTGTAGTTTGGCATGTTATCATATCTGCTCGCATCGTAGTCTGGTGAATCTGGTGCTAGTATTGGTCGTGGTGTTAGGAGACCTTCTATTTCAGCTTCCATCATATCTCTTTCTATGGGTTGTCCAGAGAACCAGCCCATATCATTCAGTATGTGTGCGTTGTGTCTCACTATACCTGAGTGTGTTGCTTCAATTAGTGCATTTTCATCCAGTGGTACAAAGTTCTCCATTGCTTCAGCTGCTCGTGCTAGTAAGTCATCATCAGCTGGTGCTGCTTCTAGGTTAACCCGATATCGTAGTGGTATATCTGGTAGTTCTCCATTTGTGCTGCAAATCTGCGCTTGGACTCCATTGTGGCATCAACATTATAAAGGAATGGGCTCCCTGTGTATTTTGTGAGCATGCACATTAGGACTAGGTCGAGCACATGGTTAAGGTCAGCTATGTTGTGCCATGTTTGAGTAGTTAAATAAAAAGAGTTTTCAAGAGTATCCTTGATACGTTTACAAACATAGTACTCTCATACCCTTGAGTGGATTTTCTTGGTGTAGTCTTTGAGCCATTTCTGTTCTTTTAGGTGCCTTGTGTATTTGGTCTCCTCCTACTGCACAACAAGGAAATGCATTGCATGTCTTTTTGACCCATCGTACTAGTGCTCCTTTTCTTTTGGCGTGACTACGCTCTACTAGTCCTTGTAGTAATCGTAGTTCTTCTCCTTTAAGTCCAGCTTTTTGGTTTGCTCTTTCTATGCTTCTTGATCTGTTGTGTTCAGTGTTGGTTCTTCTACCACCATTTGGTCTGTTTGTGTTTGGATGGTGATCTGCCTGGTGATGCACTGGTGCTGGTCCATCCACTGATTCTGGTGCTGCTGCTGTGTTGGGATATACATTAGAGTGCACACCTGCATGCACCTCCTCCACCAACCACACAAAATCTCCTACCATGGCAACCAACATTCGTCATCAGTTTTACTGATTAGGGTTAGCAGACTTGACCAATGTCGTTGGCCATACTAGAGGTTAGGTTTAGTGTAGGGCCTGGGTAAGCTTTCCAATTTTTTCCTATTCCTTTTCCCTTTGTCCGAGCGAGTGCAGCAAGCATTTTGTCCAGTCTCCACTTGGTCGGAGCGAGCACAGCGTGCATTTTGTCCAGATCCCCTCAGAGCGAAATTTTGAAAGTCCAAACAATTCAAATATTTGAGGATAATATGACTCAAATATGACTATGAAAACCAAATCGACAAACATTTTAGCTTAGGAACCACTTGCAGTTGAAAAAATTATCTTAAAAGATAAATGAACAATATAGGATTGTGTAAATGACATTTTTGACATTTTGCATCTCGGATTTAAAGGATTAAGATTTACAGTTATGAGATAACTTACCATATATATATACTAGCTATGACAATATAAAATTAAATTTACAAACTGTTAATTGACATAATGATCTGTTTTGTGCTTTTTTAACTACATTCTTATACCTATTTTTTTATTGTCTTCTTTTTCATCAGTCTCAAATGCTGCAATCAAAAAATTCTAAATTATTTGGCATTTTGACATATTTGACTGTACACATCATTAGTTACATGATTATGCTCAACAAAAAGCTAGTTCTTATAGGAAATACCACCACTTGATCATGAGAAGCGTTAATGAAAAATACCATGCACATTTGATGTTAGTGGCAATAACACCACAAGTGTGTAGCACTGGTGACCACTATTTTAATAGTATCTAAAAGAATTTAAAAGCTGTATTCATCATTAAAGTGCATTAGTGATATTTTTTTTTAATTATTTGAGAACAAAGGCGAAAATACTTCACAATACATTTTCATAAATACAAGTTTCTGAAGTAAAAAATGCTCCATCTTTTCATTTGAAACCACAACAGTTATAAAGTTCCCAATGTGTGCAATTAATTAACCACACAGAATTAAGAAGCAATTGATAACCAACCAGTCAAGGAGAAATATATCTAGTATTTTATGTAGCTGTGCATGGTATTGATGTATTTATTTTACAGTAAAAATCACATCCATCAAACATGATTTTCATCAATAAAAGTAAATTTCTTATAACACAGAAAGTCCATTTATTGGAACTTAATACCATAAGATTTACCTTTATCCAACCCATTTTTGACCATCTAATATGAGAGCAAGTGGCTTGAGGCATGTTTGGGAAATTTAATTTTATGTCATTGAATCCCATTTTTGTGCTTTTAATTTAAATTTACTGATTAGGGTTAGCAGATTTGACCAATATCATTGGCCATACTAGAGGTTAGGTTTAGTGTAGGGCCTGGGTAAGCTTCCCAATTTTTCCTATTTCTTTTCTTTTGTCCAAGTGAGCGCAGCGAGCATTTTGTCAGGTCTCCACTTTTTCCGAGCAAGCACAGCGAGCATTTGTTCCGGACTCCCTCCAAGCGAACTGTCTTTGCTCCTTTGACATCTTGATTTACCAGTGTTTATGGTTGGGTAAGTGTTAAGACTGATGTCTTCCCATGTCGTTTTTCCTACCCACCATATTGGGTATGATTGAAATTTAATTTTTTGTCATTGCATCCCATTTTGTGCTTTTAATGCACCATCTCAGGGCTGAATCTTTGCTTGCTGCTCCAATGAATTGCATAGCTGTAGGAACATTGAATGCCACAACGTCCTGACATAGACATCCACATGGCTTTTGCTAAGGGATTACATACTTTTTAGCCTTTATGAAAGTAAAGAAAAAAGACAAAAAATTGAATCATAATCAAAAAATTAAATAACAATAACAACAATAGTAATTTGATAAAATGATAATTACAATGCAATGTGTTCAGAACAGCGAAATTATTGACTGATAGCTGACATTAAAAAAAAAGTTGTGTCTTTCTTCCAATTTAATACACAAAATATGAAAGGGAATGTTTATGCTATGAAAAACTGTTAATGGAATGAGGACATTGGGAAAGAGAAAAGTATTTAATGGTATTAATTTATAAGTGCAGAGTTAATATGTTGAAAAACCTATAATGAAGGATTTCTCCCATAAAAACTTATTAAGCCAGGTTCACACTGGCGATGGCAGCATATTATATAGGAGAACATCATATGTAAGCGCATCCAGATAATATTTTACAGTTAAGCCCTTTATATTTGGACAGAACAAAAATTCCATCATCTGTGCTTGCATACGACATCAGGCTTATGCTTGCATTGCTAGTGTGAACCTGGCTTCAAGGAGTTATTTTTACCACATCTGGATGACTTGTTGCCTTTTCAAGCAGCTTATGGAAATTTGCCAGCCATTTCATCCATGCCTGCCTCTTCATGCCAATCCATTGTACCTTGTTCAGATGGATTGTTGAGCTTGTTGTAACAAGGCAGAAGTACAGTCTAAAGCCAATCCACATAAAGCTCATCAATGGCAAAATTGACGTTGGATCTTGATAAAAACTTAAAATAGAAGTTTTGAAAGTCTCAATCATTGAATTTTACTTTAATATGTGATTTCACTATAGCCAATGAAAGCACTATAATGAGAAAGTGCCAAGATTATGTGCATTTTGAATACCATAAAAATAAAACCTTCATAACACTACTCCTGCCACTATTAATAGAAATAATTAAGACTTCATATAGTAAACAAATCTGAAAATATTTCAGTCAGTAAGTCAGTAAACTTAACGATTTTTTCAAAATTAAAAGATTTTTAATCACAATGTTTCATGTTTTGTTTTACGTAATAAAGTTTTTTTTAAAGAATATCACTGTTCCATGATACAACTTCTTCTTCATCACCTTTAACTGGTGCTTCTATCATCTTTCTTAAACTAATTTTGAACTTTTTCTTTGGTGGTGCATGTACTTCAGCTTGTACTTGAATCACCTGTTCTTGTGGTGTATTCTGTGGTGCTATTGGACTGTAGTTTGGCATGTTATCATATCTGCTCGCATCATAGTTTGGTGAATCTGGTGCTAGTATTGGTCGTGGTGTTAGGAGATCTTCTATTTCAGCTTCTATCATATCTCTTTCTATGGGTTGTCCAAAGAACCAGTCCATATCATTCAGTATGCGTTCATTGTGTCTCACTATACCTGAGTGTGTTGCTTCAATTAGTGCGTTTTCATCCAGTGGTACAAAGTTCTCCATTGCTTCAGCTGCTCGTGCTAGTAAGTCATCATCAGCTGGTGCTGCTTCTAGGTTAACCAGATATCGTAGTGGTATATCTGGTAGTTCACCTTCTACGTCTGAGCTTGTCGCTTCCAGGTTAATCTCCATTTGTGCTGCAAATCTGTGCTTGGACTCCATTATGGCATCAACATAGTACTTCCATACCCTTGGGTGGGTTTTCTTGGTGTTGTCTTTGAGCCATTTCTGTTCTTTTAGGTTCTTGTATACAAGGCATTGTGCTTTGTATATTTGGTCTCCTCCTACTGCACACCATGGAAATGAGTTACATGTTATAACCATTGGGGTTCTATCAAGATGTGCTTGTGGTTTGCATTTCACTTGGACCATTGTTGGTTCACCTCCCATAATGGATTTAAACTCTTCTGTTTGGGTTGGTCCTATGACTAGTTCTTCTACTAGTATACTTCTTTTGTCAATAACATCTTGGAATGTGAAGCTTGCACTTGCATTGTTGGTAATAATGCCGTAACTTAGTAAGCTTTCAACTAGTGATTGTGCTACTAGTGTCTTACCAGAGTTTTTAGCTCCATGGAACACAATGGTGTTGTGTTTTTTACGTGACTTGTCTAGTATGGGCTGTACGTCTTCTACCATCTTCCATAGGTCGATTTGTTGGCAATCTGCCCATTTGGTTAGTAGTTGTCTTGATGTTCCAACGCTGTGGTACTGTCCTGAGGGTGTGCACTGGTGTGATCATTGTTCCTTTTTCCTTTTAGTGGTGAATGGCGTTGGATTGTAGGGTGTACTCAGCTTGTTTTGCTTGGGTTGCTGTACTAACACTGTATCTCCTGGCTTGAGGGTGTGTTCCTTAGCTCGTGTTCTCTTGTCTGCATACTCAGCCATCTTGAATTTGGATTCTGCGTCCTTCTGTTGTAGGTTGTCTGTAGGTTTGATTGTTGATGTGATCTGTGGAAGCTCTGTCTTTAGCTTTCTTTGGTTGAACGCTTCACTAGGTGACGTACCAGTTGAGGTGTGTGGCGTGGCTCTGTATTGTCGTAGGAATCTGTACATTTCCTGCTTCCAGTTTTTCCTTTCTAGATGAACGGATCTGATGCATTAGCGTGCTCATGAATCGTTCACAATTTAGTAATTAGTGTTTCAAGCTTTTACTGAATGAAAGCACTCTACCAGGCAAACATGTGTTTTTGAACCTATGAATCCCAGCATCAGAACATTACCAGTGCATAGCAATGAATGACATTTTTATTGGTCATTTCTAGAATGACGTGTCACATATAGGTATTCTATAATGTATGTGTGTGTATGTAATACAGCGACCTGCAGAAATTATGATGCTCTTGATATGTATGCAATTAAGTATATCAAAAGTATGTCAGAAATCATGGGATATCATTGCTGATGTTTTTTTCGAGTTGCCTATCACTAGGGCTTTCTGAAGAAAATATTAGAGATGATATCCCATGATTTCTGACATACTTGTGTGTGTGTGTGTGTGTGTGTGTGTATATATATCAAGAGGATCATAGTTTCTGCATACCACTGTTCATACCTATACATACATTACACCTATATGTGACATGTCATACCTCATTCTAGAAATGACCAATAAAAATTTCATTCATTGCTATGCACTGCTAACATAATTATTGTGAACTCAACGTGCCGGTTGGTTTTCCTCCTACGGATCATGAGCGAGGGGCAGGAAGTGACGTTGCACGACCTCTGCCTCTTCGACAGTGCCGCTGGACAGGTAGGGGTGCCATGCGGTCCCCGCTGTGCCAGTGCCCAGTTTGATCCTGAGCGCCGCGAGGACGGCGTAGGCGGCCTACACGCTGCCTTGCTTCCCAACCGCCTTGCTGACCTTCCGCAGCTCGGGCCAGAAGTCTGCCCATCCACTCTGGAGCTGGATGCTTAGTATTCTGGGGGCGACCCTGGCCAGCGTTGCCATGCTTCGGAGGCAGCTCACTCTGTTGGGCTTGGTGCAAAGCAGCAAGCACAGGAGCTCAGTGGCCTGGCCCTTGGCCTGTCTTCTGTCTTTGCCATTCTCCCCTTAAACACAACAAAGACACCATATGCATCAGTCTCGTGGCGAATTACACGAAGAAGAGGAAGAACAGGAAGAAGAACAAGAAGCTCACCTGGTCCCTTCTCCAGGCCCGACAGCGCCATCTCGTAGATGGCGTGGACCGCAGGGCAAACCCCTAGAAGTGTCCTGAGGCGGGCGTTCTTAGCATCTGGGGACGAGTCGCCTGCCGACCTTAGGTCTGGGCCGATCGCGTGGAAGGCCACGCAGACGCGACATGGCTCGTCCCCATCGCCACGTGGGCAGGCGTTGGCTGGCTCGGTCGGCTCGACAAGGCCTCTCCCGCGTCTGAGCGGGCAAGCGGGTGGGTCTTCTTCTCCGTCTGCGCAGGTGCACGCTCTGGCGCACAGGTCCCACAGCTTGTTCAGGAAGGGCCGGGCAGCGTCTCGTGGTTGGGCCGCAGGTGGCGCCTGTCCCCCCTGTTGGTGAGCGTCTGCGGCTGCTGCAGGGAGTGGCAGCGGTGGGTTTCTTGTCATGAACCGCTTGAGTTTCGCCAGCGAGGCAGCGCTGGGCAGCGCCTCGGCCCTCAATCCCGCAACTCCACCAGCGTCGGGTAAGACGTAGACGGCGTCTGCAACGATTCAAAATAGAACACGCAAAGATGAGGTAAGACTAGTAGATATACAAAATGCTATGCTTATGTGCGATCATAATAATCAATAAGAATGTCATCACTCATACTGCGCGATATTCATAAAGATGAACCATCGTGCATCACACACACACACACACAACTTATAAAATGTCATAAAGGAGAGAAAACACTCGTAAATTATGTTAACTATAAGGATAATGAACATAGCTAGTAAGTAATTATAGAACACTAACAATAAGCCAGCCTAAATGGATGTGTTTTAAGTTGGCGTTTAAATATATAGAAATGGATTTCATTTGACGCAATCCTATAGGCAGAGAATTCCATAATTTTGGGGCTGCAATAGCCTCTGTACTCATGAAACATGTTTCACGCATAAGCATTCAATCACACCGGTGTCAACCTTTGTATTGCAGGTCATTCCCTCATTCATTCATTCATCCATTCATTCATCCCTCCGTTCGCTCCTTCATTCAATCGTGAAATTAAAAGACAAATGAAGATGGATGGATGGATGGATGGATGGATGGATGGATGGATGGATGGATATTTACCTCGTCTCCTCGCGGAGGACGACGGACCTCCGGCTGGGCGCCCGCTTCCTCCACGCGGCACCTCACCGCTCCCGACTTCACCATCAACCTTAGAAGAAAAATAAATGAATAAAAAACATGTTAAACGCTGTTCTCTCGTTCGTTCAATAACGAACTCAAACTAAGACAACATCACGTAATACATCCATTATTTAGACATGGCGGTTCATTACATACTTTATTAGCTTCATCCCTTTACAGGGCTTTTCAGAAGTAATATTACAAATATATGATAAATATAGATAGCCTAGTATATTAATAAATAAATAAATAAATAAATAATTGTATATATATATATATATATTCAATATTTAAAATTATCATTAAAAAATGATAAAGATCATTAATTGAAATAAGGAATAATAAAAGAGAAATATATAGCTGAAATAATGTGCATCTAAAAATATTAATTCTAATTCTATTTCATTCATTCATTCCTTCATTCATTCATTCATTCATTCCTTCCTTCCTTCCTTCCTTCCTTCCTTCCTTCATTCATTCATTCATTGTTCTTTTAAGAATTCATGGTATTGGAATTATGACTCGTCAATAGAGAGCTCAATGGTACAACAACACCATTTGTTACCTGTTCGCCCACAGGCAGCACCGGTGACAGTCGACCAGAAGTCGAGACGACCTCAGCCTGCCTTGCTGGGGTCCTGGTCAACCTGTAGGCAGAACGGCACAGCAACGTAAGTTGCATCAGGTCTTGGTCGGGTCTGCTGGACGGCGAGGCCAGGCATTTGCCGAGCTGGCGAAGCGCGGCCTCTTCCTCAACGCCCAGCGCTTCGGGCACCCTCATGGTCTGCTCCACGTCGTCCCCCGAAGACGACTCGTCGCCACTGTGGGAGGGCTCAATCGAGTCCCCGGCCTCCTGCTGGAGGGCCGTCTTTAAGGATGTTAAGACCTCCGGCCCTATGCGCTCCAGCGTTGCGAAGTTGACCCCAAACTCTACCTCCGCTTTCAGCAGGTAGACCGGGCTGTACGCCCTATTCCTGTACTTGCAGGCGGCGAACCTGCATGGCAAAAAAAAGAAGTCAATTCATCCATCAGTCAGTCAGTGGTCCTGATCAGTATGCTGACCTGTGTCGCGCCTTACCTGCAGCTCAATAGCTTCGAAAGGCTTAGCCCCACGCCCTCGATGGCCTGCCGGCTAATGTTGCACGCCACGTCGCAAACTGCCATCCTCCTTAGGCATAGGTTGCTTGCTCTGGAGCATGCTATTACGTTGCCTGGCAGGAATCCCCCGTGCTGCTCGGCGATCAGCCTCCTTGGGAAACCGTGGGTAAATTGCACCGAAGCGTCGCTCCACTTCGGAGCTGACCAAATGGCCACGTTTCCGAATCTGTTGAAGAGATAACACACACACATCGCCGCACGTTAAACAACAAACAACAAACAATTCCAGCACTTGCCGTGCGTCGTGCATGCTACTTGTAGTGACATTGCTTTCGGTACAGCATTTCTGCATACGTAATTGACATAGTCCTCTGTAATGTTATCATCATCTGGCTCCTTTGTGTTTGGGTGTCTGCTTAAGAAATCTGCTGGATTCTTGTCATCTCTTCTGGGTCTGTAAGTGAGGTTGCAGTTGTATGGGGCGAGTCGTAGCTTCCATCTCTCCATCCGTGCTGATGCTTGTTTGTGGCTTGGGAAGATGCCTAGTAGAGGTTTGTTATCTGTAACGATGTCAAACGTTGAACCGTATACGTATAGGTGAAATTTCTCAACTCCCCAGACTGCGGCAAGCAAAATTCTCGTTCAGTTTGTGAGTATCGCATTTGGACATCGCTCAACGCACGACACGCGTAACTGAAAACTTTGTCTTCTTGTAACAGGATAGCTCCAAGTCCAACGGGACTAGCATCAATGATGACTTCACTTTTCTTGGTTGGGTTGAAGTAAGACATGACTTCGTTGCCAGTTAGAGCTTGTTTGACTTTGTCGAGGGCTTCTTGCTCTTCCTCTCCCCATTTCCAGGTTGTGTCTTGCTTGGTAAGATTGAGTAGGGGTGTTGTGATGTTAGCATAGTTCTGTATGTATCTTGAAACATACTGAACCATTCCAAGAAATGACTTCACTTCGCTTGCATTCTGCGATTGGTTGGCATTCTTTATTGCTTCGACTTTCAGTGGATCAGGTTTCATACCTTCTGCGCTGAATATGTGGCCATAGAATGAGATTTCTGTCTGGGAGATTTTGCACTTTGCTTTGTTCAGGCGCACATCCATTTCTTTGAGTCTTGTAAGCGTAGCATGGAGGTTTTTGTCATGGTTCTCCTGGTCCTTTCCGTAGACAATTATGTCGTCAGACAGGTTCTTGCATCCTTGTAATCCTAACAGGATCTCCTCGAGTGCGTTCTGGAAGATCTCTGATGCAGCATTGACTCCGAAGATAAGTTGTTTAAATCGTCTCAGTCCCTTGTGCGTTGTGAAGGTCGTGATGTGTCGGCTTTCAGGGTCTAGTTCAAACTGATGATATCCTGATGACAGGTCGAGTTTGCTAAAACGTGTCGCTCTGTTGAGATCAGCTGCGAGTTCATCTAACGTTGGCATAGGGTGCTTTTTTCTCTTGATTGTGTGATTGGCCTCTCGCATGTCGACGCAAATTCGCACTTTGCCAGACTTCTTTGGCACGACGACGATTGGGCTGACCCATGGCATAGGGCCGGTAACCTCTTCAGTGATGTCTAACTTTTCCTTCTCTACGTCTGCTCTGACGTGAAACGGGAGTCTTCGGTGGGGTTGACACTTGGGAGGAAGGTTGTCATCGATGTGTAGCTTGATTGTCTTCCCTTTCACTTTCTTGATGGGTCCGAACAGGCAGTCGAACTCTTTGAGCATCGAGTCTACACTGTTTTCTCTGCGACTTGTGAGGACGTTTACCTTGATCTGAATGATACCCAGTTCTTTCTCTGTATCGTAACTCAACAGGTTTTCTGCATCTCCTTGGACTACGAACACTGTGGTTGTCGTTTTCTTGGTTTGGAATTGAATGTTTGTTTTTATCTGACCGTTGATAGGTATTGGAATCTTTGAGCCATACGGGTATATCTTGTGCTTTGCCTTTTCTAGCTTTAGAGGGGCGCTGTCTTGATTTATGGCATGAAACGTCGATTGGTTGATTAGGTTGACCGTGGATCTGGAATCTATCATCATTTTCACTTGTGTTTTTCCGATTAGTATGTTGCAGGATGGCAGGTTTGAACTTGACTTGTGGTTGCCTGTATACCAGGCGTATTTGTCTTCTGAATCTTCTGAATATTCGTCAACTTCGTTGTCTTCTGTGTCTTGCGTTACGCCTTGCGTTACGTTTCGTACACGATTGTTTATCGGGGGATTTGTTCTGCAAATGCGTGCATAATGGCCACAGGAATGGCATTCTTGGTCTTTGGCAGGGCATTCATCTCGATGTGGGTAGTCTCCTCTGCAATGCCAGCATATTTTCTTCTTTGGATTTGTTTTCTGGTTGTTTTCATGTTTACGTGACGTCGGCTTGTTGTGTGATTGCGGGTTTGGTTGCCTAGCACGTGATCGGAATCTATCGGTATTTTTCGCGGGCTTCTGATAAGATCTTTTCGAATCCTTTACTGCGTTGACTTGAGCAGGGGCGGATCCAGGATTTTCAAAAAGGGGGGGAATTTTGGTTTCGGATATTTAAAAACCCCAATAATGCTGGAGCTATCCCGGACGTGACTTTTTCAGGAATTTCCTAATATTGGTGTTCAATTAACATTTTAAAAAACGCTAGCAAAACATGGATGTTATGAAAAACGTATCATTATCATATCTATATGTTTCTTTGATAATCTTGAGATGAAATGTCAATAACTTCATTATATAAAATTCACATACCTTAGTTACCCAATAAGTGAAGATCCTAACATCTTTCTTGGGTGAAGTTCCATAAAAGCACAGCAAATTTTCTCTCTCAAGACGTACTGCGTTCCCATGCATAGCAATAACAGCTAAATCGGAAAGCCTTTTTGTAGTCATGGTAGGTCGCAGCCATGTATGAAGTCTGTGGAGGCAGGAGAATGACCTTTCGGCTTCTGTACTTCCAACCGGCAAGACAGCCAGTATCTTAAGTAGTTCGGGAACGTTGGGGAAAAATATTTCGTCTGCATGATTTGCAATAATTGAGGTGATGGATTCATCTTTTACAGTTTCTTGCCTTTTCCAGTGACATGACCAACGAAAGAGCTCGCTATCAAATGCTGCAGGAATCGTGTGCTGCCATTTTTCTTTCAGAACTTCTATCAGGTCAGTTACAGCGTGTTTATCTTTTTGGCGTATTACCACAGGAACTAATGCGCATAGTTCATAATGTACTCGTTTTTCATAACTAAAACGGGACTTCAGTTCACAGGATATGATATCCAAAAATGGTATAGCCACGATTCGTTTCCAGTAATCTTGAGCTGTATCTGCTGGAATATTATCCCTGTGGATTTGTCTGGCGTTGACACGTCTTTTTTCTTCAGAACCCACTAGATCTGAAAGACACAGTACTTTGTTGTACATGCACTAAGATAAGATAAGATAAGATAATTTTATTTAACGTCAGTAACACAGAGAGTGGTTACCCAATCTCCCGAGCCAGAGGCTCATGGTAAAAGTGTTTGACAAACAAAGGATATCTAAAATATACATATCTAACTGTTAAGAAAATAGGAAAAAAAAATAAATAAATAAACAAAATAAAAAATGCGACTATCATACTAAAGGAAAATAAGATTTAAAAAATCTATAGATATAATATACTATTTAGAAATATAATATATAATAATATATAATAAATAACTGGGAAAATGTTTTTTTTGGGCTAATAATTTGTAAGCAAGAAGAATGACAAGAAGCCCCCCAATCAATACATCCCGGACGAAACCCACCGCCCATCATCAGTTGATGGACGATGGATCCCGTCCGAAATATATCGGCCAAGAAATCCCCCGTCACTCCCCTTGCCCACAATAAATAAAGAAATTACATAAATTTATAATAGAAACTACTAAAGGCAACTGTTGCATTGACAACCAATAAAATCTAACTTATTTAGCTTCCTACGAAATACGGATGCGTTCGTTGCAGACTTTGCCGACGTTGGTAATTGATTCCAAATACGCGAAATGATTTATGTAAAGGAATTGTGTGAATATTGACTGTTGTAAGAATTCTGCACTACATTATGGCCACTGTTTATTGGTTCAAACCAAGTATCTATGTGTCGGCGTACATATGCATGACATCCTCCACCTTCTGAAAGCCAAAGTACACCTCAACCAGGCGACCTTGGAGAGCACTGACAAGAGGCCGCATGGGTTCTAGCATTTCCATTGCTCACACAAACGATACAATGTGCCCAAAGCTTCTCATTGTTTTTCTTAGGCCATTTGCCATTGTTCTAGTGTTGGCATCCCAGCCCCATGTGTCTTCACCTGGGCATTTAAAACGCTCATCATCCGATGGGTCTCACATTTTATCTAGGGTGATGACTAAGTATTCATACAGATCATAAATCGTTTCAAAGGTTGAATAGCGCTCAACCCATCTGGTTTTACAAAATTTTTTAGCTTGCGCTTTTTGATTTCACCTTGTACCAAAGCACCAATAACAATATCAAGAAGGGCCTGCCTTTTTGGAGAATTGTCAAAAAAGCTGTAAAGTTCGCGACAAGTGTCCATCATGTTTTGAATTGCTTTAATTTCACAAGCATGGCAAATAGCAAGGTTTAATGAGTGAAGGCAACACCCTTGATAATCAGCGTCAGGTGCAAATCTTGCAATCTCTGCTTGAACACCTTTATTGTTTGAACTCATACTCAACGTTGTATCATATGCTTGGCCTCAACAATTTGCAAAATGAGGACATTTTGCGAGACATTCTCGAAAGTTATCGCGTATCAAATTAGCCATTACTCCAATGATTTCGTTTTGGATAGTCTTACTTGTATAGCGAGCATTTTGTGGTCCCAGCTCAAGATGTTTCTTTAGGTCTGGATTGCTTTTTGCTAGTAGACGAACAATGGCAATAAAATTTCCTTCGTTGCATGTTGGTGCTTCTGCAAACTGTATTTTGTGATCCCTATGGTCACGCAATGGAATTTGCTGGGTTGTACATAAGCGGACCATGTCAACGATATGGGGCAGAATTGCCTGATTAGTTTCTTTATTTTTTTTGGCTACATCATCCAATTGAACATCTATACGATTAGAAAGGTTTTCTAATTGTGATCTTATGCACAATCCACGCTCTTGCACCTTCTTATGATACTCTGTCAATTCATGTTTATCTAGTTTTTCCTTTGAATTCTTATATTTCTTGAAAGGGGATTTTACAAAAGCCCCCAATAACGGCTTCTCTTCTTTAGACAAAAACAGGAGACAAAACAAACACCAGCCACCACAATATGTAGGGTGAGAACTATAGGCCAGCCATCTGCGCTCCTCTAGCCATTTTACTTGAAATTGGACTTGTCTTTTAGGTCCAAGAATTTGTTTGTCGAGTTGACATGTAGGTGACGGTCTCCAGCATTTTTTAAGAAACTCGATTTTTTCAGCATCACTTAATGATTCAACGAAGCTATTGTTAATAAACGTACTCGCATCAAATGGCGCAACGGAAATTCTGTCTGCTTCTTCTTTCTGATCATTATTGTCTACGAAACATAAAAATTAATCAATTTGTTAACAAGTCAATGTTAATTTAATAATTTTGAACTCTTTGCATCCAAGTGGTATTTCATTATTCATTTTTTTTCCTTTTCCTTTTTCATCATTATTATTAATATACCTACTTTTATTTTATTGTTTTATTTATATCCTATTATCTTATAGATGTTTTATAGATCTTTTATTATGCATATATATATTCACGTTTGTATTTTAGCCTATTGCTATTTTTAACCTATTTGTAATTCTAATTTTATCCTATGTATATTGTAATTTGCTTTTGCCATATTCACCCTGATGCATGATGGACGATTGTCCGAAAGCTTGAAAATCTTAGTTTTATTGAACTTTGTAAACATTTGTTAACAACTTCCAATATCATGAAACTACCTAGCAACATATCAAAATTGTATATTACAAGATCATTATAGGTAAAGTTCAAAATATATCTATTATCTTTTTTTATTTAGTATATCAACAATACTGTAATACAGTACACATACATGTACCTAGCTTGCTCACTTTAATACGACAGTGATATAATACATACTTAGACAAAAGTTACATTTACATCATAATCTAAACACAACCTCATCAATAATAATTCATCTCTAGTCTTACATGAAAGCTTTAATAAAATCATTTTGGAAAAATTTTGTAAAATCAATTCAGTGATTTCGATGGTGAGCACTGACCCACAAAAAACCAAATTGAAAATGCCAGGTGCTTGTAATTGTGCTATGGCAAACTGATTTTCTTGAGACAGGGCTAAGCCATCATTCGAGAGCATCTTTAATTTGGTTAAATGCTTCACGGCCTCAATCACACTCTTTTCACTCAAATGACTACAGTTTTCTAGAAATAGGTATTCAAGACTACTAGAAGGTCGTTTGCACAAAAATTCGACGTTTCTCAGTAGATGCTGGCCACTTAAATCTAGATACACAAGTTTGGAAGAGTGAGCTAGCTGACTCAAAAGTGCAACAGAGAAGTTATCTACGAGTACATTTCTCATCGAAAAATAACAGAATGCAGAAGAATGTGACATTAGTGTTGCCAGTGGGCCCTCTCTGATGTTAGAAATCATCCACTCATCTATTGGGATAATCTTCCACAAGCAATCCGTTTCACATGTGATTTTCCATCTCTTACACACTTGGCATAACGAAATCATAGTCATCTCTACTGAAGTATATTTGAAGATTTTCACCAGAATTTCATCTGGTAGGTCTAAATAAATAAAATAACAATACATTTGAGTCCGATCCACATGCAAACACTTTGGAATACATGCACTAAAATGCGTATGTGTGATAAAATAATTCACTACATACAATTCATAAACAATCACAATATTGAATAGATGGACTATAAAAGGAATCTAAAGAGATGATTGTAAATGTTGACACTCTTAATTTATGCAACACACTTCACATTTAATAAAACTATTAAAAACTTATGATAATTATTTATTATTTTACATAACAGACTACTCATAATTTAATGCAAGAATGAAGCAAGCATTTGTTATTAAACTCAGTACCTATATAATTTCTTATTGATTGTTTACGGCAAAGCAGCAATATAGTATAACTTCATCTGGACGATCCCTAGATAACAGTAAAATAATGTCATTGCTAATATTCGAAATATTTCAGTCAATGAATACATGATTTAAAAACAAATAAGTCAATAAACTTAATTTATATTTCATACTCACGGGGAATGAACTTTTGCTGGAGGTTCATCTGTCGAGTCACTAGCATTACTGGCAGAATTCTCAGAGACCGTTTACCGTAATAAAATAATGTTAAGGATATTTAAAACTAATATTGTTCTATTAATGAGTAAATACTTACCGTTTCTTAGGAAAAAAGGCCTCTAAATTTCGTTGCATCTTTTGATACTAAAGGATTTGACAATTCTGATCACAGTATATCCAACATGGACGACGAGTACATGGCAAACTGTATTGAAACGAGGCTTTTACTGGTTACTTGCTGGACAAAGTTTGCGGGCTCAGTAATGCATGTTTAAATAGACGTAGATGGAACGTAGATGTACGTATGATAAAATAGATTTGATTTTTTTTATTACCATACCGTTAAGCATTTGTAAGTTGTCCTTAGATGAAACAATACAAACAAAAAATAACTTCAACGAAAAATGTGAGATATAACTGCTTAGAAAGGGGGGGGGGGAAGTCACCCTATTCCCCTCCCCTGGATCCGCCTCTGTTGAGACTCTGTTTTCTCCACTTGTGTTGCCTGAGACTCACTTAATTCCAGTGCTCTTCTGTGTTGAAGTAGATCCTTTAGGCTGAAGTTTTCTCGTAGAGCGCGGCGTCTTAGAGCGTTAGATGTACATGTCAAAATAATGTGTTCCTTTATCCCTTTGTCTGTGTCGGCAAATTCACATGTTTTCGCAAGCTGGTGTAGTCTTGTGTGATAGGTATCCAGTGATTCCTCTTCCTTCTGCTTTGCTGTTCTGAAGTTGTAGACCTCGTAGGTAGTGTTGATTTGTGGATTAAAGTATTCGTTTAGCTTTTCAACTGCTTTCTTTTAATCCTTATCGTCTTAGTGTCGGTAAGTGTATCGAATATGTCATTGACATGGGGTCCTGCATAGTGTAATAAAAGTGCTCGTTTTTGGTTATCATCCTCGAGTTTCATTCCAACGAAGAGTCTCTCGAGTCGTTTCAACCATTTCTCCCATCTAGGACCTGCATTGTTGTCTTGATGGACGTTAAAAGGCGGAAAATCAGGAATATTTGTCGCCATCCTCGTCGCCAGTTGTTGTATCTCTCGTATCTTTTTTGCAAGTACTTAATTTATGCACATAATTTATACATATTATCAGGTGACGTATGTAACTACATTACAGGAAGAGTTGGACAGACCAAGCTTTTCCAGTCTTTGGTTCACTTGAGATGTTATCCAAGGCGCTTGTCGAAGCTCTGTAGTCGTGATCTGTGTATGTGATGCACGAGAGGGGGGCGGATCCGCAAAAATTTCCTTTAACAGTTCATTCAAGCAAGTTTTTTGTTTGAGCTGGTTAATTCTGAATTTCGAGTTAAATATTCGTGCTCTGCCTGAGCGGAGGCTTAGGCCGCTTGTAACTCCTGGAGGGTTGACTCTTTGGGCAATAGAGGAGGACCTTCCACTACAACGTGGCGTAAATCCTCGGTGTTTTCATCCCCCGGCGTATGGTAGGAAGCACCAGCTTCTAAAGCCGCGTAGTCCACTGAGAGAATTCTGATCCCCCTGATGACTTGCACTTCTTGAACAGCCTCTTCACCATCTGGACTGCATTTTCAGCTTTACCATTTGACTGCGCATATCTGGGTGATGATGTTTTGTGTTCAGACATCCAGGTTTTGGCGAACATGCTGAACTCAGCTGATGCAAACTGTGGCCCGTTGTCTGATCAGGGTATCTGGTATGCCGAACCTGGCAAATATGGCTTTCAACTCTTTAATGACTGCTCGGGAGGTCACCGTATCGATCCGGGCTACTTCAATGTAGCTGCTGTAGTAATCACTGACGACTAACAATGTTCTGTTGTGACACTCACAGAGGTCAGCTGATACCTTCGCCCATGGTCGCGCAACAAACTCATGCTGGAGAATTGGCTCCTTTCCTTGAAGGGTACGGTGGGCCAGGCAAACTTCACATTTGGATATGTACTCTTTCATTTCTGTAGTCATGCGTGGCCATAAGAAGGTGTCTCTTGCTCTTCTTATGCAAGCCTCGATTCCGATGTGGGACGAGTGCGTCTTTTCCATGAGCTCTTTTCTCAAGACTCTTGGTACAACCAGCTGCTGACCCTTGAAGATTAGTTCGTCCTGGACTGTTAACCATAGTTAATAGAGGGGAATGGTTATGAAGTCCGGCAAACTTCAAAGGGGCGCTCTATTGTTTTGATTTTGATGTTGGACTAGCAATAGTCACTGTGAACCTGCACACTCACAAAACAAAGATGGCGGATGCTCAAAACATCAACTAGTTGTTCATAACTGGAGACGATTTTGATGCGATTCTTGAGATTTTAGAACAAGATGAGGAAAATAAAATTTGCTTTTATGAACAAGTTATTAATGAACAAATAACTTTTTTCTTGCATCAACACATGAATTTTTGTTTCAAATGTTGATGTAGATAGACAGCTAAAATAGTAATTATCACAATAATTATAATGCTAGTGATTTATTACTTTTTAGCTTTCTTTCTGCATGGCAGTGGGTCATCTGTAACTTCTTCCCATGCTCGCCTCTTGTCCTTTCGGCTCCTAGTATTGCCACTTTGGCAAGATACTTGTCTTTGGATTCTTATTGCATTGTTGTTGTACCCAAATGCATGGATGTCGGGGTTGTCACTTCTTCGGCCAAGTTTACGCTGGTTGCCAAAGTATTCTTCAACAGTGTCTTGACAGAAACGCTCAGTCAGGACGAATTCCATACCTTCTCCAAGGAGGAACTTGGTTGCCTCTATGACAGAGTAGACCGTTATCTTGAACCCTTCATACGTTTGCCAGGAAATAAACATTCTGCTCCTCGCATTCTGTTCAAAATTTCCTGGACGGTTGTCAGTGCTTTCTTTCCAATTGTTAAGATAGTTAAGAAACTCCATCAACCACTGAAACCTGTTAACAATAAAATTATTGTTTTAAGATATATCATTACATTATCAAATAAGAGCTGAACAGTAAATTACTGAATATATAGCTGATACTTATGCATGCAAAAATATAACATCCATCATATTAACAAACCTGTTGTCATGAACATCTCTGTATGGAGCAAGGAATGGTTTCCTTTTCCTCTGGTGCTCTGTTGTACTGCGTACATTCAAGCAGTCAAAGAAACTATCGACCATCTCACAGAACTTGGCTGTTGCTTCTGCTTCTGCTGGTCCAAATGATCTGATCACTGCAGCTGTTGATGCACTTAGCACTTGGGCAGCAAGGTTCACATGCATCTTGGAGTAGGAATTTAGGTGAATGTGTTCATATGTAAACTTGGGAAGTAGCTTCAGCCTATTATCCACATCCTGGTAATACATTTGCATGATATGCTGCCAGATGACATTAAAGCCATTGTTCCACATGTATCTAGTGCAGCTACCAGACCCTGAATTTGACAAACAATTCCTGGCAGTCTTAATGAGATGAGGTGCGTCAGAGAAAAAGTAGATATATCTATCAGGGGCAAATATGTTAATTGTGCGATAACATATATCTTTATCTGAGTCACCGTACAATGCCTTGTGCATCCTGTACATTCTTCTCTTTGGGGATGCACCGTCCGATGTTGTTGATATCACCCACAGGTTACAGCTCGTCTCAAGGATACACACTGCATCCCAAAATAGTGGCATCAACTGTGCTGCAGTGACTCCTGTTGTGGCAAAGTGTGCTAAGCAGAACTTGAACTCAGTACATAAACCACATACTATGAAAGCTAATGCATGGGTTGCTACATCATCTACTCTCTCTAGTACAGCATAGTTTAGTTCGGTATCACCCAGATTGGTATACCCGACTAATTCTCTGCTTACTTTATCAAACACAAGATTTGCACTCACTTTCATCTCATCGAATAATAGAGCCACATATCTTTGTACATCGATGTAATAACTGTGTAGATACTAGTGTCGGGTGAACACAACTGACTTTATTTTCACATATCAAGAGTAATATAAGTATAACTATGGTAACATGATATCAGTAACGCAACTTGCAATTAACGTGACAATATATAATCTCGTAATCATAACATTCCTCCCCCCTTAGTCATTAAACGGTAATCATTCGAAATCATCTAAGTAAATGTTATTGTCTGTAATCCTTTGAGTAAATATCATTGTTCATAGTCCTTCAAGTAGCTGGGTGGCCTCCTTATACATGCAGGGCGCACAGGTTGAGGTGTCATAGGTGTCTCCTCAACAAATGGTGAAGCTGGTGAGTCGCTTGAAGGCTCTGTAGGTGGAGTCGGAGGAGCGGTTTCTGCAACATCTCTGGGGCGCACATGATCTTGATGGCGGTGTCACAGTGATATGTGTACCCCCGAGATATGTGTACCCCCACACACATAACACTAGTGATATGTGTATCCCCCGGTGGGGATACACAAAACACCGAGGCTTGGTATCCAAGCATATATAACTTCTGTTTGGAAAAATATAAGCCTAAAGAAGCAAGCAATTTAGCAAAGGACGAATACACAGGTCAGTTTAATAACAAAACATTGTCAATATTCCCCCATTAAATCAAATGCTTAATGTTCTGCAATTTCTGGGCATTTTATTGCCCAGTATTTAAGCACATTGAAACAACTTTTGTACGCTTAATGCGTGTTAATCGATGCCTTCCTTGGCATCTTTTTTCTCGTACTAAACTACACTAAATCGTTCGAGCTAGAGCTATAAGCTTAATAATTTTAGAGTATTTAGAAACTACTTTTAACGACTTGAAACTAAATCTTCGTGAGTAAGCCTTTGTTATTCATGTGCCAACCAGAAACCAATTCGCTGGCAAAACAAAGGAGCTGTGAAAAGCCTTTGTGATCTTGTTTGGCACATTATCATCACAATGCAGTCAATGTAAATCCCCGCTCCCCCCAACCCGGGAACAGGCGGGGACTTGGACAAATGTGCTAGTGAAAGAGAGGAAATGACCCTGTCCCCGGCCCAGGGCAATATGTTTTCATTCCAATTTCCTCACTTGTCCCTTCTTACCTGGGGAATTAATATACAACACTACGTACAAATACCAATTGCAGTTAAAAAATAAAAGACAAAAGCTATCCCCAGTCTGGAAAGCAAAGAAGCAAATCTCGCCCATTACCCCGAGTACCGGGGCACTTCTAACTGGCAAATTTCGTGCAATTTCCCGCTCATGTCCCTGCATTGCCCGGGTTGGGGGTAGCGGGGGTTTACATTGATGCATAAACATGAAGTATTGCTATTAAGCTTATACATATAAGCGTAAGTTGACCTAGAAAACCAAACTACAACTTAATCCAAAAGCTGCATTGAAATAAGGCTTGTGTTTAAATACCAAACCTGAAATTTTTACACCCCAAAAAATACATGGCATTCAAATTTCAAATCCCCCAAAATACAAGACTTTAATAGGGTTTCTTTTTAAGACCCGAAAAAATATGTGGCAGATCTCTTGACCCCCCAAAAAATACAGAGAATGAAAATTGTTGACCCCAAAAAAGATGTTGCCCTCCTGTCATGTTACACACCCAGTACATCCCCTGTGTTTTTGCTGACGCCAATCAACAATTGTTAAAGATACCAACTAATAACTAGTTATTAACGGCAGTGAAAAACAATTTTCACAACTAGTTCAAATGGAAAATATAGGTGTAAGTGCCATTTCAAAATGAAAATATGATGTGAGGTAGTATTGCTATTACAACTATTGTGTGGATCCACAATGTGTAAAATTTGAATTTGGGAAAATTTTTTCATTCAAAAACTGTTTGGTAAAAATCTTTTAAAACTAGCTTATTTTAACTATATGACCCATTTTTTAATTTGAAGGGAAAAGAAAAAATCTATAAGGCTACATTCATAATGTATGGCAAGGGGAGGGGGGTTGGCAGGTGAAATTTAGGGGGGATTCCAAAAATTTCTGTCAGTAAAATAGGGAGGGGGGGTTGGCAATTTTTTTATCAAAATATGTTTGAAGAAAATACTGTTTTGCCCGGGGGGATTGCTATTTTTAGAGTTACTTTAAGGGGAGGGGATTAAAAATTTGGGTGCCATTTTAAAATTTCTCACCCTCCTCTTCCCTATATTATTAATGCAGCCTAATGAGTTAGACAAATTAGTTTTTCATGATAGAGTACAAACACTAAATGTGTTCAATCCTTTGCACTATTTAGCACTAAATACCACTAACTAGACAATAGAAAACAATAGTCTATTGCAGTTGTAATTAGCATGCCTTAGCACTATTTAGTGCTATTTGTGTTGCACACTTTTAGTTTTTGTACTCCTCATCTAGGCATTAATTGCAAGCAGCACAGGAATTGCACTGCCATTTACACTGCTTGTATTTAAAGATTTTTTGCGGGATCTTCACGCACTTTTTATGGAACCATTTCTCACAGGAGCTACACTGGGCCATGTCCTCATCAGGGCTGTAGGGTTGGCGACATGTGCAGTAAATCTGGATGACGTGCTTGCTGGATGTTGCAGGTACACCTTGGGAGATCACACCAGGGAACATTTCAATGGAGTTGCCTCCTTCCATGCACTTCCACAAGTGTGAGCGTATGGCTCGTCTGTTGAACTTGATGGTTGAAGGGTCAACTCCATGGCAAAGGGATGTTGCAAATGCTATTGCATATACACCACAGTCTGTGCTGTTGGTTTGTTGTTCCACTGGCATGATCTTAACATCAATGCATTCAGCATCTTCTACGTGTAATAGCGCTGCAATCTGCTGCTTGGTAGTCAGTGTCACTCCAGTAAAAAGACTATCGTACAGCTTTACTTCATTTGGGACCTCGCACCCTGTATTGCTGACACACACCCAGTGGTCCCCCCCTGTGTGAAGAACTTGAACAAATTCTCCTCTCATGACATCAAATTGTTTAGTTGGCCCAAGAGTTGTTGGTTGCAGGCCTTGGATGTTGGGGAACTGGATCTTCAACATATTTTGTGCAATGCCAATTTGATGGTCGGTCAATTTTCCATTTCTCAGTATCGTGGTTCGGTCAAGTTCATCTGTTTTAAAGTTGTATGTTCTTTCTGGGTTGGCTTGTGATCTGGTGGTACATTTGACAAATTGTACCTCTTGTTCGTCAAGGTTAGATTTTTTGTTATTTTTCTTTATTTTTTCATGGTTTTCTTTGGCTTTTTCTGATTTTTTTGTTTCTTTTTCTGGCTTTGGTTCTGGCCCTGTCTTGGCAATTTGCGTTCTCTTTCTCTTATTCTCTGTTGGCATTACTGATGGAGAATGTTTTCTTTTCCTTGATTTTTCTGTAATATCTTCTGACATTTTCATTTTTTCTTCTGTTTGTGGCCTGGCCTTTTGCATTTTCTTTTCCTTTTTCTCTGGTGACATCTTCGAAGGAGGATATTTTCTCTTGTTGGATTTAACCAGTCCTCCATTTTTTAAGATTTCCTCTGCTTCTTCTTTTGTGCATTGAAGATAGGTCATCGTTAAGTAGTTTACTGCTTCTGGAAGCAGCACATCTAAGATGCAGTTTGGTTGCTGTTGGTCAAAAGTTTCCTTTAAGAATGTTAAAATTGTATCAACTTTCTTTTCAGAAAACATCCTAAGACTTGCGCTCATTTTCAGGTCCAATCTTTGCATTCCAAATGCACTAAGATTATGGCCTGTCATGAACACTTCATAACGCCAGCTTGGCTTTTTCAGTGACAATATATCATTCATTTCCTTTTCTATGTTCTTAAACTGGTTCTTGATTTCATCAATAGTCAAAGAACGTATCTTCTTTCTGTAATCCTCAAAGCAGTCATCAGTGTCTTCTTCCTCTGAATCACTTGACAAACTTGATGTGTTATGTTGTGTCGTTGGCGATGCAAATCTAGACTCTTGGTTAGACTTGGCTGCTGTTGGATCTGGTCCGGTCTGGTGGGACTTGGCTGCTGTTGGGTCTGGTCCAGTCTGGTTGGACTTGGCTGCTGTTGGGTCTGGTCCAGTCTGGTTGGACTTGGCTGCTGTTGGGTCTGGTCCAGTCTGGTTGGACTTGGCTGCTGTTGGATCTGGTCTCTGGTTGGACTTGGCTGCTGAAGGATCTGGTCCAGTCTGGTTGGACTTGGCTGCTGTTGGGTCTGGTCCAGTCTGGTTGGACTTGGCTGCTGTTGGGTCTGGTCCAGTCTGGTTGGACTTGGCTGCTGTTGGATCTGGTCTCTGGTTGGACTTGGCTGCTGAAGGATCTGGTCCAGTCTGGTTGGACTTGGCTGCTGTTGGGTCTGGTCCAGTCTGGTTGGACTTGGCTGCTGTTGGGTCTGGTCCAGTCTGGTTGGACTTGGCTGCTGTTGTTTGGCCAGCAGAATCCTGTTGCTGGTAAACCTTTATATTTTTTATATTATATGTTCTTTTTAGCAAGACCCCATTTTTCTTCTGCAATTGACACGTCCCCTTGGTGGAATTAATATTCTTTGCAATATAAGGTCCAGTCCACTGGTCTTCCATTTTGTGCCCTTTCTTTGTTTTTCGTAACATGTTTTGAAGGAGAACGAGGTCACCATCTTTTATTGCACACTGAAAAACACTTCTTCTTTTTGCATATTGTTCCTTCTGTTTTTCTTGGGCAGCAGCAATGTTTTTTTCCACCTTTGGGAAAAGGACGTCTTTTCTTTCTGTCATTCTTCTTACATATTGGTCAATTCCTTCTTGATTACCAAGTCTTTCCTGAAGGTCGGCCAGGCTTTCTTGTTCCTTGTTTTCTAGTTCTTTCTCTGCTTCCAATGGCAGTCTTGGACTCCGCCCATACATCAGCATGAAAGGACTGTACTTTGTAGTTGTGGATGTGTTTGTATTGATAGCAAAGATAGCACCATCAACATATTCATCCCAGTGGTCTCTTCTTTCATTCATGACTTTTCGTAGGGTTCTTAAATATCAAAACTATACATTAGAATTTATAGTATTTTCATGCATTCCATCATTGTCAATCAAGCAATAGTGGCATTTCTGGTTGCATATCGTAAAATGTTTATTTTCATTGGCATGCATGTCCATTGTTGGTTTACCTTTTGATTGTTTGGTTTGTTCTTTCATCAAGGCCATTAGACTGGGGATGGTAGGGTGATGTTATCCTGTGTTTTATACCGAAATTTTCCATCAACTTGTCTGAAATCTATGGATCAAAGTGGGATTCTTTAGCACGTTCTTTTCTCCTTATCAGATTTAATAATTTAACTAATACATGCTAGTTAGGCACCGGTCATTATTTACCGAGGGGGAGGGCCACTATTATGGTCAGTGGAGGTGTAAAAAATTGTGACCCATATTGTAGTTATAGTTTTAAAAAATCTGGCCCTCCCTATATCGATGTTAAAAAAAACTATGACCCTCCCCTTGTCCATTGCTGTACACGAATTTTTTTGGGAACTGACTTGCTTGCATGATAATTTTTTGATAGTTAGCTATTTACATTTATTATTAATACTAAAAATGCAAGCACCTTCCCTTGCGGTTACAAATGAACTATTTTAACAAAAGGTTGACTGCCCTTGCTAGGGGGGGGGGGGGGGTAGGGAGGCAGGCTCCCCCTAAAATTTTTTTTAAATTGAGACCCTCGGAAATGCAATTTCCAGTGTTTTGAGAGACATGTGTGTAAAAAAATAAAATCACGACCCTCCCCCCAATTCGTTTCCAAAAATGGGTAACCCTCCCCCAAATGAGACTTAAAAAATGTTGGCCCTCCCCCCCCCCCCCCCCAGTAAATAATGACCAGTCCCTTAGGGCTTTATTGTCCTGAAAAAAATTTGTCTTAGTCAATATTATCAATTAAATAATCATACCTGGTTAACAAACTCAGTTCCTTGGTCTGTTATTACATGCATGGGGGATCCATGACGACAATAGCTTTTATACAAGGCTTTGGCCACACTTAGAGCTGATTTATCAGGCAGAGGCTCAGCTTCAACATATTTTGAAAAGTAATCTGTTTGGGTCAACAGGTATCTAAAACCATTATTAGAGACAGTGCCAGCATCTATCAAGTCAATGCCCACAAGATACCATACTTTTGGCTCTACTTTAATAGGATGGAGAACATCACACGATGAGCTTCCTGCTGCTACATTCCGCTGGCATCTGTCACACTTTTTGATCTAGATATTTTGTTTACAAATAATTTTGACATATTATTTTTGTATGAAATTCTACTGTAAATGAATGGAAATATATATATAAAGGTATTGCAAAAATTGAAGTAAGAAGGATGAATGACTGATGAATTATTACTCATCACATGAAATATAACAGAGGGCTCTGGAGGGGAGAAATGGAAGCTGGGATTTGCCTTTTTAGGTATTTGATACACATGGGAGTGAATTTTGAGCAGGCTGGGACAGGGATTTGAATAAAAATGTTGGTTTGGAAATTGAGTTAAGATCTTCACCCCCCCCCCCCCCCCCCACCACCACCACCACCACCAGCACCACCGCTCCCCACTCACAGGACCCTGATACTGGCTGAGCAATCAAATTATGCATGTGATGTGAATAAAAGTATTCTCCAATTTACCATTTCCAGAGTCTCCTTATAGTAGTCTGGCCAATAGTAGCGCTCCTTGACCTTACGCATAGTGTTGTCTCTTCCTGTGTGACCAGCAAAGTCAGCTGAGTGGCACTCTTCGAAGACTCGTTGCCTCTCATGTTCTTGGATCACCAGGCGTTTGAACTTTGACTTATCGGAATTCACGTCCAAGTAATATAGAGCGCTTTTCTCGCGATCGTAGGAAAAGCTTTTACTGAGACGACGTAGAACACCTTTATCTGACTTACTAAAACCATTAGGATAACTTCCATCTCTTAAATATTGAACTAGATTCTGGTATTTAATCGAATCCATCTCTAAACTCTTACTTTTCCCGCGAAAAAGTAAACAGCTCACGCAAAGTGTCACGGGTCATACTATGATGATAACAGGGGGGGAGGGGTGGGGATACAGTTATCGCGACTTGTATGTTTATCAGGGATATGTGTATCCCGACTTTTTTAAACATCTTCACGACACTTTAGTCTTTGTTGTTGTTATTTATTATGTTAGCCCCTATTTTACTTAGCTAATCCTTAATCACTACAGCATATCTTTCGTAAACGATCGTAAATATATATAATGCTTCTCAAAATCTTACTCAGAACGATCACATACTGTGTACATAACTTAGAGCCATTTTCGTATGAGTGAGAAACGTTCACGGTTACGAAACGGTCAGTTACGGTAGGAATTTTGAAGGTTTTTATCGAGATTACGATCCTAATACGAAAAACACTCTATATTCAGGCTTTTTAAAAACAAAAGAAAAGAAAAAGCATAGCGTTTGAGGTTTATTATTATTCGTGGTTTAAAACCTTGCTCGAATTTGCTTGGTTTTCTATGTATAAGCTATTACCTATTGATGATTTTGCTTTTGACGATTTGTAACTTTTAGAAAGATGTTTGTTGTGAATAATTTTTTTTTTCGTCCCTAATTAGAATAGATATAACGATAATCAGATATCTGTCTGTAGTGATAGGGGAGGGGACTGGGGGATACAGATATCACTAGACGCCATCTTGTGGGGGATACACATATCACTAGTGTTATGTGTGTGGGGGTACACATATCTCGGGGGTGCACATATCACTGTGACAGCGGCATACTATTCCTCCCTTCTCCAGGGCTATTTTAGCAGACACTGGGCCAGTTTTCTCTTGGATGACTCCAGGTAGCCATGCCTTTTTCTCTCTGAAATCACGTACACAGACCGGGTCGTCGACTCGTATCTCTCTCTCTTTTGCCTGGTGGTCGTGGGTAGCTTTCTGTTGACTCTGTCTAGCGTAGACCTTCTCTGCAATGTTAGGGCGTAATAGATCCAACTTTGTTTGTAGGTTTCGTTTCATTAACATCTGTGCGGGGGATACTCCTGTAGTCGAGTGAGGAGTAGTTCTGTAGCGGAACAGAAATCTTGACAGTCTGGATTGTATGCTGCCTCCCTCCATCTTTTCGAAGCCGTCCTTGAAGATCTGCACCACTCTTTCAGCTTGCCCATTGGATGCAGGGTGGTATGGCGCCACTTTAATGTGCTTGATGCCATTTTGCGTCATGAATCGTTCTCACCACGGTCTTGGGCAACCCATGTGTCGCGAAAATTTCCATCAGTTTCTCGATTGTGGCCGTGGATGTGGTTGACCTCATTGGATGTACTTCCAGCCACTTTGAACTAGCATCCCCGGCCACTAAGAACATTTCTCCCTTGTATGGTCCAGCATAGTCAATGTGGATTCTGGTCCAGGGTTCCTTAGGCCACTCCCACGGGTGTAGTGGTGCTTCAGCTGGTGTTTTCTGATGTAGCTGGCATTGTTCGCACTTGCGTACTAGGTTTTCAATGTCTCTGTCCATACCAGGCCACCATACGTAGCTCCGTGCTAGAGCTTTCATTCGAGAGGCTCCTGGATGGGCTTCATGAAGCTCTGTGAGCACTGCAATTCTACCTTGTGGAGGGATCACGATGCGAGCTCCCCATAATAAGCAACCATCTTCTACTGTCAACTCAGATTTCTTGGCTGTGTAGGGTGCATACTGTTCCGAGGTTTCAGCCGATGCCCATCCCTCCAAGGTCACGCGAACTACTTGTGAAAGAATGGGATCTCTTCGGGTCCAGTCCTTGATCTGTTGACTGTGCGTAGTATTTCCGTCTAAGTGTTCCATTAGATGGATTGTTTCTCCAGGCTGTGGGACGCAAGACGGTGATACGTCCAGTGGGAGCCTGTTGAGGGCATCTGCATTCTCGTTTGTTCTTCCCACTTTGTAAGAGATACTGTACTCGTATGCTGCTAGCGTGAGGGCCCACCGTTTAATTTTTGGTGATGCTTGCTGTGGCACTGCTTTCCTGTCGCTGAATAGTCCCTCGAGAGGCTTATGGTCTGTCTTGATCATGAATTTATGTCCATAAAGAAATTGGTGAAATTTCTTGACTCCGAAGAGGACAGCTAACACTTCCTATTCAATGGTGGCATAGTTCCTTTCAGCTGAGTTCAATGTTCGAGAAACGTAGCCAATTGGACGCTCACTTTCGTCACGCATCTTGTGTGATAAGACAGCTCCAATTCCATAATTTGAGGCGTCACTTGCTAGGATTATTTCTTTAGTTGGGTCAAAGTGTACAAGCAATTGCGCCGACTGAAGCAGCTCCTTGGATCTCTCGAACGCCTTTTGTTGCTGTTCCTGCCACTGCCACTTTTCTTCTTTTCGTAGTAATCTGTGCAGCGGCTCGAGAACTGTTGACAGATCTGGTAAAGAACTTGTGGTAATAATTGAGCATTCCGAGGAATGCACGCAATTGACTCACGTCATTTGGTTCTGGTGCCTTTGATATCGCCTCCACTTTATCTGCAACTGGCTTGACCCCTTTTCCGTTGAAAACGTATCCACAATAGATAACCTCTGGCTCCATAAAAGAGCATTTCTCTTTCCTCAGCCTGAGTCCCACTTTAGAAAGTCTTTCTAGGACAGTGCCTAAGTTCTTTAAATGATCTTCGTCGTCAGCACCACTGACTAAGATATCATCGATTCGTACGACGATGCATGGAATTCCTTGTAATAGGTTTTCCATTATACGTTGGAATATTCCCGGTGCCGACGAAATGCCAAAAGGGAGTCGATTGTATTGATAAAGTCCCTTGTGGGTGTTGATTGTCGTGTACTGTTTTGATTTGATTCATCATCCAGGGATAGCTGCTGATATGCTTGAGACATGTCTAGCTTTGAAAACTTGTTTCCTCTGCCCAACGTTGCTAGCAAATCTTTGGTTTTGGGGATTGGGTAATTGTCTAGCTTGGATGCTTGGTTGACGGTACATTTATAGTCTCCGCAAATGCGTACTGACCCATTTGGTTTCAACACAGGCACAATGGGTGCGGCCCATTCACTGAATTCCACTGTAGATAAGATTCCTTCGTTGACTAGGCGATCTAAAAAATGTCTGTTGAGTTAATTAAAGTAGCTGCATGATTGACAGTGTTATGAGATCATTTCTGTCCTTTCTTTCTTTCTTTTTTGTGAATTTTTCTTTTTTTGCTTTTCTGTATTTATTGTTGTTTCAGCTACTACTCTTTCATCCATCTGTCTCCTGATGCAAGCCTCTCTTTGTCTTTTGGCTAGTTTTGATTTCCCAACAGACCAAAAATCTGTATTTCTTTTTGTGTATGCCCTTTTTCTTCTTTCCCTGGTCCCTAGCTGCTGCATCCTATATTCGGCCTTTAAGACTTCTGCTGGACTGTCCCAGTTGTTCGATTTTCTTAAAACAATACTTCGGGCTATATCATTGTTTTTCTCGACACCTGAAATGTAATTATAGTAAGTTGATTTTTTTTTTCACATTTGGATTGCAATAAGATAAAATAATGTAAAAATTTCAAATGTTAAAAATTTGTGTATTATACCTACCCTGACCACTGAATTGCTTGACATTCTTGAATTTTGACATTGCATCTTGTAAATAATAAGCTGCTGCATGCATGTATGGTGTTACATTTCTGTTGGCATAGCCCTTACGCTTTTTCGCCAACGTAAGAAAAAGGTTGATCCACTGATGCATCTAGGATGCAGAATAATACAAATACCGGTAGGTGAAAAAATGAAAATGTATATATACATATATTATTAGAATTTTCATTTACCTTTGTACCAAATATATTGTTATCTTTTTGTGTCCATGTAGAAATGTAATTGAAGTAAAGGTCCCCAAAATCCTGGAAAAAAAACCTTCAAAACTATAGAGCACTCACATTGAACCCATTAAACATTGATTAATAATAATATTAATGGTAATAATATTAACTAGTGAAAGAAATAGCTCTATTTTTTACTGAATATTAAAAATGCTTCTATGACATTGTTGTCTAATTCTAATAATTAGTAACATGAAACCCCTTTTTTTCTTTTGTTTATTACTATTCAGTTCCAAATAGAGCTATTTCTTTCACTGGTTTCAAGAATGTGTACTTGAACATTATTTCAATTATTGTTCATATTTCTCATCACTTATTGACAAGTTTATTATGCTAATAATTATGCTAAGTGGTTAAGGGTATGCACCTGTACAGCAAAAATATATGATTAGCTCTCACATTATTAAATATAATACTATTTTACCTTCCAAATTTTTACCACTGTGGGCTTTGTGTTGCAGTGGATTGCCTCTTTAGATTGTTCAAGTTTTGCAGGAAGATTTTTTAGCACTTTCTTTTTTTCATCTCCCATCAGTGATGTCCAATCCATCTTTCCAATTCCTTTTCCCTCGCCATCTTTTTTTCCCCAGATTGTAAAGGCGACACCACATGAAGTTATCAATTCAGGGAGAGATTGCAGATGCACACCTTTTGGTTCCCCCCTTTTTTTAAGGAAATCTTCTTTATCATCCCACTCCGTGGAGTCTTCAATTAAATTACTTATAAGAACATCTGTTATTCGAAGGAGCAAATGGAGCTCGTCAAGGACAATGTTGGTAAGAGGGACATTTAAAAGTGGAGTTTCAATACAACAGTATTCAGAACTTGAGGAAAAAGTTTTGATGTCTTCCAAAGTAAATGCTATTTCTGTATTGTAGTACTTTTCTGGTTTTGACATATCCCATCTTAAGTAGAAACAAGCAAGAACAAAAATATTAAAAACATGATATTTTAAGTATTTTTTAATGAAAAGATTATAATTATAATAATATAACAATAACAACCCCCTGGTGGACTCTATACCCTGACCCTTAATTTAAAGTTACAAACAAATTGAAAAACCATACCCTCTTCAAGACAAATTGCAAGATTGAGCTATTGTATACACTATAGACTAAGACAAGGAGCTTTAAAACAGCACATGTCTATATTAGTAAACATGGAATTACCCCCATGGGATTTAAATTTTCCTTTTTTTTAATGTTTTTGTAATAATATTATATAATTTTAATTTCAAATCCCTTAAGAATCATAATTTATTTTCTTACCTGCAATCCTTATGAACTTTGCACCAAAGACATGCAAAATTTGAGTTTGCTGCTGCCCTTCCACAAACTAATAAAAGAAACTGACAATAAAAGACAGTAAAATACCATGAAAAAAGTCATTTTTAGAGGGAGGGGTAAAAATATTGTGATAGAGAAAAAAATACCTTGTAATCACCACCAAGAAAAATGTCCACTGGCACATCCTCACCAGGGCTAAGTTCTACTTGTCCTTCAGAGATAACCTCATTTATTTCTTTACAAATGTCTTGAAAATTTATTTTTAAAGAATGGTAACACTCTGCCCCACTCATCACTCCAATAGTATTTGTAGCTGGAATAATAACCATAAAAAAAAACTATATTAATGTTAATTTTATTGAAAAATTTAACATAAGATACTGATTCTTATCCAAGACATGATACTTTTATTGAAATATTTCATACCTCTGGCAGACAAAGGGTCTTCCTTTTCATCCAGGATGCAGTAGCTCATGATAACATAATTTGTTAGCCAAGTCATTCTTGCTCCATCACCACTTATCTTTATTCGCACAGGTGTATTCGTTTGAAGTTTGCCATCGGCTGCCTGTGTTTACAAAATAATTGCTTTACAAAACTATACAGCTCGAGCTGATTGGATAATACAAAAGATGCATAGTGATGTGATCAGATGTTCATATGTAATGAGATATTTTGAATTAATTTTTAATAAACAAAAAATTATATACTTACAAGTAGTTTTAGTTTATTGACAAGTGCTGTCTTAAATGAAATTTGAGCACCAGGTTCTTTTCCAGGGGTAGGTTTGACATAGCATTTGCTATTCAGCTTATCTCTGCATTGTTTAATAAGGTATGATTTTGGCATTCCGTTAACCACCATACACAATTCATGGATGAAGGCGTCCCCTACAGCAAACTTATCCATTAAAAAAAGGATTGACTCAACTTTCATTTGATCATCTTCACATAGATTCTCAAACTGTTTAAATTTTGAAGAATCATTATTTGATGCAGATGTAGAAATAGGAATTGAAAGGTCAGGAGATGAAGCAGATGTTTCAGATGATGAAATGCTATATTTTTCTTTATTTTCATCAGTAAAAGACAAGGATTCCAGCACTAAGCCAAAACAACGAGAAAACCACAGTGCTTTCTTTGCTCTAGTGGAAAGAGCTTCAACCCTTCTCTTTTTCTGATGTTTTGAGAGTTCCTGAAAATCTTTAATAGTAGTTGGTTCTAGTTGCTTGAAATAGTTTTTTCTTCTTCTAGATTGGTGTATTTCATTTTCCATTCCCATCACTTCCAAATTCAGGTCTTCTATCCTCCTTTGTAGATCCAATACCTCTGCTTCCATCTTCTTTATTTCATTTTCATATTCGACAGCAGACATGAAATCAGATGAAAGGACTGTTATTTTTGTCCAACTGTTTAGAAATTCTGACCTTTTGATTTTAGAGCCAGTCCTGTTAAGATTTCCCAACTTTTGTTTTGCTCTAAAGCACTGGACTCGTAAACGCTCATTTATTCTGACTGATGATGGCCGAACTTTAATAGATCCTTTAGGAATTATATGATTAAGAAGATCTACAAAAGTCCCATTAACATCTGTCAAAGAACTCCACTCAGTCAAGATGGAATTACGAATAGACAAACAGCAAACTACCTGGTCTTGTGCTACTGCCTGCTCAAGCACGTAACTAAGCTTGTTGTCAGGAATTCCTCCATTTATTAGCAATAATAGTTTCTCTGGACGCTGTGGAATATCAGACATATTGCTTTTCTTTTATGACAGAAACGGTTAAGAAAGATATTTCACCATATAAAACAAAACAACATCTTATTCATCAAAAAAGTATGTAAACAAACCCTCAAATTTCGCGCGAAATTCAGCTGACAAATCACATGGTCTGCCCAGGTTTTTGTAGACCAAAACGAACAATTATGACCTGCAAAGCCTGGAAGCTATTAAGCGTCTATGAAAGCAAGATGGCAGCCAAATGAGCTTAATATCCACAAGAAACTTCCAAAATTAGACGAGTTTTGGGGCTTCATGCGCAAGGAATCGCCATGTTTACTACATTTTGGCATCAAAATTTCACGAAAGTTGACTTCATTTTACCGCAGAGCAAATATTTATCAGGTATCTCAAAGTTATTTGATGTGAAAGATTCGAGTTTATTAAATATGAATTCGATTGAACAACTTTTGTATGTCTCTTAATTTTTTACAAAATCGTCTCCTTTCAACCCCTGTTATTTCAATTTCTTTGAAGTTACTACGTGGTGAGCCACATAGAGCCACATTATTTTCCTTAACCTAAAATGCTTATTACCACAAAGAATACTCTATACACTTGTTGATTTTTTTATTGTTTATTGAGCTTTTGAATTGTATAATACGATTCCGATTGAACAAACCTAATATACGTCGAGCGAAAAGAACTATCTCACAAACAAAACTTATTAAGATCAAAACCCAATGAATTTATCCGCCATTTTGATAATTTTTTTAAAGAGCAACTGATGATATTGCGCATGCTTATGCGTACATTGTTATTGAAATGCTTGAGTAAAGCCAAGCAGTTCGTTTCTTGCTTGATAGTCCTTGCCATGGCTCTCTGGCAATCTTGATAAAATGTCACAAGCTCCGTTTGTGTCCATGACTTGACGCAGTTTCACATAGTGTTGTGCAGTGGCATCGGTCTTCCAGCCCACGTGACTCATTATGTCACCCATCTCGACACCAGAGAGTGCCAATGAAATAGCACAACCACTCCGTAGCCCATGTAGTGTTATATGTCGATCCTTGAAAAACTCTGGTAACTCCTTGACATATGCAGACAGTCTAGACTGCGCAGCAGAAGAGTCAAATGGGGCGGCAACAACCTCTCCAGACGGGCTCGTAGGTCTAAATAAATACCTTGTCTGATCGGAATCTTGAAATAGTTACACATCCGTACATAAACTTCAAGTGCGACCACCGGGCAAAGGGTAGGGTTTCTGTTCCTCTTTAGAGCAAACATATTTGTTATACCATCCCGTAACGACTTGGTTAGCGTGTGATTAAACAATAAAGTGTCCTTGTTAGGAGAAAATAACACTTTCATAGTTTTGGTTCGGCCTAAATCCCCAGCTCGATCACCAGCAAAAAACTGAATGTTAAAGAAAGCTTGATCCCTCGTATATATAAAAAACAGAGTCGGAGTATTCGATTTTTGCTTCAGCCGTTTGACAATTTGTTCAGATAGGACGGCTAAATCTTCAAGAAAGAAAGGCTGAGCCTGGGAGGGTGGTGACCTGGCGCCCAGTTGTTCCTCCCTCATTGACGTGAGGTATTTTTTAACTTTCATCGATGCTGCTGGATTCCCGTATCCAGGAAGTGAAGCGTCGTCCAATGTTCTTCCCATTTGGGCGAAGATAGATCTCAATTTACCAATCATAGAATCGACCGTACTAAACGCTAGCCTCCTTGGACAAGAACAAGAAGATTTCTTTTTGTCTCCAAAATTAGGACAGTCGTCCTTATGGACGATCGTCTTGCCAAAACTATCCTTCCATATCAAGAAATTAATGACATCATCGGGTGTGGCCGTGGTGATATCTTTAGGCGGTGTTGACTTTCTTAGAAATGCTGACAGCTCATTTTCTAAAGAGGACTTTTGTTTAGAATAGGGAGAAGAATTCACCCGTTGATTCAGCTCGCACTTTCTTTTCTTTATCTCCTCCCAGTTAATAGCAGCCTTAAGAGGTGGCAAGGTATTTGCAGTGTGTATTTGGCGTTTATAACCACATCGCTGACAAAAGTGGAAGTCTTTGTCATTAGGGTAGTCACACCCTGGACATGAGACCGCTGGAATAAACAGCCTTGGAACTAATGGGAGGATCTAGTAACAAACGACATACAATCAGTGAATTGGAAAGCATAAGCCGCTAAGACGGTCCTACCCGGAAAGCCCAAAGTTCAGTGTTTACTAGCTTCCCAGGTTGGAATCCTTGCTTGGTTGGAAACAAAACCGCATCAGCACTGCCTTTTGGTGCAAGCATGAAATTTCTTTTGGACATAGCATGGATTATAGGCCACCATATTGGCAAAGGGCAAGACTTTGGGACCACCATCGTCACGGTAGCCCTATAGGATTGAATAAATCTCAACAATGGTCCAATTAACGAGAACGGCGGGAAGACATAACCGTTGATGAGCTGGCCATCGCAAGCCGACAAATCCTGATTAAAGACATTAACCCCAGAAGAAAGAGGAGTGGGAAACGGGGTGAAATGGTGCACACGAGTTCCATGGTGATTCCGCTGGCAGTTAGAGTCAAGTGCCATTAGATCCAGATTATGGCCACCCGCTCCACCAAAGGCCTGTTCGACGGCATGCCAACAGTTCGAAGATAGCATCGCATCAGATCAGGAAAGTTGGCGGGAAAACCAGTCAGCTGGGTTACAATGCGATGGTACATAGGTCATTTCCAACTTTATGTTTCTCTCCGTGACCTCCTGGAACAGCTGTCGGGCGACCTCCATTAACTTGGCCGACTTAGGGCCACGCCCGTGCCAGGTGTGCATGGTGACCTGATTATCCACATTTACATCGACTCTACAATCTCTGACTGTATTAGGAATAGACTGGATAGCCTGCAGAACTGCAGAAAACACCTTCACGTTAATGTGCTCTTGGCACAATTCGTCCGTGAAGTAATCACCAACTTTGTGATCCCCAGACGGGAGGTGCAAAGAGGCTGCCCAACGGTATGAAGAGGCGTCAGTAGACATCCGCAGTGAAGCATGTTTCTCTTGTCTCCAAGGAATACACTTTTCCCAAGTATCCATGAATCGCCAAAACTCGATCTCCTCTCTAAGACCCTTGGTGAAAGTCACCTCCGTGCCCCGGCCGGCTTTGCCAATCGCTGCAGCCATTTCATACGGCGAGTTTTTCCAGCCAAACGGAAGCGTGGTTCCAATAAGCCACCATCCTTGCCATTCAATTCCGAAATAGGCTTGAGAGTTCGACGATAACAGGATGTGGTCGTAACCAGATTTGTCGTCGATTTTGGACAGATGACAGTTCAAGTAAGCAAATTGAGGAACTGATACCAGGGTATCTAACTTAAAAGGTGTGTCGATCATCCAAAGATTCAGGAATCTTGCATCGACACACAAACGAGGCTTGTTGGGTTCAACCTTTCTCTTGCTTTATGGGCATTATTCACATATATCATGTGATCTGTACATGCAGGACACAGTTTCATTTTCAGAAGACAAGAGCCAGCAGCCAGTTGTCCTCCAGTAGCCATTGTGTGCAAACTGACGCTCGTCTTCGTCTTCCTGGTCAGCTGGGATAACATGGTGAAATAATTTACCAGAAATTTCTGTTGTTTTTACACCACAACACATTTTATAAGTC
This sequence comes from Anthopleura sola, assembly GCA_023349425.1. Classification (NCBI taxonomy): domain Eukaryota; kingdom Metazoa; phylum Cnidaria; class Anthozoa; order Actiniaria; family Actiniidae; genus Anthopleura; species Anthopleura sola. Next base: position 192,065 of record JALHLI010000037.1, on the reverse strand, counting down.
TCAAGTTCCTTTACCAGAACAGATATGGTAACATTTGTCATTGAGCGTTTGTAATGCAAATAAATGGGGTGGTCTTGAGGCAAAAAGCACCCAAAGACCTTCACTGTGAACCCCAAGCCATCATCAACGATGATTTCTTTCTCAGGAATCAAGAAGGGCTCAGACATCTTTTTCATCACAAATTTTCCAGTCAGTGTTCTACATTCCCACGAACTTAGGGTCTTTACAACAGATGCACGACAACACAATTCTGCAAAGCTTTTGTAGCAAGACTTGGAAGCTGTTGTAGTTTCATCTTGTACTACACTTCGATACGGCCTCGCCGCTGGCTTGCTGCTTTCGTGGCTTCTACTTGGCATATTGAGGGTAGGAAGAGCACCGAATCTTGGCTTTTTCCTCGTCCTTTTCTCTGAGCAAACTACAACAGACAACCAAAAACATGAGCTTAACAAGACTGAAAGATAATCTGCAAAACAGTTGAATAAATGAAGCTATTTTAGCGTTTGCGTCTACAGTGTTCATCGTACGATACGACCATAGTTACGTATAAACAAACCTCGAATAATACTTACATATTTCAACATCCTCCAGGCGAAAATGCCTTTCACAAGTGCAAACTCTATTCTTTGCAATTAATTCCCTGAAATCTTTGTCGATTACTCTCGTCTTAGTAATTTCACTCAACCAATCCTCTCTCCATTTGTTGTACTCGTCGTTCTTGGCCGACGGCAGCTTCCATATTCCAATACCCTTCGTCCTTCTGCACGATCCGCAGCCCAAGACTGCACAATTTTCACCTGGCATGACTCTGATATAGTAATTTCAATTTCTAAAGTTGAATTGTGATGTAAATAGACTATAAATATGTAAAAACGCGAAAAAATAGAGGAGCTCTTTTGATTTCATGTCACTTCGGACGCCATCTTGGATTTGAGTGTGCAAGTTCAATGTTGCGTGACGGCCCAAAACGATAACAATAACATGCCCCTTTTGCCGGCCTTCATAACCATTCCCCTCTATTAACTATGTGTTAACTCAACTCGGAGGTCAAAGTAAGGGTGTGCACACTCAGGAACATCTGCTTTGCTGTCTGGCCAACCTTTCATTATAACTCTTCGGAGAGTTTGTTGCACTGGATCATCAGCTGCCGCGTTCTGCAGTTGCTGCCATGTCTCTTCTCTTACTGGCATCCATGGTCGATGGTCGATCTCCTCCAGCTCCCTATAAAACTCACAAGAGTTAACCTCTGGTAGGTATGCCCTGCTGAGCGTATCCGCGAGATATAGGTCCTTTCCTTTCTTGTATTTGACGTTGAGGCTATATCTTTGCAGGTTCAATAACATTCTCTGCAGACGTTTCGGGGCAGTCGCTAACGGTTTGGTGAAGATCGGCTCCAATGGTTTATGGTCTGTTTCGATATTGACCACCTTGCGGCCGTAAACATACGCGTGAAATTAAAACGATCACAGGCAAATACAATAGCGAGCAACTCCTCGATCTGTGCGTAGCGCGTTTCGATGGGTGTGAGTGCTTGTGAGGCATAGGCAACTGGCTGCCCATTCTGTAATAACTCTGCACCGAGCCCTGTCTGTGACGCATCACACTGTAGTGTGATTTCCTCGTTGAGGTTGTAGTACTGCAGGACTGGCGTGACGGTGACCGCATCTTTCAGCTTTCCAAAGGCCGCCTGCTGTGCGTCCTCCCAAACAAACTGAACATCATTCTGGGTTAGGTCCATCAAAGGCTTTGTGATGTCTGACAGTTGGGGCAGGAACTTGGCTAGATATTGGGCTAGGCCGAGGAGACGTTGTACTCCCAACTTGTCTGTTGGTGGGGGCATGTCCACAATGGCTGGCACTTTAGCCGGGTCTACTTTGAGTCCTTTGTCTGTAGCAATGTGGCCTATGAAAAGGACTTGTGATTGGCGTAGCTTCAGCTTATCCGGATTCAGGTGAACATTTCGTTCCTCACAACGACTCAAGAATGCCAGGAGATTCTTGTCATGGTCCTGTGTTGCCTCTTCATAGCTTTCACCAAATCCTACGACAAGGAAGTCATCAGCGACAACTTCGGTTCCAGTCAAGCCTTCTGCAAATTCGTGCATTTTCCGCTGAAATACCTCGGGCGCAGAGGAGATCCCGAACGGCATCCTTTTCCATCGGTACCTTCCAAAGGGTGTGTGGAAGGTTGTTAAGTAGGTTGACTCTTCGTATAGCTTAACATGCCAGAAACCGTTTCTGACGTCCAGCAATGTGAAGACTTTCGCACCATGTAGTCTTGTCGCAATCTCTTCGATTGTTGGGAGTGGATAGTTTTCCCTCTGGATGGCATTGTTCAGATCCTTTGGGTCTAAGCATATGCGATGTTTTCCGTTTTTCTTTGGCACTACTACCATAGAACTGATCCATTGGGTGGGCGTGGTTACAGATGTTTCCTCGACTGAGGTACGTGTCAGTTTCCTCTGTTGCCTTTACCTCTTGCTTGCACCTGGAAGCGAAATGGTTTTTTGCTCCGCATTTCCGGCAGTCCTTTTCACGCGAAGTCTCTCCCTGACCTTTGTGTCTCGAATTCCAAAGATTAATCTATCTCTCAATATCTCATCCGGAGTAATTGCGTCGAAATCGCAGCCTTCAGACAGCTTTCTGAGGGCTGTTCGGTAGTGTTCATAAGTTTCTCCTGCTTCGTGCATCCTCTGGTTGAATCGATACCTTTCGAACGGCACATTTTTCCTCGGTTGACAGTATTTGGCGAACTTGTCCAAAACCGGCTTTATTTTGGTTTCGTCTCCCTCATTCCACCTAAACGTCGAGTAAACCTCTCTTGCGTCTTCTCCGATCACGGTCAGTAATGTTGCGACCTGCACTGCTTCGGATTTTTTGTTTAGCTCCGTCGCCAACGCATAATTTTCCACGCGAGTGAGAATTTCTTCCATTTCTCTGCTGCATTGATGTCGTGGATCTCTAAGGGCGCTGGCGGCGGCAAAGCATATCCCGAAGCCATTACTCAATACCAAGTTGAAGGATTCAGATCGAAGTTGTTGGATTCGTACGTTTACCGGCTGCCACCATGTAAGAAGTGGATAACACGTTTAGCTGGGCTCTGAGAGATGTTTATTGCGTTTTGCTGTACACACACTGAACTGCCACTGGTCTCACTCACGGCTCACGTGATAGAGGTAACGCAACTTGTCACATTTCTCTTTTTCTCCTGGTAATCCTGTTAGAAGTCTTTGTACTCCAGTGCCTGCAAAGTGTAGTAGTGTCGCTCTTTGTACAACATCATCTTCTTTATCTAGCTTTGAGGCTATCTTGAAGTTCGTCCATCCAACCACTGCTTCCATTCATCGGCTAAGTTCGACGCTTCTAAATTGACTTGCGGTAGCGGTGCACGAAGAAAACTATCGAAATTTATTTCACGAGCTCTTCTACAATCACTTTCGTTTAGTGTATAGATATCAGATGGAATTGGATTGTACTCAGTTCTTTATTCTTTAACTTTCCAACTACGCCATCTTGGTTGCCTCCTTAGTAACCTCCCGGTATGCGTAATCGTTTACATAATAATGACATCACACAGATACTGGTACTGATTAAGACAGAGTCTTCATTGATGGTTAAACGCCTGTCAATCAAACTTGACGAAGTAAATAGAGGCTTTGTTTTCACTGGGACGATTTACAAATTTAGACTGGTTGAAAACTACCTAGTTTTCACAGGGAGCCGCTAAAACATCAGAATTAACGCCAAAGTTAGTCCTTTACAGCCAATCATAGCGTTGTTCTTGACAGATATCTTTCACGTTATTTATGTAATCACAGTTGTCATAAAACAGATCCTCAATCGAATCTGCGTAGCGGTCCGAATGGGTGGGGATCGTCCTCAAAACCCTCACCATTTTGGCTGCTAATTGGGATATCGTATTTAATTTACATTTGTGTGAAATAAGGGACTGTTCGTCTTTTTTATCGGATCGGCGGTGTGATTCTAGTGGGGGGGGGGGGGGGGGGCATTAAAAAATCAGGTTTAAGGAGGGCGGGCAACATATAGAAATATAATTAGAGCCAACAGGGTGTGACCGCACCGCCAGAGTTATAAATACCATCTACTGTCTTTCATTCACCACTGTACTCTGAAGATTACTTCCGCTATGGTTGTCGAAACGTCAGTCACCACGAACAACAGTCTTTCTCAAGACTACACTCACCCGGACGATCACATTACTCACTCCAGCACAAGGACTGGAAAATAACGGACAGAATATCAATTTCGTGTACCTAGAATATGAACGTATTACCGAATTTTTAAAAGGGGGTGACTCACTGTTACATGCCATCTTACACCAATACCACAGGGAACCCCTAAAAGGCAGGAAAACCATAAAAGTAGGAAAATGATGAAAAAATATGAAGTCTCAAATTGACAACAAAATTGGAAAGCTTCAAATAAACTGTGAAATTTGATTTGAATCAATATTGTTTCCAGTTATAGACATAGTTTTTATTTTATTTGTGTAAAAAGGGCTGACTAGTCAACCCCTTCGCCATCCCTGGATCTGCCCCTGATGATATACATTGTATCTCCTTCTTAGTTTGCTGAACATGAACAAATTACCAGGACAATATACAAGGTAAGTGAAGAGAAATTGAGAATGGGGCGTGAGGGGGAAGGGTTGGATTGTGGTAAGGTTAAGGTTTGGAAGAGGTTCATCATTTCAAAGGAGTCATGGTAAGAGAAGAAAAAGAACAGATGAAAATATAAATTCATAGTATGGCGGAATAAAAGTTTATGCTCCTGATACGCAGTCAAATCTTTTGATCTCATTTTTACACTTTGATCAGCTCCATAGACCTCTTTAGCTTGGGCAAAATGTTTAATACCATTCCAGACCACTAGTCATTCTCCAGAGTAGTACATTTCTTTGTTTAACGTTTGCACATAAGAAAACACACGATTATGGATACAACGCAAAGAATCTTATTCTCAAGAGAATGCCACGTGGTCTGAAATGGGCGAAACATTACGCTCAAGGCAGAGGTCTACTACGCTTTTCACTTGAGTGATAAACAGTGAAGTTTAGATACATAAGTTTTGTCTTGACAACTACAATGTTAGGAGCAACGGCATAAGGTAAAAATAAAAGAGCGACAAGTGAAACATGCCTCAACCAATCAGAAACTTCTGTTCCCAGACTTACAAAGAAATGCCCACGTGCCTTTCCGATCACCTTGTGCCGTTGCCCCTAACAACATTGTTCTTTTGACAGTAAGACTTGTGTCTCTAAATTCTCTCCTTTCTCGCTCATGTGATAAGCGTAGTATTTATTCCCCTTCTCTTGCACATTCATACATGAATACACAATGTAAAGCATAGCAAAAGTACGAGATCAGCATTAGGAAAAATTTGAAAAACCTGTTCTGAGAGATATTTTGTAGGACCAACTAAACACCCTAAAAGTTGAAAGATCCAAAGAACAGAAGACGCACAATAACTATACTACAATTACTGTCCACAGTCACCCACAAAAAAATCCTTAGTGGCAATCCAGGATGTAATCTTGGAACTGGTTCGACTCCAGCAAAGGATCACATGTGGGTTAACACGCCTCCAAAATTACTTAATTTCAATACTAATTCAAATGCGACAAGGTAATTTATTAACCCTAGGTCGGGGGGGGGGGGGGGGGGGGGAGGAGACTTCCATATATCTTGGGGTGGGGATGCTCGTCGAAAATGACTCCTAAAAGATACAAAAATTCTCATTCTCGGTAATGGTACCAAATGACCTAATTTTACAGCTTTTTCGTTGTTTTTTCGTTTGAACACCCTAAAAGGTACCATATAACGAAAATTAACCCCTAAAAGGATGAACATCCCTGCCCCCTTCACATCGGATTCCCCCCTCCGGGTTATAAACCAGGATTATTACACTTTTAGTTGTTCCTTGCCGGCAGACTCTCCTTTATATTTTCTTTCCAGTACTGACATTAGTGGGGAAAGGGAGACTTTTCCCTGCGAACACCAATACAGTGTCAAAGGAGACTGCCAGCAGGGAATTTTAGCTGTGGTTATTGTAATTTGATACACTGCAAGCAAAATTTCATTTTGAGAATATTTTTTAAGCTTATTTCAATTTGTGATTGTTAGTCATGATACGAGATCATATTTTTTTTGCTTGAAATTTTCATTACAAAAATGGCAAGTTCATTATTATTTTTCTAATCACGAATTTTACCAAATAAAATCTTCGAAAATTGTCTACTCCCTTGTACACCGGTACATACTAAAAAGTTTTAAAGAAAGAAAGAAAGAAATATAACGACATCCATAGGATACTGATAGGGAAATTATATGGGAAAACAAAGGTGCGCTCAAAAAAATGTTGTTATGGATTTTTCTGGATTGGGCTCCCTGTGTGTTCGTTCCCAGTCCTCTTCCACTGCATCACGGGATCACTTACCGCCAAAACTCAAATTCTTTGTTGCTCGCTTCACGAGTTTAGTTCATCAAAAACCCTCGAAAAAAGGTGAGAATTCTTGCTATATTTCTTACTTTTAAATCCCATGAGCACTTTAATCATGTTTTTATTCGTGTACAATCAATATTTTTGCTTTAATTGATAGTTTTGGGTTATATTTCGCTCGCTATTTTGGTTTTTGTTTGAGGCGAAGCGAAGCATCTTCGCAAACCTCTAGACTGTACGATTCTTGTTAAATTTATTACCAGATTTTATAGAAGAAAAACAAAATTACGAATAGAGGATAGCTATCTGTGTGTTTTGGGTCCTTATCGATCAGTATTCGATGAGATTCATTATAATTAAGAAAATATAAATGTCTAGGTTTGTTTTGGCGTCGTTTGGCGCGCGCCAAAAAATTACAGTTTATGGAGTGAAAGGTTCGTGATTATTATTTAGCAGTTATTCGCCGAAGGCGAAGTGATTATCGATGAATATTTACCGAGCGGCGAGTCTTCGAGCTGCGAGGTAAATATTCATCGATAATCACTGAGCCTGAGGTGAATAATTGTTTTAGTATAAATAAAAGATGATTATTTCAAAAAAGAAAGAAGGAAACAACATTGAAAGTGAAAATATTTTATTTTTTAAAAGCGCGACGGTCACGCTGACAGCCATTTTGTCCGAAAAGGTGATTATCGGCTGATAATCCGAGATGGAAAACCAATCAGAGCGCGCGATTTTGTATAATCACCTTTGTATTTATACTAATATTAAATAATGCTTAAATGTTATTTTTAAATAACATTATTGACATTTATAATTTAGGGAAATATTTTTCTTTATATTTTCATGGGTTATAATTTAAGGTTTACGGCATTTCAAGCCAGATATGATAGGAATTGCAGATGTGATGAGGGGCGACGATCGTTGTGATCTGCACCCAACCAAAGACAAGAAAATCACGGTAAGAAAAGCTATAAGCTTGAATGCTGGATATGTTTTGTAGTAATATTTATTTATTTAAGAATGTGAAACCTTATTGCGCTATAAAAACAGTCTTTGTTTGAGCTCACACGAGCAGTTGTGCATTTTTCTTTTGCTGGTGCCCTTCCAATGCAGCACCCCTCCCTGACAAAAAAACTCGGATCTGCCCCTGTTGTTTTTGAGGGTTTGTTCTATGGTAAAGAGTAACATTTTTGTCCATCAAAAGGTTGCAGTGGAGGGCAACATTGGAAGTGGCAAGACAACATTACTAAAATATTTCAGGCAAAACTCTCTTGTTGAGGTAAGGCACCTTATATTTTGTGACACTTTAATTTCGCGATTTTGAAAAAAATCATATTCTTGGTCACTTTAATTTCATTGAATAAATTATCCGTAATTTGTTTTCAAATATGCACAAATTCCTTTAGAACACCCACTAATTCCTTGGTTTTGACTTTAGCATATTGAATACTTGTTCCAATCATTAATTGTTGATCAGGATCAAGAGGTGCTAGTACTTGGTTCTCAGTAACAAGTCTTTTATCCATGGTCAATAGATTCTTTACTTTCCCAAAAATTGGTCACTTAATTTTTGGGTCATTATATTTTCGTGACACTTATTTTGCCTTACACTTTAATTTCGTGATTTTTTTCAAATTTCATGTAATAAGGTATTTGAAGTTTGGTATAGCTGGTGGTTTGAAAAATAGAAATACACATGCATAATCATGTACACGTACAAGGATATACAGTGTATGTAATACTTATGGTAGAGCAGTTTTCAAATAGATGGCAAAAAATAATTACTTGCAATACACCATTTTGCACTGAATACTTACACAAATACACTATGCTATTCTGCACCGAATAGTTATTGAATAAAACCAGACAAGGGCCAGTTCTTTGCTTGACAGCAAAGGTTACAGCTCATTCATAACAGGGCTGAAAATAATAGCCAGTCATTGGACAATGTCAAGAAAAAAAAATGTCTACAGAATTGGAATTGCCTACCAAAAACAATGCAATAAACTATTTTCTCTGCCAGGCTAAAATCTTTGCCTTGCCGGTCATTCTGACCTGTAACATTTAGCCAGAAAGGACCTAAAACAAACTTGGCCAGTGGTCATGACCAGTGACTGACCAGTTGCTGTTTCAAGCCCTGCGTAATAGTACCTGAAATATATCACAATTCACAGATTTGGTATTCTTATCATTCTGTATCTCAGGGCTTGAAATAGGAAACAATTACAGCCTGCCAGTGCAGTAAATTTTGCCTGCCTTTTTATTATTTTTATTTTCAATTTGGCAGTTCACTGTTATTTTTGCCTGCCAAACCTTAAGTTTTGCCTGGTAGGCTGCTATTTTGAGCCCTGTATCTAACACTAATCTGATTTTTTTATGTCATTGAAGGTTATAGAAGAACCTGTGAAAAAATGGCAAAATATTGGAGGCGAAAATCTTTTGGTAAGACAAAGTAAATTACAGGAGCAAATTACAGAGGAAAAATCCACATTTACTAGTTAACTCAGAGAGACACAAAAGGAAAAAAATTGCCCTGAGTTTTTTGCTGCTCACTTGAAAAGATTGTTCATTGTTTTCTTCTTTCCATTCCTCTAAAGGCCTTTTGTCTGGATTTAGAAAGGCCTTTAGAAAACAATGGTGTAAGTCAAGTGTTGCATGCCCTTAAATGTATTAGTTGTGTATGGGAAGTAATGGTCATAAAACTATTATATTGTACATGTTTTGGAGATAAGAAAATGTTAAATATCACCAGATAGGATAGAACTTTATTTGTCTGGAAGTAAATCCTTTTGTATGTGTTATCTGAGTGGTCACGTTTTTATACTATGAATATTATCAACAATGATTTATTTCTTAAATTTTTATGCAGAACTTGTTTTATGGAGATTGTAAGAGATGGAGCTACCTGTTTGAATCCTATTTTCTGCTCACCCTCATGCAAGTCCACAAAAAACCTCATGTAAGTATGAAGGCTGAACTTTGTTTATAGACGGTGGCATTTGATAGTTGCACAGGGCTCAAAATAATGGCCAGTCATATGCTGGTCAAGATGTCTGGCGTATGATATTTTATGTTATTTTTTTTTAATATGACCAGTCCATATGTCCGTTCAAAACCCTATTTGACCAGTCAAGTAGCTATTACCAAATTTGGCCAGACATTGACAGTTGACCGACCATTATTTTGAGCCCTGGTTGAAACTGATAAACACAGTGTTATAGACTATTTATGTGGTTATAGACCTGAGGCATGATAAAGTTTATTTTTATACATTTTATTCACTATCTCGATTCTGATTGGCCGAGATCCCTCAGCCAATCCCTGATATCATGTGAACTCAACATGCTAAATGTATTATCAGTACAGGTAGGTTTTACCTACCGATAATACATTTATCATGTCAAGTTCACTCAAGGTCACAATGGAAATGGAAAGACATTTACCTTTTTTTAAAAGCAGAATAGAATTTATATTCTTAGTTTACGAAGTGTATAATAAATCAATCATTGGATCTGGTTTTTGCATGAATTCGGTTTCAGCCTATGGCTTCAGCAGATAACATGGCCTTGGTCTTGATAATTTACAATATCACAATAAGAGCAAAGGCAATGTTCACCTTCTACTCTGACATTTTAAGACCCGCCCCACCCAACCCCCCCCCCCCCCACTCAAGTGTTGGTTTGGCCACAAACTACAAGCTGAGTTGACCTTCAAAACAAACTCAAGGTCAACTAATCAGAATTGAGGATTCAACATCATATCTTAATAATATTATTATTTTCATTTCCCATCATTCTGCCACAGGGGGCCCACAGCCATTGGTAGAATCAGTGATTAGAACAAAATCTATCATGTGTAAATGCACGTGCTAACTCCTGCACGAGCTTCAAGTCTGAATAAATTATCAGCTGCTAACGTTGCTAGCGTAGAATATAATGACAAGGGATGAAACTTCAAATGGACCCCTTGAATAAAATTGCTTTTAAAAAATCATGAAATGTCTTTTAAGCTTTAAACCTCAAAATTCTGATACTTGGAAAGTTTGTCTAACGTTCTGTGTGGACAGAAAAAATCAGCATGGACTTATGTCTTGAAAAACTGGCAACAAATTAAAATCTTGTTTTCGTTCTATCTGCGCCCCGAGTAAGGGGGGACGGAAGTAAAATGGAATCTTATGAATCTGACAGGTAGTCATCAAGATCGATGTTTTTACTTCGTTCTGCATCTAAAATAACTTTTTTCTGTATCTATAATAACAATTTTGAAGGAATTTCATTGTCATTACTATCTTCCAAAGCTTTAAACAGAAGACACTCATTTCTGGTGCTATTGTTCATTTCCACTTCCGTCCCCCCTTACTCGAGGCGCAGATAGAACGAAAAATTCTTGAAGTTTCATCCATTGTCAATATATTCTACGCTAGCAACGTTAGCAGCTGATAATTTATTCAGACTTGAAGCTTGTGCGGGAGCTAGCACATGCATTTATGCATGATAGATTTTGTTCTAATCACTGATTCTATGAGTGGGTGTGGGCTCCCTGTGATTCTGCCAAGAGAATTTATGAAATACAAGTTCTTCCTTCTTTGAATTAATCGTAAATGGCAGTTGAACTGATGGCAGAATTATATTTCAATCAACAAGAAAAGCCTACATTGTATACTCAGAAAATGCTCGAAAAATGCTAACCAAAAATAGTGACCTATAATTTTTGGGGTAGGCGATCAACTCAGCTGGTAGCTTAGCCCACTGGGTGTTAGTAATCAACCCATCCATTTACATGGGTTAGTTGATTTGAGGGTCCTTAGGACTCAGATTCTTATATTTTAGGAAGAAAACCACAAGCAGAAACATATTTTCCTGTATCCTATTGGACTCAAGCATAGCATATAGGATGTAGGGTTGCGCAACCAGTAAATCCCTGCAAGCTGAATTAAGAATACGATATTGAGTGCCAGAAAAGATGCAAGCCATGTGCACTTTTGATGTAATTCTTTTAATGTTCTCAGACCAAGCCCATCAAGATGATCGAACGAAGTGTCTATAGTGGATACTACTGCTTTGAGAATAATCTGTGTGTCAGGTACTAAGAATTAAATCTTGCTATGAAACTTCAATGTCTTGAAATATCTCATTACTATAGTTCCCTGAAAGCATTCACATCACAAATTTGCAAATTTTGCAACATACAGTTTAACAATTATGGTAACAAAAGTTTGACAGACAGGGCTCAAAATAATGGCCAGTCATATGCCAGTCAAGATGTCCAACGTATGTCTGTTCAAAACCAGGTTTGACCGGTCAAGTACCAAATTTGGCCGGACATTGACTGTTGACCAGCAGTTATTTTGAGCCCTGACAGGGCAGAAATGCAGAAATCATGCATTCTTACACAAAAAACTCACAAAAAATGCATTTTGACAATTTGTTTGCATCCCTGAACCTGAGAGCTTCATTTCTTGCCATTGCACTATATATATTCCTTGCTTGTGAATGGCATCTAATGTAGAATTCCATGAAATAGGTTAGGAACCCAAATGTGCCCAGACACGTGGGTCCCAGGAAGCACATTACAAAATCCTAGCGCCTCAGGCATTATTAGTAGGATTGAGGATACACAATATTCAGAACTGCCAAAGTATTTAAAAAGAGGCAATATACCAAATAAATATGTAAACCTTTGGTCCACACTGACCTTCCAATACTCTTCCAATACTTTCACATTCGGTGGAAACCGCTGTTTTTGAAGAACACAGACTCATTTGCACAGGCTTAGCCTCGTTCATAAGTCATCTATTCAAATACACCATTAAAAGTCAGTGGGATTGGTATTATTCAACTTGCACATTCTTTACATTACAGTTGGCTGTTGCTAATGATTTTCAAAAGTCAACCGTAATGTAAAGAATGTGTAAGTTGAACAATACCAATGTTTTGAAATCCCACGGACTTTTAATAACGTCGTTGAATAGCTGACTTATAAACGAGGCTAAGCCTGTGCAAATGAGTCTGTGGTCTTCAAAAACAGCGGTTTCCATCGAATGTGAAACTGGTGTATTTGGAGTTCAACATTTCTTCTTCTGCCATGATAACTGGCTTATAAAATATAATTTATAAAAAAAACTTGCTCATTCAATAATCTCTTTCTTATGTTAACAGTGGTCTGATGACAGACATAGAGCATAGTGCTCACAATCACTGGTTTGACTGGATTACAAAACAAGAAAAACCAGATCTGGACTTGATTAGTAAGTACTTGTAATGCTTTACAAAGCTCCATCTTATACTGATTAAACCAATCTGTTCCAAACAAAATGCAGTGTCATTTTGCCCATGTTATTTGATTAACACCCAAGAATCCCAGGGTCAAATCTGTTCTAATAAAAATGTTTAACCATGTCAAGGCTCAAAATAATGGCCGGTCAACAGTCAATGTCTGGCCAAATTTTGTACTTGACCCATGAATACTGCTTTGGATGGACATGTGGACTGGTCATATTTGATAAAAATAAGATAAAAATAATATCATACGCTGTACATCTTGACCGGCATATGACTGGCTGTTATTTTGAGCAGACTGGTACTCCACCAATGGAGGAGGGGGCTTGTACACAGGAGGAAATACTGGTAGCTCACTCTTACAGACTGTAGGCTTATAATTTGGTTGGTGGTTGGGGGTTATAATTGGGATTCTACAGTATACAAGTATGCAGCCATTTCCAAAACAGTCAAAAGACTCAAGGACCATGCTATATAAAGGGGAACAAATAAGAAGTTGTAACATGACAATGACACAGCATGCAAAGGTGCTACAGCTGTACATGTATATAAAATAAATGTTGTTGACACTATGATATACAGTAAAATCCTTTTATTTTAGAGAGGGTGACACATGGCAGTCACAACTGATAAACTTGTGGCCCTCTATAATGTTTATCGTCTCTAAAAGAGGGACTGATATTTTACATGCTCATCCAAGCCATGGTGAAGGTCTAACCATTTGCAGATATTTTTAGAGCAAAAGCAGCACTTTCTACTCAAATATTTTAAGACCCTGAGTGTGGGTCTGCCCACAGGGATTTGAAGCCACAATCTCCCACATGACAGATTGGTGCCCAACCAACTCAGCCAATCGTATCTTGAGTTCACAGTGTTGATTGAGTGGGGGAAAAAACTGTTTCCTCTTCATCCCAAACTCTTTTTCCTTCTGGTTATAAGCAAAATTTTACAAATGAGTATAACTGCGATTTCATGGAATGCCAGCTTGGGCTTTTCTCCATAAGCTGCAGGAGAGTCTCATAACATACCCTAATTTTTCACATGGAAAAGCTTAATTTTGTTTTTGTTTATATATTGCAGTTTATTTGAGAACAAATCCTGAAAAATGCATGGAGAGAGTCAAGATGCGCCATCGTAATGAGGAGACTTCTGTTTCTATGGTAAATGCCTTTTGCAATGTTAAAATCAATAACTTAAAAACCAAGACATAATGCTCTCTCTTAGTGGTTAAGCAGCATTCTCCCAGGGGTGGATGAAGGGGAGGGGTGCAGGGGTGTGCAACTCTCTCCCCCTTTCAAAACTGTTATTGGTGCTAGAGTTTGTGAACCTCCTGACCATAAATGCTGCACTACTTAAAAAATCTGACTTGCACCATAGAAATGTAGGCTAAACCTTTTTTTGTTTGGGATATACCGGTAGTGTAATATTTAGCTGCTCTCACTTTTTGCCATCTCATAGACCAAATTTTATTGTGATTTCATTTGTGTTGCTGCCATTTCGTCCCCTCTGGCAACCATGATCCTTAGAGCAATATATTTTGTTAATATGATGTCGTAGTGATATGGGGCAATTGATGGATCAATGTCTTTTTTAGGACCTTTTGAATGCTTTGCATGAAAGACATGAGTCTTGGCTGATCAGAGAAGAACATCCTTTACCAGCCCCAGTATTGGTGAGTTGACTATCTCTTAAGGCTGACAGTTTGTTTACTGCAATTTAGAATATTCAGCCAACTCTGTAGATGCAAGTTTCCTATTGGAATTTTGCTGTTCACTGCCGCCAGTCAAAAGTATAGAAGGACTGACTGATTAGTTTTGATAAACGGCAGTGAAAGACCAATTTCACAACCAAACATGATGCATTTACGCTAAGAATCCCAGCCAAAAATCACCACCAACATGTTTTCATGCGTGGAACATGATTGGCCTCAGCAAGTGATTGCAATAGAAATAAAATAATAATCTATTTGCAGTAGTGAAAAAGGAGATATAAAGTGATCCCTATAGAGAAATCGGAATTTTGAAGAAAATTTTTGTAGAGGGAGAAAAACTGGAGAACCCAGAGAAAAACCTTTGAGGCACATGAGAGAACCAACAAGCAACTTTATGCACTAGCTTATGACACAGAGCCCAGCGGGACTTGAACCCAAGTCACATTGGTGATTTTCTCATTTTTATAGAAAGGGGGATAGGGTAGGATAAAAAACACACTTAACGGCCTCAAATCGCGCTGAAACTTTGCCATAATACTGAATGAGGTACAAACAGTGACTGAAGCAAGTTTTAAAGAAAAATGTTGAGTGAAAGATTATATTTTTTTTATCTGTATTCTAGCCCCATACATTTCCCTTTATAAAATAACTTTGATATTATGCGCGCTCTGATAGGTCAAAAAGCCATGTTTTACATATGAGAGCATAATACATGCTCACTTCATCTTTAGAAGCTGGAAACCACTCCGCTACGCATCGTGGTTTCCTACGCTTCTCTCGTGTTCTCTCCACATCCCACATGTCTTTATCAGAGTATAATACACGGAAAACTGTTTTTTATTCCTTAAATAAAACATGCACAGAAAGTTTGCTTGGGCTGCCTGTGCCTATTATAGAAAAACATGGGTACTGTTGCGATGAGAGCGCTCACCTATTAACAAAGCAACCTGTCTTCAATTCCCTGACTCAACATCCTTTGTGAGTAGAGTCTTGTACATGAGATTTCTAATATGCATAAATGGTGTGCGCTACAATGGCTGTTATTACGGATGCATGCAAATGATATGCAAATGAGATTTTTTTTTTTTTTAAGAATCATACAAGTGAGGCTATCAGGTCGATACAATGATTGTCATCTCTTTTGAGATTTTTCTCTAGGTTGTTTGGTTTTCTTCCCTCCTCAAAAATCAATTTCTAAATTCCAATCGGAATCCTTTTAAAGAAAAACCACTCTGTGGAACCACTGTTAATTCCCATTAATTTTATCTTTTATCCCTTGTCCCTGGCTTGATGTTAGGCTGTTGTGACGGATAAAAAGTCATGGTGGTATAACTACTAGTTAGGCACCTTGAAAGTATCCATAGGCGTATTAATAAGGGACATTAAATGGAGGTGTTGACTGTACAAAAACTGCTGTCCCAATAATTTTGTTCTTTTTATTTCAGGTTGTTGATGGAAACAAAACTTTAGACGAGATGTACAAATACTATGATACAAATTGTGACAGTCTCCTTGGCATCAACCCTGTTTATCAGTCTCGCCAAGGACTCAAGGTCCAGTGAAGTTTGCTACTGTACAAAAGATATATCCATAATGTAAAAACTGGTTATAACCATGCAGGGCCTAAATAATGGCTGGTCATTCACAGGTCATGATGACCGGCCAAATTAGTTTTAGCTTGATCATACCTTATTTCTGGGTCAATGTTACACTCAAAATGACTGGCAAGGCAAAGATTTTACCAGACAAGTTCCTATTCAGGCAGGACATTGTCTGATGACTAGCCATTATTTTTAGCTCTGCCTTGTAATTAGTCTTTAAAGTCCTTGGCCTTGAAGTCCAAAAATGCTGCTAGGTACAAACTATAAAACTAAAATATGGATTGCTATTGTGCTTGACATATCCCTTTTTATTAGTCAAACTAAGTACACTCTGCCCCTTGCAAAGGGTCTGACCCATGTGCCCATTCTACTGTCATTCTCATAAATGAATTTGGGATGGCTCTGATGGATGGCACGAGAGTGCATTATGAATGACTACACAGAGGACATAAAGTACAATAAATTTGTAACGAATTGAAAAACAGAAAAAAAGGAAAATTTATCCATGTAACTTTATTTGGGAAGGTCAACTAACTTTTAACTATGACACAATTTAGGCCTAAAAGTGCAACTATTGTCCAAAACTACATACTTAATTGTAAAAAAAACTTGTATGATGTGTTAAATAAATATCAAAAATTTAATGTTTTTCTTACTTAGTTGCAGCTCCTAGGGAGCCTATGCAGCAACATTAATTCAGAATTTGTTCATTGACCTTTACTGCACTGTGCCATGTTGGCATTTCTCTGAACTTTTACCCAGGTTAGTTAGAATGTATCTGAGTCTCATCGGTTTTCTTTTCATTCATCCTTTTTTTTTTCAATTTGGTGGACACAAGGAGACCCTTCCCCTCTTCATATATCTGATACATGTCTCTTAGGAATGTGAGAGGACCTTAAGGGGAAGGTGTACTGAATCAGAGCTTGGCTTGCTTTGTTTTTGTTAAGATGGTGTTCATGGGTGATGGAAGAACAGAATAGTCCATTGAGTGTAAAAGGTTGATAAGCTCATCATAAAACAGCAAGAATGTCTATAGTGCTATAAGCTACCCTCGTCTAACTAGCCTTTGTTCCTTGGTAGATCATACCTGGTCTGTCAACCAAGTGACCTGGGTGTGTTACAGCCTCAGAAGAACTCAGCTGACAGTTGGCAGAGTTGGCAGGGTTTTGATTAAAGTTGATGGACACACATCTTGGTTCAATGTAACATTGAATACGACAAGGTGTTGCAATCGTTATATTGTCAATGACATGCCCTATTAAGGCTTTGTCTGGGATGGCACGAACACTTGGTTACGACAATCATCGTAATTCGTAGTACAACCTGTTTGAACAAAATCAACCTATATCAGGTAAACCTCAGGGGGTGGGGGTGGGGAGAATTACGGAAGCTTCGCATTCAGTGATTCCTCAAGGTGCGGTAATACAAGCAACAAAATCGTGCAACTTGTCGCGCAAAATTGTTGCGTTGCAAGGTTCAGAGGGATGTTGGCAGTATTACCATCCACGTACGCAACTTGTCACGCAATAAAAAAATCGATGTTGGAAGCTGCAAAATTTTGTTGTAAAAAGGAGAAGTACTATCTGCTTTTTACAACAAGCAGCCACAACTTGCAACATCGATTTTGTTGCACGTATTACCACATATTTAGCGGAAACTCTTCATTACAATCAAACTAAGAAAACCGTGAACACCTAAAATATGTCTGGAATGTTTATTTAGACCGTTGCTCGTAAAAAAGATATTTCCCACCACCATGAAAAGAGCTTGTTTTGAATCCTTCTGTCGTGTATCCGTCTGTCTCGAATAGAAATCTCTAATTTCACGAGAATAAAATCAAAATAAGAAGTTTGAAACTTTTAAACGGGAAAAAACTTTGCGTGACCGCGCTGTGATCAAACACAAACATTCCAGACATATTTTACGTGTTCACGGTTTTCTTAGTTTGACTGTAAATCTACACTAGTATGAAAAAAAAGCGACAGAGAACTAACAGAATAAACGATTTTATGTTTTTAAAATTTTAG
The DNA here is from genome assembly GCA_023349425.1 of Anthopleura sola. Taxonomy (NCBI): domain Eukaryota; kingdom Metazoa; phylum Cnidaria; class Anthozoa; order Actiniaria; family Actiniidae; genus Anthopleura; species Anthopleura sola. The sequence goes on along the minus strand of JALHLI010000037.1, from coordinate 173,987 downwards.
ATTAAAAAAAATGGTAATACATATAGAGAAGATAGGAAAATAAAGGATATCTGAAGGAGAGGGGGAAAACAAAGAAAAAAGAACGATAAATATAGGAGAAGTTCGAGTATTAGTTAAGATGAGTAATAGTAATGAAAAGAAAGTCTGAAAGAAAATGATAAGAAAGAAAGGAATGAAAGAAAAATATTTTTATTTTCTAATGCAGGAAGTCTGAAGTCTGAAATGAAATGTCCCTCTTGGGCTTCCTTAGGTATTAGATTAGTTAGATCACGTAATTATGGTTTGAAAAGAGAAAGTAAAGAGTTAAAAATCAAGAAAAGAAAATGAATGAAACTTAAAGAATACAAAAAATAAATAAATAAATAAAAATAAAAAAGGAAAAGACCAAATAAAGAAAGAGTAAAGCGTGCCGAGAGGAATGAAAAGTAGAAAAAAATATTCAAGGTACAGGTACAGGCAGAGTGGAAGGATACCAAGGATGAGAAGTGAATAAGAGAGATGTACTAAATAAATAGGTTTTATAAGTGTTGAAGTAGTAAATGTATAGAAATGATATGTTGTGGTTATAAATTGAGAATAAAAAGTTTTGATATAAAATAAAGATGTTTTAAAACATTACAGGATGTCAGTCGTCACTTCATCTTTACTATTACCCCCCCCCCCCCCCCCACTATACACCTACACCCACTCGCATACACACATATACCCACTTCGATAAGAGCATCTTGTGAAGATATAAAACAAAAGAAATATATCACACATTCTTACAAGAAAAGCTGTGATTTCTTTTGTATTTTTCTTTCATGCCAATTTTTAGGGTAATTGCGAGAGTACGTGAACTGTACAAAGACTCGTTCAACATGTACCTGAGCGTCATCAAGGAACAAAGAAGTAATACTCAAGGGATTGACAAATGAACAATAAACAATGCAGTCAATAAGAGCATTTGTTTATAAAGCGCTAAATTCTTTGAGGCTTGCTTCTTTTTTTCCGTGTTAAAGAATGCTGATTCTATGAAGAAAAGAAATGATGCTCGAGTGAACGGCGTGACTAAAACACGCAAAACCGTGAAAAGATTACACTCAAAAACTAAAGGATGTATTTCTAAAGTGCTAGATTCTTTGAGACTAGGGGCCTTTCTTTTGGTTCCTTTTGTCACCATTACGGGCAATAAAAAATGCTTTATCAATTTAAAGACAAGGCTTGGACTAACGGAATTATGACGTCACATATTGGATGTTTTTTGCGCGCAGTTCAGTTTGGTCACGTGTTATTCCCTAGAGTAGTTGTTTTGTTCTACACTTGAAAAGACGTATTGAACAAAAAATTATTATGCGTATCTGAAGTGATCAAACCAACGGTCCGTGATGTTTTGCTCCAAGAAGTGAACTCAAACAACCGCGCAAAGTGGCGAAGCAACAAGAGTTAGAGCCATTTTATGTAGTCTGTGAAAGAAGGATGACTATATAGTTAGTACTAGTCGATAAAGAACACAAAAAAACAGTGGATTTAGAGACTATTACCAATTATTATTTTGCCATTTTTTTCTCTGGCTAAGTTGAAAATCACTCAAAATCCATTGTTTTCTTTTGTTGTTTTGAGTCTACTACTAAAGGCTTGTTTACACCGGCGACTTTTCCGGCGATTTGATGTGCGATTTTTTAACCGGCGATTCTGGTCATAGTCAAGGATGGTAAAAGACTTGTCAAGTTTTATTCCAGACACGAAGATTACCTGGACAAGTGTCTCTCCAGAAGCATAAAACAGAAATTAATATATTTTCAAAAATCGCCGCAAAAGTCGCCAGTGTAAACAGCTATTAGTTTGACAGTTTTTTTACAGGTCAAGTAAAATCACTCTGTTAAATGGTCTAAAGTGTAATAAAAAATGTTGGCGCGGTATGCGTCTGGAAATCTTTGTCAGTTGTTGATTGTTGTCTCTGGGTGTAGTTTATTCTTGGTCAGGTGTCTCGATATCAAAAGGGTATTTTCAGCTGTTGTTATATTTTTCTCGTTTTCTTTTTTTATGGGTGTCGAGCAATACAGGGGGAAAGAAAAGACATCAGACAATAAAAGTTTAATGCTCTTTTATTACAAACTTCTTTGTTTAATAAATGACCAAATACAATGAAATAAACTGAACCCCTCCAACATGATTTTTTGTCATCAAAAACTTGAAAAATCGACAAAAAAACACAAAATCGACAGGTCACGTGACATGTCACGTGACTAATTAACATAATATAGTTTTTCCCCTAAAATAGCCGTTTTTACGGGGTTTTATCCTCCGTAGAGTGCTAAAATAGCTTTCTCCGCTCATATTTAATGTTTTGGGCCAAAAATATTGCTCAAAAACTGCTAAAGTTTCGATATTTTCTAGCAAAAAAGTCCACATTTTCGCGGGTTCCCTGTGTAAAATGCTAGTATCCAGTCCCATTGTATGTCACCTGCACATTTCCTGCACGCTGCAGTTGGTGATGGACGTTTGTTCAACATGTGCAAATACACGACGGGTTTTTGGCTGAAATGTACAAGAACAAAGATGGTTATTAGCTCGTGCTCCACCTAACAGAGAGAAATGAACACAAGAACTGTGAAAGGTAAGAATTATTGCGTTTTTTTGAGTTTTTCTTGTGTTTTTCCGTATTTTTGACCAGTTTAAAAATTTCGAATGTTCGACTCACCGGCTTCGTCCGCCATTAACACGTGCTAACTTTGAACACTGAAAATTCTACTTTTTTGTCAAGAAACAACTAAATTTATCATAAATATCCATTTTCAGAAAGCTTTAAAACATTTTATAAGCTTAGTTTGGGTATATTTCTGATTTTTTACTTATTTGAAAAATCTGGTTTTCAATCTTTATAAAATACTTGGTTCGTGAAACGTTCTAACCACATTTCCCTCGTTAAAACAAGCCAAAACCCTAACTATTGATCTAATGAATCTGTTTCTTTTGTTTTGTAGTTATAAAAATAGAAATAACACGAAAAATTCTGCAAAAACTGTCCAGTGATCCTGTAACAAGATAGCTGTTGATACCTGACGTCTAAGCCTGATAGCCATACTGTATCTTGACTCTATTAACCAATATATGCACACCAAACTGCAAGTCAATCATGGAATAGTTCAGTATCAATCTTGTAATGACGGATTTACTCAACTGAAACAAGAAGAAAAAAGACTTTGATAACAATATGGACCCACCTTGTTGCTGTATGAGTATTGACCTCATTATCATGATAATAATTGATGTGGTAACCTGGTGATGACCCTGTGACCTTCATAACATTATGGACTCATCTTGTTGCTCTATGAGCGTTGACCTGATTATCAAGATGATAATTGATGTGGTAACCTGGTGATGACCCTGTGAGCTTCATAACAATATAGACTCACCTTGTTGCTCTATGAGTATTGACCTGATAATCAAGGTGGTTAATCCATCATGGTAACCCTGTGGTAAAGGGTGTGGATCCCTGATGAATCCTTTACAATGTTACAAAGAGCAGATCATCTCTAATTATCAGGTATGTAAATTTTAAAGCTTTAGTCTACTCTACAGAAACAACTGTAAATATAAAGCCATCTCTACAAGTTTTCTACAAATTAGCCAGTTAAGAAATAACTGTCTAGAATATGTTAATTCATATGGTTGGTCTATAAATATGTAAAATACTAATGCTCTTATAAATTTTAGTATCTTGCATAAATTTGAGAAATTTTAGAAAACTAAAAATTGTAAAAAATTTGGTTCAACACAAAACTATATTAGGTTGAATTTTACTTGGATATCCAAAAGAAGATAATGTTCTGTGTATAGTTAGTATATTTATACACTAATTTTAAAAAACGCTCATAACTTCAGACACCTGTAGTGCATGTTTCTAAACAGATGTCTCTGCTCTTTTTCCATCAGCTTGTCACCCATTGCAGTCAAGTGTAAGTTATGATGCTGTCAAGATCTGGCCAGTACACATGACAGACAAGTAAGTTCAACTATCTGTTGTCAAAGTAATTAATTAAAAAAGTACAATGATTGGCAAGTAATATTTGTATCCAACCTATAGTAGTATAGTAGGGTACAGCAGAGTACAGTACTGTACATTAAAGTTCTGTGTTTAGTACAATGATAGTAATATTTGTATCCAACCTATAGTAGTATAGTAGGGTACAGCAGAGTACAGTACTGTACATTAAAGTTCTGTGTTTAGTACAATGATAGTAATATTTGTATCCAACCTATAGTAGTATAGTAGAGTACAGCAGAATACAGTACTGTACATTAAAGTTCTGTGTTTAGTACAATGATATTAATATTTGTATCCAACCTATAGTAGTATAGTAGGGTACAGCAGAGTACAGTACTGTACATTAAAGTTCTGTGTTTAGTACAATGATATTAATATTTGTATCCAACCTATAGTAGTATAGTAGGGTACAGCAGAGTACAGTACTGTACATTAAAGTTCTGTGTTTAGTACAATGATATTAATATTTGTATCCAACCTATAGTAGTATAGTAAGGTGCAGCAGAGTACAGTACTTTAACTTAAAGTTCTATAAATCAAGGTTTATATAATGTATACATTTCTAAATAGCTATCTTTGTCTACTTACAGTTTGTCAGCCATTAAAATCAAGCCTAATCCTGTCAAGCTCTGGAGGGCCATTGTGTACATGACAGACAAGTAAGTTGAACTATATTTTGTAATTATAATTATAAGAAAGATAGACTAGAGATGTATGAATTATTGTTGTTGTAGTAAAACAAGCTGTGTGCTAGTTACACAGTAGTTTCAACTGCCATACCATCCATTGCACTTGTCCTTTCTAGCATTCAGTATTTAGCAAAATAAACTTTATATAATTTATACATGTTTCTTATATATCTGCTTTTTTTCACTAGCTTGCCAGACATTACAGTCAAGTGTCAGTCAATTGTCTCATGATGCTATCAAGTCTGACCAGTCCATACATGACAGACAAGTAAGTTGTCTAATATTAAATATAATAAATATGTTAGAGTATAGACTGCAAGCAGGTCCTCTCTTTCCCTTTGTCACTGTTTGGTGTTTGCTGTGGTTTATTTTGCTGAGTTGGGATTGGTAGCTAGTGTAATATTCCTAGGGGGAGAGGGTTACGTAGTGGGGGACAAAAAGAAAATATAGTGGGTCTTCTTACTACAATTATCAATATCCTGCAATCTTAGTAGTTGTGAGTTACCCATTTAATTTGGTTTTTCACTGCCGCCAGTCCAAAATATAAAGGGTACCAGCTGATTAGTTTTGATTGACAGCAGTGATAAAATAATTTCACAACAAGCCACTGAAATGTCTGAGTTTGCAGAATATAGAGAATTGCAGTAATTCCCATGTTGAGCCTGATACTCATGACATGATTAGACAAAAATATGAAGAGTGACCAAGATAAATAAGGAGACCAGTTGCTGACATGACTCTAGTTTACCACTATTTTTATGTTTTGGCAAATTGAAATCAGGATATGGGATTTAACAATATCATTTTGTTTTCCCCAGGTACATCAAATCTGTCATAATCTATTCAGTTATACCAAGCTGTTGTGCTGCAAAGCCTTGTCAGATGATGCAGCACCATCAAGATCCAGTCAATCAGTATTGAAGAAATCAAGGAATCATCCAACAAGGATAAGGATATCTTGCTATCAAACTAAGTAACATGGTTTACAACTTGAAATTTCAACATACCAGATATTTATTAGAATTTTAAAAAAAAGTTAAAAAAAAAAAAAGAATTCAAAAATTAGCATTTTCAAAGAAATATTTCAAAAAAAATCTAGCATTATTTAGGGATTACCAACTTAGCATTATCTAGAATCTCAAAAAAAAAAAAAAAAAAAAAAAAAAGATTAGGAATTTCCTAGGCCTAGGTTAAAGAAAAAATGAGCATAACATAGGATAAAAAAAATATAGCTTTACCAAAGAAGTATAATATATAGTTTTACCTAGGCCTAGAAGTAAAAACTCTTTAGGCATAAAAAAAAAAAAAATTAGGAGATTCAAAACAGATATTAAGGAAAATAGAAAATAGTAAAATAATGCTTTGGGCTAGAGGACTGGTATGATGCAGAACTCAAAATAGCAAAAACAGTTGGTCAGGACATATGAATGTTGGCTATAAAATTTCATCAAATATTATGTGTTCTAAATTTTATTTCAAAATTATCTTCATACGCCCTGCCAATAGTGCTTCCATGTTGGCTGCTATTTTGAGTCCTGTAGATAAGTTTATTTCACAAGTACCTTTGTAGGAATGTTTTGTTGATGGTTTACAATTGAAGCCATCTTGATTCAAAACTATTTTCAGCACACTGCAATGACAGTAAGATTTCAGACAACTTTGTTTTATTCAAAGACTACAGCTATAACTTTTGAAAAGATAATACCAAAATTATTATTTGAATTGCTTGCATGATTTAATACGATGAAGATTATTAAGTTATTCATTCATCTGAAATGAAGTCATAGAGACATCAAAACATCTAATTTTATCACTAATATTAAATAATTATTTAATGTCATCAAAAATACTTTGATTACCAGTCCTCTAGCCTGACAGATATTAGATATAGGAGAGTGTTTCACTATAATATTTGAAGATTTCAATTCTTACTTAGAAATATTCAATTTTAAGATTATTTAAAACTAAAAGATTTTTGCAACTAGTCAAGGGTTCTCAGTAAAAACCAAATTAAATACAAAGTATTTACAGTTTTGCCCAATTTTAATTTTCTTCAACTTTCCAATTTCAATCAAATTAAGTATTGGCTGTTAGTTTAAAATTCTTCAAACTCTACTGAGAATCCTTCACTAGTTAGAAACACTCTCCTATATCTAATATTATTATCATTTATTATTTGTACATCAGAAAAATGAAATACAATTCATACCTCTCACGAGGTCCTGCCAGCACCAAACAGAAGCTGCCCCACCAGGCCAGGAAACCAATAAAGGCGGTACAACATTGCTGCTCTCGGCAGAGTCTAACCTTGAGGCCATGATCAGATGACTGCTCTGAAGCTGGAGGTTGTCGGTAAGGATACCAGGCGATGGCCCTCTGCAGATTTCATGGGAATACGCTGGTGGCATGGATGCCGGTCACTGTGAAGGTTAGTGTAAGTAGGAGCAGAGATAATCATACCTCACTATTCATGGGTGTGTACAGCAGTGATACCTTTGGGGTGGTGAGCTCAATAGACTTCCATAAGACACCATTCAGGCTTACATAAAGTAGATTATCAAGCTGGGAAGACTAGAAGTTGAATCATTTCTAGGTGACCTAATCTTGCATTCAATGATGTTTGGCTAGACTGATACACAAGGTTCTATCATAGGATTGTAATTTAATAAGTTTTTTCACCAGCAAAAACAAGACCTCAGTTTCTTATTAATTAATTATTACAAAAAAATTATAATATTTAATTTAATATAAAATATATATTAAAATAGGAAAAAGGAATTTGAACAAATTAAACAAGCAAAAAGAAAGCAAAAAAAATCTCTAGATGTTCCATTATTCATCTCATTTCAAAATAATTAAAAAAACACTGATCAGAAGCAAAATTCAATAAAAATGAAAGGAAAAACAAACCGGGGGGGAAAACAGACAAAATATTATAATAAAACATTTTCCAATCTTATTTTCAAACAATCACAAAAATATAATCCCAAACTATGGTTTAACTGGATATTTTATTGAAACTGAGGTCTTGAAAAAAATTGTTATCTTGAACTATTAAAAACACAAATTCTATGGAAACTTTGACCCAAAAAGCAAGTGCCTGACCATTGATATCAAAATATGTGAATAATTTGAATATCTTTCTCATAATTTACAAAACATGTATCATTTCTAAAACTGGTTTTCAACAATTTAAAGCAAGAAGTAATTTACCAATTCCAACTTGTCAAAAACTGCTCAAGCCAAAACATTTATGATTTAAAAGTTTGAATTTATTGATCTGAAAAAGTGCCAAAGGTTTGATAATTACAGGAAAAGTCTTGTACAATTTGAGTCTTATTCAAATTGAGATTAAATATTTTACATCAGAATAATTTTGCTGTGCAGAATCCTAAAATGATAATACACCAAAAGTGCAAACAATGAAATTGAATTAACTCAAAAAGTGTAAATGGAAAATGAATGAATAGAGGGCAAGGTGAGCCAACATATTATGGCATTGAAACACCATACCTCATCGTCAACAAATAATTACACTTGAATGAAATGAAACTATTATAACAAGTAAAACCAAGAGTTGTTTTACTATGAATTATCATGTTCAAAGCACTTGTATTATATGCACAAGCTGTCCAAAATTGTCAAATTATATTGAATCAAACTTTACGAAAAATTCAATGTTTTGAACTGTTATTACGAGTGAAACCAAGAGTTTTACTATTAATAATTATTTTGAATCAAACCTTGGCCAAAAATATATCTTATTAATTTGATGCTTTCAATCATGATACATGTCGATAAAAGTCATTACAACAAAAGGCACTTGCAATTTAATCTGTCTTGATTCATATTATGGCTTGTTTACTTCTGTTGAGAAGTTTTTGCTGGTGAAAAAACTGAATCTTAGGAAATAATTTATTAATTACAAGATAGAGATGAAAAGTAGGCAAAAATAATATAATAGGATCTGATAAGATTACACAAATAGGAATAGAAACTAAGTGTGCTTTCCATTAGTCAGAACTGGCTAGCCAGACCAGTTCATTCATAAAGAGAATTATTAAATGTTATTCAACAAAACTGTCCAGCCAGATCAAGCGATTAATTAGAGAAATCTCACGAGAAAAAGGACTTCTCCCTTTGAGCGGTCTGGCCAGTCAGTTCTGACCAATGGAAAGCTCCCCTTAAGTCTCTCCCTTTTCCCTAAATGCTAAAGAGATAGAAATAAAGTTTCAGAATTTATGGAGAACAATTTCAAACAAATTATCTTTAAAAAAAAATGTACTCATTTTGGCTAAGTTTTTCATAAGATTAGAGTAGATTTTGTATGACTGACGGCATGTTCCATTCTATAACATTTATGCGGTTTCCCAAAATTATCTTGAATTTCATACATTTTGTGTTTTTTTTTTGCTATACAAAATCTACCCACATCTTTTGATAATATATTGCTCTGTTGAACATGTCCCTTTAGTACCCCTGTAGACATTAGTTCATAGGCTGTTTGCATTATGGTATCATGTAAATGCTACTACGAAAACCAAATCTCATTCAGTTACTCATCTCTAAGTATAATCAACTGAGATAAGAAAATTGGCAAAGTATTTTGGTAGGGTAAAATGATGTCATAATGCAGAAAGTCTACAAGATAAGTGAATATATGCCACTTTTGGACCACTAATAAATAAGTAAATATTTGATTGAATACATTATAGGCCTAGTCCCTTAGCACCTTAGCAGACTCTGAATAAATTAATATTTAATTGAATAAATTATAGACCCAGGCCCTTAGCATACTCTGAATACATTAATATTTAATTGAATACATCATAGGCCCAGTCCCTTAGCTGACCCTGAATACATTAATATTTAATTGAATACATTATAGGCCTTAGTCCTCTAGGGAAACATAAATTAATTGTTGAAGGTAGAGTCTAGGTTAGCTTTTCATATTAAATTACATGTTGGTAGTTTCCTTTTCGGAATAGACCGGCTCATTTTGCACAAGTTTAGTAGCCTAGAAACTTCGTTATTTTAGTCTTCGCAAACCAGTCTTGATATTCACATACACTTTATGGAAGCCTGAATAAGGCCTTTAGTCTATTAATCCCACCACTCTAAGATATACATCACTGTTGTGCAGTAAAACCTATTGGTAGTGGGGTCTGGTTATTTTATAAGTCTCCTACTTGCACTGACCCTCGCAGTACAAAGGCTGGCTTTGCCATCAAGGTATTCTCACGAGTCTGTAGGGGGTTTCAGAGTCTGATATCCCTATTGACGATCTTCAACGTCAGAGCAGCCACCTGGTTGTGGTTTCGTAAAATGGCTCTTGTTGGGACAGTAAGTATTGCCTGGTCCTGGTCTACCGGGGTAGTGAGACTTGGTGCTGGTAGGACCTCGGGGAGGTATTTTTTTTGTAAGTCCAAAAAGGGCGTGGAGAGGGTAAAGATGGAATTCATTAAAAAACACAGGAAAACCACTAAGTCCAAAAGTGAAACTTTATTTCACAATAAACAACACATGACAAAATTATAATAAGGCAAGAAGAGAAAGAAGAGAAAGAAGACAAAGTTGAAAAATTTCTAAGTCTCCAAAATCATTAAGTGAAAAATTTCTAAGTCTTACTTACCACAAAAATCCTCTAAGTGCCACCCTTCTTCTTCAGTCTGGAAAATATTCTAAGTGTAGCCAGAAAGAATATGTCAACACATTTCTACCTCCCCCTATACAAGTCTTATACCCTCCCCCCAATTTACATCTTTCACCTCCCCCCTTTTGAAGTCTTACCCCTCCCCCCAGTTGAAGTCTTACCCCTCCCCCCTTTTGAAGTCATATCCCTCCCCCTGTTGAAGCATAACCCCTCCCCCCTGTGAAAGTCTTATTCCCCTCCCCCTCATCTGAGATAGCTTCCCACCCCCCAAAGGAGTTAAACCCAGTTGTAATTGACCAATTCAAAAAAATTATTTCTTCTTCTTCATTTTTTATAGACTGTAAATAAATTCTGCTTCGAGTCAGTTCCAAGTTTCAGATGCTTCTTGTTAATTCATACTGGCATTTTTTCACTATTTCAATGTACCTTCAATTTTTTACTGACACTCGGAAATTTTTCAACTCACTTTCTCCTCATAATGTCCTTATGAATTTTATAAAATGCAACTACGGAATGGTTTTTGTACAAATTTTAGAGTGGTTTTACTTAAATCCAAAATCAATAAATACAATGTTAGAGATTACTGGAAAACCTCTTTTACATGTGTTGAGTATTGCCTAAATAATTTGAATCTTAAAAAATCATAAGAGTGCCAAATTGACATCATCCAAGGATTGTTTGAGTATCAAGTAAAATCACTCTACTTGTTCTGGTCAATTACAACTGGGTTCAACTCCAAAAAATATAAAATGGAAAACAGACAACTTGATCGAGTGTGTGTGAAGGAGTTTGATGTGGTGATCATTCGTTTGAGGCATGCTGGCAGGGATATTAATACCTACGGTAATTTTCAATAGGAAAATGTTTTATCTTTTGGTAAAACAATCCATCTTTTGAAGTAGTTGTTAGCTACTCTTTTTTTTGATTGTGCTCCATGATAGTTTAAAGTCTTCTAATAGGTGTATTATGCTGTAGTTCACCAAAAGATATTCACCTGGTAATGTAACCAATGCATTACATCTCATTATTGGAGATGGCCAATGTTTCCACTATTTCTACTAACCATTGTCTATTTTCCGAAGACTGGTTAGAGTGCCTAGGTTTGATTACCAAGACAACAGTAACAACCTGAGTAAGATGGGGTAAGGAAGATGATGCTGGATAAACTAAACAAAAAGAAAATTGGGGCCTCCAAGGGAAGGGATCATTAAATACAATGGCCCGTTTATGGCTATGTCACTTGCAGCATGCCTCAAACGAATGATGTGTGTGTGTGGCCCATCCCATCCCATCATTCTCATTATTTTATTTCTCAACAGTCACAGGCAACATAATCTAAAAATTATCAAAGGGATATTAATAGCTAAATAGCTGGTAAATGCACCTAATTGAAGAAACAGAGTGGCTTTCATAAACTTGTGTAATATTCATTGAATATAAGATGTTTAGTTCCAGAATTTCCTATGCCAGTGTTCCCAAAGCATATGGGTCTTATACAAAACATTATACAACAGCCCATCAATGCCTAATAGATAATTACCATTGCATTTGTGGGAAAAGCGATAGAGAGAAGACATCAGCCTCTCTTATTTTCTTTAGTTCTCTTTGTTTCTGACAGGGGTAATTTCAGGTGCAATGTCCTAATCAGAAAATAGTCAGATATGATTTCGCTTATTTGTGAGTCAATCCGACCAAATGCATGCTTGTTTTTTAATGAACTATGACGTATTAAATTGCGTAAGAGTGATGACGTCATCGCACATATCAGAAAATGATCCATTTCACAAATTGATTTTATATATGAAGTTATGATATAAGAAAAACCTTTTAGAGATTTAAATACTTTCCATAGCAACCGTGGCTGGTAAATAGGTAACTCCCCCCTTAATCATATCTGGAACAGTAAGACTGTGAAAATACATTTTTTTTAGGAACTGTTAATTGAAGTATAGATGACTAAATATATATTTCACAAGTTTATGAAAGCACTCTTACTAACAAATCACTGTCATAGTTGACAATTGTGTATTCTTAAAAAATGGCAAAGAAAATGAACAGGAAAGGTACTACAGGAAAGTATGATAAAATATTGGTGTCCTTGGTAACCTATTAAATCGGTGATAAATCTTATGTATTATATCATAGATTGGTCACATCTGTCTATTAACATAGCTAGGTCATTTGAAAATTGTGGAAAGTTTTAGATGTTTTGAATTATTACTCACTTACAGAGTAATTCAAAAAAAATCAAAAATCAATAAGAACTGAGTAAGCAAAAAAATTGTCTACACCAATGAATGAAACTGAAAAAAATGACATGCCAATTGTATACTGATGCAGCAAATTTGCATGACCAGAACATTACAATTTTGAATAATGATGATGTAGATAATATATTGCAAAAGATATTTTGAAATAACAAGGTTTTTTTCAGAAATTGCATAATTGAAAACATGACTTAACAAATTGGCTATTCTATTCTTATCTTCTTTCTATTTATTCAAATCATTATTTTTTGGACTTTCTTGACTGCTTACAGCATTATAGGCCTTATTTTGGTATAAGAGGTTCAACATCACATTTTGTGTTATGATCTTTAAGAAAAAACGATTAAATTCAAATGTGCCAAAGAAAGATAAGAAACAGGGTTACTTAACATACGCTTAATTTAGGTCTCAAGAGAACAGTACTTAGAGCTAACTAGCAAATTTTGCATATATTCAGTTAGTCACACAGTTACACCGGAGTAAGCTCAAGCACTATTTTTCATGAATGAATAATGGCACAGGATTGTAAGTATCATATTTTGAGATTTTGTAAGTTTGTAATATCCTTAGAAATTCAAAGATAATGACTTATTTTTCTGAATTTTCATAGTTTGACTGCTGTTAATAAATGGCAAGTGCAGAAATTGCCATACTTCGAATGAAGTCCGATTCAGCTTGAAAATAAAACAGTATCAATTTTGGACATTTTCAACATTTCTTAGTTGGAACTGGGACTTTAAAAATGCTATTATAATCAATTAGTGTTTGAGCATTTCCATCACAAATATATTTTCTTCCCCTTTAGTCATTTTCTAGATACACTCCAACTTTCATTTTTCTATTTCATTAAAGGATTACGATATGATTAAATTCAGCCTAAACGTGCTCAAATTCTTACCTTGAACTGAACCATAACCATACCTGGTGTGTCAGCAGGGTGGGGAATGATTTTTACTATGTAAAACCGTTATTAAATATGACTAACACCTGAACTGTAAAGCAGAAACAACACTACCATTGTACTACTTACCCGTAATTCACTTTCATTATAAGATATTCTATGTTCTAATTTAAAATTACCAAATCTGTAAATAATTTTGAATATAAGTGATCAAGAATACAAAAAATGTTAGTAACAGTCTTGAAGTACACCAGAAGCAACACATTTAAGCAATTTCTTGGCCAAAATTAAAGACATTAACTTCTCTCACATAACATCAAAACAGCTCAATTTGGAAGACAAAACAAAAGAATTTCAATCTCCTTTAAGAATTATAACGTATTGTTTTGTCCTCCAAATTGAGCTGCATTCTGACAAGAGGTCTAATGTAATAACCAGTATAGTTCAAGGGCTAATGATTAACGTGTCATGCTATGTACTGTAGGCATCATATATAATGAAGTAAGGTTCTTGCAAGACAAGTCTGCACATATATGAATAGCCTGCTCTTATAAACTTGCATGTTACTGTCATTCTAGAAATCGAGAGCAGAAGAAAGAATTGGGTTGACTTTTTCATTTACTTTAAGAATTGTTTGCTGCTCGTTCAGAAGTGCTCAAAGAGTCTAAAAGGCAACATGCCCCTATTGGGTAGGATTGAGGTATGAAGTATTTACTGGGTATGAATAATATGGGTGTCAAATTATATTGATTTGATTGTTACTGTTTGTTTGTATTATTCTCTGTTACAGTATGACCCCAAATGTGTGACCACTTCATGTGTATTTTCACAATTGATTCAACATATTTTGTTCAGATATCATAAAATTAATGGATTTCTATAACTGTCAAGTACTATCAGTGGAAATCCAATGGAAACACTTTTTCAGTAGAGAGGGTTCGTTAGGATTTCCATTTATTGATATATTACACCCTACTGATGGATATTTATACAACCACTTTTTGTATACCAACTGACTTGTCAAACAACAATCAAATGATGCTTTAAGGCAGCTTCAAAGGAATATTGAAACTACCCTACAGTATCATATGCTCCCCTTAATATATTTTGATACCACTACCACTAGAATCCTCTTCAAATCCTTTTTCTGATTCAAATGTTTGAACTCCATTGGGAGTCACAAGATAATGGTGTCAATTACTAACAAAAGGAGCTACAAAAAGGATTCTGGTGGTAGTGGTATCAAGATAATAATAAGGGGTACAAATAAGAGACAGAACAAATGTATGACAAGTGGCCAGTTGAGACAAGATCAAAGTAGACATATTGGTAACAAGCTATCTTAGTTTTTCTCCCCTCTACAAAAACCTCTCATGCTATATTCCATTTATGATCTATGATCTATGGTCATACCCTGACCTTCATCAACCCAGAGGTTGTTTCATGGAATCAATAGAAATTGATACAAAACAATCATACAAAGTTGCTACACATGTAGTAGTCCTTCTTTAAATCTTATATTACACATTACCTTGATGAAATGCTTCCAGTGGTCTTCATTGATTCATTATATGATACAAGGTCCAGGTGAGTTATTAGTGATACATGGTGAGGGTATTCTAAAACAAAGTTATTATGCCACTGTAGGATGCAAAACATAGTTAGGTGTATGTATACAAGGTATATAATATAATTATGGTCTTAAGTAATATATGAGTAATGTAAACCACCCAGTCCATATAAAAACATGATAACCAATACAGTGTATACTTTGAACATTCTTAAGGTTAACAGGCTACTGATTAGCAGCAATTATGTCCAATAATGAATTAAAGTAATGGTCAATGATTTGCGTGTGTATATAATATTCTGGATTCATGCAGGAAGTTCAAATATTTTAAATATTCTTTTTTTCAACGTTATGTTAGTGACTGGAACTCTTTACCAGGAGACGTTATACACTCATTTAGTTTTAAGTCATTTAAAGCTTCTTTGTTAAGTCACCTAAGATCATAGTTATCTAATAAACCATTTTCGAGATGTGCGAGTGCTTTTAAAAATATTGCAGACACATGATCTTGTCTGAAAATGCCTCTTTTTCATGTCTGTACCTCCGATAGTTTAGAAAGCGCTCGTGTATCTCGAAAATGGTCTATTGGTCTTACATGTAGGCATTGATGATTACATACAAATTTTCTGTAACCACTTGCTCTACTTATTTATTTATTTTCATTTGTAATTGGTTACAAATAGTGATTAAAGATTAAAGATTAGTTGCTTAAACATGAAAGAAAAGTAAGAGTCGCACAAGGCGTAGTTGAGCATGACATACCAAAGACAGTTACTTTAAATTGTAAAATAATTTTTTTAAATTTAAATATTTAAAGATGATATCAAAATTCATTATTTACTTAACCTTGGTTATCCTTTAGAAAAATACAAATCTATATATCAATACTATCAATATCAATATAAAAGGAGGGTAAAGCTAGGATTGAGGCTCAAGATCTTGACAAAAAAAGGCAGAAAACGAAAAATGAACAGCAGAAGAGGTGCAGAAGCAAGCAATGGAATGGTGCAAAGAAAAAGGTTGTCATAGAAAGTAAAGCTGCATAACCTTTGACAACCTGCTGAGTACAAATTCATCACCTCTGCCTTTTTCAAATGTGACATCATTATTCTGCTGTTGTTATGTCTTTCATCATCAATGCCTAAACTCCCTAATATGAGTGCAAAAGTTTAAAGGAAGGTGGATTCACAGACCACAGTTCCTACAACTTCCAAAAAAAGAATCACTGCAGTATGTAATGGCAACTTTAAAACATCAAAGAAGAATAAGCACAGGCGAGAAAATATCCCTAACAACCTTAAATTCTACAATCATTTGTACTTCTAGATTGGTGCACAAAGCCACTATGAAGATTTCCAATTGAGGAAATAGAGGAACCCTGCATATTACGATCCTTGCCAATGATAGGAAGGTGATCAAGGAACAAAAAAAAGCTTTACAAAATAATTAACAAATTCCCTCAGACTTTAGCATCTCATGGTGCTACGAGAAATAATAAATGATGATGTTGAAGAAGTTGCACTACACAAGACTCTAAGGTGCTTATGCTTCAAAAGGGGCTAGAATGACCATACTATAATATATAATTTAATATTTGATTTAGATCTTGTTTGTTCCTTTGTCATGATGACTTTCTTAGTTTTAGTGAAGATACATTTGGACAAACAACGATTTTCTCATCTCTTTCTCTTTAAATAATGCAACTCTGAGCTTCTAATTCATTTTCACATTCTGAGCATCATTTTTTTGAAGCAGTTTTGTGGCCCTAACTGTTGCTTCCTTATAAATACAAATGTCCTCCTATCTTTGTTAAACAAAAGGACAATAACTGATATGTATAACAAGGTAGTTTAGTGAATTCAACACTATTGAGATATATGCACGCTTGTTTGCTTCTCCTCATCTTTACCTTCTCTGTCCTTGTTTGGATTTGCGGAGCATTCTGCTGTCATATACTATCCCTGACCATTACAAATGCTATTGACTCTTTTAACTTGATATTCATCTTCTTGTACCATTTTTGTGCTTATTTACTTTACAGTGCCTAGAACAGTCCCTTAAATGGTTAATAGGGCACGCCCCAGGGATTGGTTACCCTAGCTTGTGTTGATCCCTAAAAAACAAGGGTTGTTACTGGCACTGTCTGCTTGGAGCATCAAAACATGAAAATAGGATAACTGTTCTTGTTCTTGACTGATTGAAAGAATAAATTCAGGAATGGAAGAAATCATAAAACACCCAAGTGTCTACAAACTGGTGTTTGTTCAATGGTTTGGAAATATTTTTTGTTCTTCTTCATAAACACTGCTTGACTTTGGAATCTCTGAATGTAGCTTGTCAAAACTGCCACCACAAACTCTGATTAATCTGACTTGATTGGTTGTCACATGTGGGTGACTTGAGTGCCCAGAACAGTCCCTTAAATGGTTAATAGGGCATGCCCCAGGGGTTGGTTATCCTAGCTTGTGTTGATCCCTAATAAGCCAAGGTTGTTACTGGCACTGTCTCCATAGATAATCAAAATACAAATATTGTAGATCATCATTTAAATGATTTTTTCCGTCATTTTGATTGGCTGGAATAACTGCAAATAACTGCTTACAGATAATGGTCTGCTCATGCACATTACAGTGCAAGCCATTTTGCTGCTGGTCTGCTGAATGATAAAACCATTATTGACCTCAGTTGTCACCTTTGTGTATACTTTGATCAGCAATATGTTATTTTGCAATTCAAAAATGGTTTAAAGTATGGTCATCTAGAGAAACATATTGAAATATTTGGGGTTTAACATTTACACATAATTAACATAAAATATTTTGTTCAACTGCATTAAAAGTTTAAAAATAAATTGCATATAAATATTTTAAATAACTGCATATATGAAACATCAATAGAAGCTTTATAGTGAACAAGAGAAATATGTTTATCATTTTGAAGTGCATCTGCTAGCCCTTTCTGGTCCTGGACATGTTTAGTTTCTTCAGTCACACTGGCCATGGTTTCACTTACATTACAAAATCTTCTACTTCAAGCTATCAGTGTGGCATGATGATATTTTCTCCATAATATTTTTCCTTACAATTGAAGTTTTAAAGATGTTTGTTTTCCCTGTACAGATGGATAAAAAGAAACTATGCTGTAGTTGCCATATTTCAAAGACATTCAAGGCAGGTGCATGAGAATTCTTGGTTAAAACTATTAAAAACTTTTGAAAGGAATTTGGTATCTCAAAAATGTTTGTCTGCCAAGAATCTTATGAATCAATTTCTCAATAACTTTGATATGAATGAAATAAAAAGAACCTTCAATTCAACAGCTGAAGTATACAAAGAGGCAAAACCACCAATACCTTGGCAGAAAATATGATGTATTTAGTGTTACATAGTTTGGAATCTTGACAGCAAATAATGCTTGATCATGACATTGAAGGCACTGCATTGGAACACAGCAGGATTGTGGTGGTACATCTTGGCTGTAAAAGGTGTATATTGTATATTGCCAGAACATTGTGCTATATCTGAGCAGAACCTGGTGCTGCAACTAGACTATGGTGTTTTTTTTTTGGCAATGCATTATCCTTTGTTTTCAAGGGAAGTAAACCACATCTTGGCAATAGGTGGTGCTGCATCATGGGGCATTTTGGCAGTGAATTAGCTATATCTTGTCAGTGGATAGCATTGCATCTTGGCATACATCTTGGAACATCTCAGAAGGGATGTTGCCACATCTTGACAGTGAATGGGCCACTTCTGATATTAAACAACACAGCGCTGGTAAGTCACATTTTGACAGTGGATGGTGCTACATCTTGGCACATCTTGGTAGTGGATGGAGCTGCACCTTGGCACATCTTGGTAGTGGATGCTGCTGCATCTTGGCATGTCTTAGCAGTGGATGCTGCTGCATCTTGACATATCTTGGTAGTGGATGGTGCTGTATCTTGGCACATCATGGCAGTGGATGGTGCTGCATCTTGGTAGTGGATGGTACTAAATCTTGGCACATCTTGGTAGTGAATGGTGCTGCATCTTGACACATCTTGGTGGGGAATGGTACTGCATCTTGACAATGGATGGTGCCACATCGTGATAGTGGATGCTACTACATCTTGGCACATCTTGGTAGTGGATGGTGCTGTAACTTGCCACATCTTGACAATGGATGGTGCCACATCGTGATAGTGGATGGTACTGCATCTTGGCACATCTTGGTAGTGGATGGTGCTGTATCTTGCCACATCTTGACAATGGATGGAGCCACATCTTGGTAGTGGATGCTACTACATCTTGACACATCTTGGTAGTGGATGGTGCTGTATCTTGCCACATCTTGACAATGGATGGGGCCACATCTTGGTAGTGGATGGTGCCACATTGTAATATCGGATAGTACTGTATCTTGGCACATCTTGGCAGTGGATGGATCTGCACCTTGGCACATCTTGGTAGTGGATGGATTTGCACCTTGGCACATCTTGGTAGCGGATGGTGCTGCATCTTGACACATGTTAGCAGTGGATGGTGCTGCATCTTGGCATGTCTTGGTAGTGGATGGTGCCGATCTTGACACATCTTGGTAGTGGATGGTGCTGCATCTTGGCACATCTTGGTAGTGGATGGTGCCACATTGTAATATTGGGTGGTGCTGCATCTTGACACATCTTGGCAGTGGATGGTGCTGCATCTTAGCACATCTTGGTAGTGGATGGTGCTACATTGTGATATTGGGTAGTGCTGCATCTTGGCACATGTTAGCAGTGGATGGTGCTGCATCTTGGCACATGTTAGCAGTGGATGGTGCTGCATCTTGGCATGTCTTGGCAGTGGATGGTGCTGCATCTTGCCACATCCTGGCAGTGGATGGTGCTGCACCTTGGCACATCTTTCTCATTGTCAAGTGCCAAGAGGAAATGCATTAGGTAGCACATAAGAGAGAAAATTAAATAATTTCTAATAGAAAGGACAAAGAAACCCAGTGGAAACAAAGTGGTCAAACAAGTTGGTAACAGAGGTTTTTAATTCTGTCACAATTATCAGAAGGGTTCCTGTACACAAGCCAAAAATCATCAAGTAGTAATCAAAGAAGAAAAGAAATGGCTGTGCCATATATGTGTAAGCTGCTGAGTATAAGCTGCATACATTCAAACTTTGCATACCATGTCCTCCAAAGGCAAAACAATGGCAATGAATCAAACCATATGAATACTTCTTTAGAAGATAATTTAGAGCATGAAAACAAGAATACTACTAGACTAAAATTACAGGACAACATAATTATCCAAGATTGATTGTGTATGGCACACCTTTAAAAATGTATAAAAACCTTTAAAGTTAAAACAAAGACCTCTAGTTCTAACCCTTGTTTAAAGAAATTTATAATTTTAAGTTGTTTCTTATAGCTTATTGAGATCATAGTATTTATACTTATTAACTTTTTCGAAATTTATGTAAGCCTATTAAAAAATGTTTGAGCAAATTAAATTTAAGCTCTTTAAAAATCATGAATTTAATTGACTTTGGAGCATAAATCATATGACAGGGATTGTGTTTGATTCCTCAAAACAGGATACAATATACCAGGGCTGAAAATAATGGCTGGTCAATGCTCAATGTCCGGCCAAATTTTGGTAGTTGACCGGCAAATACGGTTTTGAATTGACATGTTGACTGGTCATATTTGTAAAAAAAATAAAATGGAATATCATATGCCAGACATCTTGACCAGTGTATGACTGGCCGTTATTTTGAGCCCTGTATATTAAGCATCTATTGTTGCCAATCAGTAGCCTGTTATCCTTAAAGATGTTCCAAGTGCATATTGTATCGGTTATCATGTTTTGATATGGATTGTGTGGTTTATATTTTTCATACGCCATCCAAGACCACAGATTATATACCTTGAATACATACACCTAACTATATTTTGCATCCTACAGTGGCATGATAACTTTCTTTTAGATTACACTCACCATGTATCACTAATAACTCACCTGGACCTTGTATATAAAATGAATCCATGAGGACCGCTGGAAGCATTTCATTACGGTAATGTGCAATATAAAAATTAAAGAAGAACTCCTACATGTGCAACAACTTTGTGTGATTTCGTAGTAAGCCTTCAAGTTTTATTGATACCTTGAAAGAACTTCTGGACTGATCAAAACTGGGCATGGCCACAAATCAATTTGGGATTTAGCATTTTAGGTTTTTGCAGAGGGGGAAAAATAAGATGCCTTGTTACCAAACATACAATTGCACTGATAATATTTGACACTTTCAAAGTTTCAAACTACATTGTTTCCACCTGGCTACCTCTACCAGATGAAAGTGTATAAATACATAAGAAGTGGTCACACAATTGGGAGTCATACTGAAACAGAGGCTTATACTAACAAACAGTACTATAATTAATTTTACACCTATATTTACTATTGTTATGCATACCCAGTAAATACTTCAAACCTCACTGACGTACCCAATGTTAAAATCCTCCTGGGGTACTGACTGATTAGTTTTGATTGACAGCAGAAAACACCAATTTCACAACAAGATGTTGAAATGTCTTAGTTGGCATATTGAGATTCGCAGTAATAAATTGGTGAAAATAGCAGTTGAATGTTCACTAAAGTGTGAGTAGTTTCTGAAAATCCACTAGCCCTTGGTTAATACTGGTTAAACAAAATTTACCAAACCTGCTTGGATGATAGTATATTTTGCTTCAAAACTTAGTTTCTCAAATATACCATGATCTTAATTTCCAAATTATTATCAAGCCAAGCACGTGGTTTGGTTGAAAGTTGAGGGAAAGATATAATTTATGTGACTGATCAGTTCACATTTCAATTGCTTAAATGTATCACTGCTTCTGGCATACCTCTTGAAATGACTGTTGTTCTTGTCTTGTATAAATCCTAAAAATATGATCAGATATTATCAATATATTTTTGCAATAGCAATTACAACAGGGGTTGTCTTCAAATAAGTCAACAAAAAAAACAATGTTTTTCTTAATCCTTAATTCGGTATCCGATGATTTCGCCTACGCATAGTTTCGCCTACTGAAGTTCACCTACGGATTATAGTTTCGCCTACTGAAGTTCGCCTACTTATAAAATACATTGTTAAACCTATCTATGGAGTGTGAGACAGTAAACATACTGTCAAAAGGGGGAAAATATATTTCTTGTTTACAAAGAAAGAAAGTTGAATATGAATGCCAAGGCAAATAAAGTGAGAGAAACATCTTGAAAAATTTAGACGTCTATGAATCACCCTTGGGTTAGCTACTCATATTTAAAACTCTATACTGTGATTTTGCAGATTCATTTCAGGAAACAAAATAAATATTGTTTCAAAATAATGTTAGAATTGTACTAAATTATTCATGCAGGAATTCTTTAAAATTAACTCAAAAAATCAAATTAAATGTCACTAAAGTAAAAGTAACGCATTGGCAAATTAAACTCAGTGACTCAGAGTTTTACAGTACTCGTCTTTTACTCACATAAGAAAATTTTATTATTTATCCCCCCTCCAAAAATGTACCAACAAAACCCTTTAAAAATGCTACTGAAATTATGAACGAGAGTGTTCTAAATTAATTGTTTACGCAGCTATGAACATAAACTTACCTCCACCCTGGATATGTATGTCAGAATGCAAACCATTATGGGAATAAACAAAGACAAGAAAATTCAAACTATCCCAAACTTGTTTACCAAACCATTTAAAAAAATAGAAAACCCATGCATAGTTATTTTGTTTATAGTCAAGGCCAACATCAATTAAGCACCAAAACAATTTTGCCTATCAAAAGTGGAAATGCTAAATCCATTTGACAATTTGAAGCAAAACCTATTGTACACCCTCTCACTTGATCAGAACTTTACCCATTTCCTAGTACATTTCTCCTTGGGAGAAAAGTTGAAAAAAATTCCTTACTTCCATCATAAAAGTCATCTTAAGTTTTGCCTAAACTGAAGTTTTCTTGGAAATATGAAGGGTCATGTCATAAAGTGGAGTGTTTCTCTGTTTTTTTCTTTTTCTTTTTGTGTGATTAGAAACAGTATTGAATGACTTCAAAATAAGATAAACTGAACTCTCAATAAAATCCTCAATATTTTTTTCCTTATCAAAATACAAAAACTTAACCAGTCTGACAAAACAAGTTCTTTATGGAATTTTATGGAAGAAATTTAGGATATCTTTTGTCACATTATTAGTTAATTGTTTCTCATATTCTCATATTAGTCTTAGTTTTCTTTTTTGTAAGAAATTGCAGTATATTGAGATAAATACCAAAAAGTAGCAAATACTGAAAGCTCTATGCACAAAACATTCCTGATTGGGTGATTTCCGGATTGGATTACTTTTGCAGGCTGAGAAAAAATGAAATCATGGTGTTTTTAAGGACTAAAACTTTCCACTTTTTTCTATTTCTCAGTGCTAAATTTCACTTTCATTTTCATTTTTTTCATCATTTCATACTTTCCTGTTCAAATTCTATGATTATTGATGAAGTAGAAGTAATGTGTTTCCAGAAAACAAACCATTTCTATTAAAATGTACAGAAAATTCCAAAACTTTAGATAGCATGTAAGGAACAAGTAAAAAATGTTAATGATTCTAAATTTAGTTTTCCTTTTTTGTGGATTTTCTTAACTATCCATCTCCATGATTCCAGGTATTTGTAAAGCAGAAAAAAATTGAGAATTTATTAGCAAATCACATGCTTTTCACGTAGTTCCTAGGTCCAGGGGCGGTAAGGGGTTTTCACATGAAATCATGAACAGGTTTTTTAAATTTTCATGATCTGTGACGAACATGTTATAAACGCCATGAATTGTGAATTTTCATGAATTTGAAGAATTAATTATTTTCGTGAGCCATGCCGAGACCCCCCTTACTGCCCCTGTAGGACCATCTTGAATCTTAGAACTGGAAACACATTCTAAGAATAAGACTGTAATTATATATTTGATACTCTACTTTTTTATACACACAGGTACATAATTTAAGTGCATTTACCCAGCTGATAGGGGATGGAGTGAAAATAATATTAAATAAGTTACTTACAAAATTTGGATAAAAATGAAATGTTATCAATGGCTCTTCCATACACTGTGCAGTGAGGCTTTTCACTGCTTGCAGCACTTCATAACCTGTAAAAAAATGGAATAAAATAAACAAACAAAGAAATAAACAAAGAAAAAACAACTGAAAATGGGGGAAAAACTCTAAGCAAACATGTAAATAATGCTTTAAATAGAGCGAAAACACTAGAACCATGAAACAAAATCAAATTGTTAGTGTGTAATAGTTCTTATTTACCGACTATTAGTTACTATAAAAGACAAGTAAAGTTGTAATGAGGTATTGTTTCCTTTTGTATTTGTTGTTTCTGGTTGAGTGATATTGACTAAATAGTCACTAAATAAAAACTATTAGTTAGTAACTATTTTGTTTTTATTTCATGGTTCTAGTGTTTTCGCTCTATCTTTTGAGAGCTAAATTACTTCATATAACATTCATAAGCAGATGATGGAATAAATATCAATCTGCTAACATCCTACTGAGTGAGAGAGTCAAGGGCACATTTGCATATTCAGACCCAGTGTTTCGCATATCCACAAGTTCAAAAGTGGGTTGCAAAAACAATAGAAAACAAAACAAAAAATGTATATTAATATAATCATACGAATGAAGATTAAAAACTTCTAAATTATGTAAGAGTTTCACAATTAATGCATTTTTGGTCAAAATTCCCCTTTACTCTGTCACGTCAAGAAATTACGGAGGGGGAGAGGGGAGGGGAGGGGAAGCGTGCAGTTTAACATTCATCTTGAAATTCCTTTTAAAAAGAAAAAAAAAAAACACCATAAAACTCCAAAATAATGAAAGGGAAGGTTATAAAAAATACGTTAAATGGCAAAAGGAATAAAAGGAAACCCAGAAGTATGATTTTATCAAGGTTGTTTCTAACACGTGCAAAGTCGCCACACGCTCGATAAACTTTGTCTTTTTCTTAGCGAAAAATAACAGAAAACAACAAATTTACTACTCCAAGGGAATAAAATACATATAATTCTAAACTTTTTGATGTTCTATAGTGTATTCAAGTAGTTCTTACCGTCTAAACGTCCATGTTTTCTTCGTCGTATCTTCACACTTTCGCCATGTTTTTCTCGCTCCTGTGTTACCCGTGTTGCATTATGGGTCAGGGGAAAGTAGTTGGAAGATAAGGGAACTGGGAACGATAAGATGGATAAGGACTGCGGAGACTGCGGAGTGGACTGTGGATATTGCAGGGAATTTTTTAGATGCCGTGATTTGCATCAAAAAAATCAAATTTCAGATCATAACGGCTTATTTTTCTTATATTTTGAATTGGCACGGCGGGACTGTTCTAAAAAAGATTTTTATAAAACGTTTTTTAGCCATACATGCACGTACCCTGCAGAAAACTCTGGGCTGATCAAAGTCAGGGTACGGATAACTCAAAGATGAAACCCTGAAACAACCTCTGGGCTGATCTGCATGAGTCAGGGCACGGCTAACTCAAAGATGAAACCCTGAAACAACCTCTGGGCTGATCTGCATGAGTCAGGGCACGGCTAACCCACTCACATGTGATGCATTTTGCATCAAAACTGAATGAATATCATTAGGGTCGCTGCAGCCCACAACTATTGACCGCGCATTGGGTAATGTCCAGGGGGGGGGGGGGGGTAATGTACGTTTAGAACTCAACAGGTACTGAATCAAGGGAAAAGCTGGATCCATATTTATGTACATAAATGTTTTATTAATAAATTACTTCAAAATTAATGCAAATAATTACATAATTCTGTCATAGTTCATAACTAAAATAACGAGAATAAAACTAGAATATCCTTCGAATCCCTTATTTCGTCTTCTATTTCTCAGCTTACTTCAAATTTCTTGGAAACAATACCCGCGTGCGCATTAAGTGCGCAAGGATTAATCTTCTGTAAACCATGATAAACCTTCGCTATAGAGCGGTTATCAAGTACGGTCTTCTAGTTACTTAGTGGTTAGAAAGGAGATCAATATATCAGGTATTAACTTGGTTTCTTGGACAACAAAGGGTTCCCATCAGGATATCTCTTCTCGAGCCGAGCAACAACGTCAGGTTCCAAAAGATGTACTCCATCTAACTGGTTACCAAGGGTGATCCTGAGGAAAGAATAGGAAATGATGGGTCACAATGGTCACAAAAAAACAACAACAAAAAACGAATAGAAATGCAAGAAAAGAAAAAAGAACAACGAATCAACAAACGAACAAACGAAATCAAACAAAAAAAATAATCAAACAAACAAACAAACAAAACGATATCTGAACTATTTCATTTACCAAAAGAGTATGAAATAAGAGAGCACATCTCCGTGCCCTATGATAATTATTTGAAAATCTATTTTTAGATCCGCGCGCAGCCTCAACTGAATCAGGATTCCCATGACAAAATATTCCAGGCTGCGCGGGGAGCTAGAAATAGATTTTCAAATAATTCTCATAGAGCACGGAGATGTGCGCTCTTACTTCATACTCTCTTGCATTTACTTACCAGTTCGGCTGGATATTATGTTGTCTGCCAAAAATTTCTGTGAACAAAGTAAATTTCTAAGTAAGAACTAAGAAATGCTCGTGAGTTACTGGGGTGGATATAGGATTTTGAGTAGCGGGGGGGGGGGGGGGGGGGGTCACAAAATCAAGAACATGCACCTTTTGCTATAGACCCTTTTAATAAATCCTACAATGCTTCATTTTCCTCGTTTGATGTCAAATTTATTCTTTTGAAATTCGTTCCTTTGAATGAAATTGAAAGGAATAAATTTGACGTCAAACGCGGAAAATAAAGCATTGTAGGATTTATTAAAAGGGTCTATACCAACCAACTAATTCCAATCTAGAAAGAGGAGAGGGGTTACGGGCTCCCTGTGTCCAACCCCTAAGATCAGTAGGCATGAATATATGAAATATAATATACAATTTTGCGGACATTTTTGCGCCGTGACATATTTGTGATGTTGTACGTATTATACGACTTCCATGCAACTAACTCCATTCTCTGCGCCTTCGCTTAGTCATGCGCTAAATGAAATTTGTACGTACATTCAAACCTCCACACAACGGTCACCGTCAGGACAAACGTTTTGCCTCCTGCCCGTTGGGTAGAGGTGGCTGTTGAGGGGAGGTGGTCCCTAGTGGAGATTCGACTGTAGTACAAATGTTTTATATCTTACCAAGCTTCCTCGTGCCTGGTGCCAGCCTTTCGATTAAACCATAGATTTCATCTGGTTTGTGACTTGTCTCGCGCACCTGAAAAAAAAAGGAATTGATGGTAAGACATCTGCGCAGCCTGTTGCTTGAAAATTAAAAATGACACGCTTCTATATATGTATTTTGGCACATTTCTGTTCATTGTTATTGGGTTATTTCATATTTCATTTTGATCAAGTTTGGAGGATAAGCCATTGGAGAATACAAATCAAGCTAATTTCTATTGTTGTACATCGGTTGTACAGACGTATTACCTCAGCGACAAGTACATCACAATCCATTCCTCTGTTGAACCCAGAAACATCACCTTTCACTCCAACCTTGAAAAAACAATCAAAAGATGACAAAAAAAAAACTTAATAGGTGGTGCAACAGTTTGATCGCTCGCCTTGTTCACTAATACGATCCGGGTTCGAGTCCCGCCAGGCTCTGTGTCCTGTGCTTCGAGGGTTTTTCTCCAGGTCCTCCGGTTTTCCTCCCTCCACAAAAATCAACTTCCAAATTCTAATTCGATCTTTGGTCTTTCATCTAGTATGCAACTTAGTGTTCTGTGTGATTGTCCCACGCTGTGACATAACAGCCAAAGTTAATTGATTCTAGACAAATATTTGGTTTGGAAAAATGTAATCCTCGTATTTTTCTAATAGACCTCTTTAACCTATGTGACATTTTCCCATTTCAGACTATGTGTCATTCTGTTTAAGATAAGATTCTTTGTTTGATTTGTATCCATATTCAAATGCCTTCTCACATGCAACCGTTAAACAAAGAAATGATACTGTAGGGAATGAAACGTGGTCTGAAATGGGAAAACATTACGCCCAAGGTAGAGAAGTCTCTTGCAAGATGAAACAGACTAAGAGATGTCACTTCAGTAGTAACATGTACTGAACTGTGCTTTCTTCTTACCAGACAGTGTTCTTTTCCATGGTTCAGCCAATGCCCTGTTCTTCCTGTCCTGATGAGTCGCTGTAACTGGTTAGTTTTGACCCAAATGAGCTCATCACACCTCTCATACCTAAAGGACGATCACTGTTGAACACACTTATTCCAAGATCAAAGTAGATAAGAATGGTACTCACCCCCATAATTCCAAGCATTCTCTCCCAAGTTCCATGGCCCTGTAGAAAAAATGCACACATGAGTTTGTAAAATAACTCCTACCATAATTACCTAAAAATCCATTCACTCTTCCACTCTTCCTTAGTTTCTTCCTTCCATTCACCAATCTATCTATCTACCCATTCCTTCGTTTCATCTTTTCATCCACCCTTCCTTCCTTCCTTCCTTCCTTCCTTCCTTCCTTCCTTCCTTTCTTTCTTTCTTTCTTTCTTTCTTTCTTTCTTTCTTTCTTTCTTTCTTTCTTTCTTTCTTTCTTTACTATTTGAGGATGAATTCACCTCAATAAAAGCTGATTTTACTGTGATATTCAGCTTGAAATATCGAAGACATTTTGCGAACCAAGAAACGTGGTCCTCGACGTGTGAATATGCAAATACGAACAGGACCGGGATACGCTGCGAACTGGGCTACACTCGCAAGTATCCGCGGCAAGATGTCTTTTGTCTTTTTAAAAACTTTTCTTTTGTATTTTCGGTTTTTTTTATTTCATATTTTTTTATCTTATTTTTTTATTCTTCTCTTATTTATATGTTTTATAATTCTGGATCTATTTTTCTCCCACAATTTACCCATTTGTATTTTTGTTATTAAATTCATGTCGTATATAATATTTTTCTTTTATAATTTCTTGTACTTTCGTGTTTTTTCTTCAGTGTACAAAATACTTGAAGAACAAGAAGCATAAAGAACAGAAAATGAGATAAGCAAACTTGTGATGGAAATTCCTTTGTTTTTCATTGCCTTGGTCATTCCTCCCATTTAATATGCACTATTTTCATTTGTTGCGCATTCGCTTCTATTGACGTACGCTCTTTCCTAGTGATACGCATTCTATCATGATGATGTGTTGGTGATTGATGATATGTCGATGAGTGATGATGTGTCGAGCAAGGAAGGCAGGAAATACCTTAGCACAGCACCTCAACGCAGGGGTGTAGCCAGAGGGGCGGAGCACCCTCCTCCATCGTGTTTGCCGTTTTTTTTTTGGTTAGCTGGCTATCTTTTAGTTGATATTCTGAAAACGGGTTTTGGGCCCCGCTAAGGCAAAATCCTGGGTACGCCCAAGCAAGGGTTCTGCTTCATCAATTGCTATTTATTAAAAGTAAAGATAACATTACCTGTTTGAAGAGTATATAGATTTCCGTGGCGGATCCAAGGGGTGGTCACAGGGTGCCTGTAACTCCCTCTTTATTGCTTGGAATTAGTTGGTTCGTATAGCATAAGGTGCATCTCCTAATTTTTTTAACTCCTACTCAAAATCCTAGATCCGCCCCATGATTTGGTGGGAAACCGGTTTTGAAAGGTGACTAGTACCTCAATGGCGATCCAGGGGTGGTTCCATGGAACCCCCTTTTGTGAGATCTTGTGAAGCCAATCTAGTTTTTTACTCTCAATAGAATGAAACTGGAACCCGATCGCGCCAGCTTTTTCTGCCTGGCGGCTATTTTGGAACCTCATTGTTTAAAATCCTAGATCAGCCACTGTACCTAGTCCACTGTACCACTGTACATTCTGTCCTGTTCTGTTGGACTCGTGACCCATGTAGTCTAATTCATCATATTATAGTCGATATGAAATTTATATTCTGAATATATTAGTTGAGGTTGTGCAAAATATCATGTAGTGAACAAGATAGTTATATTGATTATTGCTTATGTTGCGGGATTCAAGGACAACTCATTGAGATATTGGTGAATCATGACGTTTTGCGAAAAGCCGAGCACAACACCAGTAACTGTTTTATCATTCAAAGATTCCTAGTCGTTCTTGGCGTATTTGTACTAGTTTTGTCCTTCAATAGTTTCACCTGAATTCCACCTCAAAGCTCTTTACGCCGAGTTTATTTTCATGAATCCATGGTTGTCCATGTGTATCTGGGTGCACAAGCGGTTTGCGCGCGCTTTTACTTACAGCTTGGTCCATCAATGCCGGCGAGCTAATGGGTTTGAGTCGAATGAATTCAAACCGAAAAATTGTCTGTCACCTGTCACTAATCCAACTATCGCTAATTAAAGTCAAAAACCAATATTATTAAAGTAAATTAGTCGGACAAATTTCAAGTGGTTTTATTCATTATAAGTTCACCCTGACTGCAAATTAAAGACGAAAAGATTCAGGTTTTGTCACTGCATGAATATGCGTAACGCTAGCTTAGATAAAAACTGATAAACCAGCGGGACACAGCCACCAATTCATTAAATTCTCCACAGAAAATGTCACCTAAACCCCACGAAGTCTCCTACCAAGAAACTGATATAACTTCCGAGAAAATTTTCCTTTTGAAAACTAACTTGATGCAGAAAAAAAATTGGCGCCAAAAATATTACCTACTTGAAAAAGTTTCACAGTAATTTTGAATGAAAGCGAAAACAAAAAGTCGGCAAAAAAGAATTTATTGCCTTTCAAAAAAACCTTTACCAGCTGTCATGTTAGTGTTGGCAATCTGTTTCATTTACTTTTTTGAAGACATCAGCCCACTTTGGATCATTTTTTTCACAGCAGGGCAACGGTGTTTCCATGCGCGCGGTTCGGTATGGCGGATTCCCGATTTCATCCACTGAATCAATTTGCCAATCATGTTAATTCAGAATTGAATGTACGAATCAGAAGAGGGCATTTTGAAGATGTTTATCTGAACGTTTAGCGGCAGGGGAGATTTTCTCGTTTGCCATTAGATGATTGCAGAAGGAGAAGATAACTACTCGAGTTCTTAAAAAAGTGAAAAATTTTAAAGAACAGTTATGCAAGAACGAAATGAAAGTGAGAAGAACTCGTTCGAGTACTCCGAAACACGACAAGTTGTTCAAGTTACATTTAACAGTATTTTTGTGTTACTTACAATCATCGGGAACTCGTTGGTTTGTGCTGCATATCATTCGAACAAGACGATCCGAACTCCTTCAAACACCATCGTACTAAGCATGGCTTACTGTGACCTTCTGATGGTAATAAGTTTTCTCTTCAAAATAACCAGTGCAGTTTGTGAAGGTAGAATTCATACGTTTGTCTGTATTGGGTATTCATCCCTTGGGTATATCATCACTTCCCTCATCATCTTCCATCTCTGTGCTATTAGCATTGATCGACTTTTGGCAGTTAAGTACTCTCTTAGATATAATTCCATGGTCTCACGCGTTAGAGTGAGTCGCTGTTTGCTTGGGATTTGGCTGTTTGGGCTTTTTCAGGTCGCAATGATTCCATTGGTGTTGAATTCGTCAAAAATAAGAGCCATTCTGGACACAACAATCGACGCTTGCATGGTATTCTGGACCCGACCAGCGAATAATAACATGACATGGGACAACCATTCGACCAAGTTTCAAGCTTTTTCAATCTGCACCATTCTTTTTATCTACCTTCTCCCAATTTTAACCATCGTAATATCGTACTGTTACATTTGGAAACAAGCCCTGAATCATATTAAAAAGATCAAATCCCAGCAACAGGCCGTGAACGAAAGGTCTGAAAAATATTTCCAAATTAACCTCAAATCTACCCAGACTTTTGCGATAGTTATTGGAATTTTTCTTATAAGTTTTCTGCCCGTTTTTGTTGCCATCTGTAAGAGAATTTTATTCTTTGTTCCTGTAACAGAAGCAGAAGCTTCAATCGTCGTTGTGTTGGCTCACAGTTCGGTTATGTGGAATCCTTTTATTTATGCTTGGCGAAATCGTGTGTTCAGGAGGGCAGTAAAGAGACTTATTACCAGGCGTAGCTGAGTGAACGAAACTTTTTTAACTACAAAAATTAGAATATTCTGAGTTTTCGCTTCAAAAACTGAAAAAGGTGTCAATATTTTCTTGGATCTAGGTAAGTCTGTGTGAGTCTAATATATAGCAGACGCAATTTGTTTATTGAACTGACAACACAAGTGGCTTGGAAGGTATCGCATCCGGTGGAGATGAGTATCTTATCCCTTTGGAAAAAAGAAGAAAACCTCATAACAGCGAAATTATTATGCATAAGCAAGAGAGCAATTAATATATTATATATGTATGAATAAATACATATATAAATATAAATATGCTCTCTTGGTAAAAGATATTTTGCTAGAAAAATGTTAGACCTTTTCACGATCAAATCGACTTTAAATCGATTTTATTTACGTAACGGGTGAAATAAAAGTCTTAAGTTTTTGGCTATAAATTGAAGCGTCTGTTGCAGGAAGAACTCTTGAATGGTAGTTTAACAACAGTTTGCAAAACCGCATTTATGGAAATATTTTAACTGGCGATTTTCACTTTAGCTTTATCGAGGCTGACACAGAAGGAAGATGGAACTACTTTGTTCGACTCGCGCAAGGGAAATAGTGTTTTTGAAAAATAAAATGTTCATGCATCAGGCCTCTGGATGAAAAAACAGTTAGTATATGCTTTAAAGGTTGCCTTGCTTGCTTGATTCTTTCCGACGCCTTCCTCATCACGAGGCCCTGTTTTTTTCTTCGGCTTCTCTACTTGTGAAGCGAAACCAACAAGTGAGCTGAGAGCTGTTTGCATCGAATATTGAATGAATAAGTGGCGTTCATAGATAAAATTGGGCCAATATTTATACTAGCTGAATTCAGTGTTCGCTCGGTTATAAAAGAAATTATTGAAAATGTCATTTGATGGACAAAATTTTAGAAAGATTCTCCTTGATTCAAAGCAGTAACTGTAAAGTAGCCACTGAAATCATACGGACAGGAACTAAATATAAGAAAGATGAAGAACATTTTTCTTAATAATTTAATGGAATGCCGACAAGAGGAAATTGCGGAGTCTAGTTTTGGAGGAATAAAATATAAGTGTTTGCAAGAAGCTTCTAGAGCAAATATAAAAATATAAAAATGAAATTAGAGGCTTTAAATATAACTTAAAATGTCCGCCAGACGAGTAATCTAGGAAGCGATATATAACTGCAGTCGGGAAAAGTAAAAAATACGTGAGGGTAATTAATCAGAAAATCAATATTTATCAATCAATTCGTTTTTAAAAAGACCGCGTGAAGTGCGGTAATTTGTTCGGTAAAAGAAAGATGAAGCATTGCGTTTTTCCTTTCGGTAGACGCCACTGAGACATGACCACTTTTTCCGGTTTTTTGCTTTACCTTATGCAAACCCTCATACCAGCAAAAGAATTATTCTTTTATCCATCTGTCACTGGAGATTTCTTCATAAGCAGTTTTGCCAGTCGCATTGAGTACACAGCTGATATTGTTCAGATAGCTAATGAGAAACGTGCTTAATTAAATCATAATGTCAGAATTACACAGAATTACACTTCCCTAATTTGAGACACCTTTTTGGAACGAAGAACTAACGAGGCTTGACCACCATTAATCGCAAAACGAAGGCTATGAAAGTAAGCTAGTTTAATCTGGTATTAGAATCTAAATGAATATTTCTATGATATTTATCGTAATGAATTAAAGTTCAGACTAAATATAGTCTGTACACCAGCTGAATTGATCGCCTTCCCCGAAAGGAATTATGGGTCACTATTTTTGGTTAGCATTTTTCGAGCATTTTCCGAGTATACAATGTAGACTTTTCTTGTTGATTGAACTCCGCCATGAGTTCGACTAGCGTTTACGATTAATTTAAAGAGAAGGGAGAACTCGCATTTCATAAATTCTCTTGGCATTATAATGGGAAATACTAATCAAAATACGATGTCGAATCCTCAATTCTGATTGTTAGGACTTGAGTTTGTTCTGCAACTTAGCTGGCATAAGATTACTTTGCAGTCAAAAGAACCGCTTTTCATCTTGCCGTGCGGCGTCCAGGTGCAATCTTGCCGAGGGTGAATGACGTTCGCTCTACGACACTTTCAATTACAACTAAATCTCTCAGTACCGAAATAATATTCGAAAAAACTTGCGTTATTAAAATTGAGACTCATTAAAGTCAAACTAATTAAAAAGAAAAACTATTAAAGCAAACTTTTTACTTTTCAAGAACCTTGTCACCGTTTCTAGGCGACTTTGAACCAATCTTGTCATACATTTCGAGAATGCACGCCATCCAATCACAGCTCTCGAAAAAGGGGAAGCCAATTGAGAGTCATAATCGAGGTTTCTAATAATAACGCCTCATTTCCGGTCTAATGGGATTTTCACCAGCTGAATGGTGCATTTTCAATATAAATGTACCAGGACGATTGGACAGTGGAGTGCAGTGTTTACCCTTCACTCAAGGCTGGTAATGAGATTTATTAAGCTGATTGTTGCCAAGCAAGACGGTCACAGATGGTTCCATGACCGAAACGCAGCGAGAAATTTTCCTCGTAAGAAATCCCCTGATATTTCACTAAACAACCTGTTACTATGACGACACGAAGAGGTTGTAAAAACGTTAATACAAACCTTGTCTTAGCTTGTCAACAATGAAAAGAAAAACTCTGTTAATGACTTTTGCTCGGCTTTTTCTTGAAGTCTAAAATCAATTGGTGATGAGCATTTATCGGGTAACCCGTTTATCTAGCAAACAAAGAACGGCAAATAGAAAGCTCTGTTTTTAGTTATTTAATGTGATTATAAGTGGCAGAGTTTTTAATAGCTATCCAGCTGACTTTGCTTCGGCTAGTTTCTGATGTATGCCTTAACCGGCGGCCAAAGGGAATATATCCATTAATGTGAATGTACAATACTAGACTTTCTAATGTTTTTCTTACCAGCAATGCGTTTTATAAAATAAAATATAGATAACATTTTGAGAAAATATTAGGAAGCACCAAAGGGAAAAGAAAAGAGAAAGAATGGAGGGTAGGAAGGTAGAAAGGATGGAAAGAAAGAAAGAAGGTAGGAAGGTAAGTAGGAAGGAAAGAAGGAAGAAAAGAAGGAAGGTAGAAAGGATGGAAAGAAAGAAAGAAGGTAGGAAGGTAAGTAGGAAGGAAAGAAGGAAGAAAAGAAGGAAGGTAGGAAGGAAGAAGGGATGAAAAGAAGGAAGGAAGGAAAGAAAGAAAGTAGGAAGGAAAGAAGGAAGGAAGGTAGGAATTGCGATGGGATGAAAAGAAGGAAGGAAAGAAGGAAGGAAGGAAGGATGGCGGAAGGCGGAAAAGAAAAATTCCTGTTTTGCTTTTACTACCTTCTATGAGTCAGCTTTGGAGGCGTCATTACTTGGTGTTTACTGCACGTTTCGTGAAAATTTTATAAACCAATATCCCACTAGTAATTCCCGTACCTATACCCATGTCTGCGCCTTGCGGCATATCGTATTGAAGTATTTTGAATTAAATTCTCTAAAAAAGCAAGACATACTGACGCGTAGCGATTATTGCAGTTGTTTACGCTTCTATGTTTTGAAATATGATAGAAACACCGGAACTCGCGGTATAATAATCTAGAATAGATGTTGTATGATTATGAAAAGCCACGGCATGGTCACATTATTGATAGAGTTAATAATATGCTATCAATAGTTGTGCAGCATTTACATCAATAAATCTCCACCGGGATCATTTTGTGTCCTCATTCTTCACGATCATACAAAATATGATATTTAGAGTGCAAATATCGCAGGAGAGAGCCTGGAGAGAATAAAAATATCCTGCGATATTTATAGTCTACAAATCACAAGTCAAGTATTCGCAATATTCGCTCAAAAAATGTAGATGATAAATAAATTATTAGACAACATATATGGTACAGTAGGGATGGACATTTTTTTCTCGCCTTTGTTTTTCATATTCAACCGTACTGCATCCTAAAATATCTCATAAGATATATGAACATGAAGGATTTCCCATATGACAGGCACGGCACGGTACGGCACTTCTGCAGCACAATGCAGCTCAATTTGGAGAACAAAACAATAGGTTCAAATTCTCAGGAGATTAAACTTCTTTTGTCTTGTCCTCCAAATTGAGCTGCTTTGACGTCACGTGATTTCATGGGGTCTACATATTGAACTCTTCAACTTAGTAACTTTGGTCCAAAAAGAAAAAAATATTCCTAGGCACTTGAACTTATTGAGAAAAATGGTACCGATGGTCCCAAGCTTGATGGCGGTGATAACTTAAAACTAGGATATTAAATTAATGCGCTATATCCTAATATAATAAAAATAATTGATTTTCTGTCGTTTACCATTTTACATTTGACATGGTCCATAGCATGACCACCCGCTAACAATGCATGGTGGGATTGATAAATGGTGGGTGAAGCATGACGACTTGTGTTATCTTGAACATGTTGTCATGTCAACTGAGGTATCACCCCCAGAATGCATCGCTGTGATGGCAGACTAGCGACATATAGTTTAGTGCTATAGATTACTTTATTCATCTTTTCTTCCATTCACGATCACCTCATGACCACATCGACATTTCTCCTTGTCTGCACGTAGCTTGCGTATTTCCTGTCAAAGTTGACAAACATCAGATAAGTACTAGCCTCCTTTGAGAACGTTCTTAGGGTCGTCACGTCGTCACGCAACGTTTCTCTCGTGGGGAGAGAAGTATTGCGTGACGCCCCTAAGAGTGTCTGCGTAGGAGGCTAGATAAGTACTAGAATACAAAAGAATGGCAAAAACCTTTGTATTTTGAGGGAGGGAGGGAGGGAGGGGAAAGAAGGAGGGAGGGGGGATAGGTTGAAGCCCAAAAAGGAAGAAACATGGTCTTTTGGTTACAAACATAATAATACTGACCTAGACTGTGCAGATAATGGAATAAAGAGCAATGAGTGAAACGTTTCGAAAGAATAGGAATCTCAAAATGGGACTATACCCAAGTTCTACCCGAAGCCTTTCGAGAACTATGCTTGGGCTACCTGTGGGTGATGCCAGAGACATTTCGTAGAGCATGCGCAGTAAGAATGAAATGGCCCTGTGTCGAGAGTGAGGCTTTTCGAGAACTATGCTTGGACTACCTGTGGACTATAACCATAATGCGGAATGCGGAACAAACCTTTTGTAACTCATTGTTTTCTTTCTTGATTGCCAGCAAGTACTGGATTTTCTGTTGCTGGTTCTGGTGTCCAGTTAGTTTAGCGTTTGCATCACCGAGCTTTTTCACTGTCTACAACGAGAAAATGATTGTCAAAATGATGAGCAAGTGAACAAGAGGCATACTTTTCGATGCCTTTGTCCTTGCGTCTTCATTAAAACGATCGAAAACGCATTCATTGAAAACCCTCACCAGAGTGGAGACATTTGAAAACGAAAGCCATATGAATGTGGATGAGAAGCTTTCAGTGACACGAAAACGGAGCTTTTCGTAAACGCATAAGCGTGGTCGAGACCTTAACGAACGCCTGAATTAATGGAAAGGCAGTCATTTTTGGTGCATTCTGTTATATTCACCTGTTCAAGCTTCATTCTTTCTTCCATTAATCTTTCACATTTGGAGTTCAACTCTTCTTTTTCAGCAAACATTTGAGCCTCTGATTTCTGTGTCCTGAAAACAAAAATGGATATAAAATTCAATAAAAAAGAAAAAGAAAAGAAAAGAAAAGGAAGAAAAAACCAACATACAAAAAAAAGCAAGAAAAGAATAGCAAAAACGCTAAAGGAAGAAAATAACTAATATGAATAGCGCAACCCATGATAAAAGAACAGATTCTTCGGTTGCATGTTACGTCATGAAGGCCATGTTGTCGGTCATTTAACAAAAGACTTGCTCATTAGCACCCATTGTTAATACCACCAATATGGCCGCCATGACTTTGTCATTTGACTCTCTTGGGAATGCCGGTTGAGTTGATCGCGTTCTCCGAAAGGAATTATGGGTCAACTACTTTTGGTTATCATTTCCCGAGCAGTACTGGGACTGAGTACAATATAAAATCATGGAAAATGCTAATCAAAATACTATGTCGAATCCTCAATAGTCCCCTTCACAGTTCCCTGAGTCATCTTGAAATTAAAGGTTACTGGGCCTTACTGCATCGAAGCGAGACGAACGGTGAGCTTGCAATGATAGAGACATGTGAATAATTGTCCAAGGTGTTAAAAAAGGTCTACCTTTCAAGATGGCAAGGGGAACTGTGAAGGGGACTATTCTGATTGAGTTTTTTCTGAAGGTCAAATCAGCTGGACGAAACCTCACCTTTCTAGTTCTTCTACCATCCCATCAGCATTCTCTTCCGCCATTGCCTTGCTGAAGTTAGCGATCTCAAGTCTGAGGAGAAAAGAAACCCCATGTTATTGATTAAGCTTAGAGTACTTGAGCTGCTTTTTCTATTCGCTGTGGCTCGGATGACCACGTAAAAAATTTATTCATTCATTCATCAGTGCCTAGATGCGCCTGTCACGTGTAACCATCTCTAAATAAAGTAATCATCGTGATGTATCATCATCATCATCATCATCAACACCACCACCACCAATACTACTACCATCATTGTCACCACCAGCACTACCATCATCGTCATGTAATACCATCACCATCACCATCAGGTATCATCACCATCACCATCATGTATCATCACCATCATGTATCATCACCATCAGGTATCATCGTCATCATGTATCATCACCATCACCATCATCATCATGTATCATCATGTATCATCACCATCATCATCATGTATCATCACCATCACCATCATCATCACGTATCATCATGTATCACCATCACCATCACCATCACCATCAGTGTATTTCAGGATTCTATGAAATTAATGTTTGGTTTTTATTTATCTCAAACAAGATAATATGACTATAACGAAGATACTATTTCCATTACTCACTTAGATTCAAGGTCTGTGTATTGCTCTTGCAGTTTTTCCTATAAAGTAATCGAAGCCATAAAATTTTGGAACACTTGTATCATCAGGAGGGCAAAAATTGAAATAACATGATGATAGTGATAAATATTAAATTAATGAAAAAAAACTGATGAAAATCTGGAAAAAGTCGTTGGAAATAAAGGGAGGTGGTCTCTCCCTTTATGTAGCCTTATTTTCTACCTCGCGGTTCCCCTGATCTCTCTCTTTGTATGACCCTGTTTGTTTGCTTACCAGTTCTTGATTGAGTTTGTTGTTCTTCCCTATTACTTCCTCAGCAGTTGTTTTCAGTCTTGTTAATTCTTTAGTGTAGGTATTGGTCCTGTAAGGTGGACAAAAGGAATGTCAAATAAAACAACAAACAGCGAGAGAACAGAGAACAATGAACAGAGGGAAACGAAGAGTAAGAGAATTTATTTAACGAGATTGAAGATGATATGAGTTTGTAAGGGAGGACGGAGGAAAAGAAGGAAGAATCAAAGGAAGGAAGGAAGAATGGAAGGAAGAATCGAAGGAAATGAAATGAATGGAAGGTGAAAAAAGATGGATGGAAAGATGGAAATAAGGAAGAAATAAATTAAGTAGGGGGACGGAAAGCAGATGGGAGGAAGGAGAGAAGGGTGTTTTTTGAAATTTTCTCTTACTTGTTTGCTTTCTCATCTACTTCAGCTTCCAGTTGATAGCTCAAAGTTTTGTTTTTCGTTTCAATCATTTCTTTTTCATGTCTTATTTGTTCTAGTTTTTGTTTCAGCATCGCCAGTTCTTCGTTCTTTTCCTGTCTTCCTAACTCTAGACTCTCGATGGCTTTGGTTAATTTTACCTAAAAAAAAGGAAAAAGGGGGTTTAAAAATCCTATTTCACGAAAACATTGCAGCCATACCGTCCACGGAAATCCCGCAGGGTAGATTTTGTTGGAGAATTTTGGCACAGCCATAATGATAATAATAGTAATGATGATGTTGATGATGATGATGATGATGATGTTGCTGATAAAGATGTTGATGTTTGTAATGATTATCAACTGATGATGTTGATGTTTGTGATGATGATGATGTTGGTGATGATGATGATGTTGGTGATGATGATGTTGGTGATGATGTTGATGATGATGATATGATGATGATGGTAATGATGATGATAAAAGTGTTAATTTGGTGATGATGAATACACATTATAAAATCGTTGCAAATCACCCCATGTAACATTAATTTGATGGCCAATGCACCCTGGACCCAAAATGCCCGCCGAACAGGAGAGAAATGTGTTCTACACCTACTTGAGTTAGTTTGTAGTGCTCCAAGTCCGTTGCTTGAGATTCAATCATGACTATGGAGTTATCTTTTGATTCTGCCAGTTGTTGGAGCTCTGAGATACGAGCCTCGTACTTTGATTCCATCTCACTGATTGTGCTCACTAGTTCAGCACACTAACAAACAAACAAAAAAAAGTTTATTGTTTAATGCCATGGTGTAAAGTAGTGTAGTATATTGTTTAGTGCCATGGTGTAAAGTAGTGTAGTACATTGTTTGGTGCCATGGTGTAAAGAAGTGTAGTACATTGTTTAGTGCCATGGTGTAAATTAGTGTAGTACATTGTTTGGTGCCATGGTGTAAAGTAGTGTAGTATATTGTTTAGTGCCATGGTGTAGTGTAGTATATTGTTTAGTGCCATGGTGTAAAGTAGTGTAGTATATTAGTGCCATGGTGTAAAGTAGTGTAGTATATTGCTTAGTGCCATGGTGTAAAGTAGTGTAGTACATTGTTTAGTGCCATGGTGTAAAGTAGTGTAGTATATTGTTTAGTGCCATAGTGTAGTGTAGTATATTGCTTAGTGCCATGGTGTATAGTAGTGTAGTGTAGTGTTGTTTAGTGTTTAGTACCATGGTGTTAAGTACTGTAGTAGTGTATTGAAGTTAGGTTTACTGCAATGTAGTGTAGTTTAGTGCATTGTAGTACCATAGTGTAGTGTCGTGTAATGCAATATAGCATAGTGCATTGTAGATAGATAATATAGTGTAGTGTAGAGCACTGATTGTAGTGTATTTTCTTGTAGTGTACGAGTTGTGGTTAAGTATATGTATCGTGTTGGTGTTCTACTGTGCGGAGGACTGTGCTATGCTGTGGGTGCTAGTACAGTGTGGTATGATGGCGAAGAAACAGAAAAGACATGCACGTGCTGTGACCTGTGTAACATGAGAAAGGTGTTAGGAGAGGCATGACGCATAGAGGACTGCTCAACATTTCTGGAGTGTGCTGCGGTGTAATGTGTTGTGGTACAGTCTGTACAATTCCAGGATATTTTCTTTCCATACCTGGTTTTCTTTTTCATTCATCTTGTCTGTTTTGCTCTTGATGTCTCCCTACAATAAACATTTCAAATTTATTTCTCCACTAATGCCACGGTTCTATACTTTTGTTCTCTTATCAGGCACCAAATAAACCCAAGATGCATTGCACATCACACATAGGTGCTGTTACTCTTGTTAGGAGGGATCTGTGGGACCATGGGTTCAGAATTGAAAATACCAGTGAAATAAATATATCAAGACATAAAAAATGACTGCTGCTTACTTTGATAGTGGGTAGGAAAGCATATACATTGCATAAGCAATGGAGGGAAGTAATAACCTTTGTAGGTGTCAAACATAGTAAGGATACAATGAATCATCGACCAAAAATAAATATAATACTGCAAGTTTAAAAAGAGCAAAATAAACCCACTGATGGTGGCAGAAGTGGGATAACATTGTGATCAACAAAGTATGTCAATAACAAGGATTATATGGAAAAAGAAATAGAAATAGACACATTAGCAAGATGGTATGGTGAGTCGTCGAAGAAGAGTAAATAGATGCATCAGTAAATAGGTAAAGACAAAACCATGAAAAACAACAAATGAAAAGTTGTATTCATCAAGCACCAAAGAAAAACTCGATGCAGCATTACACAGGATTCACAATGGAAGAAGATCAAATATAAATTTTAAAAGATATGGTATTTGCCACTTAGGGTACTTCGTCTAGTAACTAAAATCAACACTAAAACTTCAACAACAAGTGCAACATGCAAAAAAACCACAGTCAAGTCTTTTTATTACTCCTTTAGTATGCACCAACAAACTCTCTTCCCTGCTTATATCCTTTTCTTTCCTACCTGCTTCACCTCTCCAGTGTACAAGCCACCGTTTTTTTTTTATGTAGGAGCCGTTGTCCTGATAAACCGCCAGGTTGAAATTAATTTTTTTGATTGCAGCCTTGTTTAGATGACAATTAAGGCATTTCATCCAACATGGTTGTCGTCATTCTCTCATCTTACTACCACCAATACAAATTGTTGTAAACTACAACCAAAGTTTATGATAAAGTTCTGAAGTATTTCATTTAGCAATTGTCAAATAAAACAAAGAAGAGGAAATATTTTAACTTAGTAATTTTATTAATCTATACAAACATGATTTCAGGTATGAGACGAGTTGTGTTTACGAAATATGGGTGTGGCTCTTAAAAATGGATAATATTAATACTTATTTTATCTATACAAATATTTTTACCCATGCCTATTAACTAGTAGATTCATCCCTTCTGGTCCACACATTGGAGTACATAAAATGGGGCGTATCTGTTACAAGATATCTGCCTTTACTGTTATGAACTTTAATGACTAGCTTAGCCTATTTTTGCAGGTTTTTCCCCTGGAAGTTTTTTTGGAATCTCAATGTTGGGCTACCTGTGGTTGTTGACCTAGGGTGACTAAGTCCATCCTTTCAACTCAGTCCATCCTTCGCTTTTGGCCACAGGGGTCACGAAATCAAAACACAAGGAAAAGAAAGAAAATCCTGCAAAAGTGGCTCTTGATTGCCAGTACCAAGGTCCTTCATGTATGGTTATTTTTGTACCCCTTTTCAAACATATGCCCAAAATATTTGACTTTTTCCTGAAGAACCAAGAATTAACATACATGAAGTACTTCCCT
Source organism: Anthopleura sola (assembly GCA_023349425.1). Classification (NCBI taxonomy): domain Eukaryota; kingdom Metazoa; phylum Cnidaria; class Anthozoa; order Actiniaria; family Actiniidae; genus Anthopleura; species Anthopleura sola. The sequence goes on along the minus strand of JALHLI010000037.1, from coordinate 130,778 downwards.
TCTTACCTATAGCCTAACAATAAATACTATCACACTATATACAAGATAACCTCTAGAAGAATTAAATACTACAGTCCACACTTATCCTTATGAATGACTAGAAGACAATATATGAATGACTTATTTACAATATTTATATATTAAATATAGGTATAAAAAATATTATCTTAAAAATGGTTTACATAGTTTTCTAATGTACGTACGGTATTTCAAAAGGCACTGCCTAATGTAAATAATAAATCCTGCATTTGGGAATACTGTGGTAACATGACAATTTACACTTATTTGGGAACCCTGTGGTAGTTTTGTCAAAATCGTCTTTTACCATATTGGTAGCCCTGTGGTTGATTCTAGCAAACCAATCAGAGTCTAGAGTGTTTGTCAGTGTTTTCAGAATGCAGAATTCAGTATCTACAAGACAACCCAGTTTAAAAAAAGCTGTTCCATGATAGAGTTTGTAAATGTAGTATTTAAAAGGAAACAAAAGTATAGTGTTTATTTTTATAGGAGATACATCACATAACTGCCAAGATCCATAAAAGTGAAAATCAGATTTATGTTGCAAAATGGCAAAATGAGAATCCTAATCTTATGTTATTTAGTTCCCTTAATTTTGTGCAGATAAATCCTGTCTTCCAATATAAAGGGAATTCGCATCATTGGCATCCTTGGGAACACAGGGATAAAATTATGTCGCTTCTTGTTTCTTCTGGTGGCAAGAAACAAGCGATAGAGTTTTACCCCTGGGTTCCCGAGGATGCATTATTGGCTGTGTTACAGTGATGAGTGCTAACCATACTTGTCACCATATTTCCACCAAAACATTCCCCTTCACTCCTTTGGGTCTTTTAATAGCCTTCCTCCCTCTCCCTTCTGGTGGACTGAAAATGCTTTTTCTGCCCCCCCCCCCCCCCCCCCCCCAAGTTAAAGATCTAAAATTTACCTTATTTGACAGTTTTTTTTAGCTTATGAAAATAAATTAATTCATCTTTAAAATGTCCAATAAAACCTGACAGTTATGTGATGATGGCACATGTTCTTATCAAAAGTTAAATACAAATCATGTAATGTTTGAGTAAATACAGTTAATTCATTGTTTTCCTATTTGTGACCATGTGGATCACTCCTTCCATTGTTGGTCTCCTCAGAACACCAGTCCACCTTTTATCCTGGTAATTCCTCTTTGCATCCACCTTACTCCACTGGTTTCCAAAACCTCCCCTTCAATATAGCAATATTCCTAGCCACATCCAAAACTCAGCACTGCAAACACCAATAGTCTGTTCCCTGGTCTTGCATTTTAGGTGGAAACATGCTCAACTTGTGATACAATTGCCTGACTCCCAACACAGTTCTCTGTTGATCTTGAAGATCATTTCTTCTGCGCCAGAATGCGACTTAGATTTCTAACATGGAACAACTGGCATCAAATAAACTAGTTTGAGGATGATGTGCCATCTGTGAGGTCTAGCCCTATGTAGATCGAGTTGCTCATTTGTCAGGAAGAGCGAAGACTATTTTTCACCAATTCACAGGAGAATGATTTGCTTGATGTTAGCTGACAGCCTTGAGGTAAGAAAGAACAGAAGAGACGTTTGATTGACAGCCAGACTACACAAAGGGAACCACTGTCTGCTCCAACACAATAGACCAATAAAAAATTAAAAAACCGACAAGTTAAGATAAAAAGGATTGATCAAATGTTAAAAACGTTAAAAAAGCGATGTTTACAGTACAATCATTAAAAGATATTGATATTAAAAACGTTTAAAAGCTGTCTAAGTTTTCGGGTCTGGAAGCTTTCAGAGTATAAAAACGCTTTTTTAAAAAATTCAAAAAGCTAAAAACGCTGTAAAACCATGTCAATAACAATTTTTTAATGTTTTAAGCTAAAAACAACGCTTTATGGTTGAGAACTTTTTCATTGGCTATTGAACAAGAGCAGAAATGGTAGCACTGAAAAGCGCTCTTTGTGAATCAGACTGTTAACAGTTATACAAAGTTACCCCAGACGGTTGCAGTGCTTATATCAGCACTCTTTGTATAGTAATACTGTTACAGACACTGATAACACAGTTATACAAAGTTACCCCAGACGGTTGCAGTGCTTATATCAGCACTCTTTGTATTGTAATACTGTTACAGACACTGATAACACAGTCATACAAAGTTACCCTAGAGGGTTGCAGTGCTTATATCAGCACTCTTTGTATAGTGTGCAAGTACAATGACAAGTAAATTTATCAACACAGAAGTATTCAAAGCATTATGTAGTACTTTTTGCTGAAGTGAACAAACAGCACAAACCACAAATGCCCTGTGTAAAATGAAACTATCAATGAAGTAGTTACTGTGTTCCCAGGCTGCAACCAGGAAGAAAGCACCATTTTTGTCATATCTTTGACAGATGTGCTTTTTAAATATTGTATTCATCATTCTTAAAACTGTTCAGTCTTTCTCTTGCAGCAAATGTGTAGAAAGACGTGATAGACTTCTTTTAAAATCATGATATTATATTGTATCATAATAAATAAGAATGTATAAAACTGAAACATATCCCAAAAGCATGACCAACAGTTCTCCATTCCCTTGGGTGATAAGATCACGCATTGATAATAAAATGAGCAATAATATAGGCAAGCGTAGATAGTACTCCCAAGGTGTTCACTTTATTAAATGCTGTCTGCACTTAAGGTTGATGAAAGTTTTGTTGCATGTTGCATGTTGCATATTGTTTACCAATCTTGAAATGTATTGTGTTTATGTGTAAATAATGTCAGCAAAGAAGAAAATATGCTGGAAAAACCTGCAGGCAAAGTCTAGGAAAATTTAATATTGTTGTGACCTTTCGCTGCTTGAATTCACATCACCCATAGTACATTTTGGCCTTGGTATGCAACATGCAATATGTAATATGCAACAAAACCTTCACCAACTTTTTTTCAAATATTTCTATTATTTTGTCACTAAAATAAAAAATACCAGCCTTAAATTGAATGTACATCACACCCACCAAATCCCTTCCTTACCTGCATGGTTGCAATTTGCTGTTGCTGCTGTTCTAATGCCTCTGTGAGTTCTTTGAATTGTTGACTTGTACGTTTGAGGTCTTCTTTCGCTAAGCTTATCTGTGAACATGAAAAAATTGGTTATTATAAAATAACTGTTAAAAATGTCGCTTTCTGACTGGTAATGGTTGAGAGCGTTCGTGTGCATTATGAGAGCACACAGCACATTTTTTATTTCGTCATTGGTGTCATAAATAATGGCTACTCTTAAAAAAGAAATAAAAAAAAAACATGCACGCAAATTTTCTATTTCTTCATGAGAAATATTATCATCGCTGTCACATCTAGAGCATTATCACTATACCCCAGCTTTACCATCAACAGCAACAACCATCACCATCATTATTTACTCTTCATCAATGCCATACCTCTGAATCTCTTTGTGTCCTGTCTTTTGCTGCCTTTTCCATTTCTTTCTCCAACTTTTCCTTCAGTTTTTCAATTTTTCGTTCCTAAAAAATCAGTATATAACGAATGTTTTGTTAGCAAATTGGACAATGTAAGATATGTGTTCAAAGAAGTCTACACACCTTTTCTTCGATAGTATCAGAAAGTTCCTGTATATTGCTTCTGCATTCTTCCAGTTCTGTGCATAGTACTGCTATATCGCTCTGAAAGAAACAACAATAACATCCATAGTAATATATATGGTCAGTCCCACTATGAAGAAGGGACAAGCACAACTGCAAGGACCAAACATTGGGAACCTTATAATTGTGCTTACTAGCTGTGAAATGGAAAATCCTCTGAGCCAATCACAAATGGAAAAATAAAATTCCCTGACTATTCCCTGACCTTGAAAAAATTTCAGAAATCTCTGACTTTTTTCTGACCATGGAAACCCTGTCATGGATCATTGTTGACTGATGTTACAAAGACAATCACTGAAATTCACAATACCATTGACTACTGTCTGCATCTCACATCTACTGCTGACCACATGTGTGTGCAGAAGCCATCTTTCCTTTCCCTGTCTCTAGGTATAATAGCTTGAACAAAGTCATAACAACTTACATCTTTTTCGCTGATCACTTTCTTCAGACCGACAACTGATTCCATAAGGTTGGCCACATATTCCTACAATTAGAGAGAAATTAGTAACTTTGTTGTTGGGAGCCCTTTATGAAAGCAGGGAGGTGGGGCCGAGATATACTGGGTTGAGTATATTTTAGTACCTTGTCTGATTCATTTCGTTTCTTTATTAATGCGATCTGCTCCTCTTTTTCTTCCAGTTTTTGAGTGAGTTCAGCTAGGTTATTCGCCTAGGGAAAGAGAGATGAAGGAAAAAAATAAGAATAGAAGTGTATGTGGTTCAGATACTATAAGCTGACCAATACATTACATGTTAAAGCTGGTTTTGTGCATAATGTGTTAAACTTCTGTAAGTCTGATTGTAATGATTGTCATTGGTCTAGTATCATACCTGTTGTTCACATATTGCGTTACACTTCTGTAAGTCTGATTGTAATGACTGAAACTGTTCCAAAGCAACAGGAGACTCCTGCAAGAAAGAAATGTTACTAGTTAGATTTCATTTTAAGGTACTCAGTAGTGTGGGGAACGTCCCAGAGTTATGTTGTGGTTGGCATATTTTGTCTCAAAAGTTCAGAACATTTTCACAGGATCAGTTCTAGCCTTCTTATTTAATTTAGGCAAATGAATCAATACAATGTTAAAAGAGCCCTTATTTCAAAACCGCCAACAACTAAATGTTATATACTCAGTGGCCGATGAAGGGGGTTGCACTGGACAATAAATGTAAGTGCAAAATAAGTCAGACCAGGATTATTTTTTCATTTCGGACACCCCCTTCGCAAAATTCTGGATCCAACCCTGATATTCTCCAAATGAAATTGCCTCTATGGAGGTCCTCTATTATGGGTGACTGTCCCAGATACTGAGGCCCTATTAGATGCCAACTACTCTTTATTTCTAATTAACAAACCTCCTTCTTGTCCTGCTGAGCCATGAGGTTGATATTTGTTTCTGTCTGAAAGTGCAGTTTCTCGTTTGTATTCTGCAATCAAATCATCATATATTTGAGTTTCTGTCCCAAATTCAGTATTCTCTCTTTGTGATTCTCTTACCTGAAGTTCTTGCTCAAGTTCTCGTATTCTGTGTCTTTCTCCCTGGAGCAACTTTTCATATTCGTCTATTTTGTGGTTATTGAACTGCAACTCATCTCGCAGGGTTTCTAGCTCGGACTGTAGGTTCTGGCTTGTTTCTATGCCATTCTCAATCTCATTCTGCTGGTTGAAGTTCTCGATTTCAAGTCGAGTCACCTAAAACAATCAAAATTACAAGAATATAACAACTTTTTATTGTGTGATTCAGTTTATTTGCTTTCTTTTTCCATACCTTGCTCTCAAGTGAAGCTATTGTTCGCCCAGTCTCAATGCTTTCCAAGTCTCTCTGTTTCTTGATAGTCTCCAATTCTTTGTCAGCAGACTGCAAGACGATCTTTAAATCTTCTACCTCACTTCTCAATACTGAAATAGAAAAACAACAGAGATAGTGATTCACTGTTAGCCTGTAAGGGAGGTGGGATACAGAAAATTTAGGAAAGGTGTCAAAGAAAATTGCTGGTTCACATTAAGACAAACTCAAAGTCAAGCAAAATAGGACCATGAAAGAATTTCACTAAAATATCTACAACTTTTGAGCAGTTACATGGGTAGAAGGAACTGGATACAAAACTCCTAATGCAACCCTGGATAACTGGAAATTAGTAGACAATAAAGATTCTAAGGTTCTTATAGGCATATGCACTGCAATGGTGTCCATTGTCAATCAAATTCACCACTTGCCATACTTCACTGGTCACAAGAGCCTTCAGTTGAGGCTGAAAGGTTCAAATTTGAATAATCTTTTGAAACTGCCTCGCAGTGTCGGTTGAATGCTTAGCCTGTGACCAGTGAACTGATGTATGGAAAGTGGTGAATGCCATCCAGAGATTGATTGGCTTGTTATATAATGACTTCTATTGGCACTTTGACATGATAAGGATGATTTTCATTGACTTTGCATAACCAGACTTATAGGTGCATATAATATAACATGCTGTGGGTCACCCACCTGAATTGTCTCCTTTGGATTCTCTCAGTTTGTCAGTCAGACTAAGGTTTTTCATGTTCAGTTCTGTTTCTGTAGCAGCATGCTTCTCTCGTTCACTGGCCAAGATCTGAAAGGAAGAACAAATCACGATTTACACCACATCCAAAACAGTACACGATATATCAGTTGGAGAATGAATATAACTTGGTACACCGTATGATACGTGAGAACTTAAAATATATCAGTGTGATTTACTAGCAACTGTCTTCTACGTCTATAACCTGTCATTGTTATCAAGGAGAAGCTAATTGTACACAACACATAGTGCAACATTGTGTGCAATATTATAGGCAACGTTGCTGAAGTTGGATTGTTTGTCTACTTCAGCAACATTGCGTGCAACAAATTGCATTGTGTGACATGAAAAAATCAGTTGCCTGCAGCATTATGCACAATGCTGCATCAGGTGTCTGTAGCTTGAGTAATTGTTGTACAAAGTGAGATTCAAGAGGAATGTCACGTGTAGTACACTTTCCTGCAACAAAACTACATTTCAACCAGGTCAAAGTTGTGAAAACTAACATTCATCACTTACATTGTTGAGCTGTTGAACTTGATAATCCAGTTTGTTTGCTGTCTGTTTTAACTTGATTATAGTAGACTCGGCAGTCTGCAATTTCTGTACAAGTTCATTGTTCATTTCCTTTGAAATTAAAAGTTTGAACACTTAGTAAGGCCACTTTTGTATCAGACAACTCTGGAAGATTAGTACAGAGTACTCACCTGAAGTTTTTTCAGCTCATCCTTTAATGCTTCAGAATACAGTTCCTCAGCATCCATCTGTTCATCATCAAAGTTAAAGAATGGTTCATCAAACTCGCCATCACTGCCGCTGTCATGGAAACTGTCCCTTCTGAACAGCCCATTGGGTGGTTTCTCATCTGCTAGGTCAATCACTGGTGAGTTGACGACCAACTTGTTCAGGCTTTTCTTGCCACTTCGTTTTGGTGTGCTTGCTGCAGTGTGAGGTGTGAGGCGGTTAGGAGTGAAGGATTTCTTGGGTGAGGTCAGAGTCTAGTGGAAAACAAAAGATGTTAGGACAACATTGTCAGAAAAAAAACATGAATTTCGTTGGAGTTCTGTATTCTGTGTTGTTCTTTACGGTGCTTCCCAATCACACAAGCGAGATTGGGCCACAAAATAAGGTTTTGGTGAATGTCAATCAAAGTGTTTCCATGACACTGTCAGAAAATACAAAGTTTTCAAGGAAACGTGCCCATTGAATGTCAAGACTGACGTCCACTAAAACCTACTTCTTGCAACGACAATTCCACAAGGGCAATTGAAAATGTCTCTAAGGTGGTAATATGCGCAACAATCTTAACTTGCAATTTGTCAAGTAGCATTGTTGGGGAATGATACTGCAATAATTCGTGTCTATGCGCTGTGATTGGATGATTTACTCAAAAATAGTGGGAAGCTATTTCATAGATTTTACGTTTTCGTTCCTGAATTTGGTTTTTGTTTGTGGGAAACATACGGTACTGTCTTACAGCACATACGGTACTGACTTACAGCACATACGGTACTGACTTACAGCACAAGGTAAATGCCATAATATTGCCGTAACAATTGTCTTTCAATAATACATCCAATCACAACACATAGTTACGGCTACAGCTAAGGATACGGTAGGGTTTCAGTACGGCTACGAATTTGCTGTATCATTTCTGACTCATACGATAACCGCTTTATAGATACCGGTAATTGCAGTTAATAGGTACCTTTATAGTCTGCATGTGGATGTCGTTCAGGGTCGTTCTTTCTACGGCTGTTTTTAGTTGAAACATTTCAAGTGCTTTCTGAAAAGAAAGAAGATAGGACAGATGACACGTTATGTTAATTACAATAGCGAATGCCATAATGCCGCATTAATTCATCCATCTCCCTTCTATCTATTTTAGTCTTCCTTCCTTGAATTTCTTTCTTCCATTATTTCCTTATTTTCTTCCATTCTTCTTTCCTTCCTCCTTTTCTTTGTTTCTTCCTTCTTTTGCCTTCTTTCCTTCCCTCTGTTTTCCCCGAGCTTTTATTCCCATGACCACTGAATAACCAACACTTCTAGTCACTACTCAAAACTCTCCAATAGGCCTTTTCTGAGTTCAATAAACAGGATGCATTGTGGTCTAGCTTTGGTAAAAACAACACCATATACCCAAGCTACACCACAATGCACCATGGTCGTTATCTCAAGAAGTGACGTTTTGCGATTTATTAACAGAGCCAAATAACAGCAACAATCAAGTGAATCGCTATTTTGTTCGTTAAACTTTCCTGTAGGAATGGATTAATACAATCTTTTGTATGATGGACTCTGTTTTGCTATTGTCTTTACCTCTAGTTCAGTGTTAGCCTTCATAGAAGCAGACAGATCAGACTCCAAGTCAAGGATTTTTTTCCGGTATGTTTCACCTTCGTTAATAAGTTTTTCTTTTGTCTTTTGCAACCCTTCCCGGGTCTGCTGTAGATCCTCCCTCGTCTAGAAACACAGAATAAAACAACTACATAAGTCTTACTTTAAAGTAGGAAGAGAATAATAAAGGATAATGCCAGGGACCGTCATTCGCCTCTCCAAAGTTCAAAGTTAGACTGGTATGATAAATCATAACGACTTCTGAGTGTAAAACTGGTAACGACTTCCCGGCGCATAGGCCTGTGGGATTAAAATTGCAGGATGACATCATAAAGATCAGTCTCTATTATATGCACCGCATGATCGTCGGTTACCATGTCAAGGCACATCCGTGAGTAAATTTTTCAAAGTCATATTTAATTCGTTATATCAACTTACCGTTTCTAGCTGGGAATGCAGTTGTCCTCTCTCAATCTTAAATTTTTCAAGTTCTGCATTCGATGCTTCCAAGTTCATTAAAGAACTTGATAGACTATGTCCAAGATCAGTGACTGCAAAGAAAATTTCAGCATTTTAGAATGGTAAAGTATATGCATTTCAGTCACAACTTCATATTCCAAAATATCTTTGTCTTGGAAGTTCTTTCTTCCTAATTCCATTCTTAGACTATTCATTTTCCATGTCTTTTTCCTTTCCCATTCCTTTCACTGCTACTAATTACTTTCATCTTCTGTATTCTTTTGTTTCATCTTATTCAACTCTTCTCTCTTACCCAGTTCTCCCCTTAACATAATTCTCTATCACTACCCCCTCACCCACCCTCATCTAAGATTTCGCATTTCACATGAAGCGGGTTTTTAACAGGCCATACTTACCACTTCCCTGTGGAGACTGCAGTAGTTCTCGCAGCTGTTTTTCTAACTGAAAGTTGTATCGATGAACTCTGGACAGTTCGTGGGTTATATCGTTACCTTCATCGTCTAGTTGTCGTAGCTTCTTGAGCTCGGCTGGTATCACCCAAAGAAAACATAAATTTGTTATTAGTAAAGCGCAAATAGATAAGTAAGAAGGATTAACTAAGTAAGAAGTTGCACGAAAATACTGCAACCCATGAATGCACTGAAAATGAAATAAAACTTAGTAGCAGTGGCGGATCCAGGGGAGGAGTGCAGGGGGTATACACCCCCTGGATTGACTTTGTGGCCTTATTTTGAAGATAACCAATAAAAAATATGTTTATTTTCTTTGATTCTGAGGGTTGCACCCCTCCCTGGGCCGACTTTGTGCCCATGGATCGATTTTTGTTTGTTTTTTGTTTGGCATTGTTATGGGCAGGTGCCCCTACAACTCCTGAGTAGAGCGGCTCTTTTAAATCCAATTGGAATTTAGAAGTATAGTTTTGAGGAGGAAAGCAAAAGAGACAACTCTACTGACATATGGCACCTAGTTTAGGAATCAATCTTTGGTCGAAATGGTAAGATTGCGGCAAGCACTTACCGACTACTCAACTGTGTTTCTCAAATGTGTGAAAAATCATCTCCCCCCCCCCCCCTCCACGCAAACCCTAGTGCTGTCAGCAGGCACGCATTTTTCTCTCTCGCAAAACTCTATTTCTCTTTATTCCCTGATTGGTTGATACACATTTCCTATTCATTGCTTACCTCGTAATTCCAGATTTTCCATGGCAAACCTCGTGACATCTGGATGATGTTCTACTTTTTCCTTCAATACTGCTATTTCTTCATTCAACAATTGCTGTACAATTAAATAATAGTATGTTACTGAGCATGTGCAAAGTAATAAACCGATCCCACATGGTCTAGCGTCTGATACCATGGTAAGAAAATATCCAAAATGACACAGAGAAATTTTAACGGGAGCCCAATAGACCTCTTGCACTAATTCCCAATCTGGGGGTAGAGATTATTTTTCATTGTTTTGATCCCTAAGTAGGGGTCTAGTGGTCTACTACTAACAGTAAATGTGTTGGTGCATAATAACTGTTTCACATATTATCTACTTACAATCTGTTTGTCTCTGCTGTCTTCTTCTCGTTCTTTCTCATCTTTGTTTCCTTTTCGCATCCGCTCCAGTTTGGCAATATGACTTTCTCGAAACTTCAGGATCATTTTAGTGGACTACACCCAACCAAAAAATAAAAAAGAAATAACATTGCATTGAGTATAAAACACCATGCTGGCCAAATGGACTAGAGTTGTAGCTACGAATCCTGCCCAAGTACTGACAATATTGTTGTTGGGGGGGGGGGGGGGGGGGGGGTGGATAGGATGTTTTTCTAGGTAAGTTCTAACTGCATCCACTAAATAGTGTTTAGACAATGAAAGGTTAAATCCACTTCAAACGTTTTTGTTTTCAACTATGATTAAGGATGACATAGTCCTTTTCTTAGATAGCGAACATGATGCATTGTGGTCTAGCTTGGGTACAAACATCTTCTGTTCATCATTCCTTATAAGTTTTGTTTGTACTCAAGCTAGACCACAATGTATCATGTTTATCGAACTCAAAAAAGGTGTATGGGCATTTTCCAAGCATTGAGCCAGCCATAAAAAATATCAGTGTAAGTAGTAATATAAATAAGTTAGTTGAGAAACCCAGTTCCAGTTTGAGCAGATTGAACCCACATATTCTACTGCAGACTGCAAGCAGGTACTCAACTAACTCCTACTACTACTATGGTTCTGGGTACAATCATAACGTTGGTTACAAGGATGTTGCAACCTACCTGTACAAATTTGTCTTTTTTACTGCACAGTTCTTCAAGTTTCTGAACCTTTTCTACCAAAGCCTGAAAAAGGAGATGTGAATGAAAAATGAATTGAACATTCCACATGAAATCATTCTAAAGTAATGGTTCAGGTTTTGAGATTTTAGTATCAGGTTGATTTTGTGCACAAGCTAAAGCTGTAACAGTACTTTACACAGGACAGTATGTTTTACATCCATGGCAATGCAATCCCCAGAAATACTTGTCAAATACTTGTTTTAGAAATAAGGGACTTGTAAAGGTGCCCTATTTTTCACAGTAATAGAATCTTCTTACTGTAATAAATAAAAATGGCAGAATATTTGGCAAATCCTTCATATTTTATCGAGCCCTGAAACAACCTCTGGGCTGATCAAAGTCAGGGCACGCCTAACTCACAGATTGAACCCTCGAACAACCTCTGGGCTGATCTAAGTCAGGGCATGGCTAACTCACAGATCGAACCCTGAAACAACCTCTGGGCTGATCTAAGTCAGGGCACGGTTAACTCACTATTAGAATTGGAATTTAGTCTGTTAGGTTTTCTGGCAGGACAAAATCTGGAGAACATGAAGAAAACCTCTCAAATCAAGGGAGAGAACTAAAAACTCTACTCACATGAGAAATCGAATCTGACACCCCAGCACTACCGCTACACATCATCGTATGGATAACAAACCTGTTTTTCCTGTTCTGCCCGGTCTCGTCCCTCAGTAGCAGCTATGATCATTTCCCTCCATTCCTTGAACTGCTGTGCATAGTCATTACCACTGTTGTTATTGGTGTCTGAGCAGGACTCGTCACGACCACTAGCTGCGTCGTTATCTGGTTCAGTTGGAACTGAAAAACCAATAATACTGTTAACTAAAAACACTGGAAACTTAAAATTGCCAGTTGTTTCAAGCCATCTTTGTGATGTAATAATACATAGCATGGTGAATTTTGGACCGTCTATCTTGGGTACAATCATCTTTTGATCATCATGCCTTATATGATGTTGCCAATACCCAAACTAAAACAAAATGCATATTTTTAGTGCTTCTCAATTACGTGCTCAAAATTGTACAATTTGCTGTTGTGTCAAAACAAGGTTTTGGTGGCAGTCAATTAATTGAAAGAGCTTCCCTGACATTTTCAGAAAACACAAAGTTTTAAGGGCACATGCCTGTGAAATGTCATGGCAACACCTTGATTGACATCAATTTACATCACAATAAAGATCTGGGTGTGGTATTGAGAAGCACTGTAAACTCACATCTATGTTGCCTGCTGGTTGCCTTTGGAGAAAGGCCGAAATATTTTCAAATTAAAAAAAAGACAAATCTTCTCGTATTTTTGTTTATTGTCAAGCTATATGCCCAAATAAATATATTAAACATCCTTAAATATTCTACTTCAGGTATGCTCAACACATGTAGATTAGGTATGTACCTTGTCTTGTTACTTGTTTATTCATGGAAGCTGCAAAAAGGAAAATAGGCTTTTAACATGTTATAAATCAGTTCCAAAGTATTGTGCTCCCATTCGTCCTTTTCTAAATTTATTGGGAAAATAAACTGTGTCATTTTAAAAAAAATATTCACATCCTCAATATTGCATAAAGGGAAGCACAGGTGGTGTAGCGGTGAGAGTACATGCCTCTCACCAAGACGACCCGAGTTCAAGCCCCGCTGGGCTTGGTGTTGTAAGTGAGTAGAGTTGTTTCTTGGTTCTCTCCTGTGCTTCAAGGGTTTTTCTGGGTTCTCCGGTTTTTCCTCCCTCCTCAAAAATCAACTTCCAAATTCCAATTGGAATGCAGTGGAGTAAGAGCCACTCAATGGATTCCACTTTAATTATGAGTTTGATCAGTTTAGTTTTTGTCCGGCCACTCCTAAGATTTCTTTGGAATGGTTTTATACTACTTTATCAAAGAGATGGATATTTTTAACACCGAGAGTTTCATTTAAGTTACAATACTGATGTGTAGTGTACGTACATCGTGCTTTTGTCAGCTCTTCTCTCAGCTTTCTTATTTCAGCTTGCAGAGCAGTAACACTGCCAGTACTGTCCTCATTGACAACAGCCTAGGGAAAATCAACAGCAGAAAGTGGTGAGTTAATTATGACTCAATGCCTTTCAACAAGTACCTTCAGTGTACATGTAAAAACTACACAGAGTGCAGGTAACAAGGACAGAAGGTCATAGTCATGGTTGATGCATTAGAACGATCTAGTGATCTTGTGTGCTGTGAAGGTTTAATTATGTGTTATTAATTCTCACCCTATTTTTGATCATTTTCGCTCGCCTGGCGAAGTTAAGGGTGGAAAGAGTTTCACCAAAGCACCTGGGGGAAAAACAAGAGGTTATTATATGCATTAAAAATCTGTTTACAAAGGAAATTCTTGTGGTTACTCTTGATGAATCATATAGTGGTTGCTGAACAGAGGTTGGCTGCTCCACAACCATCTAATCGTTGTGCATGTAAGAATAGAACAAAAACTTACAATGGAAAGTAAGTTACAACTTGCTGTATGGTGTACATGCCGTAGGTCAGTACCGTAGGTTCTACAGATACTCATATTCCTAATTTTCAACTGGTTACAGCTTGTAGATAACACTTTATGATACCAAACTGAAAACACATATAAGCAGACTTACTTTGCTGATGGATGAACATTAGCTATGATGTAAGTCCTGGCATTTCCTCCAAGAGAATCCTGACAATTAAATTTGAACATTTCGTTGGTAAAAACTAAAGAAGACACTATTCTGTCCTAATTAGACTTTTGCTGCCTTGTTTTTTTTCGGTTCAGACAAGTGAAGACATGATATGTGGACACCCTTATGCCCTTTAATGACATCACTTTGATTCCCTAACTTCCAATACCTTACTTTAATTTTATTCTTGAACTGCTTTTTTCACCCATCCACTTCTCCATTCCTTTTTTCCCCTCCCATTAATTACATTTAATTTACTTACTAGAAATATTTCAACGAAGTAAACAAATCAAAAGTGAGTAATGGTAAATACTTACCTTTAATAAAAAGGTTAGCTTGGAGTCCCTGTAATGGACATGCCGCTGTTTACCATGGGTTATATCAACAAGAGCCATGATAACATTACCCAATGCTGACAGTGATTTATTGATGCTGCTGGCTTCCTACAATAGTAACACACCAAAAAAGAATTACAAATTTCTTCCTAAAATTCTTGTGTTCACATTTCCAATAACTCAAAACTTTGGGGGTAGCCCACATAGCTGTGCAAGGGGGCTAGCCAGCTTGGGAGCAACTGGTCACTTGGAATTCAATCTCCTTGTACTGCTATTAGTCATTCAGAGGTTGAGGATAAAACCAGATTGAATTGGCATAACAGTGCATTGTGGGACTGTTTTAGGGGATGAAATAGATGCCATCTTGGAAATATGTCCCCTAAAACAGTTCCACAATGCATTGTTATGCCAACTCCAACCCATTTATTTCCTCAACCTTAGAAGGGCTAATACACTGTACCCTTGAATGTTCCAAGTTTTAGCCATACATGGGAGGCTTGACTTAACTTTTCAAGATAAAATTACTTTTTCAACATTAATTAGTTTTGTTTCTCATCTAAGGAGTGTAGTTGAACTCATTTTCAATAGAAATTCTTTGTGATAACATATCTGTAAATCATTATCTTTCTGCAAGGGTTTCTTATATTGCCACCTACCTTAAGTCTTAATCCCTCGGCATGTGTATCCCTCTGTCTCTCAGACCCTGCCAGATCCACCAGGTGCAGTTTTGACACTTTAATGTTACACACACTCCCTTTCTTTTCCTGTAATGAGCACCAAAAAGTTTGTGAATACAACATTTGTTAGGTAAATGCATACTGTTATCTCTAGCTCAGGTAGCAAGATGAGTAATAATCATAATGATTAATTTTATGATTTATATAGCGCCCTCTCTATGAATATATTCGAAGGCGCTTTTACAATCAGGCACTGAGGGTGGTCACTACCAGGGTTTCTTTACATCCTCAGTGGTTCTTTTACATCCCTCCGATATTGGTTAGTGATGAAGTGTGGAGAGACTGGACTGCCATTTAAAGTGGTCATCAAGCCACTTGAAAGTCTAACCATTTGCAGATGTAATTACAAAGGCAGAACTTTCTCCTCAGTTATTTTAAGACCCTGAGTGTTGGTCTGGCTGGGACTCGAACCACAACCTCCCGCATGAAATTCTGGTGCTCAATCAACTGAGCCAACTGGGAGTACATAGGTAAGTAAGAGGTTAGGCTGGTAAGTATAGGCTGATAGATGGATGAATAGACAGGTGGTCTTGGTAAAAGTGTTTGAACCCAATAACAATATAAGTAAAAGACAGAACATGATCAACAACAACAATTTACCTTTGATTCTAAAGTCACAGTAAATACTGCATGACTTCTGCTACTTTCTCTGTTCATTGAAGTGGAGGCAACTCTTCTGTTTAACCAGCCGGAGTTTAATACCTGGAGGGAAGAAAGAAAATTGAATGAGAAAAGAAAAAAAACCCCTGAAGCATTGGACTAAGTGTAAATATCATACAGTTCATTTCACATGACTTTTGAATATAGATTCCAAAATCTGTTCCAAAGTTCACAACAAATGTCCCATGCAAAGTTAGTAATCCGATCTAGGCTTTCTCCTTGAAGCTATCTTCTTTCTCCTGGAAGCCAACCTCTTTAGGCAAAGCACAGCAAAGGTTGCTTTAAAGTATGAAGCACCTTGAGATTGCTACTAAGCTCCTTGTAAACCATTGATTCTATCAAATTACTGAATTTACACAGTAAGTTCAAAGTTTCCCAACAATGTTCATCCCTGAACTTCCAAAGTATGACTTGAACTTTGGAACTTTGAAATCTAACATCAAAAGTTGTGTGAAATGTACCGTAAGTGTTTGGTTTAAAGTCAAGCAAAGTACTTACCCTATAGGCATCTCTTGCACTAGCAACATCTCGCTCTAGTAGCCCATCTACAAATATCCCTTTCTTCAGGTCTTCTCTTAAGGCTAATCCACTTGATGCTGGGTCTAATAAGTCAAATATCTGCTCATTGTAGATTTCCAGGAATGAACATCGACACAGAAACTCTAGATGATCACCATGCTAAGAACGAAATATTCAAAACACATATAGTGAATACTAGATATTTAAGGATTGCATAAGGATTTTTCAGTGTGAGTGCTGGGACCTCCATGCCTGATCAAACAGGGTTGCAAGAAATTATCATATGACTCCCAATATATTGTCAACCTTTGTGAACCCAAAGTGGTGACCCCTTGGATGTGTCAAAATGTTAAACTCAGCCAGTTTGGAAAAGTCTTTATCTGTTTAATAACCCTAATAAAGATTGACTGATTAATTGAGCCCATTTTCTATGACATCCTTGCTATTCTCTTGACAGAACTAAGAATAACAGCTGATGAGCAAAAGCCAGAATGATAACTGGCTACATAGACGCATCAAGAGTTCTGCGCTGCTGCTCAATGCACATGCTCAGGGGATTAAAAAGTGGGATAATATTTTGTATAATATGCAATTTTTCAGTATATTTGATTCAGAATTCACTTAACGGTACGTGATCTTGAATATTTAGTGAATATTATACTTTTTAATCCCCTGAGCATGCGCATTGAGCAGCAGCGCAGAATTCTTGATGTGTGTATTGGACTGATCAACATGTGACAACTCAAGAGGACTGGCCAGACAAGTGCCAATTTTGTCCAGACACTGTCCAAATAAAGAATCAAAATTCCATATTTCTCGGTCAACAATAGTGGCCAATGATGTCATGCATGCTTATCAATATAATTTGAATCATACCTTTTCTTGCTCTCTCTTGATTAAACTGAAAAGATACTCGAATCCCCTTGGAATGACACCTCTAAGCTCATGTGTGAAACATTCTGCCTCTCCTTCAGCTGGACCTGTAGCAACAATTTAAAATGGTTAGAATTCCTCAAACTTAATTCAGAAATAAAACAGCTTTTTCCATGCTTTGTCCAGTAATACAGGACTGGCCTAAGGTGTTGGGCTGGAAAAGCAGCCATTACTTTGAGCCCTGCATAAGAGAACTGTATGATGTTGGTATTAATATCAATCAACTGGTTACTTACCAAGCATGGTGAATGTCTTGCCTGAACCTGTTTGACCACTGAATGCAAAATAAACAAACAAAGTACGGGGTCAGAATTTCAACTTTTAAGTGACAAGATAAATTTATCTTGTGCATTGAGCAGTTATGCAAATTGCTATGATTGAGTGCAAAAGCAAACACTTTGTTTTCCTTTGCATTTCATGATTATTTGCAAGTTCAATTTCTTTTCACTCGATATTTGTAATTTTGTAATTTGTAATTTCTTTTTTTATTTTTTTATCTTTAATTTTGTAATTTGTTGTTATCTTGTGGGAATTTTGAACCCTGAGGCATTAATTTTTTATGTGTATTATACTACTACTGCTTCTACTAGCCATTACACATGTATGTATTTTCTAATCATATGTAAAGAGGTTTCTATGGCAACTAAGCCACAGCTCATCCTGGTACCTGTCACACTGAATTTCTCAATGGAGTATTTATTGATACTAACAAATAGGCCAAGTAAGGGAGGGTGGGATAAAGGGAGCAAAAGCTGGAGGAGCAACTACCTAGCACCAGCAACCTAGCAAACCAAGCAAAGCTGGTAAATAACTAGTGCAACCACGAAAGCAAAGCAAGTTACATGAGCATTGCATTATGTTGTTGTGATACATAACTGTGGACCAACACTCTCTTCCCATTAACTTAATTATTGATTAATTGATTATCATGTGTTTCATAATAAGAGGTGGACTAATTACTGGAAGGATATTTGTATTTGACTTAAGAAGGCTAATAACCAGGAGCCAGTCATACGAAGCCTGGATAAAGTAATCAACTGGATAAGAGTTATCCAGTGTATAGAATTTGTATAGAATTTGTATAGGTTTTATCCACTGGATAACGAATTATCCAGAGGATAGCGCTATTCAGGCTTCGAACAAACAGTCCCATATCCAGAGGGTTTATTTTACAGTCAGTGCAACTATTGTGATTATTGAGTGACTTACTATGCAAAAATGGTGCCGTTGTAACCATCAACACATCCTTCAACAATCTTTTTCCCCACAGCTCCAAACACTTCCTCCTGTAGCAACAATACAAGTACATGCATGTGTAATCAATAAATAGCAGTAGAGATCATCACAAGGCTTTAAATAAGCTCTGGTCATCAGACAAATGTCTAGTAAAGATGACCACTTGACTGGTTAATGATTCCCATTCTCTGGACATTAGACCAGCCACACTTGTGTTTGACAGGTCAAATATTCCTCTGGCCGGACAAGTGAAATGCTGATCAAAAACTTATTTGCAGCCTAGTCATCATAAGATGCACTGATATGGCTTCTATCAATCAAAAAATTTGGAGACTACTAAAATATTTAATCAGGATTTCAGTAGAACCTAAGTCTAAAAATGCAAGCTGTTTTGTTTGGTTGGCTTCAAGCCTTGGGTAAAGCCTGCATTCAGGCATTTTTTTATTGATTCAGAAGTTTCAGTAGTAGCTCAGGCTCTCTTGACAAAATAGGTGGCTGTTCTGGACCAGATTAATATTATTGATTATTATCCATTTGATCATGAAATAGCTGGCGGTAAGAGGTCAAATACCCCGTGATCAACTGCTGGTAGCCTCCTTCTTTTGAAACCTCTGTTGGTCTCAAGAATGCCTGCAGCATTGTTTATCGGGTTTGGAATTAAATTCACATGTAAGTAGAGTTTGCTAGTTTACTCTCTCTTGATACAAACCAGGGTTTTTTCATGTTCTCCAGTTTTCCTTTTCAGGGTTCCATCTTTGAGATAGATATGCCCTGACTTTGATCAGCCCAGAGGTTGTTTCAGGGTTCCATCTTTGAGTTAGATATGCCCTGACTTTGATCAGCCCAGAGATTGTTTCAGGGTTCCATCTTTGAGTTAGATATGCCCTGACTTTGATCAGCCCAGAGGTTGTTTCAGGGTTCCATCTTTGAGTTAGCCATGCCCTGACTTTGATCAGCCCAGATTTTGTTTCATGGTATCAATGAAATGCCAAGGTTATGAAGGTTTGAAGGCCGCATATATTATACATTTGTGATAGAAAAAAAAAGAGAAGAATCATTCCTACCTGCATAGTATTGATATCAGCAACATGATCAAAAGAGAACGTCTTGGGGTCAGGTTTGCTTTGTAAAACCAAAGTATTGGCTGATGTCACTTCTACGCATGGTTGACGATCTACCCCATTCTCTAGGTTCTTTGCTGGTGGGCGAACACGAACATATACCTTGATGTTATCTCCCTCATTACTGAAAACATATCAAGAGTTACAACATATGTTACTTTTTACTTGTGAATTTAAAGAGCTTCATAAATGGTCTAAAATGTCAATACAGTTCCAAACTGTTTTACACATGCAATGTGATTTTTTCATGAAACATTGCATGCGACATTGCGTGCAAAGGTGCATGTAATGTCCCAAAAATTAGAACCAAGTTCTACTTTTGCGACCTTACAAGCGACGAACCACACAGTGTGATCTAATTTTTGCGATGTCTCATGAAATGTAGCTTAAAAAATTGTATCATGTGTCTGCACCTTAAGTTTCCTTCTTATTCACTTGTCATTTTCATAATTATGAGCCAGACAACTTTAATTAAATTAAATTTAAAGTCCTGTAGCTTTGCATTAATCAAAAAACAAACCCTGTAGAATTTTCTAATGCTGTCTTACAAAAAATATATATATACCGGTATTTATGAATTTATAATTATTAACTATTTATTAAAACTGTTCAATGTTATTGATAACACATGTATAAATACTCCTAATTGCAAGAATGTTATCACATAAAAATAAAACTTAACAAAGTAACAAATAGGAATTAATTAAAAAATTTTATTTTTTTTATTTTACAGTAGTCATATATAGTACAGTAGAAGTATAGTATAATACCCCTTAGTATAGATTGACGAGAATATAACTGTTTTAGCAATACAATACACCAACAAGATAAGCTCAAAAATGTCAGTCTATACCTTTAAAACAGTGAAATAATTACACCTGTTTTGCAAAAATTATCAATTCCTATTTGTAATTTTTTCATTTTTATATGACAATGTTCTTGCAATTAGGTGTATATATAAACACATTATAGAAACAAAAATGCATAAAATATACACATGTAAATATCTAGATTATCAGTACTCTTGTTTCCAGTCATTATTTCTATGTTTAACCAAGTGTTAGTATAAAAAGTGTAAAAGAGAATATTAAGAGCAAGACACTCTGCTTCTAATACTATTTGCATATTATGATCAATCTGTTAGGTAATAAATATATCACCATGGTTTTATAACAACAAACAAACAAAAAACGCTAAAAACATTATATAGAACACAAAAATACATTTGAAATAAAATCTATATTTACTTTTTTTATAATAATATGCTGTTCTTATTGTTCCCTACACAAGAAGAATTGATATCAAAGATGTTACTAGATCATATTGTAATTGTTCTTTTCATTTTTCTTTCAATTCTACTGCATGATTGATTGACACTTGGCATATATGCATAGCAATATAACGATATTTGTTGAAAACTCAGTAAATAAAGTAAAAAATAATTATCTTTGCAATTTTCCACAGTATTACTGACATTAAACAGGTCTATCATAAGAAAAACAATTTTTAAATTATTGCAAAGCCCAAATTTTTTTCCAAGAAAACTTCTGAATATTCCAAAGAAATAAGTAGTTTGCGTGTCATTTTTTCGAGAATAAATTGTATATTTTTTCTAAACAATTTCTTGAAATTTTGTTATTTCTTAGGTATAATAGTTGTGTAAAGAGCAATATTGAGTAGAATATAATCTAAACACAGAGAATATAATATTTGATTATTATAATATAAGTTTATGTAAGATGATAAGGTTTCTAGGGTTAGGATCATAAAAGTGTAAATAATGCCAGTAGTAACGACGATAAATGGCTTTTATCAAGCTTATTTCCCCAAAAACACATCGATATCAAAATATAACGTTGGAAATATGAGCTTTTTAGAATCTTAGAATCATCTAGAAGTAATACAGGATGCTAGAAGCGAGCTTTTCAACTTTTATAGCGAATTTTAAGGCATATTTTGATGAAGGTTTTTACGTTTTTTGAAGGAAATTACAATAAACCAGCTTAAATTTAGAAAACAAACTGGCATTACTCATATTCGTCTGTTTTGAAAGCATAGAAAAAATTGAAATTGAGAAGTCAGTAAATATGATAACTAAAAGATTAGCACTTAAACTTTCTAGATCACAAGGAAATTGTTCGATTAACCAAGATTGATTTACAAAGTCGTGTAAAACAACTTTTTTGTTAGAGTCATAACAAAGTCGAATTCAGCGATTGTTTACATACGAAATAATTGCTTCAATAAGGAACAAAAACAAGGGAAAAGCGTTATAAGTAGACCGGGAATTATTCCTAGTACTCTTAAAGTGTTTTCATGGTTATTAAAGGAATAATTCAGCTGTATTTGAAGTAAACAGAAGAAGAAAAGACAAGCATTGCGAGCGAGTATGAACGGGAAGTGTCTACGAACACATGTGAAGGATGCTTTCTTTGTTCAGATTAAAGAAACAAATAAACAGAATAGCCTTACCTCTGATATCCAGAAGAACTCCCATTCCCTAAGGATCAAAGAAAATCAATTAATATCAAAGTTAAAAGGATTTTTATCGTAGAAAATAAAAAGATTTTGACATCTTGCCTCTCGTACTCGGAACTCGAAGGCGCGAGAACCTGGACAGACCGACGACCATATTTGCCTAAAATACGCGATAAAATCCACTAAAATCCGCTATAAACTGCAGCTAAGATTTCCAAGAAGTGTATAGCATGTAAAACACTTCATTCGAAGCCAGATTTCTTGAAATCCCGCTTTTAGAAAGTTAAAGTTGACCAACCGTTAGTAATCTTTTCATCAAACTCAAATTTCGCGCTCGCTAAGGAGCACTGAACCTAGTCACGTGCTAATCGAACGCATACATTAGCATTTATAATGAACTAAAGTTGTACATTAATTTGGACAAATGAATGCGACCTTTTTATAACATTATTCTTCCATTTTTCTTCTTCTCAGAGTCTTCTAGATAGATATCAGTGGTTTCGGATGTATTCAGTGCTAGTGTATGCGGGTGATACATTTAAAAATAGTTTGTAACAACAAAGGCAAGCTTGTTATGTAAGACGGCATCCACTCAAAGGCAGTAGCTTCTCCGGCTTTACAGTGCGTTTCACATAACTTTTGACGGTACATTCCGAAGTTCGTTCAGAAGTTCCGAAGTTCAAATCGTACTTTGAAAATTCACAACGAACTTCGTTGGCAAACGTCGAACTTACTTCCTGTGCAAATTCGATAGTTCGAGAAAATCAACTGTTTTCTGCTTGTATCCATCTTCTTTCTCCTTGAAAGCCTTGAAGCCAGCCTCTTTAGGCAAAATACTGCCCTGCTTTAAGGCCTTTAAGAAAACAATTATTCGCTACGAAGCTCCATGTAAACCATGAGTTTGATTCTATCGAACTACCGTATTTGCACGTGAAGTAAGTTCAAAGTTCGCCAACTTCCCGGCAAAGTAACTTAAACCTCGGAATCTGCCGTCAAAAGTTATGTGAAACGCACTGTAACATAACATGGCCATGCATGGAAAAGAAAAAGAAACAGAGAGGTAGTTTGTGTCCTTTAAATTATTCTTACAGATTATTCTGTATTCAATTATTCTTATAATGTTTAGGCATGCTACACAAGCAGAACAGAAAAGGGAAAAAATATTCGTCCTTTAATACTCTTGTCCTTCGCAACACGTGCGCGGAAATAATTAATAATTTCCGTCCTGCAATTTTCAAAGTAAGTTTGATTCCTACTGGCATGGCTGCGTACAGACGCATACAGTATCCTGGAGGAAAAAGACTAGGACACTGCGTTGTTTCACAGTAAAAGATTGTTTTTCTAAAGAATTTTTTTTTTCATTTTCTCATGCAGTTGGGAGGGTACTCTATAAGAATGATCGCAGGCTTTGAAGTTTTATTTCAACATGAATTGAGAACAAGAATACACCGCACGTGGCCTCATATATCGTGGCCCCATAAGATCTGTTATATAATTTAAGGTGGTCTTAGTGGCTGGCGTGGAGCACTAACTGCTGGAGCGCTGGAATCCTAACCCATTAGTGTCATGGCTTGCAACATCGATTGCCTGCAGCATCGCGTACCGTGTGTGTCCGTATTTTTAGTGACTGGCGCTGGAGGCCTAGCCCATTAGTGTCAACGTTGTACCTTGGAGTGTTCATGTCACGGTATTTTTAGCTAGTTGCACGCCGCGCGCGTTTGCAACAGAAGAATGGTTTTTGCACGACTATGAAAAAATCACACGACAAAATGTGCTATCTGCAGGGGCGGAACCAGGTTTTTTGTTAACAGGGGGATGTATGATGGCAATGAACGCGAAAGTAACGCCTAATTCTAGTTAGCTATCATTCTCTCACTGTCAGCCAGCTAATTGAAATTTTTACGGGACGGGGGGTTGCAACCCCCGACGACCCTCACCCTGGTGCCGCCCCCTTGCCGTGACCGCCTGACGGTGGCATGCCGTGTCTGAGCATCGTCCAGGAGAGATGCAATAATATTGCATGCTGCCGTGATTGGTTTAACACTAGGTGTCTTCAACACCATGTCGTGACTTTTCACGATTGTATTGGAAACGCATTCCAACATCATCTTACCAGAGCTAATTTTGGATAGTTCACTAGTGTTGCCAGCCTGTGTAGATTTTCTCTCGGTCTGAATACTGCGATAACACATGCATAAGTACGTCCATGAGTTAGAATTTAGGGACGCCTTGCCAAGATGGTGGTCAAGTGCAAGTGATTCATATTTCAAAACGAATAATAAGGAAAAGGATTACAGCTTCGCTCATAATCGTTAAAATCAGACATGTCAGTACTCAGTCGCATCCAAGGCTGGGACAGACTTGCAGTCAGAGAATGATGGCATATGGCGGCACGTTGGCAGAGGAGCAGACAAGAAAGAAAGTTTAGCAAATAGTATTCTTTGAAAAAGGATTACATAAGATCAGAGCTCTTGTTTGTCAAACATATGACGTCATAGTTCGCAAACGACTTGCATAAAAGTTCTTTCTGCTGTCGTGCCATACGTCATTGGAGTAAAAACTTTTTGTCAGGACGTAGGAAAATGATCCCAGCAAACTGAACTAATTTGGGGTGATAACAGGTCCGAAATCAGTTGAATCTCCTATCTGTACTAAATGGTGGAAGCTAAATTGAGATAGATAGATGGGTTAGAGTGAGCAACTTGTACAAAGAATGGAACCAGTTAGATGTTGCTGCACCAAACATCGATATCATTTTACGTTTACTATCATCTCTTTGATCTGCCGCATTTGCTACAACATTCATCTGTACGATTTCATGTTCAATCATTTGCAGACAAAGTTCACTCACCAGTTGAACCTTGTGAAGACAGTTTTTACGGTTGTTTTTTTAGTGTTAGACATGATGTCCGATGCATGCAATTCAATGTTTGTGGTTTTAATCCAAAAGATATACAAAAAAAGTTGATTTGCAAGAGCGACATCTCTAGCCGTGCAGCCGAAAAAATGCAAGTACAACTGAGAAAAGCCGAGTTAACGAAGTTGACTTAAAATATCTAAAAATAGAATTATCAATAAAGAAAACCATTGAGATAAATGACTAGTGTCAAAAACATGACCTTACTTCAGACATGGACCAATTATCTAAAGTCAAACAGATCGGCTTGCTGATAACAATACACTCACAGCACAACGTGTGTGGGGTAATAAACAGTCCATAAAGGATCCCTCAGAAGGTTCAAAAAATCTTATAACGTGTGTGTTTAATCATATAATTACTAAAAACACGCAAAACTAATAAAATCTTGTCAGAAAAGAGAAGTTCAAAGTCTTGTTAATGCTAAAGGAACACAGATATGATTTTCAGAGGGTCAAAGGTTGAATATGGAGCCGATATGATTTGTGATTGGAGGTGATGTACGATCTAATGAAATACGTAATTATTAGGAACACCTACATATCAACTGGACAACGAGAGAATCCTTCCTTTGTGCCTCAGTTTTGGAATTGTAACTGCAAATGGCTTTATTGCGGTATAAGTTAATTGCCGGAAGGGCTTACAGCAAAAGTGTCAATACAATTAAACACAAATGTACACTCGATCTTGCTACGTAAATTTCTTTAAACAAAGCACGCGATAATAATAGAAAAAGACAGGAATTTGGCAAGTTGATCCTGCTATGTGGTCGAGAATCATAATGCCCATAATGAAATTTCATTGCAAAAATCTTTCGCAACTTCAGTTTCAATAATATCAAATCCTGCCAATAATATTTACAGAGACGTTAGGAACTGTCGTCAGGTATGGCAGACGTTACGAATTGTGGTCGCCAAATGAGTTTTTTTAAAGTTTATTCTAAACATTTGTAGTTTATTTGATGAACACTCCAGGTCTGCTCTAACCAGGATAAACCAAGGATTCGAGAATACCAAAGGAATGCAATAATTGTATTGTTAAATGAATACGGTATTCCAAATCTTTGTTTCGTGCTTCTAAACAAAAACTTTGAAGAGTACTTAATGTACAAAGTATGGAATTCCGCTAGAGACAAAAAGGTTTATCGTAAACAAAAGGATTGTTTTTTCAAAGTTGATGAACTTGGCGCTAAAGTGAATTGCTTTAAAGATGCTGAATGTACCAGAAAGAGAGTAGGTTTACTCGATGGAGCGTTAAAATAGAGAGATCTGTTGCATTAAAATACTCAGTGCTAATTCCTTTAATACAGAAGAAGCAGTGTTCATAAATCTTGCTTTGTCCCTCTTTCTTTTCAAACAAAACAAAAGGTGACAAGAGTATGAATCGAAACTAAAAAGCCGCACGCTGATTGGTTAAGACATACATGTCACTTACTTAGGCCTGTTGGGAGTTGTTTGCTTTATTGATGTGTTTTTGGAGGCTAAATCTTGCTGGTATAACCATTAAATACTAGAAAGGACATGTTAAGAAACACGAAGATTAATTAACACCTTCCGTGGTAAAAAAGAGTATTTATTGCCATCTGTAGACGAGACTATTGCACGCGCGAACGCATCAACTTATTTATCTCTTTAACGAGAAATAAACATCAATAATATCTTAGCTTTAGGACGTCCTGAAGAACATCTATTTGGACTCAATTAGCGTAACAGAATACAAACTTTCAACTACAAGGGTATTTCGTCGCAGCGTAGAAAACTTTTTCAATGAGCCAATCTATATACACTTTACGCAGATGTGCGAAGTAAGGGTCAGATTATCAGCCGTTTCTAAGGTTACATTTAGGAATTTAGGACGATTGTGTTCAGTCGTTTAAAGTCCTGACGCGTGTAATCTCTTATAATCTTCTATCGCTTCAAAACACAGAGTGGATTTACACAGAATTGGGTTTTTTGGTCTAGGAAAAGGCCATCTGATAACGATGGGACTGCCAACTCCACGTCGCAATAAACAGAATGTCAAGAAGTTAATTGAAAGAAGAGGTCAAATGAACAAACTTACTTGGTTTGCTCGGTTTTCCAGGCCCAGCTTTGCTAGTCGTGTATGCTGTGGAATCGTCTGCTTCCCTCATGATTTATGATTTGTAAAATAACATAATTACACTGGAATCTCTTGTTCATAATGTTGGCTTCTGCAGGGCTTTATATTCGGTCTGAAACCCTACAAAGAGATAATTCATGTCGATGGTTAACTCTCATGACATTACTACATTGGCTATCGTGTCCTTTACAGCTTTGTAATGCTTTGAACTACTTTATCTACGCATGCGCAATAGCGACAGATTAAGCTTTTGCTTGTTCAATGATTACGCGTACTCGCTGGCAATCGTTGTCACTTTGGAATAATTGTTTTAGCATAAAGCTTTTATTTGGGAAAGCCGTTTAAACAAAACAGAGGGATCAAAATTCCTCAATAATTGCTGTCTCGAATTTCAATGCAATTCAAATTTTAACCTTGTAGAATGACTATTTCATATGCTTGTAGTGTTTCCTGTTTAGCGGTTAAGTTGTCCAAATTGCTAGCTCGTCAAAAAAAAATCGTAAAACTTATATCTGTAGCTTGTTTGAGAAGAAGAAGAAAAGCTTATGCTTTGCAAAACGTTTTCCGCTATTCTCTTATTTCGTTTGTAATTTTTGCCTACTTCAAGAATTGTCTTAACTGAGGAAAAAATGATTAAACAAATGTTCAATTGCTGCAATTTTTCATCGCAAAATCCAACCCATTTCATGTAAATTGTGTGGGTTTTGTGAGTATTGTGTTCGTGTCCTGTCAAAACGACTATCACGACACTAATCCACGTATGACATGCAACATGTTTGACGCATCGTTGTTTCTTGATACCAGGTGTAAATAATTCATAACTGGTCCTTCTTTTTCTAGGAATAAAACTATTGCATCATCAACACTTTAGTGTAGTCCAAGAAGTTTGATATTCCAACACCTTTTGCTGTTCGTGTCGTTGTTGATGATGATGATATTGTTCTGTTTCTTGATATGAGGTTTAAGTATTCATAACAGGTCCGTCCTTCTTCCAAAGTAAATATACTCTTAAAAGAATCGGTACAAAAAGTTTGATATTACACCATCCGTTGTTGTTGTTGTTGTTGTTGTTGTTGTTGATTTTGATGAGCATATTGTTACGTTTTATTTCTTGACATGAAGTGTAAGTAATTTATAACAGGTTCTTTTTCCAAGAAAATATACAACGATGCATCATAAACACTTTGAAGTATTGCAAGAATTCATTACTAAAGACTGTCAAGAGATATGTAATAGTGTCCTTCATTGATCAATGTCCCTCTAACCAGGTTAGGCCTCGCAACAAACCGCTTGCAAAAGGAAGATGACGAAATAAAAATACTTTTATCTCGAATTAAGGTAGCGAATAAAGAAATAAGCAGTTGTATTAGCCAGTGTAGTGTCCTTTTTCTTTCAAAACTACAAGGCCCCGATGGACGACGATGCACGCCGTGAAAATGTTGCACGCATCTTCACCACCATCCTCAGTTGTAGTCTCCTTTGCAGCCGTTCTTGTTTGTCTCGAATCAGTGGAGAGGGATTCGAGAACGACACTAAGAACGGCTGCAAAGAAGACTACCTCAGTTGCAGAAGTAGACTAGAGCCGGTTCACAATACTGCAACATTGTGAGCAACTAATTTCACTGAATGAACACGACCTGCATTGCATATTGTTAGAAATGATGTGACCTTCCCGATCAGTCGATGATATGTAACGTTTCCGCATTCCGACCATACGTTTTGGCCAGAATTAAGGACTGAAGTTGCTAAGTGCGACACCACTCAAAAAGTCTGTCGCCGGCAACCAGTTGCATGCACCACTTGCAACGCGTGTTGAAGCATTATAAGAAGTCCAGTGACGCATGATTTCCGACTAAGAAAAGAAGTTTCTTGTGACAACTGATATAATGGGATTTTCAAACAGTGGCGTTTCTAAATGTGGGTCTTCAACTGAACTCCATATATTTTCTCTTTCCTTTGAGGAAACAAAGTTTTTAATTGTTTCTTAATTAAGTTACTACGCCGTCCTCTACCGAAGTTTCCAAATATCTCATCGCTATTTTTGTTGCGGCAAACGTGACGTCACACCAACTCAAATAGCGAAATATGTCAGTCAAGACCAGATATACTTTGTACTGGTAACAAGTGGTATATTCCAGGTAAAACTGACATTATCATCCTCACAATAAATCATGAAGGTCACTTAGTAACAGTCTCTTCTTTTGCCACCTTAGAAACCTCTTGATTTGTCAGTATTTTGCTCAGTCGAATGTTTTTCTCTTGCGCAGTCCGGCAGGTTTTCCTCTCTCCGCAAAACCGTCAACATAGTCAGATTCCAATTCAATCTGCATGCGAATTATAGCCATGCCCTGAGTTAGATCAGCCCGGAGATTGTTTCAGGGTTCAATCTGTGAGTTAGCCATGCCCTGACCTTGATCAGCCCAGAGATTGTTTCAGGGTTTGATCTGTGAGTTAGCCATGCCCTGACTTTGATCAGCCCAGAGGTTGTTTCAGGGTTTGATCTATGAGTTAGCCGTGCCCTGACTTAGATCAGCCCAAAGGTTGTTCCAGGGTTTGATCTGTGAGTCAAGTACTTATGGCTTAGCGAACTAAACATTTATTCGTGATTTTGTTTTTATTTGTTTTGTTGTTGTTTGTTTGTTTGTTGTTGTTGTAATACGTAACCAAAGTAACCAGTCTCACCACCTTACCTTGGTAAAACCAACTGTATAAAATGATGTTAAAAAATAATATAATTTAATCAGAACTTATTCATGGTAAATATGATTAGTCCGAAGTTCAAAAGCAAAATCATATTAATATATTTTAGTCAATTATTGTAATTCAATCAATTTGTAATTATCTATAGAGTTTATGTTATATCATAATACTTTAGCAATACCTGTAAATTCATAGGTCATGCCAATAAAGTTACCTATAGTATAGTTTGAAGAACGAAGGGCTCACGCTACAAGGAATTTCGGGATAAACCTTAAAAAGTTTATACGGTTATATAACACCGTCATTTTCATGGATTGACTTTTTGAATCTTTCTACTAAGAAAAGTAAACTTCACAACGATTAATAAAAAATTCAAATGAAGGGAAAAAAGATACTAAAAACGTCTATCCAAGTAAACGCACAAACTGAGTTCATGAATCGATCCCTTCAAACATTAATAGGAGACACCGCTGTGCCGCTCGGCAATGCTTCCTATCGCTTCTCATTCAACGAATCAACATGAACTAACCGTAAATTACCAAGACAAACCTGATAACAACACTTGGCGTCTTCGCTGACTATTATTGACTGAATTATTGTTCTAGTCATGTTTGCTGGATATCGCATTAAAAATCTTCGACTTTCGTACGTCGCTGACTAGACTCTAGATTTTTCGCATGTGGGTAATCGTTGTAGTATAGGAAGGTTCGATAAATTTATGTTCCGCTCTTGTTGGCTTTTATTAACCAATGTCAGTCAGTGTTTATCAAGGTTTCCGAAAATTATCAACATGAAAACACAAAACGTTATTTATCTCCAAACACCTGTATTATTAGATCCTCGTGTTTTTGTCGTTTGTTCAATTAATACTCGCTCGACCACAAAACATGGCCATGTTAGCTCCTGCAACGACCGGTAGCGTCGCGTGCTCCTTTTTCTTGAAATATTTTCCTTCTCTGAGTCGAGCTGAATACATTTTCTTGAAAGAACTTGCTTTTTGATACAAATGAATATACTGGTTCATACACTAACCACGGTAGACGGCTTGATCAATAAATCATATGTAAACCATGTGGAATTATTTCGACCGGGCTAACTTGGTCACAATTTTGAAAGTTCTTCCACGATAGTCTAAGTTTCTTTATTTTTATTTTTCTGTTTTTGAATAACCTGAGTTGAGATTAAATTATATCAACAACAGCCTTACACCATAAAGTGACTATCACCGGCGTAAATATCATAACATTAAACTGAAGTGGAGTATATGTGATCCCCGAAGTCTCAAGTGTTCAAAACGGGCTAATAATAATATAAAAAATAGTTCCTCAGTAAAGATTATACTAAAATATATACCTACCAAACGCCTACGTTGGATAGAAATGATCATAGTATGTCAACAATAGATGGACGGATGTCTATCATTTACTGTTACCTTTCCTTGGCTCGAAGAATCGCCCTGATTAGATTGGTGTTGACAGCTGAATACGTAAATGCCTGAATTATGTGGATTCAAGATGTAAGATTGTTCCATAGGCTCTCCTTTCGGGGGATTTGATGGTTTCTGAAGAAATAGAATTATGAGCACTAACAGTTATAATGGAGATCTTCTCTTTCTAATATGCTAATTGCCTTCACCTTGACGCCAGTGGAGGTCACTTCTGATTGGTTAGTTTCAATGTTTATCACCTGTCTTTCAAAGGAAATTTCAAGGACAAGTGAGTGACTTGGAAACGATGACAACTGTGATCCTGTTTCCGTATTGCCTTGGACATGATAACAGGGAAATTTCCAGCACTGTTTTCTGCTCAGTCGTACTTACCGCCTTTCGGTTTTCAAAATGCCTTTGGCGACGAGTGATAGTAAAGATCAGTAAAGCTGAACTTACAAAGATGTCTTTAAATTATCAGAAACACACACGAAAGAACTGAGTTTGGTAAATGAACGCCAAACACCGTTCGGTAATGTGAACAATTCAATAAAAAGTTATGTACTATTCAAAAATATTGAATCAAGTTTGTAAGTATTGTAGCTTTATGTTTTGTGAAGTATTTTTTTAATTTCTTCAAAGTTAATAGTCGAAAGAATACATAAAACCTAGATCATAAACTGAGGCACTCTAAGTCGAACAAAGGCTGCTGGTGAAGAGCAACTTAATAAATATTAAAGGCACCCCGCGTCATAATTGAGACTATTTCTATCACTGGTTCCAGTTGCAAACGAACGTATTAAATCAGATGAATCAAGCCCCGTCAAACAATACAATAATAGTAAGCAAGTCTAATTTAAAGTGGAGATTGTAATTACAGATGTTCTAGTGCTAAAGCCATACAATTATAGCCCTTAAAAGTTAATAATTAAACTGATAAAAAAATGGGAAACTTTATGGAAATTTTTCAAAACTTTAGCACTTAGGTCTGATCATAATTGAGTGGGAGAATATTAATCTTGGTTTTGATTTTAAAGATTTCAGGATTCATTTCTTGACGATAAAGATAAAAATATAAACTGAAGGAACCTGGATGGAAATAGTTGATGTATCTTCTTTAGGCTAAATTAAAGGTGGTTGTACATGGAAGAGTGGCTTTCGAGTAACCAGAAAGGAAGGAGCTAAGTGTTAAGCACAACTCTTTTTTTTTTCTTTTTCTGAAAAAGTTTAAGTCGGCTCTTGTTTTATTTTCTCAACTCTTTTTCAATCTTTAGTTACCTTTTTCTAGCACACACACACACACACACACGAAAAAAAACAAAAAAAACAAAAAAAACACCGAAAATCAAAAAAAAAAAAAAAAAAAAAAAAGAAAGAAAAAAAACAACAACAAACGAGAGTTAGCCCTAGTAGTAGTGTTACTCTATTTACTAAGCTATATTATAAATTAATTAAATGTTTTCCAGATATTAATTAGCGTTACCTTATTCCGTTTAAGTTTAGCTTTCGCATTTGGGACCAAATCTGCGAGCTGCATGAAATTTGAATATCTGCGAACCTCATAAAGCAATGGTCACTTCCCAAAGTGGCTCGCAATCAAGAAATACAACTTATTGATAGACAATAAAGAAATGAGAGAGAAAATCAAAAGCAAACAAAGTACGGATCCTACGTCAAAGACACTTTTTAAAGTTAACTTGTTAAAAGAAGTTTCATTCTTAAAAGCTCGTTATAATAACAAAAAACTTATTATTTAATTTTTTTCGAAAAAAACATATACTCGTTAATTATTCAGTTTTTACCAAATCAGTTTTTTCAGTCCAATTCAGTCCAGTTAAATCTCCAATCTCACACAATCAGATGTTTTCATAGCAACAGAAAGACTTGCTGCAAAAATGCTTCTCGTTTTAAAAAAAAGGTTCAGATTGTCTCATTAAGTTTCTTCAATAGAATGTTCAGTAACTTGGCTTATCGCGGTCAGCTCGCTAACCAAAATGTCTAACTGTGCATTTTGCCTGACTTCACTTCGGAAAAAGATCATTATTCTTATAACTGTGTCTCTAGTCATAGTGGTTTTTCAACTCTTCCTTTTTCAAAACAGCTTAACTATCCAATGGCGAAGAAAAGAGGCTCAAGCAGTCGGATATGTTTCAGAAATTCTCAGGAGGTATTTCTCTGAAGAGTCTGGCTCGTTGGAAGGGAGAGAAGGAATGGATTCTTTTGGAATAAGAATTGAAGAAATAGAAGTAGTTGGTAATTATAGGATTGGTGATAAAGAACATGAGAGGGACGATTTGAAAAAGACAGTCGAAGCAGTGACTGAATTTCATCTACAAAATAACACTAATCCTCAAAAGGCCCAAGATGATTTCAACAACTCCTCAAGTATTGAACAAAATCCGAAAGCCTTGAAAAACGTTGAAGTAAAAACTGAAAAATCTGAGAGACCAACAGAATTACAGCGGAGAAAGTTGAAAACCAAGCCGAAACTCAAGAAAAAGCCATATTTTGGGTTTTTGAATTTGCACATCTGGGATAGTGTTTGTGGAGATGAAGTTCAGAGCTTGAAGGGGTTTATACTTTTCCCAAGTGCACCGAGGTTTAGATTTTTGGTCAACAAGTTTGAGACCAAAGAAACAAATATGAACGATATTGGACTGAGAATATTTGGGTTTATTCATCCAAATGAATCTGGTACTTACCAGTTTAGAATTTCGTCTGCAGGGAATTCAGAATTATGGCTGAGTAATGACACAAAATCGAAAAATGTAAAGCTCGTGGCGTTTGTGAATCCTCATAAAGAAAGAAATACAAACTACTCGGGAAACTTTAAGAAATTTCCAAGTCAAATTTCCAAGTCGGTAACTTTAAAAAAAGATGGGAAATATTTTGTAGAAGTTGTTTATAAACATGGCACGGGTTTATATGGCGTCGAAGTCGCCTGGATGAAGCCAGGAGCTTCAGATTTTCAGATAATTTCTGGGAGTTTCTTGTCCTTAGTCGTGAACGACAGCCATATTCCAAACAACACGGTGATGGTTAAAGACTACACTGAAAAGAAAAGAAAAGTCAATTTACAAGGAATCAATCATATGTTGTTTATGGATTTTATAGACTTTGAAGAAGCGTTTCCTGAGTGCGAGTACGAGCCAAGTTATTATATAAAAGAAAAATTGGTGAGATTTCAGGTAAGTTTTGAACCCATCTACTTCAAGATTTGATTTGGTTGCTAAGATACCATGCTAGTCGTTAATTAAAATGATGCTTTGATTCACATTTATATGACCAAAAATCTAACCGTCTTTTATAAGTTTTCATTAATTTTGTACCAAAATACATCAGTAGAAATTTGGACTAAAATGGAAGGTTGTAAAATGCTAATAGAGTCAAATTCTAGGCAATGAGTCCCATGATGCATAGCGACATGATCCTGGCTACGTGGATTGTCAGTTGTGACAATAGACTTAGCATCACTGATGAATTGAACGATTTAAAATCAATTTTGGCTGAGTGGGTAAACATGTCATTTTTGTTAATTAAGAACCCGTATAGCGATCAGTAGTGCGATACTCTTAATAAAACCAAGAATGAAAAAACGAAAAGCGATACGTTGGGTGTAACTACGTAATGCAAAAATAATAACAGCAGCACCATGGAGAAAATGAGAATCAAGTTGATAATGCTTGTCCACTGTCTGTCCGTCTGTCTGTCTGTCTGTCTGTCCTTGCCCTCGAAGCACAGGACAGATCCAACAAGCACATCACATATGATTGCGAGTCCAAGGATCGAACCCATGACCTCAGTCATGAGAGGTAGCGCATTAGCAGGACACACAATCCTGCTTTCCAAACTACCAATGAAAAATCTAAAATCGTGTTGCTAGCGCGAAATCAGTAACAGCAACTATCACTTGCAGCAACTACCGACATATCGGAAGGTTGTAAAGGGCTGACGAGACGAACTTCGATAACTTTTTTTCTGTTTTATTTACCAACAGGGAGCACGAAACCAAAGTAATACTCACTTTGCTGAGGTATTCCCGCCTGACAAAACCAACGAAACTCTTCCACTGGTGATGAATGAGGACATATGGTGGATAGAAAACAACTATGGTAATGACGTCATCGATAATGAGACAGCGATGCATGTCGGGAAAATGTTTACCAGATCTTTGGAAGATAAATTCAATGGGTAAGTTTGTTTAGATTGGTTAGATATTTACAGCTGTTTTAAAAAGGTTGGTGAAGGTCTTGTTGCATGTTGCATGTTGCATGTTGCATGTTGCATGTTGCATGTTGCATGTTGCATGTTGCATGTTGCATGTTGCATGTTGCATGTTGCATGTTGCATGTTGCATGTTGCATATATAACAAGCTTAAAATACATTATATTCTTAAGCAAATATTGTCAGCACATGAGAAAATATGCTGCATAAAAAACGTATGCAGACAATGTTTGGGAAAATTCCATATTCTTGTGACCTTGCATTGATTTCTATACATCGTCCATACTGCATTTCGGGCTTGGTATGTAACAAGCAACATGCAACAAAACCGTACCTTCACCAACCTTTTTTGAAATTGCTGTATGTTACGTGGGCTGTATCATTCTGTCTTCTATTCTTTCTCTCTTACTGAAATTGAACAAGGCTTTAACCCTCCCCCTCCCCCTCCCCCTACACACACCTCAGCTAAAGAGACTGGCTAAAGCATTGTCCTGGACCTTTGAATCCGGTTTTGAATACTAGATCAGTGCGGCGGACATCTTTTCTGTGTGCACTGTTTAATTATCTGTTTTTATCAACATGTATATTATTTTTTCTTAGAACTTTTAAAGTGTCTAAACTGATGTCACTAGAGAGAGTTATCGACAAGATCAAGGGAACTCGATACCACATTCAAATGGAAGTCGAAGATATGTACAGCAGAAGACCTTACGAGTTTTCCGAGTTTCTATACCAGCCTCGAGACGCGGGCTACCTGTGTTTTCCTCGTGGTTTCCGTTGGAGCAAATATGCAACTGTGAATGTGATCGTACCTTTGAAGAACAGTGGACGGTGGGCTTTGTACTTCATCAAGAATATTGCAGGTGGGCCTGGCTGTACGCTTCTCTTGATGTCTGAACTGAGAATGAACAAACTTTCACATTTTATCGATAAGTACGGTACCTTGAAACAACCTCTGGGCCGATTTAAGACAGGGCACGGCTCGCAGATCAACATGACCCTGAAACAACCTTTGGGCTGATCTAAATCTGGGCATTGCTAAGTTGAACCCTAAAACTGACCTCTGGTCTGATTTAACCTTAAGTCAGGGTACAGCTAACTCACAGATTGAGCGCTAAAACAACCTCTGGTCTAATCTAACACAGCTAACTCACAGATTTGTTAGGTTTTACGGATGAACGAAAACCAAGAACCGGGGACCTAAGGGGGAAGGGTAGAAGAAAATTGAAGGGAGAAGAGAGAAATGGGAGTTTTTCTTTCCTTCAAAATCCCCTCTCTTACGCGACCTCCTTCCACGCCCACGACCTGATGAACATTGAGTAGCTTAGGCAATCGACTATAAACACAATAGTTAAAAACAATAAATAAATAACTTGAATATTTATCATTTTTTCAGATATCGTTTACGAAACACGTGACCCGCATATCCGAGTGATTTTCATAGATTACGAAAGCACTGACATCGATGTGGAAGCCATTTTAAAGAAAAGTTCTCTCAGTCGGTATTCCGTCGTGAAGTTGCCTGGCAACAAGAAATTCAACAGAGCAGAGGCTTTACAGAAGGGAGCGGATGCTGTGAAGGATCCTCACAGTATTTTGTTCTTTTGTGATTTAAATCTTAAAATCCCTGCCAAAATGATCGAAGCCGTGCGCAAGGTGAGCAAAATTCTTTCATTTCGACCGACTTCTTTATACAGCTATTTCAAAAAAGGCTAGAGAAGGTTTTGTTGCATGTTGCATACCAAGCCCAAAATGCAGCCTGGGTGATTTGAATTCAAGCAGCGAAAGGTCATGATCACAACAATATGGAATTTTCTGACTTTGTCGCTTGTCTACAGGATTTTCCAGCATATTTTCTTCTTTCCTTCAATTATTTACATAGCAAATATAATACATTTTAAGCTTGGTAAGCAACATGCAACAAAACCTCGCAAAACCTTCACCAAACTTATGAAATAGCTGTAAATTAAACATTATAGGTAGAAGTGACATGCCCTGGGCTCGCACACTATAGGCCCATTTTACATGACGTCAAAGCAGCTCAATTTGGAAAAAAAAAAATGAGAATTTCAATCTCCTGAGAAATGGAACCTATTGTTTTGCCCTCCAAATTGAGCTGCATTTCGACGTGCTGCAAGGGGTTAGACCTGTCAATGGAAAAACCTGACATCTCAGTATTCATAGCATTGCCTGATATCCTTCTGTACATTTTCGTTTATTTCCAGCATTGCGTAGAAGGCAAGATGGCTTTTGCTCCAGTCGTAAAACGTCTCAAATGCGGATCCTATCCTGAAATACCATTTGGTTACTGGGAGACGCTTGGGTTTGGTCTCTTCGCGTTATTCAAGTCAGATTTTGATCGTGTTGGAGGAATGAATGTAAAAGAATTTAAGAACTGGGGCGGCGAGGACTGGGAACTACTTGATCGTGTCTTAGAGTCCCGGATCGAAGTAGAACGGCTGAAAATCCCGTCTTTTTATCATTTTTATCATCCTGGGAATAGTCGGGTTGGTGCATGAAGCCTATTACACCTAACTCGATGTTCGAATGTGAGCACATGCGCTATTTGACATGAATGCATTACGCATGCGCACGGGTCATTTACTGGGCGCGTCCTCGCAGTCGTCTTTTCTGAGACCAGGTTCCTCAGCCTCTGTCCAAAACGATAGACTCTGGGCTAATCCGAAAACCAGGTCCTGCAGTTGCTTTGAAAATTTCCTAATTTCACGACATCAGTAGTGAACTTTATTTTTACGACCGCGACAACTTCTAGTATTTTAGTATGCGTTACTTGGCGTTCTGCGATCGCCTCCTCTAACAAAGAATGAAAAATACCCGCTGACCGCCAAACATCGCAGGCCACAAACATTCTTAGTTTTCTTCTTCGTCAATTTAATTAATATCACTATTTCAGACCTTTGATGGACGGAAGCCAAGGACTGGAAATAAATAATACGAAAAGCGCTGTTATTTTACTACTGCTGTTTTTATGTGGTACATAATGCGCTATCAGTGCGATAACCTGAAACATGGAAAAAGCTACGAAGATATAGGCTTTTCATTAAGAAATGTCTAAATTGGTATGCCTGGAAAGGTTTTTCCATCCAAAAACGTGGGAAAGGTTTGCCCACTTAAGTCTCTCTATAGTCAAATATTAATCAAATAATTCCAGTTATTTTGAGCGTGGCTCAAGTTTATTTCAATTCACATTAAAACAATCGCTAGAGTAAGTTAGTGATTGTATTATACACTATGGATCATCATAACTTTGTTATTAATCACTGGGTTTATGAAAATCTGAACATTATCAATCATATTGAAAGAAACCTCGATTCAGTCAGTGTTTCTTTAATTTCTTATAGGTGGTTTCAAGAGAGCATAAATATTTATGCTTTCTTCAGTTGGTGGTTTGCAATTATTCCTTAGAGAATGAAATTACAAAAAATAAACATAGCCGCCATGTTGGTTGTTATGGCAACAGCCGGCTTTTAGATTCAACCAAGATGGCTGCTTTGAAAAACAGCAGCAGCAACAACATCAACAGCAAGGTCAGCACTCGTTCACCTCGTTCTATTGTTTTATAAGACAAAGGAGGTCCTTTCGGCCGATGTGAACCAGAGCTGACCATCAGCAACAACATCAACAGTAGCAACAGCAAGGTCAGCACTCGTTCACCTTGTTCTATCGTTTTATAAGGTATGTTTTATATTCTTTCGGCCGATGTGAACGAGAGCTGACCCAACAGCAGCAACAGCAACAGCATCATCATTAGCAAAGACGACTAGTATTTACTACATAAGCTGAACTTCTTTGTTGTTAAAAAAACGCCAAAATATAAGCACTGGCATTTTAGAAACAATTATTTTTACACCTAGCAAGTTTTTACCTAAATTAGAAGTGCTCGTAGCTATTCCTATTGCGTGGCGGAAGGCCGCCATGTTGGATGAAATAATTAACGAAGAAGTCATCCAATATGGCGTCCCCTACGTCCTACAATATAATATTTTCATCAGAGTTTATCAGTAGTAACTTTATTAACACAGGAAGCCCAGAAGGGGTTTTAGAGCTTCACTTAATGAAACTAAACTGAAAATCAGTATTCAATGAACTACCAACATCGTCACTAAACTAAAACTAAAGAATGAAATGTAGTTTCAAATTCATGTCCGTCTTCATTGGTCGCTTGCTTATGTAAGTAAGGCGAGAGGACTGGTGCCTAGCCCAGCAGGTTTAAGATGCGTCTGAAAACATCACAACACTCCATTCTACATACCATCCTTATTGAAAGAATACGAAATATTCTGATCCTAAAAATTTGAAAATTTTCTCGAAAGTATATTCGAGTCATAACTAAATTTCGTTAAATTTTTCGACTAAAATTTGAAAATCAACCTAGACACTCGTTCCCAGTACTCTCTCCTTTATGATGAATAAAGAACTGGGTACAAGTGCATGACACCAACCTCGTATCAAAAGGTTGTTAAGGATCAATTTGGGAGTTACGTTATTCAAGGGTTCGATTAAAGAACAGAGAAAATACAAATTTATATCTGATTCATCAGCGTTATTTGGCTCACTAAACTAAGTACATTTTGTCCCAAGGAGGGTCCTGCCCTCTCGACACCTCCACTGGATCACCATCGGTCGGGAATCACAATTACTTGCTGTATTTTAACAGTAAAAGCTATGAATATTTTCTCAATATACTTAGTCCTAAAAATTATCATAATCATACCAATGATATATGTAAGGCATCGACGATTTTTTCGATCAAGTTTACCGATCTTTTCGCGTACCATTCGGCCATCAGAAACAAAATTCAATAGTAAAGAACATGGTTGTGAATATACAAATAACATTCAGTCGCCATTATCGTGGTAATCATCTTCATCATCATCATCACCATCATCAATATTAATGTCATGTATTATTATTATTATTATAATCATTGTAAGTAATGCGGTTCAATATTCAGGACAACTTGCGATGACAGTACATTCAGCTTCTTGCATTAGCAATCCTAAACAAAATTCGTCGATCAATTGATTCAAATATTTACCACTTGAAAGTAACACCTTGATACGAGGCTTGATATGTGTCAATCAGAATCTGTGATCTAAACAGAGATCTTGACACCACTTGCATGAAGTCTTCGGTACATCATGGAAGGAACCCTCTTCCATTCCCTAGATAGCAAGTCAAACGAGGTACATCTGTTGCAACAAGCTTTCATCTTCATTCGTTCGTTACCACCAAGTAAGAACATCTCATCACCCACTACGCATGCGCTGAAACCAAACTTCGCGCATGGCATGGTGGGTAATTCCATCCACTTCCGGTTGCGCATGTCAAACATTTCTATTGAGTCTAATGTGATGTCATCTGACGTAAGACCTCCAGCCACAACAATCTTGTCGCCGATTGCTACCACGGCACAACGCCGTCTCTTAGATTTCATGGAGGGAAAACTAACCCATTTGTTTTCTTTGATATTGAAGGCGTCTACTACGTTAGTCGGTCGACGCATGACATCACCGCCAATCTATAAATGTATATATTTCATTAACTTTTAGAGTTAAAGTTTAAAGTTAAAGGGTAAACACTCTAAAAATAGATCTTTCGATGTGCATGGGAGAGTTAATTTCAACTTACCACGAAGAAATGGTCATTTGCTATGGCGCCCCCACTCCTTGCCCGAGCACTGGGCATGTTCGGTAGGTCCAGCCATTTTTGTGTTTCTACTTCAAAAGCCTGACACGTGTTCAGCTCCACGTTATTATGCCCTCCAGAGATCAGAAGTTTACCACGTGACTCATCCATTGCACTAGCTGCATACGCACGCGCAGAAGGCATCGGAGTTCCCTTGCTCCATTCTTTTGAATTCCAGTTGAACAACATGACGTCATCATATGGAATCTTGCGATCAGACCCTCCAGCCAGAACTATAACCTTCTCAAGACTCCCTGCGGCCATACTGTCACGTGCGAATGGCATTGTAGGAAGCTCGGTCCAGACTCCTGTCGACTCGCTGTAAGCTTCCACAGTGTCCAACTGATAGCGACCTTCGTAGCCCCCACAGCACACAATTACGTCACCAGTTAATTCTGACCAATCAGAATGGCTAACGCCATTGTTATTTTCTTCCGTCATTTTTAAAAGACCTGTAAATTGAAAATGATTTATTTGTTACGAAAAAAAGCCAAATTTAAGTCAATTCAGTCACAGAATCTTATGGAGTCACCGCGTGACACCAAAACAATTACATGGCATGGGAACAAGTATCTACCGGTATGGATAGTCACCACTGGCGATGAATAATTCAAACTCTCGCTTACACGCATGAGTTCCCGTCAAAAAAAGGCGAGAAATAAGCAGCAACTGCCAAAATAAATATTTTCTTATTAAGCGTGAATTTAAAATAGGTTAAAATCTTGAATTCTAGATTAATATCTAGGTGAGAATAATAAATTAATGCAGTTGATTAGACTAGCGATTGGTTTTATTGTGTTTTTTTAAGTGTTTTCCCCCCACGAAACCAATAGATTCGACATGGCGAGGCAGACATGCAAATTACGGGGCATTTTAAATGCGGCGGAGAAAAGACAAGATTAATTCAACCGAGCTAACCACAAAGCTAAAAAAATTAGAAACAAATCGTCGTCAAAATAAATTCTAAAAATACCCTTCGA
Source organism: Anthopleura sola (assembly GCA_023349425.1). Classification (NCBI taxonomy): domain Eukaryota; kingdom Metazoa; phylum Cnidaria; class Anthozoa; order Actiniaria; family Actiniidae; genus Anthopleura; species Anthopleura sola. Next base: position 88,703 of record JALHLI010000037.1, on the reverse strand, counting down.
ATTGCCAACCTGGAAACTTGTTATTCAACTCTTCTTTCTTAAGTATTTTGGCGGATCATTTATGAATAGAGGATGTTAGAACAGTAAGAATATACAATTTTTCGGAGACATGTTAATTAAAAGCGACCTACCTAACGCCCATCCCATTTATTTTTTGAAGAAAAAAATACAAGAGTTACGTTGAAATAAGTAATCTAGTATCACTGTAAATTTTAAGTACAGCTCTAATGCAGTCGTAAATTTTATATTTCTGTACACCAGCGAACGAAATCAAAATAAAACCATTCCTACTTCGGAAATCCTCTCATGCTGTCTCGCTTACATTGTATCTGCATTATTGTGTAATTTTTCCTATTTTTTTTTACAAGTTATTTCTTCTTCCTCCTTTCAAATGTTTTATTCCCCTTACTTATTCTTTAAAACATAATTTCATGTATTTTGAAGCTACTTGCACGTTTGGGTTTCCATGTGTAATGTACGACAGGTGTTTTTGAACTAGTCCGTCAGTACTTAACGAGCCCAGAGCTCAAAACACTGACACCAAAAAATACAGCAACCATTTTTTTCGACATAACAAACTTCCCATGGTTTATCAGGTGGATAAACGGTTAAAATACAATTGAAATCTTGATTATTTTTCTAATTTTTTAGATTTGATAATCGTATTCTTGAAAGTAACTCACCTTTTAACCTTTGGATGCGTTTTCAAAACGTATAATTTTCGTCGCTTCTCCGAATATCAAATAGTATGAATATTTTACCGAGCCTGGAGAGCGCAGCAAATAATGTCATAAATAAAGTCTTGCACCCGTTCTTATTCTCTTTGAGCCTATGACAGCTAATCAAGGATCCATTTTAATATGTATTCTGCATGAAAAATTAAATGAATGAAAATATTAAAGGCAACACCCCTAACTAGTATGTGGAAAAAGTGTTCATTTAGTGGGTGAGTAAAACAACTCCACAGCAGCCACGAGTGGATTGAATGTGGTAAAAAAACTATTATACGACAGGTAAAATTAAAAATCCAAAGCTTATATCGGTTAGTTTTGGATTACTTCATTATTTCTATGTCCTTCATCGTAGATCTTTGAAAGTAGAATTTGACAGAAGAGATATATTATGATATATATTACAATTAGGAAAATAAGAGTCAAAGTAAATATGCAGATAAAATATAGTTTTTTCTAAAGCACTCTACCACGACTTTAAGATTCTTAATCAAGAGAATAAAAGCTGGCAAAAAAGAGCAAATTTGTTTGGTCTATTGTAAGAAATGAAAATTAAAATCGCATCGTGGGAAAGATAGAGATAATCTACCTACCGAATGTTGAATTTCTCAATCGTCAATTATTCTCACCTTGAAACGACAACAACGGTCCAAGCAGTCCTCGAAAAGGTTGGACTGGCAATAATCGAATCAGTGTTGATATTTATCCAGCTATTCTTGCTAGGCAGTATTTTTGCATATGTACGAGTTTGTACAGGTAGTATAACCATAGACTAGTACGCAGTCCCCTATGGCAGTGCAACCATTAATACCAAAATATGTCTAAATAATAAAAAATGTTCCTAAATGGATTACACTTTTTTAAGAAACGTGGTCTATCGATAATAAAATTTGCTTTTTTTTTGTTTTTGCTTCTTTGTTCAAAAGACAAACATTTTAGATGCAAATATAAGCGGCGAAATGCACGTGGACAAACTCGTTTAGTGTTGAAATTGTCTCTTGTAGTTATTATAAAATACAAGAATACATTCTTGACTCAAAACGAACTAAAAAATGTTATTTCTAATGCCAAGGCCGAACATAATCAGAGTTTTTTAATCCTAAATATAGTCATAATAAATACACGTACACTCTCCCAACACACATTTACATAAAACATATTTACATCTTGGTTCAAATTTTAGAATGAATTTTCTAACTTAGAACGAGAATGAGCTTCCAAAACAGCAACTTACCTTAATAATGCTAATATTCAAGGAAATTCCAGAGATGTTGTAAAGGCTTGTTGCTTGTTTATCTCAAGGAAGGAAGAATATTTCGAGATCTAGAATCTTCTAAGAGACAAGTCACAACATAAAACTAAAATTAATACGTTAATAGCATGTCGTATTTATTAAAGTATTAGTAATAATTGTAGGTTAAGTTCAAAATGCCTCAATTTTAATACTCACCAAAGCACATGTACAAATATCTTGTTAAATCTTGCTTGTTTAATAATGCCTTGGCAGGTTTTGCAAAACTATCCAGCTCTCCAGCCTCAAAACAGGATATGTCACCACAGGAGGACAACACAGCGAGATATTAAATTCCACTTTGCCTAGAGACGCTTCAGATTTATCTTAAGAGCCGACGACGACTCAAAGGCTATATTCAATGAAGCGATAAATGACAAAAAACGTGGTTGGAATATTCAAATATTTTTGCCTGTGGGACGTTTAAGAAAAGGAGGTGGGGTGTCAAAACTGAATCAAATTTCATAAAATTTGCAAAACATTTATTTGACCTTTGTTTCGTAACAACCTATCAAATCAGCGGGAAATATACATTGCTGACAGACCGGAACAAAGGAAAACAAAGTTATTTTTATCACTGTGCTTCTTGATCTTAATGAATGCAATTTATTTATTCTCTGCTTTTCATCAAACGCTTCATCATGAACATTCCAAAGTGAATACTTGAGTAAAAAGATTCCATATCATAAATACAATGTAATAAATAACAAAAAGTCAATCTATTTTAATGTGAAATGCACTGGTGGTTCAGTGGTAGAATTCTCGCCTGCCACGTGGGAGGCCCGGGTTCGATTCCCGGCCAGTGCATACAAATTTTTTTTATTTTATTTTTTTTTATAATTTGAATATAATTATTTATTTTCATCTCACTCCTTTATAAGAGTAATTGTGGTAATTTCTGGTTGAGATCCTATTCTAAGTGGAATACCCCAGTACTTGGTTCCTGATGACACATATATCCAGGTTCCCTCCTGGCGATAAAGGCCAGCGAAAAAAGGATTCCACAAATAAATTGGAATATGAAGTGGAAAGAACTGACCTCCATGTGTGTGCCCAGACAGAATCAAGTCAATATCCTTGTATTCTCTCAATGCTACCTTTGCAGCTTTTGGTTGATGAGCAAGAAGAATTGTGGGATACTTTGCTTGACGATTTCGGAGTGCTTGTTGAAGGTTCATGCCATGTCCAGGATACCTACATAATGAATTGAAAACAAAATGTATATGCATCTCAACTATCATTGATTTAACATTTGTAAACTATAAACACAATGTAAAATCATAATTATAATCATCCATAATTTTTTATTTATTTTTATTTATTTATTTTTTTATTTAACTGCTTAACACAGGCTGGGAACAGACTCAAAGTCCAAACAAGCTCAGCTTGAGACAAGTTACAAACAGTACATTTAAATTTAAACTATAAAGAAAAAGATAATAATACTATAACTAGTGACAAAGAAAAATTAAGAGATAATAGTAAATACATATGCCATAAATATAATATAATAATAATAATTAATTTTAATTAATTAAAACCATTTATAGAAGAAATATATAGACCAAGCTTGAGGTGTGCATAGGAGATACAGTATTGGTCATCCTTAAAAATAATTTTGATGTACTTTGAGTCAAAATTGGATGGCCAAAAAGGAAGCAATCAGATTCTTACATTTTCCTATTTAAATAATTTGACATCATATCAGTGGCCACTGATCCAGCAGCGCAGGGGTGAAGTGAGGACCTATGATCGGTGGGGCACTCAACAATCAAAAAATCATCGAAGCAAAAAAAAGGAATGTGATAACTGCAGACACAATTAAAACAAAATGACCAAAATAGCCCCACCAATTGTGGGTATCAAACCGTCACTCAAAGAGTGGGGGGAACCCAAAAGAAAAAAAGAAAAAAAAAAGATTAAAAAACAAAATTATCAATAAACAAACACTTACTGTACCTAATTACCAAAAAAAAATTGTTTTCATTGCTACATGCTGATCATGACAACAGTCTCAACAAGGAAATCAGACAATATACTGGCATCAATCAAACAAATTGTTCGGTACCTTTACATTTTCTGATTGACGGCAGTGTATTGCCCTGTTTCCCTGTCATGACGGTTGTCTTAATCAGCATGTGTAGCAGTGAAAAGAATCATAAAGAAGACTTACATGAAAGAGTTAGCTTGAATATCATCCACACCGGCCAAGTACAAAAAGTCTTCTGGATTACTTGAATCATATATCTTTACTTGTTCATTATGCAGGGGTGTTATTCCGAGCTTCTTTAGTTCTCTAAACCAGATATTTACATTTCCTGCTATGTATTCATGATTACCTAAAAGGAAAAAGTCCATTTGAAATAAGAAAACAAAATATTGCATATTCATTGTCAATGATGCCACAATTTTTTCCAAGACGAGTTGCATGAGAAATTGCTTAGTGTAATTATACTAAGCAATAGGCAATGTCATCAAAGCTCATAAGGCACACTGGAAAAGTGAGTTCTCTAAAAATGTCACTAGGAACTATCAGAAAAAAATTACTCTGTTATTTTTGTCTGCTGAAATCCTTTTGTTGCCATAGAAAATGTTGAAGGAAAAATTATCAGATGAATTTTTAGAGGAGCCAAAAAAGCATAAGAACTCACTTTCCCATCATGCTTTGAGCTAGATGCAGCTCATGCACATTAGCTATTGTCTTGCAATTCTGCCCACTGTTTACCTACCAGTGACAAAGAAGCTACCATATCTTGCTTCGAGCTTTCCCAAAGGAGCTGCCGCATTAACCAATGACATCTCACTAGAATCAATTAAGTCACCTGTTATCACTATAACATCTGGCTTCTTGGCCATCACCATGGAAACAACATCCTCAAGCATAGACTTTCCAACAGTAGGTCCAAGATGAATATCGGACAGTTGAACAATTCTTGTCCCGTTGAGAGTGAGTGGAAGTTTAGATATGGAAATAGAAACATCGACCATTTTTGATTTTCCAATTGCTGTGTACCAGCCAGATACACACATCAAAAAAGAAACAACAAAAGACATAAAAACGATGCAAGCTTTGACTTTCTTTAGAACTTTTTCTTGTTGCCATGGAAATTTAAGGTGGCTCAACACCGTCAACAAGGCGTTCCATACAAGGATATTTAGAAATGTCAACACCATGAATCCCAAACACAGATATGCCAAAATTGTGATGAAATACGGTTCTGGACCTATGAAATAATGTCCTATAATAATACTTGAGTTACCAAGTCCTAGGATAATCATTAAAATGAGCCTGACAAACTTGCTACTCCGAGATTTCTGACTGAAGGAACTTGTGACGCGACACCAAAGGAAGCGTGACAGCAGAAACATCAGAAGGGAAAATATACAAAGAAGTTGGATTCGCAGAGCATAGCGTTTCTTTTCAGGTTCCAATGGTGAAAGAAATGTTCCAGTTAGACTCACTGCTAATAAGGCGACAATCATACCGAGTATGTAACTTTCCATGACTAAACATCGATGGTGTAATGGCGGTTAATGAACGGCACCTACCTGTGCAGACACCTGTGCATTGAACAGAACCCAGTCTTTCTCATATCACTTCGCCTCTACCTGAATCCTCCCGATGGGTTGCCTGTCCAACGGAGGGTTCAAGGGTCAAATGCCCTTTGAAGAGGATGAAAGGCCATATACTTCTACTACCAGATTCCCTTGTACTATAATTCGCAATTCACTTTTGTTGCGGATAGTAAAATTAAACCACACCAGCTATTATGCCTTGTTCAAATTTGGGACAATGGATAGATCGATGCACACCCTGGCTAGAAATTAAGAGTGATGGGATGGATAGTGGGAATGAGGCTGGGAAGGGAATTCGCGAGAGGGACGGGAAAATTCTGCACAGAGCAATAATTGAAAAATCCCATCACTTTTCTAAGAGTCTGTTACAGGGTCGGGAGATAAAGATAGTACGAGAATGGATGGTTATAGTTAGACTTGCCACAAGTCGACCACACTTTTTTTTTCGATATGCGAGCGACGAAGTCTGAGTAATAGTAAATCGTTAACTAAAAAAATCGTTTAATCTTAAAAAGATTTTCGGTAAACAAATATGATATCAAATAATGGATAATGTTATATATATTTAAAAAAAAACGTTGATAAGGGACCAGTCAACCGATCATTACCTAGAGGGGGCCGGTGCAAATAAAGGGAGTGTAAGGTTACGGTTTTTAAGGAGAGGGCAAGGAAAATTTAAGAATGGAACTCCACGTTTTACATCAGTCTTTTCCTTTCTAAATAATGTTCGACTTACTCTATTATAACTCTACCTATTTCCAACACCTCTCACATATCTCATTCTAAATAACTGTCAAAATGCTAGCTATTTCAGCCGTACTCTTTTAGAACTCTACATACTTCCAACACCCCTCACATATCATTTATTAAAACTTGCCTTAATTTTTTACAAATCACACGCAAAAAAATATTGTACATCTCAGTTTCAGACATACTGCTGAGATATTCTTGACCCCCCTTGATACCCCATGATGCAATTCATTTATGAGTCATGAAATTTCTATATAAATAACTTAAAGAGGGGACTAATTATATATGTATGTGTTCCCGTCAGTAAAAACAGTGGTTTTCTAAATGACTTTTTATGTTGAAATTTCCACATTCCCTTCCTCCCCCTCCCCTCCCCCCCAAAAATTCATCATTTTAATTGTATTCCAAGATCATTTTTTGCACTGTTATCCTTTCCATTCTCAGATTTCCGATTCTTATCTTTTCTAAGCCTTTCTATCTGAGTACGAGGAAAACGACAAGATGCAGTGCGAGCAGCTGAAGGTGCTGGTAATGAAGCAATCCTAGACCAAGTATCCATAACAATATCATAGCATTCAACTGAGGATGAGGCCAAACCTTCCCCAGTCCAACCCCCACAGATGTAAATTGTTTTGTTTAAAACAGCTACTCCTGCTTGGTAGCGGGACCCACTCATTGGAGTTTTGAAGTCCCATTTCATGGTATCCAAGTTGAGTTCTTCAACTGATGACAAGAAGGTGTTGTGGTGTTCGCCACCAATGACGTAGATTTTTCCATCAACTGCTGCAGCCATGGCATCTTCTCTTCGCTCAACAATAGGGTCAACTTCTGATAAAGATAAAAAATTGGTACTGTTTAGTACTATTTATCCTATATAGCATCCATATTCCTGCCTCTCAATGGCTTTTGATTTTGATTTATTCATCAATGAAGCAATCAAATCAAGTAAGCTTAGGTGTAATGTTTTCCCCCCATTTCAGACCACATTATTCTTTATCTAGCCTGTGTAGCAGCACCAGAGAGGAGGGGGGGGGGGAAGAGAAGGTGGGAGACGACAGAGGAAGAGGGATGTTCTTCTCTCTCTTCACCAATCTCACTCCACATTAACTATGTAGATAATATCTGTTGTTACAGTTGAGCCTGCAATGAGATATTCTTTTGTCTTAAAAATCATACAAGTGAGGCTTTCAGATCGATAAGATGCTTGTTTTCTCATTTGTATCTCCTTTGCATGCATCTGTAATAACAGCTATTCTTTATGAGTACAGTTGACAAACATACTTGACAGTATACATAACTATAGTTGGGAATGAAATTTTTAAAAAAATGGGAGAACCTTCATAATGGTTTTTCCAGTTCAAGCCCTACCTCCTACTGTCCATTTGTCAGAGCTTGGGTCATACACCTCGACACTGCTCAAGTAATTATTCCCATCATAACCACTTATGGCATAAATAAACATGCCATCGCTCACAACACATGCCCCATCACGACGGCTGTGCATTTCCTTCACATATGTCCATTCATCTTTCTTGGGATTGTAACACTCAACAACTCTGCAATTCAACAAACAATAATAAATGAGATAATAAGATATAATAAAAGGCCCTTTCAATATAATATTTGAGGGAATGGGAGAATATGTTATATACTTTGTAACTTTAACAATCCTTATTGCGATTTTGAGCTGCCAATACGGGTATATATTGGCAGCTAGTTGGGAGAAAATATATTCCATATTGGTCATGGTCACATAGCAACAAAGGCCAATATGGAAAATATTTTCTCCCAATGCAGTCAATATAACCCCTATACTCCAGTTTCACATTCGATGGAAACCGCTGTTTTTGAAGACCACAGACTCATTTGTACAGGCTTAGCCTCGCTTATAAGTCAGCTATTCAACGACATCATTAAAAGTCCGTGGGATTTCAAAATATTGGTATTGTTCAACTTACACATTCTTTACATTACGGTTGACTTATGCAAATCATTAGCAACAGCCAACTGTAATGTAAAGAATGTGCAAGTTGAATAATACCAATCCCACGGACTTTTAATGGTGCCTTTGAATAGATGACTTATAAACGAGGCTAAGCCTGTACAAATGAGTCTGTGGTCTTCAAAAACAGCGGTTTCCATCGAATGCGAAACTGGAGTATTGGTATCTCAAAATCACAATAAGTTTCATCAATTTTTCTATTGCCCTGCAATTCTGAGCCGACAATACAGGTTTATATCGGCAGCTCTCTCCCAATGAAACTCATAGGAGAATTGAAATACTTGTTTAACACAATACAATACAATGAGTTTATTAGTATGTCCCAACAGGTGTTTTCAATACTAATTTACGATCCAAAGTCATAAAAGAGATGCAACTATTTGCAAAAGTTAATAATCCAAAAACCTAATATCAAAGAAAGAAATGAAACATAGAACATATCAAATGTACTAGACCTAATCCTAAGCTTGAAACTTCAAACTTTTTTATCCTAATCCTAACTTTAATTCTAGACATAGAATTGAAACTTCAAAACCTAGTTATCCTAACCCAAGTATATTCCTAAACTTAAATTTAAAACTTCAAAAAACTTAATTCTATTCCTAATTGTAAATGAGAAAATGAAACTATGAGCTTCAAGACAACAATAAAATGAAAGAATGTCTCTGGTGTATGTTTGAATACAGCATAATTATAGTTTCAACACAACTCATCAATATCATGTGCTTTCAGGACCATTCAAACAAGTCACTTGTACTAAAAAAATGATCCATTTACAGTCAAAAAGCTAAGGCTCAAGCGTACCCCCTAGGATCCATTAATTAATTTATCATTCAAATATTGAGTTGATTATTCACTCTGAGGTTTCATTAAGAACTCTGAAATCGAAACTTCACATTCATTTTACAACTAAAATTCTAAGGGATGGCCTTTCTGGGGTCAAGTTTTTCTACCTTGGCATGGCAATTGTTGAAGAATCCAATCAAAACTCAAGTAAATCCTTTATTTTCAAGTTTGGAGTCAGAGTGAATAATGAACTCAAAACTTGAATTATAAATTCATTAATGGATTCTAAGGGTGTACGCTTGAGCCGTTTTGACTGTAATACTAAAGTAACACCATAATACCATACCTGACAGGTGTACGGCCATTATAACCACCAACAGCATACAGACACCCATTTAGATTAACTAACCCAATATTACTTCTAGTAATCTTCATGGGGCTAAGCACTACCCATTTGTTGAGCTCCGGGTCATACCGCTCACATCTGTCAGACCTTTTCCATTCTTTACTCCCCCCAACAATGTAGATGTAATTGTCTAGAGTCTCCATCCCTGGACAGTGTCTGGTAACAGGAGGTGCTATTGGTACCCAGGCATTACACTCGGCATCGAAAAATTCACAAAGTGCACCCCCACCAACAGTGACAATTACTTCAACAAATCTCAAACATCGCCTTGGGATCTTCCAGTTGACTTTTTGTTTTTTTACAGATTCATTAGAATTGCTGTCAGAGTGAAGCTTCTCTTGGGGGTCTTCATAGCTGTATATTCTCTGCTTTGCCTCTGCTATTATTTCATTGGCTTCAGGGATTTCTTTAACTAATTCGTTATTGGCTATAAAATGTTCAAAATATTCTGGCTTTACTTGAGGTAATCTCACTGTTTGCAATAAATCTGGAAAGTCAGCTTTACGATTTTCGAGGTCATAATTGATCCACTTCATCAGCGCTTCGAAGACCACTTCCTCATTTGGAACAACGATAGCATCATCATCCAATAATTTTGCAATTTCTTGCCTTGGAAGGAGAAGATATTCGTCAGCTCGTACAACCTTAGTAAAGCTCTCTTCGATGAATTTATTCACGTTATTCAGCATATCACGACAGTCAAATTTATCGGCCAAACTACGAATCCCCCAACAGTTGTCTAAAGTCAAGCGTTCTTGGATGAACCTACAACACGCTTGGGTGACTGAGTCAAGAAGCAGCAAACAGGATCCACAGAAAATATCCTCTACGTTGTCTTCAGTGATTACAAGGAAACCAGTGTAGATATAATCAAGAAGAAGCTCCATTGCATCAGCAGATATCTCGTGTACAGTAACAGTATTACTAGCAATGGCCATATGTCCACTGAACATCGCCATGAAGTAATCACTATTCGCTGCTAAAACGTTTTTATGCGCGGGAAACTGCCGATCTTCAACATTCAATACAACATCGGTCAAGACTGAATGAAAACGCATCTGTCCAAGCCGTTTGAAGATAAATCTATCATGATTTTCTTCGCTAAAGATCATTTCTTTTGGATAAGAATGCTCGGCTGGTCCGGACGCCATGTTGACGTTGACTTCAATCCTCAGGCAGCCAATCAGAGCGCTAGAATTGATATTATAAAGCGTTCAATGTTCGTGCTCCTGCGTGTTTTTGCATGAAATCACGGATAATGAAATAAAGGTAGCCCAATACAAGAATTTATCATTGATTTAAACGATTTGAACAGCTTCGGTTCTTAACCTTTGAGTTTCCTCTACTGCTTCCCCCTTCAAATGCGAGGACAAAAAAATTACAACAGGAAATACTACCATTCTCGTTCCCAGACCCTACTCATTATCAATCGTATAAGAAGTTTCGTTAGTAAACGAAGAAGGAAACTGAGATGGCTCTGGGTCACGAGAAGGGAAATACTATGGGAGGAAAAATGGACTGTGAAAGAATAATGTCTTCAAAAAAACAGGCCAAGCAACTAATTTTTTTACAATTCAAGCAACTAGATTTTTATTTTCTTTAATAAATACATTGGTTTTCAAATTTATAATTCAATTTTAGATATTTTGTATTAAATATAATATTGTGGCACATTGAAGTAGTTTTTTTTTATCTATTTACATTTTTCTTCCGTTGTGTGAAGTAAATAAAGAAGTTTCTTTCATCATTTTGGATGTTATTTATTAATTAGGGATATATCCTTCTTAAGGATCTTTGGTGTACACCTGGGATAAGGGGTGGAAGAGCATGAAACGTTATTTATATTTTCATGCCATCTAGAAACATGTTAATCACCATGGCAACACTAGTAATTATTAGATTATCCAACGTTGTATTTTAGTTCTCGTTAATAATCAATTCTTAATAATTTATTTGTCGCTTTTTTATAAAATATTGTCTTACTTAGCCCGTTACGTCATAGCCGCCATGTTGGATGAATGCAACATCATCCAACATGGCTGTCATGAATTTAGTCATTCTATTCTTTTGTGAATGCCTCCCCTCCAAGAAATCGGTGATTGAATTTACATGCAATTCTATATAGATACATTAGACTCTACTACGATGTGACAGCCAACTTCAGTGAGTGTCCGCGCCATGTTGGATGAATTTAACAAAAGACGTCGCGTATAGGTTCCTTTCAGTCTTTCATCCGGCATCTAACATGACGTATCCTTCTCGTTTTGTCGTCGGTTCCCTTGGGAATCGTTGCGCCACTTCAAGAACCCTTATATTCCTGAGTGTTTTATTAAATCTACTTGAACTTGGTCATAAAGATTGCAGACATCGTCCATGGTCTAATTCAGCTTAGAGCATGGCTGCGAGGTCACATTTCTTTCTATTTTCCAAAGATTAGTGGATTGCCAAAATCAACATCAGTAATCCAATCTATTTCCATTAGTCCATAAATCTTCAAGTACACTGTGCAATTTTTCCAAATCGCTATGCAAAAGTCCAAATTTCTAGTCCCATTACAATAAAGTCCTCTTTGGATGCCAAGACTGCGCTGTTGTACGTCTCACAAGCTGTGCTACGTCCTCTGTAAAGATCGTTGTCAAGCCACAGTCCAAACAAACCACTGTATCAAGAAAATAAATACGATGAACAAAGTAATACGTGTAAGCAAGAGACCATGATCTCTTGGTGTAAGATAATAAGCACAAGTTTCTACCAAGCTCTCGATGAGTATAATATTCAGTACAGGATAAAACATGTTACGCAGGGCTCACTCCCTGTCCTATAAAGCACTGACTAGTCTATACAAAGTTGTCAAAACTCACTTCCGTCCTCTGGGATGTTCCTCAACCCTTTTATAGGCATATTAACTGGGGACCACTGTTTTTGGATTTAGGGTCTAAAATTCAAAACGCCAATTTTTGTGTTTACTTACTCGCTGCAGCCAAACGCCAAGCTGTCAATGTCACAACTTAAAAAATACTCATTCTTACCACTGCATGGAAAGATCTGAAGAAAAAAGAAAAAGTACTCAGCAACCGACTACGCCGTCAATGAATCAATAATCAACTGAATCCATCAATCAATCCGTCGGTCGGTGGGTCGGTGGGTCGGTGGGTCGGTGGGTCGGTGGGTCGGTGGGTCGGTGGGTCGGTGGGTCGGTGGGTCGGTGGGTCGGTGGGTCGGTGGGTCGGTGGGTCGGTCGGTCGGTCGGTCGGTCTGCCGTCGGTCGGTCGGTTAGTCATCGAGTCAGGACAGTCAGATCTACCCGTCAGTTATACTACTACTACTACGGTTTAACTTATTGTACAAAACACATAGCATTGACTTTACCTTAAAATCAGGTTTTGAAGTAAAAAAGTAAGATTTGCCGTAACCACGGAAACCTGGCTGGATTTGGGGTGGGACTGGGCTGAAAACACCAAATATCTAAACACAAACATCATTAATTGTTACTCAAACAAGGAAAACAATTAGTCAATTGTATTAATTGCCGGACGTCGGAATGCAGCTCAATTTGGAGGACAAAACAATAGGTTCCAATTCTCAGGAGATCGAAATTCTTTTGTTTTGCCCTCCAAATTGAGCTGCTGTGACGTCACGTGAAAGGGGTCTAAAGAACTCTTTAGATTGTGACACAAAGACATACTTTATCCAATCAGCAGCATGGCTATGCAAGCACGGAAACCATTTGAGAATCACGAGAAGAGCTGGTGATGGTATGATGTTATACCACATCAGCCCGAAATAGATTGTGCTTGTCATACATGCGCGCCATGGGTTCATAGGTCATCAACACAGCGGGGAATCCCACATGTGAATGTCGCACGACAAGAACTGTACTGTTTTTCTTAGTTAGAAAAAACGTGACAGCCGTGATTTAACATAGTGACCCATGACTCAGTTATCGATGACATCACATGAACATCACCCATCACATGAGATGATACGTAAAGGATTTTGTGATGAGCTGTAACATATGCATTTTTAAAAAAATAATCGATAGCTGTACGTAATTTTGAATACTAATCAATGACTCATGAGGTTAATAGCATGTCACATTAAACGATCTGTGGAATTTTTTGCGTAGAGATTTTAAATAGCGAAGTATTTCTGGGTCCAGCTCCTCACAAAAACGGCTGAAAAAGGTGAAAATTATTGCAATGATTTAACCTGGAACTGAAACAATTAGAACTTTGGATCTCAGTTGTACCCAAGCAAGACCAAGATGCACCTTGTACGTCTATAAACCTGACGTGATTCAATCATTAACTGTTTGACCCAGTCCCCTCTAGTCCCACAAGGGCTAAACCATTTCAAGATAAGTTCATTACTTACGTATTCCTGGCTATCTTTAACGGCCAGAAGCACTGGTGTCTCCACTTCCTCCATCCTGTGGTAGAGTGTTTTGAGACTAAACCCGTGTTCATAGGTGCTGTACAGTAATATCCACGAGGTACCGGGTACGTGATTGCTCAACTGAAAACAAATGAAAGTATCTACTGGTTACTACATAGGCTTTTGTCACACGGAGGCCATATTGGTTGAAACAATGGGTTTCGATTCCCTTGGGTCCCCTTGCCCTCGCTTTGAGGCGAAAAACGCGTGAAAAACGTCTGCGCATGCTCTAAGTCCGTATGCAAATCAGTCAAACGCGTCTTCGTGCTATTGACTAAACGTTGTCACTGACCAGCTCCGCGACTACGTGACTGGACCGAAACGGAGTATGGGTAGAAATCGTTGAATCGCGTAATTATTCGCTCTGAAGTAGTTGTTTTTGCTTACTAATAAGATAATAGAAGCAGCACTGAATCCTAAGCAGATGATGTAAGACGATGGATAAACGTTTAAACATCTATCTAATAACAGCATAGTGAGTAACACATTTGCATATTCAAACCCCTCACGATAAGAGACTGGTCACAAAGTAAAGGGGGTGGGCAGGCAAAAACAGGGGGTGGGCCACATAATTTTGAGCCCCTTGAAAGGGTTGGCCTATCTATAGACCCTTTTAATAAATCCTACAATGCTTTATTTTCCATGTTTGACATCAACTTTATTCTTTTGAAATTTGTTCTTTTGAATGAAATTGAAAATAAAGCACATTGCAGGATTCATTAAAAGGGTCTATAAAATGGAACATCTAACATCTACGCAATTTTGCTTCAAATCTTGGGTTGGGTGATTACTTTTTCAACCGCATTTAATAATGGGCCAGCGAAAAAATGCTGATACAATTCTAGCACTGCCGGTCCAACCCCTCCACCCCTTTACTTTATGACCAGTCCCTGACTTCCCTTTTTCATATGGTGTATTTGTTACCTTTTCACGATCCTGTTCGTCCAATAACTGTGACTCGCCTCTCAGACTCAATTCAATGTCTAGTGATTGTTGTCTGTTGGAGAAGAGAAGAAAGCTGGACTGATAAGTCAATGTTCCAAGGATTAAATACAACAACTTTTATGAAAAGATACATGCATGGCAGACTTACTTGCTTTTTGCATCTGCGTAAGACAGCCACTAAGATAAAAAAGAAAATAGATGGAACATATAAGACAATTAATATAAAAGGATAGATTGTGTACTGAGCTACCTGTGGTAAAATATTTTCATTTCTTATAATATTTCAGTAGCATCTCTTAGCCCTCAGAGAAGATATTTTACTGCAATTTCATGTGCTGTGTCATGAATATGACGTTAACCGTGTCCCAGCATCCGTGTCCAAGCATGTAAATGGCTTGACTCAATATCGAAGCTTCCAGTTGTTTCACTTAACATGGTTGCAGATAATTTTTGCAAAACTTTAATTCCAACATTACAAAAAACATGCAGAACTCACCTCCCATTTGGAAGTTTTCGATGCTTTGTCGAACGATACTTCCCAACTTTGACCTAAATCCTGCAAGAAAGTGAAAGGTGCACTGCTTAACCATTATCCACAAAAATGTCAAGATAAGATGAAACAGCTCTTGCATAAAAAATTACAGGCACAATGTTTACACTGGGTTACACTATGAAATGGGTGCTGTTAAACTTGGCAATGTTGGCAATGAAGAATTGAATAAGTTTGCCTTTATTTCGAAACGACTGGGCCAACTAAAAATTTCGAGAAGGACTTGCAACTTGTCTCGCAACAAAATCGTCAAACAATTTGTTTTCATCTAGTGATCATTATAGGAGCAGGCGTAGCTCAGTTGGTTAGTGCGCGGCCATCGGAGCTAGAGGTCTACGGTTCAATCCTCATGATCTCCACGTCTGTTTCGACTTCTTTCTAGTCCGTGTAGCTTCAGCTTTGAATACTCGTAAAACAGAGCACTGATGGAGAGAGGGGTAAAGTTGCGCACCGTAGGCTTCCACTGATAGAAATTGAATTTCAACTGAAGGAACTGCTTTACTTCTAATAATTACCTTAAATCTGCCTTTATTCTCGATATCAACAGGTTTAGTCAGCTGACAAGAGGCTTCAATTGTCTCTCCATCTACATCATCATCGGAGCTATTTCTTCTCGTCAAGTTTACTCTTGGACTCCATGCCCCGTTGTAAGGCTCCTTTCTACCAACCACCGTGTCTTCCAGTGTCTCTGCAGTCAAGGAACCCTTGGTCTCCGGTAGGAAGATTCTGAGTAGAATAGCAACAGTGATGGAGAAACAGCCGAGGATTGCAAGAGGGATTGTAGGGTTGGTGGATTGTAGGTCCATGATGAGTGGAGTCAAGGCTGCACCTAAGAAACTAGTAGATGTTACTAGACCAAGAGCTGTGCATCTAGGATACAAAATAATGAAAAAACGATGGGAATGAAGTAAAAATAATAGGACAAATAAATGAATAAGAAATTAGAAAAAACGAGAGTGAGCAACTTTCAACAGTTCTTTACAAAAAAATCTGTTCTAAATATAATCTTCCATGTGCATATGCTTGCAATTTCAAACCTGATGGGGACGACGTCTGGCAATGGTAGCCTGCGTTCCTTGGCGGTCTATGGTTGATGATCACTCTGCAGACCACAGACCACCAAACAACGCAGGCTAGGTAATAGGCTTGGCTCCTGTCAAATACATTTGCATTTGATGCACTCAAGGTGTCAATACTTTGATATGAATAAGATTATCTCACCTGATGATGGTGGGGAACAGTTCGATAGAATATAATGATAATGAGGTTGTCGACAGAACCACGAAGAAACGGCCAACAAACTGGACCACAACACTCACAGTTCCATGTTCTGGAGGGGAGAAAGGAAAATTAAGACCTAAATTCTGTAATAATAAACTCCAATTCTGAAATAAATAGCAGTTTCATTCATTCTTTTCTTCCCTCTTCGTAAGATAATTACTGGCACACTTATGGACATCTGATTTTCCCTCAACTTGATACCACCACTGCCCGCACGTACAAAACAACAAAAACCCCGATTATTTCAGTTTAGAGGTACAAGATGGATTATTTACAGGCTTAGGCACAAAGTCAACCAGCACAGAATAGACTTTTTTTTATCTTGGGCGTAACGTTTTTCCATTTCAGATCACATGTCATTCCCTAGAGTATCATTTCTTTGTTTAACGGTTGCGCATAAGAAGACACATGGGAATGGCAGGTGGTCTGAAATGCGAAAATATTTGGCCCAAGCCGGATAGGTTTATTCACAGATACAGGACTAATTTCTAACCCCCCCCCCCCCCCCCCCAATTTAGATGTTTAAAATTACTTTAGCAACCTCCAGCACAATTCAAAGCTACAAAAGAGCAATAAAGCTTATTGTATTGTATTGTATTGTGCTTTAAAACAAGACAAACCTGATAATAGAAACCCATCTGAAGCAAAAGAGAAGATAACACAAATAACACCAGATAAAATCAAACCAAGAAACGTAGTAATGCGACGACCAGCACTAAAAGGAAAAGAAAAAAGTTACATTATGGCGACCTAAGGTGACTTCAACTACACTGACTCTCCACAGCTCCTAGGTTCAGCCAGACACCCCCTTCCCCCCTCACATGTGTTTACAATCTCCCTGTAGCTCAGTGGTAGAGCATCCGACTGGTATCCGGAAGGTCACGGGTTTGATTCTTTTTTTCCCAGCCCCTGCACTCACCAGGTGACTAGAATCACAGCAAAGGCATATCCCAGCAGGTTGACGAGTTCTCTTAGCGCATAGTTAGAGTAGAAGTTTCCAAGTAGCTGTATTGAGCTAGTGTTTAGACCTTGATACAACAAACCAATAGCGAACCTGACAGCAAGAAACGTAAGGGATGGTCATTAGTTATATAGTATTCCAGTTATCGAGTTATTAAGTGGTTTTATTGGGTAGCATCGAAGATATGTTGGCTGCTTTTACAAAGAACGTATGGGAAAATATGTCACGCAAGACTTGATAAACCCGCATTATCTCTTGCCTTTAGCCGTAGCTTAAACCACTTACCATGTCAGTCCCAGAACCACAGCAGTGCGACACAGCTCTTTCTTCCGTAGAAATCCATAGCATTTTGTTTCATTTGACTGCATGTCACAAGGACCGCAAGACCAAATGCTTAAAGGCTTTTGATGACTGCTTTGGGTTACACTCACAAACCTATGTAAAAGGGTCTGAGACTCCTCGCCATCGCTGCTCTGTGAGGTTTTTGGAGTCGTACTCGACGGCAAAGATTGTAAAAGAAGCCATCGTGGAGATTCAGGTACAATACTGACGACATCAAGAATATGAAAAATAAATTTCTCGAAATGTTCTTTTTTCTAAATAGAGGTTTCTCACGGCAGCCGTGCGAGGGCAAAACAATGAGAATCTCCTTCTTTGGGAAATATATTCTCTTGTCATGCAAAAATATTGCATTGTTCCTGCCCTTCAGCATAGTTGCCATGGAAACCTCTATATACTCACATATTTTTCTCTTCTGAGTTCAAAGGAAGACTGGTGACTAGAAGACCTTGTGGTGCATAGGATTGTGGGATTGAATTTTGGGGCGCAAGATCGATGGTGGCAGAACGTTTTGATTTCGTCCCAAGATGAAGTCTCATAACCATATTCACCAAGAGGTCGCATCCAAAAGTTAAGGGGGCTCATAACCCTTTATTGTTTAGATTTTTGCAAAGTGAAGAGGTTAACACCCCACTTAAAAAGTATTAAATTTATGTAGAAATATTTATTGCAAATAGCATGACCAATGCTTGCTTACTTGTATGTCAGGAGCATCGGCACCAAAGGAAGTGTGATTGTAATCATGAGAATCCTTCTGCTGTCAATTATGTATGCTAATCCAGCAAATGAAACACATGACAATGTAGATGCCAACCAGATGATGGTCAAGACAAATGGCCGTTGACCTGGGTTTAAATATTCTGCCACCAATACAAAAAGAGTAAGAAGGCAACCACCTGTTAAAAGAATGAAGAGAAAAAATTAATAATGATGCAGATGGTGCAGGGGTGGATCCTGAGAGAAGGTTGTGGGGGTTGTAGCCTCCTCTATCAGAATCTGGATTAGCTGGCTGACTCAGTTGGCTCAGTTGGTTGAGCACCGGACTTTCGTGCGGGAGGTCATGGTTCGAGTCCCAGCCAGACCAGCACTTAGGGTCTTAAAATAACTAAGGAGAAAGTGCTGCCTTTGTAATTACATCTACAAACAGTCTGACTTTCAAGTGGCTTGGATGACCACTTTAAATGGCGGTCCCATCTCTCCACACTTCATCCCTAACCAATATCGGAGGGGCGTAAAAGAACCACTGAGGACATAAAGAAACCCTGGCAGTGACCACCCTCAGTGCCTACACCTTATACTAACCACCTCTCATGATTGTAAAGCGCCTTTGATTATATATACATAGAAATGGCGCTATATAAACAATAAATCATTAAATCATTATTAAATCATTAATGATGGCTAACAGAATTACACATTATTTTGGCTTACTTTGCAATCATACAACCCCCTGTTACAACCATTATCATTGAAGTGCTATCCTTGAAGTTTGATGTCTTGTTATTGTCAACTAGCATTTCAATGACTGTCAATCAAAGAACTAAACTAGGAAAATTCATCTTTGAAGGAGATTTTGGACTGAATTAAAGATTTTAAATCATCTAATCCTCTAAAATCTTTTTTTTTTTTTCGTCTAAAATTTCTCTCAAAAATGTAATTTTTTAGTTCTTTGATTGAGGGCTTCGGGGGTTGCACTTCAATGATAATGGTTGTAAAAAAGCCTCTATCTGTCCCTGTGATGGAATTAAAGAGGGACAAAATTCATACAAATATTTGGCTGCAGATCAAGTTGTGACGTTTTTTTGTGCAGTTGGAAGTAATCAAAAGTTTTAGGGAATTCATCATTATACAAGCTTTGTAATGTCATCCTGACCATTGAATTCATAATACTACTAACCTAGTGCGAATCCTGCTATCATCTGTATTGGAATAAAGACTGGCATTGATCGTATAAAAACAGCACCAAACAAACTAGCAATACATAAGAATACCAGACAGATAAAGAGTATTTTTCTTCTGCCATATCTGTCAGCAGCTATACCAAGTGTTAATACTCCTAGCAGTATGCTGATGTAATGCATGGTTACAAGGACTGTTCCATATCTCTCAAAGTCAATCTGAAACGAGAGAAGACAAGACAATTTTTTTTATTAAAAATAATTAAATCTTATATCTAAGTATTATGTTTTATATTCAATTATTCTTTTATTACTTTCTTGATGCTCTTGCCATGGCAGCTAACTCCATTTTGTCTTTCCTTCCTTCCTTCCTTCCTTCCTTCCTTCCTTCCTTCCTTCCTTCCTTCCTTCCTTCCTTTCTTCCTTCCTTCCTTCTTTCTTCTTTTGCATTCTCTATTTCTCTTTCCATTTTACTACATTTTCTATTTTCTTTCTTTCATTCAATCCAAAAAGGATTGCCTGTGACACAATACTCAAGGTGCAGACACATGGTCAGCATGAAGTACAGGAACAATGCTTCTTTTTTCCACTTTTTGGATAACTTAATAATAATCACTCGATCCTCCACAACAATATCATAAGACAAAAGTTCTTTTCAAAAACAAAGGTCTGCTGGATACTCCAGAAAAGATCAAAAATTTCACTGATGCCCTTCCCTCTGATGCCTCCATCCTCAGGCAATGTTGCTGGAGTAGGATCATTTTCTACTTTAGCAACATTGCATACAACAAATTGTGTGACATGACTCGCAATATCGATTGCATGCAACATTGCATGCAATGTTGCACTGTGTGTTGATATCTTCATTGTAAGGCCTGATAACAAGAGCAGATCCATACTAGAATATTTGCTGGAATAGGATCATTTTCTACTTTAGCAACATTGCATACAACAAATTGTGTGACATGACTCGCAATATCGATTGCATGCAACATTGCATGCAATGTTGCACTGTGTGTTCATAGCTTCATTGTAAGGCCTGATAACAAGAGCAGATCCATACTAGAATATTTGCTGGAATAGGATCATTTTCTACTTTAGCAACATTGCGTGCAACAAATTGTGTGACATGATTCACAATATCGATTGCCTGCAACATTGCATGCAATGTTGCACTGTGTGTTCATAGCTTCATTGTAAGGCCTGATAACAAGAGCAGATCCATACTAGAATATTTAATAATTAGTTTTGCAGACACCAAAAATTTTTCAACTCACAGGACTATTTATTTTGAATTTTTACCTAAAACTAAATCTTATACATGTTGTAAAAACCTTGCGTGTTTTGGAAAAAGATCTGGTAATCGATGAAGCGAGGCTAGCTCCAGGGGATGATCGATGCATTATTGAATTAAATTGATTAGCATAAAGCAACATAAACAGAGCACGTCTCTATCTAACACATTGAAAAAATGTCTTAAATTTTGAAATCTGTTCACTTTTCTCCTATTTTTCAATTTAAGAATCTTATTTCGAAACAGCACTAATATTTACGAATGCTCTAGAAGAGAGAGTAAAAGTCCAAAGGTTGTTTTCCCGGCAGAAGAGAGTGACCGGAAGTGACCAAAACTGACCTCGTATATAACCTCGTATACGATTCAAGTCACGTTTCGTACAGCAACAACATGCTCATTAATACTGATCAAAACAAGACGCGAAATTAAAATATTCCACAAAAACGCTTCAAACAATCGATGCCAATACACAAACACATGTAAAACATGCTGTATTTGCTCATAGCATGAATTCAAGATTATCTCAATGAATAATAAATTCCACTGAAAACTTTTGACCAGAAATTTGATTCATTTTTCTCCGACGAATTATGAACGAATGTGGTTTTTAGTTAAAATATAACAGATGAAGAGTTTTATCTAAACATTTTCGCCTTTCTTATTGATTTACTCGCTGGTAATATGACAATATGGCTTACCTCAAAATATGGAGTGACTTTGGTAGTTTTCGTACGAGTGCCGTTTATAATTTCGTATGTAGTGTGCAAACAACGACCTGGAACAAGACATGATTTATTTGTAAAGGAATGAGAACATTACTGGACATTAGTACCACGTTTTATGGCTTTGAAATGCTATTTATTTATCTGTTTAGCGCTTTCTGTGTCTTATCATAAAATTTATCACACGTCAGTATTATATTCGTATCGCGTACGTGCAACTTTTTGGAGACGACTTCAAAAAGCCTTTGATTCAAAATTAAAAATAATCCTCTAAAACTCTCGCTTTGGAAATGATTTTGAATTCAATTCAAGCAATGGATATCATATTTTTTCTAACCAGTGATTACTATTTTACAGCAGACAAAAAAAAACCTTCTTTCTTGCCCTATATACTTTGTGCTCTCATAGAATACATCTCTCTTACCTGTAAAGTTACAAGCACTCGACGATTCTTCTTCAACAAAGAAATCCACAGCAATAATCTGGTACGTTAAAGGAAACATTATCAAACCAAGGACCTTAATATTCCTTAAAAGTATCTTTCTCGTTTCCGTAAAGGATTTCCAAAATCCTTTCAAACCAGTGAACTCAGCCATATTGCACACACGCGACCAAATAATGACCTCGGTATTTATATCTGTTCGGGTTATTATGTAAATTTGTCTCTCGTACGTCACGTAAATCATGGCGGACCTCATGGAGTATAATTATTGTCTTTTTTTTTTTGCACAGTACACTTTTATTAGTTCAAAAAAACCTAAATTTATGGAAAATATGCTTTTCCTTTTTTATATCTTTTATATTTTTGTTGGATTCTTAAAGTTTAGACAAGAAGGGTTCATCTCCCAGGGAAGGGGGGGGGGGGGTGGGGTTGGAGGCACCAGAGGGAAGGGCATCAGTGACATTTTTGATCTTTTCTGGAGTATCCGGCAGACCTTTTATTTTATTTAGAAAAGAACTTTTATTTTATGTTATTTTTGTGGAGGATTGAGCGAAAAAAAGAAGCATTTTTATACGAAGAATTGCTAAGTTGTTCCTGTACTTCAAGCTGGCTATGAGTCGGACAGACAGACAGACAGACAGACAGACAGACAGACAGACAGACAGACAGACAGACAGACAGACAGACAGACAGACAGACAGACAGAAAGACAGACAGACAGACAGACAGACAGACAGACAGACAGACAGACAGACAGACAGACAGACAGACAGACAGACAGACAGACAGAACAGACCTGTTGTCTCGATTAGTATTTTATAACATGACATTCCCATGATATTGTTATCCCTTAATTGATACGGGTAACTTAATGGGATATCCAGGTGAGATTACCTCGATCTGGCCTTTGAATCATACGAAGTGCCTCAGGGCAGGAAGATTATTACTAAATATAAACTCCTTTCACGTGATGTCAAAGTAGCTCAGTTTGGAGGACAAACAAAAGCATTCATCTCCTGGCTTCATTGTTTTGTGCTTGCTCCAAATTGAGCTGCATTCCGACGTCCTGCAAGGGCCTATAGCTAAAAGCCTGGTTCACACTATAGCGATACAAGCACAAGCATAACGACGTTGGGTGGGGGTGGGGAAAAGGAGCATTTTTTTTACGAAAAATTGCTAAAAGATCATCATCCTAGCCTCCCCTCCCCCCTAAAACCAAACATTCCTTTATTTCATGCTGACTACGAGTTGGACAGACGGACAGACGGAATGCTGTGTTGATTAGTGTATTAAAGCATGACATTCCCATGATATTGTTACCCCTTGACACGCGTTACTTAATCCGACATCAAGGTGCAGTGGGAATACCTTGATCTCACGTTTGGACCATTCCAAGTGCATCAGTGCAGGAAGGTTAGTACAGGATATAGACCCCTTTCACGTGACGTCAAAGCAGCTCAATTTGGAGGAAAAGACGAAAGAATTTTAATCTCCTGAGAATTGTAACCTATTGTTTTACCCTCCAAATTGAGCTGCATTCTGACGTGCTGCAAGGGGTCTATAGCGATAAGTAGCTCGATACCAAGTAATGATAACTAGGGGAGGAGGGGTAGGTAGGGGTAAGGTCGAGAGAGGGGGGAAGGCGAGAAGACGGGTGGCAGGGGATGGTAACTAGGGGAGGAGGGGTAGGTAGGGGTAAGGTCGAGAGAGGGGAAGGCGAGAAGACGGGTGGCAGGGGATGGTAACTAGGGGAGGAGGGGTAGGTAGGGGTAAGGTCGAGAGAGGGGGGAAGGCGAGAAGACGGGTGGCAGGATGCCAGGGGATAGAAAGCACATTATAGTGAACAGAAGCTAGGGAGGGGCAGGGAAAGACTTAGAGGGAAAAAGCAAGTAAAAACTCTCAGATCGTTTGTTGAATATAATCGGAAATATTTGATAGAAAACTTGTTCAGTGGTCACCGGTCGGATGCTCTACCACTGAGCTACAGGGAAACTCATGTGGTGGTGGTCACTTGGGTTGAAATGAAATACACGGTACTTTTTGTTGTTCATTTTTCCTTTAATTTCATATCTTGACAGATTATATATATATATTACAGATAAACGACGCTAAAGCCATGCAAAAACTTTTCTATTTTACTAATAATTTACTTGAATGCAAAGATTAAGACTTGTGGTCCAAACATATTCCTTTTTAAAGAAAACTGGTAACGACCTCATGATGCAAAGGATTGTGGGACTGAATATCAGTTCGAGATCCAAAAACTCTGCCACCTCGCCTCCACAATTACAATTTTAATCCCACATTCCAATATAACACGAGTTATAGGCTACCAGTGTTGCTCCGAGAAGCGAATTAATAAAAATGTTAAATTTAAATGTTGCCTATTTGTTCTTTGAAGCTTTTTGTTCCATCTGATAATTAATAATAATTTAATAATTTATGACTAATAATTTAATAATTTATTAATAATAATTAATAAACAATAATTAGATTCAGTTGGGCGCGAAGTCTTTTCACTTTTATATAATATTATTATTTTATTATATGATAAGACTGGAACAAAAAATCATATTCCCAAACGAATTGCAAAAATGAAAAAAATATTATGCCCAACATAAATGGGTCCAAAATTAGCTTGCTCCTAATTGCGGGGCAATATGACTATCAAGTAAGATTCCATTGGAAAAAATGATAATATTAAACAATAAAGGTGGCCCATTACATCCTTTCCTCCTGTTCCTCCCTCATTTCTCCGGCCTTGCAACACACTTGCAACACACTGATTTTGATCCTCGAAACGTTATTTTCTTAGTACCCCCTGTATCTCACCCACGGGCTTTTTATTAGTCTTACCCCCCCCCCCCCTTCCTCCACCACACGCACCCCCCGTAACAGGTTGGGTCTTACTCTACTCATACAACCCAAAGACATCAACACACATAGTTCCACCATTGTTAATCTCGCTCAGGTCACTTAAGTCCTGCCCAAACCAGATACGATACCGCTGACCAGTGATAACGTACAGTGGGATGGATAATTTGGGGAAAATCAGCTCAGGAGAAGATGCATTACAGCCGGAGAAATTATAAACCTTGTGGTTGCTGATGAAATATTTACCCTCTGGCAGCAGCAGACTGTTGCTAGCAGTAGTTATGACAACACTCATGTAAAGATGGCTACCGTCCCTCCCAAGGCAACCCCAGTTATTCCAGCCTTTGGCATTGCCGACGTCACATGTAATATTTCCTCTGACGTGGACTAGTTTCATGGTCAATAGAAGACCGCTTGTCTGGATGATGAACGAGCTGAAGGTATCGTTTCGACTTCCAAAGCATCTTGGAGTTTTGTTGATTTTCACCCAGTTAGCTGTTGAACAAAAAATACAGATTGAAAAGACAGACAGTTAGGTTCATGCACTATGCAATGTGTAGAGTATGGGTACGAGAATGGGCAAAAGCTATCGTCCTTCCTTAACAGAGGGTCCTGAAGGGGGGTCTTAATCCCATTTCCCAGCGCTAAAATTTGCAAAATCCCAGTCCCAGTCATGCAAAATCGCAGTCCGAGTTATAGATTCAGAGTTAGAGAAATCCCAATCCCAGTAATGGCTAAATACCAGTCCCAGTGCATGAAATCCCATTACCACATCCCCAAGAAAGGCGAATCCCAGCTCCCATTTTACCCCTTTAGGACCCTCTTTACAGAAACGAATGGAAAACTTGGTGCTGCTCTATCGCACGGAGACTGGGCAAAGCATTTGGGTTACCTGTGGTGATCGATAATATAGCGAATTGAGAGCACTGAAAAACGTACTAAAGTTCTATAAGCAAAAATAAAAATAAAAATAAAAGCTAGTAGGTGTAGTAGGTATGACGACCGCGTTACTGATAACTAATAATCTGGAACCAACAGTCATCAAATTCGTAACGGTAATATATATATACCAACCCAGAAAATTAAAAAAAGAGAAATAAATCTGACCTTTTTCGCAGGTTTTTCCAATGAACCACGGAGGACAAAAACAACTAAAATCTCGACCTCCTGAAACAGCACTACACTTGCCGTTATTAAGACACGGAGAGCTTTGGCAGGGATCCTACGACAACATTTGATCAATGATAATAATTTAATTAAGTGATTGGTTCTAGACAAATAACATGTTAAAATCCTAATAATTTTAAGACGAAGGTTTTGTTGAATGTTTTCTTAAGTATGAACTAAACGCAAACAATGGGAAATGAAAATAATTCTGCAATTCATGAATATTGATATCAAGAAGGTTTGAAAATTATAAATATTTCAAGACGGATATCTCTTTACCAAGCACGTGCAGCACGGCATAAAGGTGCAATTACTTATCCACAAGTTGCATGAGGGTTTACAGGTGCAACGGAGACGCAATCGTTGCCAAAAGTAGAAACGAATTGTACTATACTACACCACACTTGATTCAATTGATAGGGAATAGTGTACTAACTGCAGGCCAAGCCGCACTTGAGATGAGTACAACAAGAACTATTAGCATGCTACTCACCGTAGGAACGAGTTCATAATGGTGGAAGAAAGGAGTTGCAGTCAGACCATGGTGTGCTTGATCGGTTGGTAACAACTGACAGAGATACTTGCCCTCAGCATTGGCTTCCAATGCGAAGTTAAACGAGACACACCTCTGAGATCTCATACAGGAAAACCCACAATCAATTACTCTTCTTACACTCAAAACACGAATGAATTCTGAAGGCGTCACAGTATGGAATGGATAAGATTTGAATAATGCGTTTTTGAGGAATGAATGACCGATAGAACACGAGAAAAGAATAAACAAGACTGTTCGTAACCAACGGTACATCGTGCGAAACATCCTCAATCAACACCTCCAAACAGAGCTCCCACCCTGAGTATGGTTTAGCGAAGAGTTGTCAAGCAAATAAATGCACAAGTCTATAAGATACTAACGTCAAAAAGTTTGTATGTATCAGTTCTGTTAACATATGTCGCTAATAATATGTAGTTGATATGATATTGACCAAACACTAAATAAATACGTCGCACATGAGAGACAGATTTACTTACCAGCCAAGTTAATTAGTGAATACTCTAGCAACCTGCTGGTCGTACGCCTCCTAGATATCTGTTTGAGAATATTCTTTTATAGTTTTCAGATTTAATATAGTTCTTAGCTCGTAATGTTGTCCCATTTCAGACCATTCCCTGGGGTATCATTACTTTGTTTAACGGTTGCGCATGAGAAGACCGCATGAATATGGATACAGCTCATACAAAGAATTTTATTCTCAAGAGAATGACACGTGTTCAGAATATAGGAAAAAACACTACGCCCAAGAGGTTTATTACGATTACAATGCATCATTGAGAAACAGAATCCTCTGTAAATTGAACTTTAAATATAACATCTTCAAGTTGTTGTCTAACGTCACCTTGGATAAACAAACGTGAAACTAAGCTAAACGCAAATAGAGTTTTTGTTTTTAATTTAAATGACTAAATATTTACAGTGACACGATGAATTAAGTCCGTTATCTAACTAACACAAACATGTTTAACAGAAATTTGACACACATTTATCAAGATATTATCGCTACCTTTTCGTTTAGGGAGCTTTCATCTATAGTATATATCACTTGGTGACTACCCCCTCCCCCTGGGGCGAAAACTTCATTCCCCCACCCTATCCTTGCAACATACAAATGTGACGATTATTTTACTTATAGTGAATAAGAAGGTATTTTCTCCCACATTGCCGCCAATATAACCCGTATTGGAGTGAATAATGTGATCGTCCGGGTGAGTGTAGTCTTGAGAAAGACTGTTGTTGATGGTGAGCGGAAGTCATCTTCAGAGTATAGTGGTGAGTGAACTCACCCGGACGATCACATTACTCACTCCACTACTACTCCTGGGATCAAACCATTTACTCTCATAACCCAAATTGCCGGCTCAAAATCCCAATAACTTATAAGTACATTCGGAGAAAACGTACATTGTTTTTCAACTTAATTTTTGGAAAAAGTGCTGAAATGCACGCATGCACAAACGTTTTTCTTTAAAGTGCGTAAATATGAGCAAGAAAATCGTGCAACTTGTCGCGCTACATTGTTGCGTTACAAGTTGCAGAACGATGTTGATCGTATGGACTACTTCGACGATGCGGCGGCCATCTTGAATCTGAATTAATGAAAATAACTTTTTACGAGATGCCGGGGGTATACGTAGGATCTGATAAAGAAAAAAACAATTCCTGGGTTTCTCTGGCCCTATCATGCTGGTTAAGCGACAAGCATTTCATTTTTCTACGTAGTATCAGTCATTATTTTCACTCATTATCTTGAATCGCAATGCATTATGGGGCGTCCAGGGGGCAAAAGAAAACAAAAATGTCGGATAAAATAGAGAGTTTCATTTATTCGTCTTTCTTTCATGCCCATATTCTTAATTCCTCTTTTGTCAAGTTGTCTAGGGGTGAAACGTTAATTTTAATCGACGACATAAGTGTAACAAAGATTTGTATATTTGCCCCCTACCAAAATGGCCGCCGCATCGTCGAAGTAGTCCATTGCCACCCCGCATGCAACTTGTCAAGCAACAAAAATAGATGTTGCAAGTTGCAAAATGTTGTTGCAAAAAGTAGAAGGGCTTTTTTCTTTTTGCAACAAGCAGTCACAACTTACAACATCGATGTATGTTGCGTGACAACCTTTAGTATCGGCTATTTGTGATTAATTGAACATGACGGATGATAAAGAATGCGTGACATATTGTTCACTGATACATACAGTACACGTCAGTATAGAGTGAGCCATTGTTGTCGGACTCTGAATAGTTACTTAAGTCATCACCAAACCAAATACGGTAGTTTTGGCCAGTGGTGACAGGAAACAGGCCAGGTAGTTTGGGAAAAACCAACTCTTTAGATGTCGCAGTCACCCCTGGGAGATTATACACGTATGTGCCTGGTAAGGGGAATATATCAGAAGCTGGTAATAGAACTTTGTCGCTATCATCGGTGATTACCACGGACAGGAATTTATGCTTGCCATTTCCAACGCATCCCCAGTAACCCTTCCCATTTGGATCACTGATATTGCATGTTACGAAACCCCATCGGTAGACCAGCTTGACTTGTATACATACACCAGTGCGAGTGATCGAAAATGAGCCGTACTTGTTATCGCGGGCTCCAAAACCAATGGGACTTGTATTGATTTTGGACCAGTTATCTGTTATGAAAGAATCAAAATTTATTTGAAAGATTCAAAATCGGATTGCTTATAATACTGGTCAATGAAATGTACGAAACGGAAATGAAGTAACACTGAATTGCGCATGCTCCGAAAGATGTTCATTCGAAATCTTATTTCGTCCAATATGCCAATTCACAGTTTATGAATCGTTATCAGTGCGCATGCGATTTTATCCCGAATTTCTCACCTTCTTTTGTTTAAACCTTCTTTTGTTTCTAATTAAACAAAAGAAGGTGGGAAATTCGGGATAAAATCGCATGCGCACTGAAAACGATTCTTAAACTGTGAATTGGCTTATTTGATTTATTTTAAAAAGAAAACCTTTGAATACCCTAAAATATCTAGTTGTTTATAGTTCTGCTGAGCTTGGCTTATTTATATTTATTAATTTCCAGTTCCTAAGGCCTATTTCAAACGTCGAACTTCACATGAGTCGGAAATAATAGATAATAAGTCGGTCTTCTTTGATTTAAAAAAGTCCTTTTATTCGTTAGATACCGCTGTGGTACTTAATTGAAAGTTCATTCATACAGCTTTGTTTCTGTACAACCTGAACGATAACAATGCTTTGAAACACCACAGTCTTTTAGTGGTATCTATGGATACCTAACTTAGCTTATAAACGAGGCTAAACCTGTCTAATGTTGAGCCTGTGGTCATCAAAAGCAGCGGTATACATTGAAGTGTCGAAGAGGATTATTGGAGTTTTTGGTATGTGAGCCTCAGTCAGGGGAACTAGCTTTGGTTTCGTAGCATCTGGATTCTTTTTTCTATTATTTATATTAACCTTATTAACCCCTTTCACGTGACGTCAAGGCAGGACAAAACGAAAGAATTTCAATCTCCTGAGAATTGGAAAACTACGACTTGCATTTCTGTGACTGTCACGCTATTATGTCCGAACATTTTCATTTACTGGGCAGAGATCTCGCGCGTGTGATTGGTTAAAAAGAGTTATTAATACCACACCGTGACATTGCCTTGAGCCGTTTGCGTTACTATCACAGTCATACAAAAATCTACACCATAATTAACATATCGTGACAAACCTAATTCGCAGAATCTCCCAGTAAACATTTGTCCACAGGTGCAAGTAAAGTCACGTGCTCCCGCCATGACGTAACATTTCCCGCCATTTTGGCACGGATTGCTGTTACAAGGATCCTGAAACGACAGGAAAAAAACGAATAAAAATATTTCTAAAGCTGCTCGAAGATTACTAATCAAAATACTTTTTAAATTGACATTAGTTGAAAACAATAATTAATAGAAAAATACTGAAGAAAAAACTGAAGAGGGAAAGAAACAAACATTTGTCCAAAAGAAAAATGTAAAATTTTACAATTCAAATAATTCTCGTTTCAGTTGTGGCAAATGTTTTTTTTTAAAAGTTGCTTAAAATTGAATGTCAACTCAAACAGAAACTGCAGAAACGGGGAAAAACTATAGCTAGTTTAATTAAAGAAAAATAAACCTTTAAAACCGGCTGTATTTGTGTTTTTTCTGGCTTCTTGAACGATACGACACATATTGATGACTCAATTTGATTAGTTGAGTAAATACACTTTTTCCCATATGTTTTGGTACGTCCAATTCTCTGATTCTTGTTTCCGGCCTGATTTGCTGATTTGCTGATTTGTACTTTTTATCTTGAATCAAAAATAATTCTTAAAATAACTAGACTGAATTAACTGCCTTGTGGAGTTCTCGTTCACAAATGTCTTAAAGGATTAATCATTTTTGCACAACTTTGAAGGCAATAATGTAACAATAGAGGCGATGTTCGAGGGCATAAATGTGTTTTTGGCCCGACTCAGGCTCATTTTAGCCCGAGCGAAGCGAGGGTTAAAATGAGCACTGAGAAGGGCCAGAAACATATTTATGCCAGAGAACATCGCCTCTATTACTATTATTATAACTTTTTAGGGCATTTACAAAAGGAATAAACGACTACATATTTTGAAAAATACGACATCACGTCTTATTGGCTGATGGCAGCGGGCTAAAATCTATTTTAGCCCGCTGATTTTCGGATTTTAGCCCGCAAAATGCACCACAATGCCCTATAAAGTTATAATAATTGTGTTCTTAAACTGGTGTTGCTGTAATGAAAAGTATAATTATATCCTGAAATTCATATTCCAAATAACTGGAATAACAATTTATAAATTGTTTACACAGGATTGCTGCCAATTATTTTAACTTTCAAGGAAAAATCCATTAATTATAAAATGTATTTGAAGTGACTATATTTTTGTAAAGATTGCACTAATATTATAATGCTAAAAAAAATGGTCTTTCAGTTCAAACGTCGATCTTCTCATGAGCCATATTATCCATCGTTTTCAATACGTTTGTCTCAAGGTGAATTTTGACGTTTGTATTGAGCCTAAGTTTGTCAAATGTTTTAGAAATATCGGACATTTCTATCTCAAACGAAAATATGTTGATATTTTAGTGTAAATTGTCAAATAATTGAATTAAATTCGTGATACAAAACTGAGTGACTATGAAAAATTGTTGTAATTTATGAGTCAAATTATAAGTTAACTTACCGGGTTAAACTTTTCATAGTAGTGAAAAACTTCGCTTTTTTCTAACGTCTTACTTTCCTTCTCATTGGACAACAGTCGACATAGATATTTTCCTTTCAAGTCCTTTTTGTGTGCGAAGTTAAACGAACGACAGCCAGATAAACTCGAACAAGAAAAAGCACAATTCAGCTGTCCTTGTACTTTCAAAACCTTTATAGACGAAGAAGCAAGAGCTTGGAATGAATGGTAAACGTAGAAATCTGTTTCTTGACTTTGTGTTGAATGACACACAAGGAAACCAAAAAACACAAAGAAAAACATGTTTACATTGAACGAAACTTTGTGACCTCGAAATCCAAGGCTTTCAAACAGGTATTTCGTTTTAAACAAGGAATTTTTCCTCTGGTTTGAACATTGAAATGGTTTCCTCTTGTATGTAGTTCAAAATCTCTTTATCTATCTTTATCGGTTGTTACACGTCCTCAGTGTTCCTACTTTTTTATCTTAGTAAATAGATTGTTATCAAAGTAAATAAATTCCAAATCCTGGCTTCAAAGAGACGATGAATGGTATTTTTTGGTTCTCTCAGTTTAGTGCCAAAAAATGTAAGTACCTATTGGCCATTCTGCAGAAGTAATGGAGTTATTCAAACCTAGTGCAAGATTTCGCGCCAGAATTTATTGACACAAGAACACCTGTGCCAAGAACGAGCCTCATGCAGTTCTGACACGATTTCTTGTGTAAATAACGTCAATACAGGTGACTCGTAATTAAGAAATTTCATTTTTCATTTATTTTTCGAACCAAGACATGTCCATCAAAACGAAGGGAAGAGAGTAATGGAAAAGAAAAGAGGGCGTTGCTAGAAATTCCAATATTGGAGGGGGGTCAGTCTTGACCTATCATCCCTCTCCTTCCCTTCCCTTCCCTCCCCTCCCCTCCCCTACTCTCCCCTCCCCTCTCCTCCCCTAAAAAATATATAGATAAAATCAAAGATTGTACGGAATTTGAACATTTTTAGAATTTGAACAAAAGATACTCGTATTTCATTGTTGTTGAACAATAGTTGTAGTCAGGTCATAATTTCAGCATGCGTGAGTGTTGTGCATTGGTATGCCCCGACTCGTTGTTATTTACACAATGAAATACAAGCATCTTTTGTTCAAATTCTAAAGATGTTCAAATTCGGTACATTCTTTGTTCTCTCCTATTGTTTTTAAAGCGCACGAAGTCGAAAAAGTGTGTGATGAGCAACAAGGTCTACTCCGCATTGAGTTGCTTTGACTTCACATGAAAGGGATCTATTCTAGGGAGGAGTGATTGTAAACGGCCTATTCTTAAGAAACAAGTGATTTTAATTTTGCGCCCAAACCTGTTACCTCGGCCTCCTTTTTTAGAGGGGTGGGGTAGGGAGGTAAAGGCTCAGTAGCCATGTGTTTGTTTTATCAGGGCAGACAATTCGAAAGCTTTTGCTGACATCGAAGGAATAAATTCTATTTTTCGAATCAAGTGGAAGATTTGTGTATCAAATAACAATAATAGATAGACCAATAAATAATAATTATGATACATTTCTTCTGCTTAATCATTGCCTTTCAGGCAAATAGTCGTATTCCTTCGTATCCATCCTTCTCAGTTCTATGGTGACTCGTTGTTATAGTGATCATGCGATACTTACCTTCACATAGCCGGTTCATCGCAGCTTGGCCAATAACTTTGAACGACAAAAACCGCTTGTGAAACACACGATACACGAAGGAACATATTTGAACTGAGGTCCAGTTCTCTTATCCTCTTCCTCGGTGACTCCTGTGGAACGCCTGGGACATATAGAGGTTCTGCATGTTTGCGTAGTGAGCTGACAGAACAATAAATGCATCGTGACTATGTGGATGGGCGATTGCGCTCAGTGCACTTTCTAATAGACTTTCCTTGTTGGACGATAGAACAATTAATGTCTCCAAGGTGCCAATAAATCAAATAATTTATTGTTTATAATTATCGCTCGATCTAACCTTGCGTCATTTTTTAATCATCCAATAAAATCTACGTCATGTCATGTCAAGTGTGAAATATTCTCGATACTTATATCTTCCATAATATGTATCCAGTGATGGACCCAGGATGGTTCCATGAAAACCCTACCAATTCAGGCCCACAATCCTTTGCGCCCCAAGGTTGTTACTAGCCTTCCTCTTACCGTTAGTCAATTTTTATAAATGAAAAAATTTCATCGATTGCTCCTTTTTTCTCAAAAATCGAAAAGGAAAAAGAAATGATACTAAAAGGAAATGTGTCGTTTGTTTATATTTATTACAAGACTTTACCACTATACTACAGATTACATGCGTGTACATATCTATCTGTTAGCTTAGAAATATTTTGTGACCTAACAAACGAGGTGCATTGTGGTCTAGCTTGGGTACAATATTTTGTTGTCTAGCGTTATGTTGCTTTTTACACAAGCTAGACTAGAATGCACCTGTTCGTCTAACTCACAAAGTTTATGGGAGATTGACCACGATTACGCATGCTCATATGTACTAAAGAGCCCATCCCACATGGCCTAGAGCCTTTGTTGTATGTAAATATGTATATCGTACAAATATAAAGCTATTCATTGCGCCTACATTTAGAGTGGTTTTACTTAACCCGCGAAATAATCAGTAGAACAATACACCTCTACCTTGGGCGTAATGTTTTCTCATTTCAGACCACGTGTCATTCTCTTGAGAATAAGATTCTTTGTTTGAGTTGTATCTATATTCATTTGACTTCTCATGCGCAACCGTTAAACAAAGAAATAATACTCAAGGGAATGACAGGTGGACTGAAATGGAAAAAAAACATTACCCCGAAGCCGTAAAGGTCTATATTGTTAGTTACTCATTAACAAGTAATTTGTGTTTCACGTGTTGAGTGATATTACTCTATCAATTCTAGCTTGTCAATCAAAATATCTTCTACGGTTCATTCCTTGTGCTGCACAGCAGACGGAACGTAAAAACAGCAAAAATAAAAACGGCAAGGGTAAATAAAGTGTCCAAGGAAAACAGCAAAATGCAGATAGAAAATACGAGGTAAAGTCGTAACCAGTAGCTCTGCAGCACCAAGAAGACCCTCTATTTTATGGTTATACTTTATTAATAACTTGGAATCAAGAAAAGGTACGTTTTCTGTTTCCTTCTACTATCTAAGAGTTATATTTTTTTGCAGGTTATGCCGAAATTATCTTCTGAAGGCAGACAAGGGGGTCATGAGTGTCCCCAGCAACTCGACCCACCCAAAATAAAAACGCACCTTGCCTAAGAAGCTAATGAATTAACCTAGATATTGCACCACGATTGGTTGGTTACTCAAGTTAATGAATCATTTTATGTTAAAGACAGGTTTTGTACGAATATGAGAAATCAAGGTACATAGTACAGTTACGGTACAAATTGACAACATTATCTGAGCTCAGTATTAGGAATGTTGCTATACTGTACCGTTAATTCACAGTCGTACAAAATCTGTTGAAAATATCTCAGCTTAACCATAGATGTACCAATGTTTATAACCATTGCTTAACTACTGTACAAACTTTAGAAAACTTCCAGATTAACACGAGGTATTGTTATAATATACGTCTGTCACACCCTACTGACATGACTAAAATATATTCTTGCGTCTATCACGCCATTTTCACGCAGTTATAATTAGTTTTTGGCATGCTATATTTGTCAGGAAAAGAGTGGTCGAAGCAGGAATTTTCTGTGAAGATTTCCCAGCACTTGAATGGTCTTCCACACGAAAACCATTAAAATGCTCGTTATCTCATTACAGTTCTTGAATGTAATATTTATCAGGGAAAGAATGTTGGAACCATTACTCTTTTGCGAAGTAAGAAGCCCCAGCACTTGAATGGGTTCCAGTTGGAAGCCACTAAAATGCAGGAAGATGCTCATTATCTCATTACAGTGCTTGCATGTAATATTTGTCAGAAAAAGAGCACTACTATTCTGCTGAAGTAAGAATCCTCAGCACTTGAATGGGTTCCAGTCGGAAGCCACTAAAATGCAGGAAGATGCTCATTATCTCATTACAGTGCTTGCATGTAATATTTGTCAGAAAAAGAGCACTTGAATGGTTTCCAGTCGGAAGCCACTAAAATGCAGGAAGATGCTCATCATCTAATTGCAGTGCTAAATAATATATACCACGATACAGGACTAACTCTTGTCGCAGAGCAGTGTTTTTTTGGTAGCAATGAATGACATTGCAAAGGGAAATATCAGCATTGACATACTTCTTTTTGGCTTGTATTGCTGTAAGAGCTAAAAGAGCCAATCAAAATTTTCTTAAGGGTAGGGGCGGAGACCAAAAAGACAACAGTCTCTTTTGAACGACTCTAGTGCTTGTCTACGGTATCCTGCTGTAAACCTTTACGAAAACACTTGTTGTTTTTCCAGTCATAGTGTCTAGAGCTCGAGTTTTTTCTACGTTTTTGTTGCTTTTTAAAATCTTTCGTATTTGTTGGTAGAACTACTTTCTTCGCGTCTGCTGTTTCCTTGGTTACCTCCCCTATATCTGTGTCTGTCAATCGGGTAGTTTCCGTCGCTTCTATAGCTTTCTCGGCGCGCTGCTTTCGGACCTATTGTAGAGACATTCCAACAAGTTATCAATATTGGTCTGTAAGAGACCCAGTATTAATGAAATTAAATTGAATTTCGTATCACTGTGGATGTATGGTACGGTGGGCACGTACCGTGCCGTGCTTACCATTTGATTGGATAAGCAGTGACGACGTGCTCTGTCATTGGTTTAACAGATGTCGTCATATTCGTACCGTGCCTTTCAAACTTTCAACGTGTCTAATCTAACAAACCCCACCCATATTTACTAAAATCGAGTGCTTTGGTTACCATGGTGATTTATGGTGTTAAGTCGATTCGTTAGCCATTGAAGCCACAAGACAAGCAGTTGAATGGTTTATCATTATGCAATTGTGATTGACAGATAGATACGTGACGTCAGTGGAAGCGTAGTATTTAACCTTTTTTATGGTTCAGTTTTTAACGTTTTAGACAATATATTTGAACCCTTTTTAATGTTTTAATGTTTATCGCCATTATAGTTATATATTTAATGGTAAAAAGCTTGTTATCATTGATGATGGTGATGTGAAAATGATGATATCGTTCGTAAGACTGGGATCAGTCACTTCTTTTATAGTCAACCAATCAATGTTAGCTTTGAAGACTTTTGTATAATCTACTAAATGCCAATTCTCCCCCCCCCCCCACCCCTCCCGTGCAGAATAGTGGGACATGTGATTTATCACATAGAATACTAGGGACTGGACTCTAGCGGTCAGAAAGAGACGTGCATCAAGCTGTTAGAGGGAGACTGGGGTTTAGTTGATTAGATGAAAACTGGACTCTAGTGGTCAGAAAGAAACGTGCATCAAGCTGTTATAGGGAGACTTGGGTTTAGTTGATTAGTGGGAAACTGGACTCTAGTGGTCAGAAAGAGACGTGCATCAAGCTGTTAGAGGGAGAGTGGGGTTTAGTTGATTAGTGGGAAACTGGACTCTAGCGGTCAGAAAGAGA
This sequence comes from Anthopleura sola, assembly GCA_023349425.1. Classification (NCBI taxonomy): domain Eukaryota; kingdom Metazoa; phylum Cnidaria; class Anthozoa; order Actiniaria; family Actiniidae; genus Anthopleura; species Anthopleura sola. The sequence goes on along the minus strand of JALHLI010000037.1, from coordinate 50,908 downwards.
CGTGCATCAAGCTGTTAGAGGGAGACTGAAAAACAGTAAGTTAGGGGGTATTTGCGTTCTGTCTTGTGCTAGGGGGAGAGTGAAAACCAAAATTAAATCCTGAAAAATAAAATAAGATTTGAAATATTTTTACCGTCAAGAATATCTGGAGCTGACCGGGGATTTCCTTGGGGATCCTTGGTGGCGGACTGGAAAACGATGCACCTATGGTGGTAGTAGTATTTACATTATATTTACTCGGCATGCAGTTAGTAGGATTAGTTGCTACATTATGACCATTTATATGTGTAACACATGACATGATGGGATGCCGGGATAGGTCGGCATGAACTTTATCATTATATGACTTCATCAACAGATCGCTGTATGAATAGAAGCCTGTGAACCATCACGTGATGGCAGCCATGTTGGATGGCAGGAACAATACATGGAATCGTTTTAAAATAAAAGAGAATCCAATTCCCCCGAGTAAAGATATTCCATTGCTCTGCAATCTAACATGGCTGCCAGCACGTTATTATAACTTGCAGCTAAATCTTAAATTTAAGATTGATATCAGATAAATTCTATATTCATTACTCAATCTGGAAACGTTATGATTTATAAAGTTTAATAACTTAATATTTTGATATTTAGTATAGTTTATCCATACTTACGGGGGTTCGGGTGAGGGACAGTTTAGTGACCAGCGTCCCGAATCAGCATCTCCGAACTATATGTAGAAGGAATAAGAGTCTCACATTTAAAACACAATATCTCTTTTTGGGTCTCCTGTGGCTCCCTTCGTTAGGGAATCTTTTGTATTCGGCATTTTTAAAATATGCACTTTATGAAAGTAATTTACGTTTTATTTCTTGCTATTTATCAGTTGTTTTAAGTCAATTTATCGTTTAAAGGCTGGGCTTTGTTTATCAAAGGTCAAAGGCGTACCCAAGGGCGGTGTTCTGGGACCACCTTTTTCAAGTTCTAAATTTAAATACCTGAGGAATAGGCCTAGGACTTTCTAGAGAGATTAATTTCGGAAGTGATGGAACCCCTTTGTTGCTCAGAGAAATTTTTCTTTTAAAAGCTTGGCTTTGTTTAGTAAAAGTCAAGGGCGTACCCAGGAGAGGTGTTTTGGGACCACCTATTTCAAGTAATAAATTTGAATGAATAGAACTTTCTAGATTGATTAATCGTGATCATTGAACCCCTTCGCTCCTCGCTCAGAGTAATTTATCTGTTAAGAGCTTTTCCGGGCTTTGTTTATTAAAAGTCAAGGGCGTACCTAAGGGAGGTGTTCTGGGGCCACTTTTTTCAAGTTATAAATTTGAATAGCTGAACAAATTTTGAACGTGATGGAACGTGATGTTGATCAGGCTTAGTCTTTATACTTACTGTCTGCATGGCCACGTGATCTGCTGCACCAGTCAGCTTCACATCTGAAACAGTCAACAAAATGTGTATTTCTAGCTCTGCTAACTTTGCATAATGTACAACTTCAGGTGTATTTAGATTAAGTAAATACACATGTACAAATATACACCACTGACCTGCAAATAGCAAAAGCAAATAGAGGCCGGCCAGTGGTTTTATAATTAACATAATTAACAAACTACACGAAACATAATAACATGAAAATGAAAAAATATGGGAAAAAGAAATAGAACATAATTTCATATAGCTTATATTAAAGGAAAATTCATAAATTTGTAAGTTACAGGTCAAATTTAGAAGTTGAAAAAGAAAGCAAGACAGCTTTTAAGTAAGGTTCACAAAATTTCTAGACAGAAGACGCGCCACCTTAAGAAGGGGCCACCTTAAGAAGTTTCTGCTAGTTGTCATGGTAACAAACCTGAGACACTCCGAATGGCTTTGGTAACAATGATATCCTCGTCTCCAGTCGAGTTGGTTTCGCGTGAGTTCATTCTTCGCTTGTTAAATTCCTGAAATAACACAAAATATGCATTCAATTTAATGTCACCTAACACTTTGAAGATACGAGATACTAGTTTTATTTGTATTTAGTCACCAAAAACCTACAAAGATGAGACCATTGAGGATCATGGGAAACACTTGATATCAAGCAAATTTTCGGGCGAAGCACAGCTTTTTGATACAAAGTGCAGCTTGTAGGATGCTCACAAGAAGTGAAACGGTAACTGGTAAAATATCTTACATCCATCAATAGTTATCGAGCGGTTGAATGATGTAAACTGTATCTACTCATAATCCTTGCCGGTCTTAGCTTTGTAGCTTTTTTGGTGACTAAGTTTATTGAATTGAGTACATATTTATTGGGATTAATTGCTAAGTATTGACAATCCTTTCCAAAGGAGGGAGAGAGGGCAGTTTTATTCTACCATAGAATATAAAGTCCCTGTAGGGAAGCAAGGGTGGCGTAGCGGTGAGAGCGCTTTCCTCTCACCAAAACGACCCGGGTTAGAGGCCCACTGGGCTCGGTGTCGTATGTGAGTAGAGTTGTTTGTTGGTTCTCTCCTGTGCTTCGAGGGTTTTTCTCCGGGTTCTCCGGTTTTCCTCCCTCCACAAAAATCAACTTCTAAATTCCAATTCCATCTTAGGGCTTTCACCTAGCATTGACCTTAAAGGCTCCGTTCGTGATTGCCCAACGCTGTGACTCAACAGCCAAAACTCATCGATTTTAAATTATATTGACGACTCATTTTCCATCACCACCTCATCCTCCCTCGGATTGCCAGTTTTTCTGTTGTTGTTAGTATTTTTCATCGTGTTTGACTATTGATTAAGTATTAGCTGCAAAGCTGTTATGTTTCTGTGTCCCACAACAAAAATTATTAACTCAACAATTTTAAGACAACTTCGAAATTATGAGTAGGAAGTCAAACACAAGTGGCACACATTTCGTAGTCGTTTGGGTCTCAAAAACGTGCTCAAACAAAATGTTTCAGTTGAAACAGAGATATAAGAGTCATTATTATCTATCTTACCTCTACATTCTGAGCGAGACCAGAATGAAGACAGTTGAGGCAGAGAAAAAGATAGGGAAAAGTAAAAGGAACAGTTGAGTCACTGGTCTGTGAGGAGGCCCAAAGAGAAGGGGAATCCCCTAAAGATAAAGGGAATCCCCCTTTCTTCGTTTTAATATCTTTGGGCATCTTAACAGTCTAGTGAGCGATATAGACCCCTTGCACTAATCCCCAACCTGGGGGTCAAAAGAAAAGTTTTGTCCCCCAGGTTGGGAATTAGTGCAAGAGGTCTGTCTATATAGTGATATGTTAGAAAGGGAAGGTGAGAAATGACAAGTAATAGTAAAAAAGATGGAAGTGAACATATTTAGATATTAAACTGTCAAATGTCAACCGATGTGTTTGTTATATGGCTACCCTGCGTTGAAACCCGAGAAGCTACTAATCCCTGTCCTTCTGATTCTAAGTCACTAAGCTTAGGGAATCAAGGGTGGAGTAGAGGCAGCACACTCGCCTCTCATCTCTGGAGTTTCTGGTTTGATTTCTGGACGTAACATCATATGTAAGTAGAGTTTGTTAGGTCTCTCCCTCGATCCGAGTTTTTTTTTTTTTTTTGCGGGTTCTCTGGTTTTCTTCCTAACACGTTAAATTTCAATTCAATGTGGGTTGATTTAGCAAAGGTTGTTGACTGCTTACCTTGTGGTGGTTGCCAGACGACAAGGAATGTTCTGGTAGACTCTTAGCAAGAGTTCGCTTCTCGTGGAGTCTTTTGTAAGCAACGCGCACCTGAATAACGAAAATGATCCATGAATCGGTTAGTGATGGAACAATTGGAATTATGGATGAAAGGATGGGATAGGGTGGATGGATGGACAGACGGAAAGGGAATGAAGGATGGCTAGATGGAGAGATTGGATGGGATAGGATAGATGGATGGACTGATGGATGGACGGAAAGGGATGGCATGGGAGAGATGGATGGCTAGATGGAGAGATTGGATGGGATAGGATGGATGGATGGATGGACGGATAGGGATGGCATGGGAGAGATGGATGGCTAGATGGAGAGATTGGATGGGATAGGATGGATTGATGGATGGACGGATAGGGATGGCATGGGAGAGATGGATGGCTAGATGGAGAGATTGGATGGGATAGGATGGATTGATGGATGGACGGATAGGGATGGCATGGGAGAGATGGATGGCTAGATGGAGAGATTGGATGGGATAGGATGGATTGATGGATGGACGGATAGGGATGGCATGGGAGAGATGGATGGCTAGATTGAGAGATTGGATGGGATAGGATGGATTGATGGATGGACGGATAGGGATGGCATGGGAGAGATGGATGGCTAGATGGAAAGATTGTATGGGAAAAGATATATGGATGGTATGGAGTGACGAAAGGACGGAATATTGGGAGAAATGGATAGCTAGATGGAGAGATTGGATGGGATATAATAGATGAATAGATGACATAGATAGGAGCTTGGAGAGATTGGGAATGGTATTTGATGGGATGGATGTGTGATGAGTAAATAAATGAAATGGATGAATGGATGAATGGATGAATGGATGGATGGATGGATGGATGGATGGATGGATGGATGGATGGATGGATGGATGGATGGATGGATGGATGGATGGATGGATGGATGGATGGATGGATGGATGGATGGATGGATGGATGAATGGATGAATGGATGAATGGATGAATGGATGAATGGATGAATGGATGAATGGATGAATGGATGAATGGATGAGTGTGAGTTGACCAGGATTGATAAAGGTGGTAGGTGGTCGGGATCAACTTCAGTTCACATTTTCTCTTTACCTCAGAGTTACCAATACAGTGGAAGGCGAATATGAAAAGACCCTGAAATCAAAAACCAATTTACTTTAATAATCTAAACAACATAATACAAAGTTTGTTAAAACCCCTATGACCTGTGGATCGATGGACTAAGGGACTATGAGATGGTTAATCCAGGGATCGAGCACGAGATCGACCACCCAAAATTACTTTTATACCCCTTTTTCACAACTACTCACTTGGGAGGGGGGAGAGAAAACGTTGGGCAAAATTTTGCAGGAAAAAAAGGTTAAATTCTTAAGGAGAAAATGTTTTGGGTCCTATACTGGAAATAGATACTGGCGAAGGAATCGTTCAAACCAGTAGAATACTAATCTAATAGCATATTGTTACAATACCTGGAGGGAGTTGAGGATGGCAAAGATGTATTGAAAGGCAATGGTTTTTTCGTTGACTGCCATCAGCCCGAACACCCATGTTAGCCCGAGTAGAGGCAGGAGTACGACCATTCCCTTCAGACCAGCCCTACAAGAAAATAACACAATATTGTGACTACACAGGCAAAAACATTTCAGTCAATAATGTTTACTAATAGGTAGCCCGAGTAAAAGTCCTCCAGACCAGCCCCACGAGAAAACTGTAAAATACTCTGAATACAAACTCAGGCAGAAATATCGATTAGATCAATAACGATCAAAATAGGGGAAGCTCGAGTAAGGCTAGCAATACTGGGAATGAACAGGAAGTCCGAGTAAAGGCAAAGAAAAACGATCCAATTGTAGTTATGAATACTCTAGCCCGAGTAACCATTGAGGTCAGAGCATCAATCACTGATCGGTTTATGCAAACACAAATTACACATAAAACAGTCGTATCAAAAACCAAATGCTATTGTCAGTACTTACTTGACTTGTGAAGTGTTGCCGGGGCACTGGATTGACGTCACAGAAGCAAGGATGACTTTAATGACCATCACCATGACAACGAAATTGATCTGTACATAGATAGAATTCAGTTTTTACCTTTAGAATGCAATGTCACCGAGAGGCGAGAAACTGATAGCAGCAGCTAGCACGTGCTTTAGGTGACATATCAACATGTGGATGGGAGCTGAGATGGAAAAGACTTACTGAGTCAAATATTGTGATAGTTGGTACTTACACACATTATGACGAGAACAGGGCCAACGAACGCCCAAATCAAACCATGATCGATGGATATCCAGCATCTGAATGAGTAACAATGATAATTAATATGAGGCGACCTATGTCATGCTTACCACTGGTACCAAAGTTGTGTACCTTACATCAGGTAAGAGAATATTATGTATACGTGTGACTAAGGAAAGCTATATATTCACGAAGCTATTCATATAGCCAGGTGAGTCTCGCATATCGTATTTTTGTATGAATCTCTTGTTGGAAAGTAGTACTTACGCAGTTTCTGTGCTGTAGCCATCTATTCGTGATGCAGCTGAGATGATCACAATGATGAGAGGAACCCCTGAAAGATAATGATGATGATGATGATGATGATTATGATGGCAGAGGGCCAATACTACTCACCCCACCCCTGTAGGATACATAATACCGATACTACTCACCCCACCCCTGTAGGATACATAATGCCAATACTACTCACCCCACCTCTGTAGGGTAAATAATGCCAATACTACTCACCCCACCCTAGCATGTAGTAGTACTTCATCTTGCTGGCTTCAGAACTGAACACCTCGATGACTTTAGTATAAAGATGAAGACCCTCACAACACATCCATGTGAAAGCTGCCATGTAGAGATAGTGAAGACATAACGCAACAATCTTACAAGCGATCTGATTGGATAGAAAATAACACGATCAATTAATCAATGATGAGTAAAAATGCAATCATGTTACAAGCGATCTGATTGGATAGAAAATGACACGATCAATTAATCAATGATGAGTAAAAATGCAATCGTGTACAAGCGATTTGATTGGATAAAAAATGTCACATAATATATCAATCAATCATAAGAGGTAACGCAAAGATCTCATGGGCATTCTGGATGAATGTCTAGAAAACATGTCAATAAACGACGACAAAACATTACTTACAGGATTATAGACTACGTCAATACCAGCCAAGAAGATGATCTGTGCAAGTCCTATGGCTACCACGAGATTCTTATGGATTGAAGTTCGTTCAGATGCCAATGTCCTGCAAATATAGGCAGTATTTAGAATAGGCCTGATTAACATAGTCCAGGGGGGTCGTATTTTAAATATATATTTATTCCAATAGGTAATGGGGTCAAGTAGTATTGCAAATGAAAAGTAGGAGAAAAGGGAGGAAAGAAAAATAAAAGAAAGTGAAAAAGAAATTGACAAGAAGGAAGGAAGGAAGGAAGGAAGGAAGGAAGGAAGGAAGGAAGGAAGGAAGGAAGGAAGGAAGGAAGGAAGGAAGGAAGGAAGGAAGGAAGGAAGGAAGGAAGGAAGGAAGGAAGGAAGGCATGTATTCAATCCTTGTTGTCTTTTCTGTGAAATCTTCAGGTGTTTCAAGGAAGGAAGCAAGGAAGCAAGAAAGGAAGTAAACAAGGAACTAAACAAGGAAGGAAGGAAGGCATGTTTTCAATCCTTGTTGTCTTTTCTGTGAAATCTTTCAGGTGTTTCAAGGAAGGAAGGAAGGAAGCAAGTAAACAAGGAAGGAAGGAAGGAAGGAAAGAAAGAAGAACGGAAAACAGGAAGGCATGTATTCAATCCTTGTCTTTTCTGTGAAATCTTTCAAGTGTTTCAAGTGGCAGTGAATGAATACATCTACTTACTCAAGGGAAAGGAAGGTAGCAAGGGTGAGAGCCAGACCAAATAACGAGATGCCACAGCCGATGTATGTAATCATCTGGAGGGCCTGTGTATGCCCTTTGGAAATCTGACAACAAACAAACATACCAAAACAATTTTAGTTACTAAAACCACAGGTATCCCAGACAGTAGCCAAACACGACACAGGTAGCCCGTCAGGCAAGATTTGATAGTTTTTGAATTTCCTTTACACACCTCGAACTTTTTAACTTGCATGAGAACAGCGAAGTTGGTCAGATGATTGCTCTCACACTCAATCTTGTTGCCTTCAGATGACGTCATTTTGACACCATGATTCGACCAATCACCTGACGTTCTGTTTGAAAAAAGAAAACTATCAATCACGTCATATACGGTCTCGAGTAGAATTTTCTACTAGCCAAATGCCAAATTTTCAGTAGAAATGTGCATGGACGTTTTAGCATGGATGGCAGTGTTTCCCTTCACTGAAACCTGGTAATGAGATTTTTACTGCTACTGCGCATGTTCGGAAAATCATTATTCTACATGTACCGTACCCAAGCTAGCCCAGAATGCACTATGTTCTCTATCTCAGAAAAGGGCTATTTAACTTCTTTTATTGGAAGCGTCACGTGATCAAATGTCACGTGGTTAGTGTTTTTACTTACTTGTTGCTGAAGTCAAGGAAAGAACAAACTGGACCTGTTAAGTTTTCCGTCTGTCACAAACCAAAACAAACAAATCATTAGTGGAGTTCTACTAGCACGAGAATTTGGAACGATTTTACCCTCCTTGACAACCATCGTCAACGACGAACTCTGGGAGAAAAACAAACCCACAGAATGTTGCAGGCAGTAGAGTCGAAATGATGGACCTTTTTACCTTGGGTCTAATATTTTCCCATTTCAGACCACGTGTCATTCTCTTGAGAATAAGATTGTTTGTTTGAGTTGTATCCATATTCATGTGTCTTCTCTTGCACAACCGTTAAACAAAGAAATGATACTCTAGGGAATGACACGTGGTCTAAAATGGGAAAACCTTAAGTTCAAGAGGTGTATTTTATGCTTGATTTTAAAAAAGCAGTGCCACAGGGTGACCAGTATAGCTAAGCTCCTTGGGACTGACCTATTTAAAAGCAATAGCGGATATCAGAGCTAATAAACACTCCATTGATTGCTTTAAGTCGAAATATTTGGGTAAGTTTCTAGAAACATCAACTGTATTGTTGACCCAAATGCCTAGACTTAAAGCAATTGTTTGAAGGCAATGGAGTGTAACTCTGATATCTGCTATTCCGCATTGCGACCGTGCCGTGCGCAAAATCATATCGTACTAATTTACCTGATATTTAGTGAAGGAAATGACGACAGGTTTTGGTAGAGGGTTCACCAGATCTCGATCAAATCCTACTGATATCACCCGTGAATTGATGACAGTCCCTTTGTCCAAATTTCTGCGAAAAGAGTAAAAATAATTGATTTGTGCGATCATTATCAACTCGGGTAGGGCTTCATGCCGTATAGAATACGATATGCCGGGCAGTCGTAGGGTAATTGATACTGGACCTGGATAAGCTATTCCAAGTTTGAGGAAAAAACTGGGTCGAATTTTAAGGGAATTTTAAGGGAATAAATAGACGCCATCTTCGAAATATGTTCCATAAAACCGTCCTACAATGCACTGCAATGCCAACTCGACCCAGTTTTTTCCTCAATCTCCGAATAGCTAATGGAGGACCTCGTAGAGCGCGATATGTTTTTTTTTACCTTTTAAGAGCGTTATTGATTTTATTGTACAGCACGAAAAACACTGTTGTTTCGCTGCCTTTACCTCCTGCTAAAAGAAAAAAATATTAAATTAACAACTCATCTTTTTGGGGTAAAAAATGGTTTAGGATTTTTCAACACAACTTCAACTAGAGGGATTGAAATTACCACGTGTCTTGAAGGCGTTGGCTGTTTCTGGAGGAATAAACAGCTTATCTCCAAACTGCCATTTCTCGCTGAGTTGGTCGTAATGTGGATAAGAATCACCGGTGAAGTTGGCCATATTTTTCTTGATTATTCCCATGGCTGGAAAAAGATTACAAAGTTATTCTTTTATCATCGAGCTTTTTTGACATTCTTGAATACTCGAGTTTCTCTCTCTCCATTCATCCCATTCATCCATCCATCCACCCATACACACCCTACCCACCTATCCATCCATGCATCCATCTATCCATCCATCTATCTACCCTGCGACACTGGAAAACTTCGCACCCTTTCCACAATAAAGAGACATTTTGGTTTCGAGAAATACCTAGATAAAATTGCTAATACTAAACATCGTCAAGCAGTGACAAAATTAAGAATTTCCGCACATAGGTTACCTGTTGAATCAGGTCGCTATACAAGAACAGCCTATCATGATCGGACATGTAACCTATGTGCGTCAACAGATGTTGGTGATGAATATCACTTTTTACTAATTTGTAATAATGCTAAATTTGTAAATCTAAGAATTACTTTTTTAGATGATCTGGGGGTTATTTGCCCGGATCTAAGACAATTCAAAAATTATGATCTTTTTAAATATCTACTTCTGATGCATGATGAAATGACTATGAAATTATTCGCCAAATATTGTCATGACATCTTAAACACTTACAATAGTTAATAATTTTCTAACTTTATATATTCACACATATGTTATATAGTTATGTTATTGTTCACTATATATTTTCTCATTATATATAGTTTTATTATATAGATTATATAGCTTGATAATCTTATTCAATGTTTGTATCCATTGTATCATTTTGGTATGTAAAGGATTAAAGTTATTATCTATCCATCTATGCATCCATCCATGCATGCATCCATCTACCCATCAACCCACATACCCATCCATCCATGCATCCATGCATCCATCTATGCATCCATCCATGCATCCATCCATCTACCCATCAACCCACATACCTATCCATCCCTCGATTCGAATAATTGTACTTACCCACGTGATCGGTTTCTATGGTAACATTTTCTTCCTTGTCAAGCCCAGACCCCAGATCAACAGCAATTTTTTCTATTGCCTCCAAAACATTGTTTGATGTCGTCTAAAAAAAATGACTTTGTTTAGCTACGACTTCTTTTAAAACAAGACACAAGTGGTGCTAAATGGACCTCTCCTGAAATATTTCCAGTGGAAAGAGGGTTTCAGGTCGTGATTGATGTCTGCCAAGCAAGCCTCGTCATGCATGCATGGAAATGCAAACTGTAAAATACTTGATAATTGACAAGACGAGGAACATCGTGTTTCAACAGTAGAAAGGTTCATTTTTGTCTTACCTTTTCGGTCGTGGTATTCCTGGTTTCAAGGTATTTCCAACTGGCCTCATTTTCACTGCCAAGAAGACGACTTGCAGTCTCAACAATGGCCTGAGTACAAGAACATGTGTACTTATGAGTCAAAAAATACGATGTGTTTCGGTTCAACCTATTTGTGCAAACCTGAGTCACCTGTTTCAACAGACCTGATTAACCTGTTTTTAAAGATCTGATTAACCTGCTTGTACAGACCTGATCAAACTGTCTGTACAGACCTGACGAACCTGTTTGACAGACCTGATCAGCCTGTTTGACAGACCTGATCAACCTGTTTGACAGACCTGATCAACCTGTCTGTACAGACCTGACGAACCTGTTTGACAGACTTGATCAGCCTGTTTGACAGACCTGATTAACCTGTTTGTACAAACCTGGCTAATATGCTCGCCGTATTTCTACTAACCTGTCCAGCCTGTTCAGTCTCATTCTTATTTTTAGGAGCCAGTACGTTCCCAGAAGCAAGTTTATTGATAATGCTAACAGCAGCAAGCGTGTCCCCTCCGTTCAGTTCTGTTGCTTGCGTTAGATTTGCAAGCTCCTTAACAACCTCTTGTGCATTATCTTTCGTTATATTGACTTGGTTAAGTTCTCTAAACTGTAGAAGGAAAAACAACGTGAATAAAATGAAAATAAATTGAGTAAAAAACAGAAATGGAAAAAAAAAATCCAAAAAATAAAATGAAAAATAGGACTGAATGGGCGAAGATGTAATAAATGGGAATAACCATTTAACCCTATGCTAACCCCTGTGGACGCCTTGTTGAATGGTCGTGTTGTTGGCGTGAGCTTGGTGGTTGGTGTTGGTTCTGTTGTTGTTGGTTCTGTTGTTGGTGGTGGTGTAGTTACTGGTAGAGTTACACCTGAAAATGAAATTACAAGTTCAAATTGTAATCAGGGGTAATTATTTGCCATGATTACAATACCTCACTGGTTAAATAACGAAGAACGAAAGAAAGAAAGGAAAGTATATTCAACAAATATATTGAAATGACGGACAGACTGACTGACAGACTGACTGTTAACTGACTGACAGTCTGACTGACTGACTGACAGACTGACTGACTGTTAACTGACTTACTGCCTGACTGTTAACTGACTGACAGACTGACTGACTGACTGTTAACTGACTTACTGCCTGACTGTTAACTGACTGATTGACTGAAAGACTGACTGACTGACTGACTGACTGACTGACTGACTGACTGACAGACTGACTGACTGACTTACTGACTGACTGACTGACTGACTGTTAACTGACTGACAGACTGACTGACTGACTGACTGTTAACTGACTGACTGACTGACTGTTAACTGACTGACAGACTGACTGACTGATTGCCTGTTAACTGACTGACTGTTAACTGACTGACTGACTGTTAACTGACTGACTGACTGTTAACGGACTGTACTGATTGACTGCTAACTGACTTAATGACAGACAGACAGACAGGCTGATTGACCGACTGACTGCTCACTGACTGACTGAACGACCGACTGACCGACTTACGTACTAACTGCCTGACTGCCTGACACATCCTTACACTTTAACAAACACATAAATAATCACAGGAAATACAAATCTAGCCATGGTATACCTGTGGTATAAACACTGTAGATATCGCTGCCTTCTCCACCACACGAATAATTGAAAGTGGCTGGACATGTCTGATTACACATGGTTGTATCCTGGACCTCAAATGTATCATTCTTATTTAAGCAGTAGCAAAACTCGTTGCGAATGACAGCAAACAAGGTGGTGTTAGCATGACATTCCAATAAGCAGGTTTTAGGTCTTGCTTCTTGCGCTAACATTTTTTTCCTTGGTGGCAGGGCGGCTGCGATGCGGTAACAACCGCTAAAGTTTGATGGAATTTCCACAACTAGTTGAAATAATAGAGAGGAGTTTTAGTAAAGACATTGAAAAAAGTAACATAAAAATGTAAAATGTAAATTTATTTCTACGTCGATGGCATGGAGTGATTGCGTAGTCTCCAAAGCCAGAGGATTATGTTCAAACTAGAGGAAAACCAAGCAACTTTATTCACATACTGACGACGCCGAGCCCGAGAATCGAACCCGCGCTCTAAACCTGTGCTTTCCCCATCATTTAATATATTCTTTTGAAGGTCGGGTTCTCTCGAGGGAAATCGACGGAGCACACATCATTTACTCCACTCTGACTAGTTGGACAAGCTACACAAGTGGTTCACTTTTCTTCCAGTCTATTTGTTGTAGGAAGACTAGATACAACGCATTTTTAAACGTAATTTGTTTTCCATTTTAGACCACGTTCCATAACCTAGAGTATAATTTCTTTGTTTAACGGTTGCATGAAAAGACACATAAACATGGATACAGCTCAAATAAAGAATCTTATTCTCAAGGGAATGACACGTGGTCTGAAATGGGAAAACATTACACCCAGCTAAAGAGGGTCTATCAAGGCTACGTTATCAAAGATTTTCCCTTTGCGCTTCTGATTCTCGAGTTATTCGTTGGACCGTTTAACTGACGGTCACTGAGATGAGAGGAAAACCACCAAGAGGGCGGCATTAGACGAGGCAGCCATCAACTATGTCAACAGAGCGGTATTTTTATGAGTGGGACGATGCGGCGAAGCCGTAGCCGTTCGGAAGACAATGGGAAGCCATTTCAATGTTCCAGAATGTCGTACCGTGTATGTACTATAAACCAGTACCGTACGTTTCCCACTCATGATTATACGAAAATTGTTCTATTTATTCGCATCTTGTGCATGCTGTAAGGTGTTGATTATAAACATTTAGGTTGTAATTATAGAAAAGAAGTGAATACGATTGACATACCGGGATTACGTGGTTCACGGTGTACTACGTCTGTTGAGAAGATAAAGGAGAATTAACGATGAATTTCGTGAACCAAGAAGACACGATGATGAAAACAAACATAAAGGGAGGGGAGGGAAGAGAAAGGAAGGCAAGACAATGGAAAGGAAGGAAAGGGAATAGAAATTAAGGGGGAAAAAGAAATGAGAAGAGAAGAGAAGAGAAGAGAAGAGGAGAGAAGAGAAGAGAAGAGAAGAGAAGAGAAGAGAAGAGAAGAGAAGAGAAGAGAAGGGAAGGGAACGGAAGGAAAGGGAAGATAAGTCAAGGGAAGAAAAAGGAAGAGAAGAGAAGGGAAAGACGAAAAAGCAAAGTAAAGAAATAATAAGAATAGAAGGGAATTAAATTGAATCGGAAAGAATAAAACGAAATGGAAAAGGAAAAAAATAAAAAATAAAAAGTGAATGAATATAGAGTGCACAAGTTTGCAATGCAACCCATTCCTAATCAGATTTGATACCAACCTTTTATGATAACAACGCCAGATTCCCCAGGTACAAGCCCTTGACCTCCTCGGGTATTTACCGCAGGATCAGGTCTCTTTCCAATGAAAGGTTTAGTACTGTTGATCATAATTACACCACCCCCACCACCACCACCAATAGACGACTGCTTACCAGGTTCGGCTACATCGCTGCCTTTCGCTTCTAAAAAGGCAACGTCTCCAAGTATAACCTGCAAGAAACGCCAAATTTACTGATTTATTAAATAACTTAAATATTAATCCCGCTCTTATAACCTTGTATCGATACTAATTGTATCGATACCTTGAAACAACCTCTGGGCTGATCTAAGTTAGGGCGCGGCTAACTCATAGATAGATTAGCGTGTTATGTTTTTTGGAGGGAGAAAAACTGGAGAAGCCGGAGAAAAAACCCTCAATTAAGGAAGAGACCCAATAAAATGCACTCACATGAGATGGCGAGTTCACTGAGGAATCATACCCAAGGCCCCTGAGGTGAGAGGCGAGTGTACTACCGCTACTCAACCCTTGATTCCCAAACAACACATTCTATTAGCTTGTATACCACTTTTGATGACGTCCCAACTTAGCAACGGTTGCTAAAGGTCCAATTCATTTTCTATAATATTTCCTTCGATATCTGTAATAGAGTGGTCAACTTAGCAACGGTTGCTAAATGACTATTCATTTTCTATAATATTTCCTTCGATATCTGTAACAGAGTGGTCACCCTAGCAACGGTTGCTAAAGGCCTGTCCAATTCATTTTCTATAATATTTCCTTCGATATCTGTAATAGAGCGGTCACCCTAGCAACGGTTGCTAAAGGTCCAATTCATTTTTCTATAATATTTCCTTCGATATCTGTAATAGAGTGGTCACCCTAGCAACGGTTGCTAAAGGTCCAATACATTTTCTATAATATTCCCTTCGATATCTGTAACAGAGTGGTCACCCTAGCAACGGTTGCTAAAGGTCCAATACATTTTCTATAATATTTCCTTCGATATCTGTAACAGAGTGGTCATCGTAGCAACGGTTGCTAAAGGTCCAATACATTTTCTATAATATTCCCTTCGATATCTGTAACAGAGTGGTCACCCTAGCAACGGTTGCTAAAGGTCCAATTCATTTTCTATAATATTCCCTTCGATATCTGTAACAGAGTGGTCACCCTAGCAACGGTTGCTAAAGGTCCAATACATTTTCTATAATATTCCCTTCGATATCTGTAACAGAGTGGTCACCCTAGCAACGGTTGCTAAAGGTCCAATACATTTTCTATAATATTCCCTTCGATATCTGTAACAGAGTGGTCACCCTAGCAACGGTTGCTAAAGGTCCAATTCATTTTCTATAATATTCCCTTCGATATCTGTAACAGAGTGGTCACCCTAGCAACGGTTGCTAAAGGTCCAATTCATTTTCTATAATATTCCCTTCGATATCTGTAACAGAGTGGTCACCCTAGCAACGGTTGCTAAAGGTCCAATTCATTTTCTATAATATTTCCTTCGATATCTGTAACAGAGTGGTCACCCTAGCAACGGTTGCTAAAGGTCCAATTCATTTTCTATAATATTTCCTTCGATATCTGTAACAGAGTGGTCACCCTAGCAACGGTTGCTAAAGGTCCAATTCATTTTCTATAATATTTCCTTCGATATCTGTAATAGAGTGGTCATCGTTACCTGTTGTGCTTCTAAATAGATGGTTCCTCCGCTACTTCCCCCATGGGGAATTGAATGAAGCATAGTAGCTGAGTATCCATTGGCTCGTACATCAGCATCTACCAATCAAATATCAGCATGTATTAATGTTTAGGTTATCAACACACTGGCATTCCACAGTGGTGACAAAAGAGAAAAATGTTGGAGCATGTATTCTGCACCCCAATCAACCAAAAATGTAATACCCCATCTAAAAACAAGAAACACCTAGGACCACGAGGAGGACCTAGGACCACGAGGAGGACCTAGGACCACGAGGAGGACCTAGGACCACGAGGAGGACCTAGGACCACGAGGAGGACCTAGGACCACGAGGAGGACCTAGGACCACGAGGAGGACCTAGGACCACGAGGAGGACCTAGGACCACGAGGAGGACCTAGGACCACGAGGACCTAGGACCACGAGGAGGACCTAGGACCACGAGGAGGACCTAGGACCACGGCTGGACCCACTTTTATCGATGCGCGCGCGACAAGAACGAACGGAGTAGTGGAAGGAGACTGGTAAGAATCGTAAAGATAACACTTTTCTCAGTATTCTGTATTTCGTGCGCGCGCTGTTTTTTATTTTATTTTTGCGATATGAATTAAGCAGTTATTGAGGAAAGTGGGTCCTGTTCTGGATTAAGAGGACCTAGGACCACGGCTGCGAAGGAGACTACTATTTTCCCAGTAATGAGAAATCTGTGTAATCTGCTTTTCATACTCACTTATCGTAAGATTTTTCTTGGACGAAATTCTTATGGCGCCTCCACCGCAATCCACAATTCCAGCGATGCTCTGATTCGAGGTTCCTGAAGAAATAATGATAAGAAAATGAACGAGATGGCAAGCACACTTGTGCTGTTGTGATTGATTGGGTTACCTGTGCTTCCTCCTATTAATGAGAAGGGTTTAATGCCATAGGTGAAGCCGTATTTCTTGCCGTCGTTGGCTTCGAAGAACAGACCTCCTCTCCCTCCGTGACCACCTCCAGCAATCGTGTTTGGTTGGCCTTGACCAGGGCCTTTCCCTGTGATAAGGGGAATAGAGTTAGACAGACAGACAGACAGACAGAGAGACAGAGAGACACTTAGTCAGACAGACAGACAGACAAACTGGTAAGCAGACACAAACATATCGATAGTCAGACAGGCTAGTATGAAAATAGTCCATTATACTGTTCATACTAGCTTTCTTTATTAACCTTCCAAGTAATCAACAGTACTTTCTAGGGAAGCACGGGTGTTGTAGCTGTGAGAGTGCTCACCTCTCACCAATGCTATCCGTGTTCAAGTCCCGCCGGGCTCCGTGTCATATGTGAGTAGAGTTTCTAGTTGGTTCTCTCCTGTCAGACTGCAAGGGTTTTTCTCCGGGATCTCCGGTTACCCTCCCACCACAAAAATCAACTTCTAAAAGTTCCAATTCGATAATGGAACGAGGGCCACAGGTTTGTTAATCACTGGCTATTAACTACTGCCCTCGTAAAAAACAAGGACGATTTCTATCTAATTTCTATGTACCTATTGTTGCTAGGGACGACTCCTTGACACAATACCCTCCCAGATATCGGCTCATCCCATCAACCTTTCCACTGTCAAGGACGAAATCCACACCGATATAGATCCCCTGTTCACTGTTGATCGATAGGGCGTGGTCACCGGCCAAAGTCACGATCGCTGAGCCGTTAACGATGATTGGTGGTTTGAAATTGAACGAACAGATGTTGGTGTCATTAGTGATGGACCCAAACTGGGAGTAAGTCATGCTGTAGTTGTTGTGCGGGCGATGGACCCAGATACACAGCGTGGTGTTGATCAACAGGGTTCCCTCTTGGATGAATTGTACTTGGTAAGATTCCAAAGCTGAGACTGTTAAAATATCAAGCAAAACATCAATCACTACTTTAATAAACGATTTGCTCTTATTAACCTTGTTTGCTCGGTCCGTACCGTAAGTTATGGATCGAGTTTTTTTCCACTGCCTAACAACGTGGTACGGACGGACCGAGCAAACGAGGATAATAAGATATTTCTCATATGGCAAGGCTAGGAGAGACAATTTTGTTATTTTCAACAATGAAGTTTGATAGAATTTTAGGTTTGCCCAGAGCCTACGACTTTTCGTTAGAAAGCTGAAAAGGCTCTAGGTACGAGAATGGTAATGACTGGTCTGAAAAAATATGATTTCGTAGGTTCTTGAGGTAAAGTGTTGAAAGAGCTTCTTACCCATAACATTAACGAGTCCACTACGAACACCAGTGACTTGGAACTTTGTTTCGCATAACCCCTCAATATCCATATCACTCTTGATCTGGACAATACCACCACTGGCCAGGCTGCTGCTTTTATCAGAGGATTGGGCCGAGAAGGAAGCTGTGTCCTTCAGGTGTACCTAGATGGCACAATGAAAGGATACTACATTACGAAAACAGCATCATAGTTTTTCTCTAATAGACCCCTTGCAGCACGTCGGAATGCAGCCCAATTTGGAAGGCAAAACAATATCTTCCAATTCTTTTGTTTTGTCCTCCAATTGAGCTGCTATGACGTCACGCGAAAGGGGTCTATTATCTTTTATCAGTTGACGAATGGCATTCGCTGGTAATTCCCATTCCCCCATCCAATTTTTCACTCACCCATTGACTCAGTTATTCAGTTAGTCAGCCAGTCAGTCACCAATACTTAATTTTCACTCATCTATCCATCCAAAATATTTTAATGCCATCCATCCAACTATCCATCCAATTATTCATCCAATCTTCCATGCCATGCATTCGTCTATCCCATCTATCCATCATACTTCCATGTCATCCATCCATCCGTCCTTCCATGCCATCCATTCGTCTATCCCATCTATTCACAATACTTCCATGCCATCCATTATGCATCCCATTCATCCATCCACCCACCCACCCATCCAGCCTCGCTCTCAAACCATTAATTTATTTCAAGGGCATCAACCGATATTCTACGCTATACAGCTATTTCAAAAAAAGGTTGGTGAAGGTTTTGTTACTTGTTGCATGTTGCATACGTGTCGTTTACCAAGCTTGAAATGTATTATATTCATATGTAAATAATGTCAGCACAGAAGAAAAATATGCTGGAAAAACCTGCAGACAAAGTTTGTCAAAATCATTCATCCTTTTGACATTCCGCGGCTTGAATCCACATAAGGGTTTGGTGTGCAATATGCAACAAGCAACAGAACCTTCACCAACCTTTTTTGAAATAGCTGTATTCATACAGATGTTATAAGTAATTATATAACATAATACCTTGTTGCCTATCAATCGTATCAAGCCTCCTGTTGCTCCAGCTTTGATTTTATTCTCAGAAAATCCATCTACTTTGATTGTGTTCCCTGAATGAACGATACGAAAACGATAATCAATAATATTGCAAGCGGTATTGCACAGGAGAAGAACCAATTAACATTTCTACCCACATACGACATCGAGCCCAGCGGGTCTCGAAACCGGGTCGTATCGGCGAGAGGTGAGCGCTCTTAGCAATACGAGGCCTATAAGCTAGTTTACAGTTTAAGAATCGTTTTCAGTGCGCATGCGATTTTATCTCGAATTTCTCACCTTTTGTTTAAATCTTCTTTTGTTTCTAATTAAACAAAAGAAGGTGAGAAATTCGGGATAAAATTGCATGCGCACTGAAAACGATTCTTAAACTGTGAACTAGCTTATACTTCCCAATAATATGTTATATTGTTCCCAATAATAATGGTTTTGGTGTCATTAACAGAAAATGCGTGTCAATTGAACTCTAATATGGTATAAAATTTAGAGGGAGGAACAAGCAAACCCATCATACATTGTCTCTTATTTTGTGCTGGTTCTAACGAGATTGAATCCATTGAGTGATTGAGGATAACGGTCTGTGTTTCACCAGCCATTATCTATAGTACTAGTCTGCCGCACTGCCGCAGCAATGCATTCTGGGACTGTATCAAATAACACAAAATAAAAGACCAACAAACCATGACATGAGCCCTAAGATAACAGTCCCAGAATGCATTGCGGCGGCAGACTCGTCATATAGAGCTATGACGTCAGTCGATGGAAAAACAACGGGTCCAAAACGAAAAGCAGTTCTATGAAGATTTTTCTTAAACTTTTCTTTATGACAGGATTTGTTGTCCACAGCTCTAATCGTTTCAAGTGGAGGTTAAATCATTGAGTACGGTTTTCGCTTTATTTCTGCGGTATTTTTGAGCAGTTGGACCCGGAAATACGTCACAACTTAACAGCTCTATAGACTAGGGGGATACAATTTATGAGAATCATTCAGATAATTACGAATCAACCTACAGACTAGGTTTTTAATGCTATAATTGTTTGTCTTACCAATTACAATGGTTCCTGCCTTAGCTACAAGTTCAATGGCGCCTCCACCCACGGCATTGACTTCAGTATCACTCACTACAAAAACAAAAACAAAACTTTTAATCGTATCACACCATAGACCTCTTGCACAGCACCTCAATTTGGAGAATAATACTAAAGAATTACAATCTCCTGAGAATTGGAACCTACTGTTTTTCCTCCAACTTGAGTTGCATTTCGGAAAGATGCAAGATGCACAATAACTCTGCCTTTATACTCAATGAAGTCTTTAAGTGGTAGAATTAAAACTTGTTCCAGAATAGTTGGGAAAAAAGGTGCGGGGTGGGGGAGGGTTGAGAGAGGTTGATGGGACGTGTTTGTTATGTATACTTACTTGAGTTGTCACTGCAAACGCTTCCACCAAGTAAAGTTTCGAAATCATTCGCGAAGAGCTCACTTGCGTTACATCCTGTCACTTTACCAGGACCTGTGGACAAGAACATGACACGATCAAAGTTTCAAAAAGTAAAATTTTATCTCAAACCCCAAGATCACAGATCTTAGACCATGTGGGATTGCAGCAATAAGTGCAAAGATTGCGCATGCTCAGTTGACCTATTTGACAAAAACATTCGTGTGAGGTCGACATATATCTATTTTCATAGCTATAGCGGTTCTTTTATTGTATGATATATTGAGCTATTATTCCCTGAGGGGTCACATCTGTTTCCCTAGACACATGTCTCTAGTAAAATATGGTCAAGACGATTACTTTGAAATTCATATTTTTTCTCACTCCTTTTCGTATTCTTATGTTACTAGTGGATTTATTGCTTTTTTTTTTCAAGGAATTTTCTTTCCTTTCCCACTATTTTTTCCTTTAAGGCTGGTTCTCACTAGCGCATAAGCACAAGCATAAACACAAAGATAACTAGTGAGGACATTGCCGACATCAGCATAAACCAGGAAGGTTAAAGAACCTCCCTGCATAAACATAAGCGCAACAAAAAACGAACATTTTTGCTCTTGAGGACCATCCTTCTTCACTAGCGAATAAGCCTTTATGCTTATGCCAAGTGTGACCCAGCCTTACACCGCTAACAGCCTAAGCCTTGATCACCTCCTACTTGGAGTCCCGCAGAAGAATAGAGTGAAAACAATAGATTATTTCTGATACTATTAATCTTCGAGTTCAAATAAAAGTATCACATTAACGCCTTTTTCTTGATAGATCTTGTACTTGGTATTTAAAAAATGAATGCTAAATTATCTTGAAAGGCCTGAAGGCATTGAAAGAAGCTATCTGGACAGAGTTAGTTGTTTGTGTTCTGCTTTGAAGTCTATTACTACCCATGACGCTTATTCAACTATTAAATGACCTATGGCTTTCACCAAAACTAAGACGAAGGGGAGGGTAGGGGTGGGGAGTGGAGGGGAGGGGAGGGGAGTGGAGGGGAGGGGAGTGGAGGGGAGGGATTTGTACTAACTCTTTCTATTGAGAGAGAGACAAAGTTACCGGTGGCATACCTCCCCCACAGGAGACTTTTTATAGACTATTTTATGGGGAAACTCACAGGGGTAGTCTGGGTTCGGGGATGTAATTATCTCCTTGAACCTAGGAAACATACCAATACTGAATTTAGTCGTAGTCTTCCAGAGGATGAACGTAGAGCTCTGCTCTCAAAGAGCGTAAAGAGGTAAATTCACGGGGGTGGGGTGGGGGAAAGGGGAGCAATACTCGGGTTGAATACCCTTGACTCCCTCTCACGCCAAAAATACTAAATCTGCCCTTGTGACTTTAGATACATGGTAGTTAATATTTCAGCGAATTTTCACAGCTGGGATCCATCCAAATTCTACTAGGGTTAAATTACTAACGATGTATTATGAAATTCTTTAGGTCGATTACAATATTTAACCTGTTGACCGAACACGGCAAGGAAAGACATCTACGATGACGTCAAACGAGCCTAGAATAGCTACATTGAAAGGGAGAAAGTCAAAATATGTATACATGTATTTCATCAAAACTAGGCTCCGCTCTGCTAGTGTCTTGTCACTTCAATGGTTCCGTGACCTGCGCCTTGAATAACGGCATTTTATTTTGAGAATCTTTTCCTCCAATAGACCTCATCGGCTTGGGTGTAATGTTTTTTAAAGCAATCAATGGAGTGTTTACTAGCTCTTATATCCGCTATTGGTGACATCTTTTAAATAGGTCAGTCCCAAGGAGCTTAGCTACTGGTCACCCTGTGGCACTGCTTTTTTTTAAATCAAGCATGAAATACACCTCTTGGACTTCATGTTTTCCCATCTTAGACCAGGTGTCATTCCCTAGAGTATCATTTCTTTGTTTAACGGTTGTACATGAGAAGACACATGAATATGGATACAACTCAAACAAAGAATATTATTCTTAAGAGAATGACACGTGGTCTGAAATGGGACAACATTACCCCAAGCCGATGAGGTCTATTATTTCTAAATTAGGCAACATTTCTAAGGCTATAGCTCATTGTAGACTCATTGTTTTTTGTTATTTTATCCTTATTGTTGTTGTGATTGCTGCTCGTAAATATATTAGAACTGAAGAAAGTCCTGCGTGAACGATAGGTGACAACGTGAGCCTGCAATCAATAATGCAGCGGTATTTCTAAAAATTCGAAAATTCAATTCACACAAAAACGAAATGTTACTTTTTGACTTTAGAAAACGCTCTCTCTACCTGGAACGAATGCGATAGGCGGACGTACAATGACGTAATTTGTTTTACTTGGACACTCTAACAAAACAAAGTGACGAAACCTATTGTTAAAATGATTGGCACATTAACGGCACAATGGCAATGTCTATAAACATTACGTGCATTTTCCTCACATTGCTTCTCGATATGCATGGAATCGTTGTCGCGACGAAGGAGGTTTCGTGGATGTCAATCAAGGCGTTTCCATGGCCAGGGTTCCTAAATCGCTGACATTTCCCTAACCAAAAACCATTTTACACTTATTTAACAGAAAAATGGTAGTTCGACCACAGGAAGCCCAACTAAGAATTCTGAATGTAAAACCATTGTGTGAAGGTTGACAGAAACTCCCTGACTTTTCACTAACTTTTTGCTAAATCGCAAAAAATCACTGGCCAAAATCAAAATTCTATGACAATTCCCTGACTTTGAAAAAAAAATCAGAATTAACTAACTTTTCCCTGACCGTGGTAACCCTGACGGCATTCTCTAGTCACGTGCCCTTGAAAACCTTGGAAACACTTGGACGTCCACCAAAATTGTATTTTGTCTTGCAGACAAATTGTACGATTCCGTGTGTCCTAATGAGAAGCGCTTTAATGGAATAATTGTTAAGGTTCGAGTTTTCCACCGAAAACGTTTCCTCAGGCATCAAATAGGGTGTTGGATTAGACGTCTTGTTAACCCGGGACCGCATGATTAATGAACTTGTCAGAACGTTTTATTAGTAAATTAGATGGCATGTTGACGTTATGCTTAAGTTGATGAATAAAAGGTACTTGAACTCAGCAGTGAAGCTGGATTAATTTGCCTAACACAGTTGAGTTTTGGAAGAATGGGTAAATGGGTAAATGGATTGGTGTGTGGATGGATGGGTGGATTGATGGATGGGTGGGTGGGTTTGTGGGTGGATGGATAGATGGGTGGGTGGATGGAGAGAGAGAGAGAGGAGGGTTGAATTAGGAAAGGATGGGTGAACGATGTATCGGTTACTTCTCGTCCCATACACATCCCCCTCAAGTCTTCAATCAGTACTCACCAACACTCTTTTCATTCAGATTCTTCATGACAAAGGCACCAAGTGATTTCGATCCCAGCTTGCTACTAGTCCA
The DNA here is from genome assembly GCA_023349425.1 of Anthopleura sola. Taxonomy (NCBI): domain Eukaryota; kingdom Metazoa; phylum Cnidaria; class Anthozoa; order Actiniaria; family Actiniidae; genus Anthopleura; species Anthopleura sola. The sequence goes on along the minus strand of JALHLI010000037.1, from coordinate 26,764 downwards.
GCTCAAGTCAAACAAGGTCATGAGCTCAACGTTCCCTCGCTCGCTGACAATCTTCAACGCGTGCTTTCCAAAGACAGACACCTTGGCTCCACTCCCGATGTGAAGGGATGATTTAAATGTGAAGGAACAGACACTATAGTCGAGTTTCATTTTGTCGTCTGGAGTACGGTATGATTTATGTTCAAATATTCCCTGGTGGACGAGGATGGACAGCCATTTCATGGTGCAGTCTGAGGTGTTGATGTTCAGTTGACCGTCGTTGAAAAACACTGAAATAAAAGCACACAGAAAATAAAACCTTAACGAAGATCTTTATTTTTAGACTTGAATGTGGACAGAGGTTGCCATTCATGGAGCGCGAAAGGGCAAAAAGTGCGCAACACCAATATTTCTAATCTAATAGGGCGTCGGCATATTGCTTGTTATCCATCAGCTGAATGAATCTCATGCATCACACTACCAGCCTTCAGTGATCATGAAGAACAAGCACTGCTGCTAAAAGTGCCGTATAAGATCTAGACCGGAAATGACGTCTAATGGTAGCAACCTGTATACCCCTTTCACGTGACGTCAAAGCAGCTCAATTTGGAGGACAAAACAAAAGAATTTTAATCTCCTGAGAATTGGAACCTATTGTTTTGTCCTCCAAATTGAGCTGCATTCCGACGTGCTGCAAGGGGTCTATACAAACATCTATAAGATGTGAGGTGATTATTTCCAAAGCGTTTTGGTAATAAGAATTTATCCTAAGACTCTTTGCAGAGAGTGTCTTAAAGCACAGCTGGTAACTCCCCCCCCCCCAAAATGCCTCCAAACAAGCCTTCAGTGAAGGATAAATACTGCCCGTCATGTGCTATCAACCAGAGAGTATCCTATTGTTTGGTATCAATCAGCTGAATGAATCTAATGAATCGCTATACCAGCCTTCAGTGAGGGGCAAATGTTGCCCTTCATGCTCAATCATACATAAAATAGAGAGAAAAGTTGTCACAAGGATTTGAATCGCAGTTCACCATGCAGTATTAATAACAAAAGAGAGAGAAAGGTTGTCACAAGGATATCAATCGCAGTTCACCATGCAGTATTAATAACAAAAGAGAGAGAAAGGTTGTCACAAGGATTTGAATCACAGTTCACCATGCAGTATCTTACGTCTTACGTAACTTGAGAACTTTTGAAAAAGTTTGGCCCCAAATTGTCAGATTTGTAAAAGTAAACTTATTAAATGTTCGTTTTAAAGGATTTAAAATCTTGAGAATCCTAGCGCTCCCAATTCTCTCAGAGGAAAGGCGAAAAAATGAATAGCTTTACTATGGAATCTCGTCGAGGTTTTTTTTTTTGCAAAAATCAGATGCGAGACTGAAAAAAAAAATAGTGAAAAAATGAAAAAATACTGGAGCTTGTTAATGGCTGGGGAAACAATGGTCCTAAGTTGAGAATAAACTGTCTAACTCGTCTTGCAAGACAAGGTCAATTTACGACATCATTATATCAAAGTCACGAAAAGCCCTTTAATTGCTGAGCTCAAGTATTAGATGTTTCTTGAAAAAAAAAAAAATCGATAAAGTTCTGAAAATGCTATCCCCACTGTAAACATAACCTGAGTTTTCATTACAGCTGCTTATTGTTGCCAAACCACTTTTTCTTGTGTTGATACGAGAAATGGCTTCAGGAAGCTCTTTAAAAGCTTCAAACATTTGTGGCCAATATGAATGACACTGCGCGACGACCAACTCTGATTAGACACAACAATTCTGCGTTTCTTTTCTTATCCATTACACTCCTAACCGCATTTTTGAGGACTGAGAGTGCTATTGTGATAAGAATATAATAAAAGAAAGATGTTAGAAGCTGAGATAACATTCGAGACATGAAGATTGGAAGACCTTTAGCTTACACACAGCTTGCAAAAGATTAAATATTTTAATAAAATCGTACGAAGGAATCGTGACAACTTGAAAAATGTCGAAAATTTAATGAACAAACTTAAAATAAAATTTCTTAAAGTTCTTGAAAGGTTTTTGCGTATCTTTGTAAAAAGAAATTGATTTAGCTATTGTAATTTAAAACATTTTGGAAAAATTTAATGTTTTGACCAGAGGGATGTGTTTCGCAGCCGGAGTCACTAATCCTTAAGTATTTCTCGTAAAAGGATTACATCTTTTGGCTTAAGCTATTAGTAGGTAGTGGAAAAACTATTTCTCTTGTGAAGTATCGTTATACGAATGAGAAAGCCTCGCTAAAAAAGGGTTTTAATAACTATTACTATAGGCAAAGGGTATGAAAAAAACTTAAAACTAGTTGTAAGAATGATTAGAACGTCTGGTTTTTTTTGTTCTTTTAGACAACTTACGGCTCATCTCCGATGTCTTCATAGTTCCGACCAATCCCAGATATCTTAAAATCACCAAAACAAGCAAACCAATTTGGCGCGTTGAAATCCCCATTGAAGTAACTCTGATTCAAAACGAGCTGCCCTTTTCCACCAATGGTTTGATTCCGCAGTAATTTCCTTGGATCTACGTAATCTAAAGTACGTATTCTTGAGCTGAGAAAGGTCAAAATAGACTCCGAAGAATTCAGTAGAAGATTCGCTTTCCTTTCATGGCGACGCGCAGTTTCGTTGAGTTTCGACTTAGAAAATCGACAAAATCAGTTCAGCTCAATCGTAAATTGAAGATATAGTATTAAGGTCGAGAAAAGTCGTCTTCTGATGCAATTACACCCGATGGTGTAGAATATGTCACTGGCTATACGATATCGTTTATGATATCAAGAATAGTTTTACGACGGGGCGTCGCGCTTCACTCGCCCGCAGCTACAAACCACAAGAACTTTCAATTCATTGCGGTAAAAATGCCGTCACTTGGCTATCGAGTCAATCAGTGCCTAGTTGACAAAGAGTGTACCATTGTCAGATGTCTCTACATGTGAACCAGGGATAAACGACTGGAATTGTGATCAATAGATCGAGGTTCGATAAGTAGCTTTATTATTCAGCATGTTCATGACAGATGTCCTGATAACATCCATGTTTCCTTGCCCAGCTTTAATAAAATTAACAACGAGTTGAAAGTTTTTTTATTTGATGAGTGGTGTGTTGTTAAGTGGCTGAATGGCCAGAGAATGACACCGCGTTTATCGAAAAGAGCTTAATTCGTAATGATGCGTAATGCGCTAAGGACTTGAAGAAATATTTAAAGTGCAAGTGACCTGGCGGATTATCGCCACCAATGAATGAAGAATAAATTATTTTAACGTCTGTAAAATGAAGTTTTGATAAACAGATTTGATTTGTGATTATAACATGAACACGCCCTCAGGCCGCTTTGTACAAGGTGTCCGCTTAATACAGGGTGTCCACTTTATAAGGGGTGCCCGCTTAGTACAAGGTGTCCGCTTAATACAGGGTGTCCACTTTATAAGGGGTGCCCGCTTTGTACAAGGTGTCCGCTTAATACAGGGTGTTCACTTTATAAGGGGTGCCCGCTTAGTACAAGGTGTCCGCTTAATACAGGGTGTCCACTTTATAAGGGGTGCCCGCTTAGTACAAGGTGTCCGCTTAATACAGGGTGTCCACTTTATGAGGGGTGCCCGCTTAGTACAAGGTGTCCGCTTAATACAGGGTGTCCACTTTATGAGGGGTGCCCGCTTAGTACAAGGTGTCCGCTTAATACAGGGTGTCCACTTTATGAGGGGTGCCCGCTTAGTACAAGGTGTCCGCTTAATACAGGGTGGCCACTTTATGAGGGGTGCCCGCTTAGTACAAGGTGTCTGCTTAATACAGGGTGTCCACTTTATAAGGGGTGCCCGCTTTGTACAAGGTGTCCGCTTAATACAGGGTGGCCACTTTATAAGGGGTGCCCGCTTTGTACAAGGTGTCCGCTTAATACAGGGTGTCCACTTTATGAGGGGTGCCCGCTTAGTACAAGGTGTCCGCTTAATACAGGGTGTCCACTTTATGAGGGGTGCCCGCTTAGTACAAGGTGTCCGCTTAATACAGGGTGGCCACTTTATGAGGGATGCCCGCTTAGTACAAGGTGTCCGCTTAATACAGGGTGTCCACTTTATAAGGGGTGCCCGCTTAGTACAAGGTGTCCGCTTAATACAGGGTGTCCACTTTATGAGGGGTGCCCGCTTAGTACAAGGTGTCCGCTTAATACAGGGTGTCCACTTTATGAGGGGTGCCCGCTTAGTACAAGGTGTCCGCTTAATACAGGTGTCCGCTTAATACAGGGTGTCCACTTTATAAGGGGTGCCCGCTTAGTACAAGGTGTCCGCTTAATACAGGGTGTCCACTTTATAGTAGGTTCGTTTGTTATCTGGGGTATTCGCTTACTGCATGGTGTCTGCTTGATACGGGTTTAGAGATGATTATCGTATGCCGGGCATAGTTCCACCCGTCCCCTCTATAGTGGTAACAGTAATATCATGAGCTTACCTCCTTGAAATACCACGCCCTCTCCTCCACTATCAATGCCATTCCCTCCATTCACATGAGGTGATTTCTGAGTATTGTTATCAAATATAGAAAATACTTGAATGACACCACCTCCCCCGCCATCACCACAGTGTTGTGATGTAGTTTCCCTATACCCGCTAGTGCCACCTTTTGCAGACAGATGTCCTTGATCCGTAAAGAGAACCTGAAGCAGAGGATTTTTTAACAAATGAATAAATCGCAATAATTCGATGGAAATAGTAATCTATTCGAGGTGCAACAACGCTCCACGACTACGTAAATACTGAGTTATGAGAAAAATGCGAGTCCGCATTAGACACAACAATAGATTTGCTTGCTGGTTCTCTCGTGTGCAATGAGGTTGCTACTCAGGACACAAAATCTAGAAACTTGCATCATTTTGTTGAGCGCACTGCTATTGTGCTGGCTCTCACCTATGTAAAGTGCAACTTACTCATACATCGTCAACATGGTCTCTGTGTCTTTCTCATTTGAATTCGGTGGGAATTTCCATCCGCAGGGGTTTTGTACGCGTTTTCCGTCAAGGAGCGAAGTATCGCGGGCGTGTACGAAACCCGGACGGCTGAAATCTGAACCTAGGAATTACCCTGCTCAACAGAGGCTTTTGTTTCTCTCCTTTACGAGGGAAAAAGGAAACCTCTACCAGACAGAGTACGTAGGAATCGTTGTAAATCATTAATACGTGTAGCAAAAAATTTACCGTGTTTGCTTTGAGTCGAATGAGTCCGCCTGAACTTCCACCAGCACAGTGATCCTCTGTTGTATTATGAGAATTGAATCCATTGGCCGTGATAGGAGCATCTAAGCAATAAGAGGTGATACTTATGTTAATCTAAGTCGTCACGCAAAGCTTAGGGGAGAAAAGTTTGCGTGACTTCATTAAGCATTGCGTGACAACGTGAAAACAATAACTGCGGCTGCGCAGGTAACTAATGGACTACTTCGACGATGCGGCGGCCATTTTGGTAGGTGGCAAATATACAAATCTTTGTTACACTTATGGCGTCGATTTGAATTAACGTTTCACCCCTAGACAACTTGACAAGAGATGAATTAAGAAGATGGGCATGAAAGAAAGACAAATAAACGAAACTCTCTATTTTATCCGACAATTTCGTTTTCTTTTGCCCCTTGGACGCCCCATAATGCATTGCGATTCCAGATGTGAAAAAAATGACTAATACGACGTAGAAAAATGAAATGCTTGTCACTTAACCAGCATGATAGGGCCAGAGAAACCCAGGATTTGTTTTTTCTTCATCAGATCCTACGTATACCCCAGGCATCTCGTAAAAAGTTATTTTCATTAATTCAGATTCAAGATGGCCGCCGCATCGTCGAAGAAGTCCATTGGCTCATTGTGCTCTAATTTGATTTTTAGATGTTTCTAAACGCATGAGCGCCTAACTGGCAGCACACGTTCAGGCTCTTCTTACTTTCATGTTGCTATTCTACATGGGAAGCACGGGTGGCGTAGCGGTGAGAGCGCTCGCCTTTCACCAAGGCGACCCGAGTTCGAGTCCCGCCGAGCTTGGTGTCGTATGTGAGTAGAGTTCCTAGTTGGTTCTCTCCTGTGCTTCGAGGGTTTTTCTCCGGGTTCTCCGGATTTCCTCCCTCCACAAAAATCAACTTCTAAATTCCAATTGGAATAGAAACAGTGGACGAATAGCTACTTCAGTAGAGGAGCCACTGCTAAATCACATTCATTTCATTTATCTATCTTAAGCAAACATGTACACAAAACTCTCCTTAGCAAAGTATCGGAGATGTTTAGCAATGTAAAAGAGAAGCCGAAGACAGGAAGAGAGAGGGGGAGGAAGGGAAGAAATGCAAGAGAAGAAGACAAGACAGGAGTAAATTACGTTTGGTTATTTACATTTTAAATCCAATTTAAGTCGTATTGCGGTATATTTTCGACATTTTCTACATGAATTTGCCGTTTACAATCCAGGCGTCATCTTGGAAATCACCATGACGTCACGAATGGCAACAACACTGTCCCGCCGTTTTGCCTAGAGACGCCCCCTCCCTCCTGGAGTAAATATATAGGAAAAAATAAAGTGGGAGATGTAGAAAACAAAACTATAGCGATAACTAGTTTACTGAACCTACCAATTTTCAGTATTCCATTAGTTGCAATAATTTCGATGGCTCCTCCACCAGAACCGGCCTTGCTTTTGAAGAGAACCGTACCTTAAAAAGATTTTTAAAAAAAGATCCCATGTACAGTAAGCAGTGGAAACACATGTACAGAGCATTAAAGAATAAACAACATCGAAAATAAGGAAGGTTAAATAATACGAAAGGTGGAGTTGTAACTTAGAAAAGAGTAAACCGAGAAAAATAAAACGATGGACTGTGAAAGTTTTTTGTCTGTGAAAAGGGAAATGGAATGTGTTTTTTATTGACCTGTTCATCTTTCAAAAACAACCTCTTGGGTGATCAAAGTCTGGGCACGGCTCACTCACTTATCTAATGGGAATCTAGCTGGTTAGGTTTTTTGGAGGCAGGCAAAGTCGGCAGGCAAAGAAAAAGAACCCAAAGAAAAACCCTCGAATCAGGGGAGAAACCTAACAATCTCAGATGTGATGCTGGGTCTGGAAAAGGAACCTAAAGACCGATTTGGATGGTACAACTTTTGCTTATAACTGTCGCATGCAATCTGCTTGCGCCACGCTAACAACACGAATTGCGTCGTGTAAATCAACCCTACAACTTGCTACAACTTTCTTCTTGTCGTTCTCAACAGTTGTAGGGTTGATTTACACGACGCACTTTATGTTGTAAGCGTGGTGTAAGCAGATTGCATGCGACAGTTGTAAGCAAAAGTTGTACCGTGTAAATCGGCCTTTGAAGACCCAAGAGATCAAGGGAGCACGCTCAAATTTTGTTCTGTTATTCGTTTGTTTACCTAGCGCGCGAGTAATATACAATTGGACAGGCGTTCCTTATAGTATTTGGTTACGTAGCGCGCGCTACGAGAAGAATGAGACAGCCGTTGACTCGTCGACTTGTTCGGGCCGATGAAAATTGACGACGCCGGAATATTATGCGAGAAGCGACGAGTATATCAAGTGGTCCATAATACTCGTCATTCCACAAGTTACACGCTCGGATCTCGGTCACATAACGATTCCTCTCACAGCGCGCGCTTCTTAATTAACCAGATACGAGCAACACCTGTCACATTGTAACACAAACAAAATCTTAACGTCGGTGCTCCCTTGAAAAGATGAGAGAAAAGTGCAGTACATTATTCTTGTGTCTCCAGGAAAATGAAATATAATGTTAGTGTGCGGATAGGGATTTATACACGTTGAACAGTTGATAATAATACTCATATATAAGCCTATGATGGTGGTGGTGGTGCTATTTTGCTTGTTTGACGTATGGCGTGTGTGTGACTGTGTAACAGATAATGGCTACTCACTTGTGCTTCCACCGAGTAGATAATTAACATCGTGATAGTCCCAGCTGTAGTACCGCGATGTATTAGGGTTCTGGTAGTATCCTCCACCTCTGCCACCATGACCACCACCATGGAAGCTATACGCTGCACCAGGACCTGCTCCTGTAAGAAAACCATTAACATGATGTTAACATGGGGTTAAAGAGATGTCAAGATGATGGTCGCATTAAGACAGGTTATTGTCAAGAAGATGGTCGCATTAAGACAGGTTACTGTCAAGATGATGGTCGCATTAAGACAGGTTACTGTCAAGATGATGGTCGAATTAAGACAGGTTATTGTCAAGATGATGGTCGCATTAAGACAGGTTATTGTCAAGATGATGGTCGCATTAAGACAGGTTATTGTCAAGATGATGGTCGCATTAAGACAGGTTATTGTCAAGATGATGGTCGTAATAGAGAGGTTATCATATCAATATTACATGATCGTACATGTCCATCTTGCTTCACCCATGTCCCTGCTCCATTATCAAAAATCATTATCATCAATATACAAGGCCAAATATTAAACTGCCCTCACTAAAACGTTTAGTCTATCGGACCAAACGGCAAGCGCGCGGGCTGCAAATGCATTTACCGCCCTGCTTCGATCTGATTGGTTGAGACAATGTCTTACGACTGCTTTCAGCCAATCAGATATTAAGGAAACCATTTCAAAGCGGTTGCGTTTGATGTTTTCTTGTTTTGTATGTATAAAAATTTTATTTTTGTGTGAAAATGTTTTATTAAAATTCTAATTTTAGATATTGAAGACTTTGTATAATTTGGTCTTGTATATTAATGATAATGATAATAACATGACTATTGGAGGGCATATTGTTTATTTGTGGCCCGAGTAGCATCAATTTTGCGCCCGAGCGCAGAGAGACTTTGTATAATTTGGTCTTGTATATTAATGATAATGATAATAACATGACTATTGGAGGGCATATTGTTTATTTGTGGCCCGAGTAGCATCAATTTTGCGCCCGAGCGCAGAGAATAAACAATATGCCCTTCAAAAGTCCTGTTATTGTCCTATTATCATATGTCCCTGCTCCATCCTGCTACAAATTTTACTTACCCAAAACGCAACAGGAATTACTTTTTCTTACAAATCCTCCAAGCAAGAACACACTCGAATCACCATCCTTTACTTCTTTTCCACTCACATCAAGGTCTGTACTAATTGTTAAATCTCCTGTGGTATTTATTGACAGCGAGTTGTTACCCTTAACTATAACTGTATTGTTTTCGCTAAAAATATCTTTATCTGCTTCTGGTATGTTGAATACTGCAACATCGTGATCCCATGATTCTCCGTTTGGTCCCTGGAATGTTTTGTTCTGGATGCTTCCATTGACTAATATGCTGCCTGAAGTAGAAATCGTCGGCGGATTGCTTGTGTTGATTGTATACTTTTCACAAAAAGCTGAGAAAAAAGGCGAAAAAAAGAAAATTCGAGGATTTATCAGAAATAAAATGATAGAAAATAAAAATAAGAGAGAGAGAGAATGGGGGTGGTGGTGGAGGAGGAGGAGGAAGAAGAAGAAGAAGAAGAAGTACAAGAGAAAGAAGAGGACAACGACGAGAACAATTAAAAAATGAAGGGGAAGGAAAAGCAAAAAAAAAAAAAAACCCCGAGCAACAAAAAAAAAAAATTAAAAGAAACACGCATTCTGACTTCGAAGGAGAAAAGTTCCAAAAATTTCCAAAAAAGTAAGAAATTTGTTCAAATCTTAGGGTGAAGCCGAAAAGCGTATCATCTTTAGGCAATCAACGCGTACTAGCTTCTATTTACCCTGGGTATTTGCTCTAATACATAAAAACTTATTAAGAAAACCAACCCCTGGATTGTTAGGATAAACAGTGAAATCGAGCACTGACACCATGTTACCATAACAACGCTGATAACAAAATAATAATTCAAGCAAGATTATCCGAAAGTTACTTGATCCTATCTTCGGTCTTTTGAACATTTAAGTCTCTTTTTTTGACTGCTAGCTTAAATCCCTAAAGACGGAAATCGTTGGTAAATTCCCAAAAACGTTATTAACAAAAGATGTTGATTTTTCAGCTTTTTTTAAAAAATGTATTCAATTCGATCTGTCTTATATTATTCTTTATTTTTAATTAAATTATGTTGGGCGAATGAAATCCCTTTGTTTAGTAAAACCAGGCAAAAGATTTTTCAATTAAACAAACGGAAGCGTCATATTTAAACTTTTATTTAATTAGAAGTGGGGCTTAATGCAGAAAAGATCACTTTGTTTTGTTATTTAGGATAAATAAAAAATAATAAACAAAAAGCAAAGAAAATTTAAAAACGTGAAAAAAATATTAGACCAAATTTTTAAGTTAACTGGAGAAATAAATAAAGATAAATAGAAATTAAAAACGAGGAAATGAGGAAAAGAAACTTGTATTATTTGTTGCTTAATATTTTTAATAATACAACGTAGAAAATACAATTAAATTACGAGGACTTAAAATTACGAAAAGATCTATTTTAATTTCCATTTAACACAAAGTAAATAATAAAGGTTAGCGAAGAAAGTGAAAACGAAAAGGGATGTTATATCAAATTTTAAAGCGAAAATGTAGAAAAGAAACAAATATCGGTGAAAAGAGAAAAGAGGGAAATAAAATAACGATTTTTTTGTGTGTGTTACCATGTAGAAATTGTTTTTATAACTTGAAATGAATTTTTTTGATGAAAGGGGAAACGTTTCAGAATCCTGAAATCGATCTTAAGATTAGTATTTTGTGTTTTGAGCCCGAAGTAGTCTGCGTGCAATCCTCAAGGGCATCACATGTGGGTAGTGTTTGTTAGGTTTACCCCTTGATTTAGAGGGATTTTCTCCAAGTTATCTGGTTTTCCTCCCTGCGCAATGAAATGTAACTGCAATTCAATTTGTATCCAAAAGGCGCGATTACACGGTGCAATTTTCTCTGCAACTTGTCTCGCAACGGCGTTGCGACACAAGTTGCAAGAGCGTTTACACGGTGCAACGGAGACGCAATCGTTGCCGAAAGTAGAAACGAATTCTACTTTTCGCAACGATTGCTCAGTGCAACTTGTCTCGCAACATTTTTCAAATTGCACTGTAGGTTACACGGTGCAATGCTTCGTGCAACTTGTGTCGCAACACCTATGCGAGACAAGTTGCTCAGAAAATTGCACCGTGTGATCAGCCCAGAGGTTGTTTTACGTAGATAATCTGAAATTCTTTTTTTTTTTCAGTATATTTTTTGATCTTTTTTTTTTTCAGTTTAGTTTAGTTTAGTTTCTTGTTGATGTTACCGTCTTTTAATACATTATCCTCGGCGATACATGGGAAATCTTCAAATGTTGGATTCTAGTCGTTGCATGCAAACTGGAATTGTTCCTACTTCGGGAGATTAGATGGATTTGATGTTTGGAAACCTGCCAATTAAACCGGTTGTTCAAATGGTCCATGAGTCAATAGTTAACTATAGACACAGGCAAATATACAGGCGTATTCAAATAACCGTAGCTCATGAAGGCGAGAGGGAGGCGAGAGGTCTAATTGTCCTGTTGTACTGACAAACTGGTCGGAGAGGAATAGAAAATAAACGAAAACTGTAGAAATTTCGCCTAATAAAGGTATAAGTTAGTGCAAAATTCTTATACTTTGACAGCTGGTCGCTTAAATAGAGGTATACATTTTTGTATAACCTTTTCTGGAAACTCTGACAACTGGTGGAATTATATAGAGGATATAACATGGGCGCGCGGAGATACGAATTTTATCTTCGAGTGTTGAAAAAATCTCTCACGAGTGAGCGCATCGAAGAAGATAAAATTCGTATCTCCAAACGCCCATGAAATATTCTGTTTATCATATAATTATCAATAAAAAAGAAAAGAAAGCTTTTTCGAGCTTTTTTCTGCTATAAGAAGTAGGTAACATAGAAGAAAACCTTAATCGTATGTGACAAGCGGCAGTAAATTCTAGAAAAAGCATTAAAAAGAGTAATAAAAACAGTTATTATCAGATTAACTCTATCTCTCCTGCTTGATCACTCTACATCAAAACCGTCGGAACTAACCGTTGAAGTAAAGTTTGAAAGAAAATCCACTGACTATGTAATAAGGATAATAATAATAGTTAATCTGATCGTGTAAAGAAAACCACTTATCAAAATGCCTACTGTGACGATAATGCCTCCCTTTGCAATAAAATATTTCTATTCTATAATCTTTAGGATTAAAAACATCGTCCATTGCTTTAATTATAAATAAACGATCAAAATATTTATAAATATGGATCAAAGCTAAGTAGCATTTTCCGTCACAATTGTGATTTTAGGAAATCTTCCTTTAATTACAAAAAACCTTGTTTTAATGTAATGTTGTTTTTATTCGCTTGTTTTAAGAAATACTCCTAATCGCAAGAACGTTGTCATATATATAGGAATAGGAATTAATTATTTTCATAAAACAGGTGTAATTCTTTCACGGTTTTGAAGGTATAGACTGACATTTTGGAGATAATCTGTTGTTATATACTACTTCAAAACAGTTATATTCATCAAGGAGGCTTTATGTCTAAAATAAAAAAAAATTCTAATTAATTCCTATTTGTCATTTTATTTTTCTATTTTCGTATGACCACGTTCTTGCAATTAGGTGTAACTTGCAACAACATTTTCAAAACAAATCGAAGTAAAACGATTTAAAATTGATTTAAAATTGGAACTAAGAAAAAGAAGAAGAAAATTTTACAAATTATCTGTAAACGCGTAAAGAATCTTGGATAAACCGCTTGACGTAGCTTGATAAAAATATTTTATCAACTTCTAGCATGATCCAGAGCAGATTTTGCGCCTTTCATTGACTCTCAAATGGCTTCCCATTTTAACGACTCTGATTGGCTAAAGTACTTTTTCTCGTATTCTGATTGGTTGAAATTTAAAGTCACGTTCACGAAGTGTTCTTTTCTGACTCAGAGGAAATCTCTTTTAGTTATTAAAGATAAGCTTAACACATACCAACTGAATTCACAGATATCAGTTTAACTAATAAAAAGTTAAATAGTCGACTACCGCGGTGCTAAGTGAACGGCAAAATATTTTCTTTTACTCTTATCGATATCAGCCTCATTCAGTTTTTTCATATTAACTTACTTATAAATATACATTATGGCGACTTTCATTAGTGATAAATAGTAACACAGACGTCATAGGACTTTTGTTTGTTGGTAGAATATGGTTCTAATATTCAATGACGTGTTTTGAGTCCTTTATTGAACAGCAATATATGTTTTTCTTTGTCTCTTTGGAGGTCAATATTCTAATCTAAATGAGAAAAGGTTGAAGCTTTTTTAATATTGGGGAAGGCGAGCTACTCCCTAGTTAAGAATTAATTTACCCATTGTTATGTTCCATAATATTGCTCGAACCTTTCGGATAGAGAAAGAAATACTGCTCAAGGAAATTACGTGCGGAATAAGATAAATGAAAAATATATTCCATAATATTGCTCGAACCCTACTGATAGAGAAAGAAATACTACACAAGGAAATTACGTGTGGAATAAGATAAATGAAAAATATATTCCATAATATTGCTCGAACCCTACGGATAGAGAAAGAAATACTGCTCAAGGAAATTACGTGCGGAATAAGATAAATGAAAAATATATTCCATAATATTGCTCGAACCCTACTGATAGAGAAAGAAATACTACACAAGGAAATTACGTGTGGAATAAGATAAATGAAAAATATATTCCATAATATTGCTCGAACCCTACGGATAGAGAAAGAAATACTACACAAGGAAATTACGCGTGGAATAAGATAAATGAAAAATATATTCCATAATATTGCTCGAACCCTACTGATAGAGAAAGAAATACTACACAAGGAAATTACGTGTGGAATAAGATAAATGAAAAATATATTCCATAATATTGCTCGAACCCTACGGATAGAGAAAGAAATACTACTCAAGGAAATTACGTGTGGAATAAAATAGATAAATGAAAACTGCTAAACCTCCATCTTTGCAAATATTATATCTATCACATATATTTTTAACAAGGTTTCTATTAATAGTGCCTTTCTCTCAAGATTACGTGAATCTTCACATGCGTAAATACAACCATCTTACGCAAACTCTGTGTGTGATGTCTTCCTTCACACCTGTTACAGAAGAGCTGCACTGAGTCTGCGTATGATGCTGATGCTTCAGCTAGTGCGTGCGAGTGAGAAGAGGGATAAACACTTGTTTCCATAGCCCAAACTGCTCTTCGTCATGAAAGGAATAGATTCGGTTCTAGGGTTGGTAGGTTTAAGGTTAAATTCCAGTCCTTTCTCGACAGGGGCATTTTGGGTTATAAAAACAAGTGTTTACCAAGAAAAGACCCAAAAACCAAAAGAGAAAACGTCTACGATATTGTTAACCTACTTATCTTGTCTAATAGCTGAAGTCATGCAGACGAAACGTTGTATTTTTTTCTCTGATATTGATATTAAATTTTATTTCGAGAAGTTCTTGTATTTGAATTTCAATAGCCGATACTTATGAAATATTAAATCTGCGCGCAAGGATTTCGGTAATATTATATATACATACATTATTAGTATTATAAAACTGGTAGGAATAAATTTATGTATGATGCAAGAGATGATCTATCGTGTCATTAAACACCCCTATGTGACATTAATTGCATTATCATAAAGTCCTGAATGATTTATTGCCTGCGTCTCATGTGCTGGAAGCAATATGATATGAATAGAAAACCTGAAGTCATTAAAAACACCAACAAGTAAAGCTAAGAATAGAACTATTGCGAAAGCCTTGGTTTTAATAGCAGTTTTGTTTCCAAACAATTAATAATGTCACAAGTTTACTGGTCTAGGACTTGTTTCAGAGATGAAAGTTTTGAGTAAGATGTATGCTTTGTCTAGAATGTCATTTCTTATCTTGTCTTCTCTTATTTTCACTTCCCTTCTCTACTTGTTTCTTCCCTTCCCTTCCCTTCTACTCTTTTCTTTTTCTTCTCATTTCATTTCATTTCATTTCATCTCATTTTTTTCTCTTTTCAATTCCATTCTATTATTTTCCATTTATTCTTTTTTCAATTTCCTTTCTCTTTCCTGGTTCACCATTTTCCGTCATTTTTTATTCTTCTACTAATCTTCTTCTTACTCTTTTATCCTTAATTTTCACTTCCTTATTTTTTCTTTCTTTCTTTCATCCTTTTTTGTTATTTCAATCTAAATCTACAAGGAATATCTCCTGTGTTCTATCGTCTACCATAATGACGCCTCGTCGTATTAGAAACACAAAGACTCAGCATGATCACCTCGGACCATGTCAAGACAACAATCTGCCAGGAACACAGAAAGATAAACGACTGGACTCGTTCTCAAAAGATAATGTATGAAAAATGTTTCCAAGGAAACACGAACAAAGCTAAAAACTGTGTTAAAGATCCCTGAGTGATAGGCTTAAGAAAAATTACCCATCTTATCAAAAAATGACGTCAAAAATTAAGCTAAACGATCAAGAGACATTTGGATCACTTTATCTTGCTTTCAATAGCAAACAAAAATTATTCCTAAAGTTGTTATTACAAGGAGGGAAAGGCATTCAAAGTGACAGCTTTTCGTGCAACAGTCTGTTTAATAATTCTGTTGGTGCCGAAGTGCTGCTGGAAATAGTAGACTTCTTGTCGTCTCTTTTTGCTAATAGAACTGTTTCATCAAGCATGGCACTAACTGTGCCAAGCTGGAAAAAATCCAATAATTATCCTACATTTTCAGTATTGTATACCATCTTTTTAAGTAGGAAGAAAGAAAAAAAAACTAGATAACATCGTAATCTGTCTGCCACCATAGTTCGGGTACAGTGCTAACGCAAATAAAGTGAAGTTAATAGTATTGGACACTATCCAAGCAATTTAAGAAGCGAATCCATTCATATGTCTTTAAGGAAAATCGTATCATGTACACGCGTGTTGTAATTAGCTGCAATTGAAAGCCAGTTAACTGTTACGGTTAAACATACCGTATTGTGCATGTTGTTAGTCGCTATAATGGGAAGCCAGTTAACTGTTAGATCATGTCGTTTCGTGCATGTTGTTAGTCGCTATAATGGGAAGCCAGTTAACTGTTAGATCATGTCGTTGGTCGCTATATAATGGGAAGCCAGTTAACTATTAGATCATGTCGTATCGTGCATGTTGTTATTCGCTATAATGGGAAACCAGTTAACTGTTAGATCATGTCGTATCGTGCATGTTGTTAGTCGCTATAATGGGAAGCCAGTTAACTGTTAGATCATGTCGTTTCGTGCATGTTGTTAGTCGCTATAATGGGAAGCCAGTTAACTGTTAGATCATGTCGTTGGTCGCTATATAATGGGAAGCCAGTTAACTATTAGATCATGTCGTATCGTGCATGTTGTTATTCGCTATAATGGGAAACCAGTTAACTGTTAGATCATGTCGTATCGTGCATGTTGTTAGTCGCTATAATGGGAAGCCAGTTAACTGTTAGATCATGTCGTTTCGTGTATGTTGTTAGTCGCTATAATGGGAAGCCAGTTAACTATTAGATCATGTCGTATCGTATAGATGTTGTTAGTCCCTATATAATTGGAAGCCAGTTCACTATTACCACATATCGTGTACATATGTATGTGATGCAAGTCGCTGTAATGGCGGGAAGCCAGTTAAAAATGAATTGGAAACCAATTGAGTGTCACAGCAACTTCATGTTGTAAGTCGATACGAGGAAGTCAATTCATTCATTGTAATTACCGCACCACGTACTGTTGTAAGCCAGTTCTATGGGAACCAGTTATAAATGGCTTTAGGAAGCCACTCTTTTGTGACGACAAACCGTTACGTTGTGTAACTCGGGTTATTTGGAAGCCATTTAAATGTCAGTGGCCTCCAGAATTGCGTACCATGTACGTACTGTAAACCATGTAAAACTGCTTACTGCGATTCTCAATATTCTGCGAACTCAGACATTTCAACGGCTTTCTGTTGAATTGGTTTTTCGCTGCCGTCCATCAAAACTAATAAGTCGGTACCTTTGAATTTTTTGACTGGCGGCAGTGAAAAACAAAATTTCAACGGGCAACTCGCAACTACAAATATGGAGAATCGCAGTAAAGTCATAACCTCGTATTCTGTAATTAAGTTTTTCAAACTCCTACTAAAATTTACAAATATAAGAAAAATATTTAACAAAACTTTTCATCTACCAAGAATCCTGTAAACTGTAAGTAGTCATTGGCGCGCAAACAGAAAAGGAAGTGATACAGCTCACTAGCTTTTCATACTTTGCCTGGAGCTCCTCGTACAGTGATATCAGGAAACCGATTCAGCGATAAAAATAACCTAAGAAGCCTCCATGGCAACGACGAGTGCCAATTTAGTCGACTCTAACGAGAACTTCAAAAACTCACTCTTTTGCACAACGTAATATTCTATTTCGGCTTTTGCTTGTTGTTTTGGTGTCAGAGTTTTAATATATATTCTTTTAAAACGTTAATATCGATATGTGTTTTTCCTTGCAGAAGGATGTGTAGGCCGGTGATACTTCATTTCGAGTCAATCGACAGCTCTCATCTTAGGATTATTTTTGGAACCAGGAATCAAGATGTAATTAGCCATTTCGCTTCAATACCGAACTTTATTCTTAATTATCCGGTTTGGGGTTTTTTTTTTCAGTTACAGAACACATACTGTGGAAATTATTCATATTTAAATTGCTTACTCAGTTCAAAAAATGCCAGCCGGGGAACCTCTTATGATATAGGTTTAGTAATTCAAAGATGGCGGCGTAGAGCCTGGCTTGTAGCAGCTGCTAAGATCCTCGAGTCAATTGTGTAAACAACTGCTGACATAACTATTTCAAATCGTTTTTTCTAGCCCAAACCTCCTTGTGATGTGTAAACTACTATTTGAAGTAAACTCGGCTTGAATACATTTTTATTCCCAATTGAAATGTCCGTCGGCAAAGGCGCCAAAGAGAGTGAAATACTCCCATTATATCATTGTCCATCCATTACGCACAAGAAAATTCAAAACGATTAAAGAGCTTAGCTGTTTTTTCTTTTCTAAATATGATTTGTTCTTCGAAGACGTTTTATTTGCTTTTGCCTTGGTTGCCTAGTAACCACTATAACATGATAAACGAGGCAGATCTTCTAGTCCTGACAGGGTCGGTTTAAAGTCGACTAAATGCAAAAACCATATCGTTGTTTGACTTCTCGTACATTCACTACGAAGCGACGAAAAAAACCTTCTACATTTAAGTAGATTTTATCCTAGTCCCTATCGATTACCACCGAGACATTATCAAGTTCAGATTTTTATAAATTCGATCGAAATTGAATAAATTTCAATTTTTTTATTTGTTTTAAACGAATTTGAAGAAAAAATATTGAATCGCCGACGTTCAGAGGCTTCTAGTCACTACAACACTGACAGGAAATCGAAAAAATACAAACTTTTCGGTTTTAATATAAAGACAAAAAAGCTAATTGTTGGTGTCAGTATTTTTCCTTTATTCTTTCATATTTGAACTTAATTCATTGTCCCTTTTTTCTAGCGATATATATATATTTTTACATATGAATGAAAGTTGCAATTGAGACATCTTATACAAAATCCTGGCAAAATCGAGGAGGAAAATGAAAACATTTCGATGAAACGCAAGTGTTGAGCAGCGAAAACAGTTCTAAATAAATAAGCCAAAATATGTTTACCAAGCACAGAGAAAACCTCTTATACATAAATATTCCAGTGTTTTAGATTATAAAAGCAGATGAATGTGTTTATAAGTTTAATAATGTAAATCAAGAAGTTAAAAATTATGGACAAGATTTGGCAAATGACTAGCTGTGGTTAGCTTTTCTCAAAACTATCACTTGTCGTGTCGCAAGTGCACTTCGGTAGATCTAGAAGCGCCTAAGAAAAGCATTGTGATAAAAAAACAATAAATATACGGATAAGAAACCAGCTAGAGGCGAGAAGAGATCGAATTGAACTCGTTCGGAATATTGATGGTGACAAGTTCAGGTGAGAAACGGCAGAACAACACGAAGCCGCTTCAAAAATAATGTTTAGAAGGACTAGTAGGGTTCAAATTCGAAGTGACCTGCTGAAGGTTGAAAAAAATGAAGATAAGGATGATTAGCTTCCTTATATTGTTTTGAAAATTTCTAACTCAATTAAAACAACTTCATTTTTTTTGCCGACAAACTTTTTCATGAATAAAGATAATGTCACCTTAGTACTAACGGCTTGAAGAGGACGAAGAATTGCATCCTTTTTTGTTGAGAAAATAAATAGGTACTATTAAATTTAAAAAGAACCGAGATGTAAATAAAAGTCTAGAAGAAAGAAGATGAAATTGTAACCGAAAAAGTTCAAAGCTAATCATCACAGCAGAAGATCTGTGAACTAGACACCAACGGTTTGTGGTCGCGCGACAAATCCATATTACCGTTGAACGTTTCGCGGATGTTAAAAAAAATTCTTAAAGTTAAATCAAACAGAGATTTGAAACTAAGCGAATAAGAAGATATTTTTGCCGTTAATAAGTATTTATTTCCTTGCATTATTTTGAAGAAATATTAAAGTTTAATAAACGAACACGATTGGGGAAAAAATAGAGAAAAAAATAGTGTATTATTTACATTATAAATGGCATAACGTGAATAATGAATGAAGAGGACTTTTCTGGGATACGTTTTTAGTAATAGAGTAATAATATCCTGGAGTAAATTTAGCCAAACTATCAAAGTGAATAGTTACTTTTCTTACCTTTTTGAACGGTTTCAAGCAGAAGAAGACATCCAAAAACAACCTGTGGGATAATCACAAAGAATAACTGAACATGTATTTAGTTTTTGACGAACTCGTAGCGGGGACTTGGGAAGTACAATTTTGTACCAAATGACAGAGTAATTGAAAAACAAGCGATAGGAAAAGAAAATACTAACCAAAGCAGTTTTATAATGTTGGGTTTTCGTTTTGAATTTCATTGCAGACGAAAAAGCCATTTCAATGTCGTTGATGAAGTTGAGAAATTTTCATCACGCTATCGGTTCAAGTTATCTTGGTTGACTGATGTTTTCCCCTCGGGCCCGAAGGGCTGCTAAGTTGAACGTTTCGTCACAACTCCGCTCTCAAAAAGTAAATTGACGCAAGACAATGATTGGAGAATGACAGCTGCCTCGGTAAAGTTAAATAACACGAATCTACAGAGCACTTTAATTATCCTGCTATTATGCAGATAAGCAAAATACGAACAATTTTGAGAAATCCCCTTTGAAGTGAGCAATAAAATTAGCGTAGTTTTATCTAGTAACAAAAATATACATTAGGAAAGCGAGATAACACATCACCAAATTTCAACCTCATGGGAATATATTTTTGCCTTTTTTCCAAAAGCAAAGCTTAGTGTTCATATAAAGGTTCCGGTTTACGCTAAAATCAAGTGAACATCCGATGGGAAAAGTTTTTTCGACAGGATTATGAACTGAAATAAAGTAAATTTTATTAAAAAAAAAAAAAAAAAGTTAAAATGAATAACATATTTGGAATAAGAATGGATCATTTTGTCAAATTTATCACTGAGGCTTCATATATCGTATTTTTTGGACACTCATTTGTCATGTTGTTGGCATACTAGAACTGATCATGAGTCTGCGAGAAAACACAGCGCCGACTGACATATTGATTATGGATCTATAGACATATTAGTTACCGGTTTTTCCACAACTGATTCATGTACTGTTTGAGGTGGGACAATGTCCCTTTTTCCGCTTACAATAGCTTCCAGGAACTGAGGTTTCGTCTAGCAATTTACCGACTTTATTCCATAGATAACTGACCAGCTTTTCTCGCTTGTCTTTTGTTTTTTCCCGGAGCTATTTCCCTTCTTATCTTCCTACTAATTAATTTAGTTACTCATTGCTCTACTGGTCTGTACATTTCTCTATCATTAAACAAATCTCTTGCTCTTTTTCTTACTAGTTCCTTCATTCAAATATCATTATTTTCTATTACAAATGTCACTATACATTTTCATTTTGAAACAGCAGGAGGACAGCTTGTAGTGATGTTTTTTCTTTAATTTCTGAAAAAATATCAATAGTTCAATTTGAAATCTTTATTATATTACATAACTCTTAGAAATGATCTTCCATAACTCTTAAAAACGATCATCTAAGACGAGAGGGGAGAGAAAGACGATAAATCTACCTAGAAACAGAAGAGTATATTGCATGCATAAGACACTTATCTGCTAAAGTACATTTAATTTGCATAATTTGCAAAAGTAGGATGAAATTTGGGCAAATGTTTATTTCCTCGAGTTGCATTAGAAAATAATTGAACCTACTTTGCATTGGGGAAAAAAGTCTTAAAAAAGTTTTTTTTTTTTTTTTTTTTTTTTTTTGGAAAAAAATTTAAAAATTCTATCGGAGTATAATAATGTTGCTGCACGAAAATCTATAAGATCAAAAGAGAAAACATATCTATGAAAGGTAGTTTTTTTAATGTTCCAATATGGAATTTCATCTCCATCATAGCCGTCACATGTCAGGTTACTATTATAAATCTGACACTCGTTTTTTTATATTGTTTGGAAAAGGAAATGTTCCATGACTTCTCTGGTTTGTTCTTTAGCGATGACTCGAAAGCCCTGTCATGGTTTTGTGACACCAGAAAATAAATATTGTCAATAATTGGGAGCTTTTAAGAGACGCTGCTCGTTTGATACTTGATAGCTTGTGTGTGGTTTTATAAACATGGGAAACTAAATGATTCTTGAAAATGGAGCGGGGGGTGGGGGGGGGGGGGAGGGGGGAGGAGACTAAGTGTGATTGGTCATTGCGTCTACCACTCCCCTCCCCCATACTTAGGTGAGGAACTCCACCCCACCCCCTCAGGATTTTGTCTTGACTTTTTCATCTCTGATCAGTGAATGGTATGGTAAATTTTGGAAAGACACCCATAAATTTCGGATTTCTATTTTTTATGTCTAACATACCACCATAGATTTTTAGAAAACTTTGCTGAAACCCAGGGGTTCAGGTCACTTTTTCATCCTAAGATGTTTTTTATTTAACTTCGATTTTCGAACTTTTCTTAGCCTAAGTTTAACTAAGGCTCTGAAGCACGGGGGTGGGTACAAAAATGAAGTGGATGGATGGGATGGAATGGAATAGATGGATTAATGCAGAGATATATAAATGAATAAGTAAATAAATAAATAAATAAATAAATAAATAAATAAATAAATAAATAAATAAATAAATAAATAAATAATTAAATAATTAAATAATTAAATAAATGACTTATGGATGGATAAATAAATAAATAAATGAATGAACTGCATGGATGAGTGAATGGTTGAATAAATAAATGGACTTATGGATGGATAAAAGAATGGACTTATAAACAAATGGATGGGATGGGATGGGATGGGATGGATGAATGGATGGATGGGCTCGAATATGTTTTTGATCCAACAGTTGACTATATATCCGTTCAATGGATAATAATAATAATAATAATATTTAATACTTATATTGCGCACCTTAACATTTGAAACATGATCAAATGCGCATAAAGCTTGAGTAATCACAAGAATAATCATCATGTTCCTCAAATTGGCATTTTCTTTTCTATCGAGTAAATATTAAGTATTTTCTTCATCCTATGACTCAAGTTTCTTTCCTGTTTCTCACCGCCGCTCTTACAGTCAAATCCTTCTCCATTACTCAGAAAGAGAGAGAGCGTGCTTGACACAAGACCTTCCGCTTTAGGAAATCGCTGTAATCGCTATTTTTAAGATTATCAGCCTTATCTCATGTTGTATTTAGTAACCGTATCGCTGCATTAGAAAGCGGATGGGGGTAGGCTGCAAACTCAGTCCCCGGTATTACTAATGTCTAAGATCCAACGTCGAACTTCACATGAGCCGAACCTGATGACATCATAGAAGAGCGCCTTATTATCCATTGTTTTAAATGCGTACGGTTTATGTGAAGCTATAAAATGAAATGGGAACTGAAAGTCATTCCACATAGTGACTCTTCTTCCACTGGATTCCAATTGGAATTTTATAGGAGCTGATTTTTTTTCGGAGGGAGGAAAACCGGAGAACCTTGAGAAAAACCCTCGAAGCACAGGAGAGAACCAGCAAGCAACTCTACTCACATACGACACCTAGTCCAGCGGGACTCGAACCCGGGTCGCATTGGTCAGAGGCAAGCGCTCTCACCGCTACGCCACCCGTGCTTCTCAAAAGATGAAGTTCGACGTTTAACTTTAGACTAAATCCTAAATGGACCAAAGAGAAAAGGAGTCCATTTGATTCAACACAAGATACTCTGTTTATAATCTATAATACGAAGCAATTAAATCTGACATCAGTAATTTAGATCTAAAAGTTTAGATTTGGAGCCAGGGATTTAACGAACTCGTTATCATGACGCCTTGGTTTGTTAAAAAGAGTTTTTAAAGCTTTTGATTGAGAATTCGGATTACAGTATTTATTGGAATAAGCGACGTGGTGCTTATTAAATTTTTCGCGCCTAAAATGCGGCGCTTATTTGAGGGTGGCGCTTATTTGAGTAAATATGGTATGTCTCACTAGAACAACTACTGAGGACGATGATTAAGGGTCTGTGTTCCTTTTAGGAAGAAGAGGATTAAGTCAGTTTAATAGAAACAATTATAATCGAGAGTATTAGAAAAATCATAGGAAAATAATGGCAAAATGAATGAAACAGGGAAATCGAAGAAGTGAGTGAAAAAAAAAATATAAAAAAGGCTGGAAACTTGACTGGAGATCTGTAATCGTGAACGATGAAATAAATGATAGGAGAATGAATGATAGGAGAATGAATGGTAAAATGAATGGTAAATCGAATGGTAAAACGAATGGTAAAATGAATGGTAAAATGAATGGTAAAATGAATGGTAAAACGAACAGTAAAACGAATAGTAAAATGAATGGAATGCAACAGTGGTAAAATGAATGGAAAGAAATGACAAAAACTATAATTGAGTACCGATCTTAGAAAGTGCCAAAACGGAAACATAATTCTTCAAATCACCTCAATGGCTGGCAAGTACGTGCAATAATACTCAAGTATTTGGTTCTAATCTGACTTAATTCTGCACGTAAAAGATAAACGAAAAAGAAAAAAAAAAAAAAAAAAAAAAAAAAAACAAAGAGAGAGAAGAAAGTAAAATAAAATAAAATAAAATTCCACTTTTTCAGACACAACACATCCTATTAAATGACGTACTTGGCTAGCAACAGGGCTGGTCATTTTTTCCTCACAATCAAAGAGGCAATCTGGCTGGAATATTCAATCTATAGAGCCTTCTCGAATTGTGACAAATCTTAGACGTTAATTTTTCCCTTAAAAATCACCTGTCTCATACGGTCACATTTCCCGTTTAGCAAATCTGATTACAGCTTGACGGAATATTCATTGAGAATGCTAGAAGTGACTAGAAAAATTGAATTAGCCCGGAAATGTCATTCTTTCTCCGGAATACATTTATTTTAATTTTTCCTAGGAAGTGTATGGTATCTTTTAATAAAATAGTTATGACTAGGATAGAGGATCCAATATTCGCTGTGTATAAGATGGAAAGCCAATCTCCCTAAGCCATATGAAGCTGTTTAATTATGCTCGTTTGAAATAAGCCTTAATTAAATGAGCTCATCGGTCAACATCCTGAAGCTTTTATGGGATCTTTGGAGTATGATTACTTCTTTTGAAGCCTTGTACATGTAATGACACCTGTATTAATCGACCATAGGGCAAAATGAAACTTATTGAACCTCTGTTATCCAACCGATCTTTGGAGTATGATTACTTCTTTTGAAGCCTTGTACATGTAATGACACCTGTATTAATCGACCACAATGCAAAATGAAACTTATCGAACCTCTGTTATCCAACCGATCTTTGGAGTATGATTACTTCTTTTGAAGCCTTTTACATGTAATGACACCTGTACTAATCGACCATCGACTTCCGTTTCCCGAACTAGCCAAACCTGTATTATTCGACCTATACCCGGCTTAAAAATATCGACCAAACCAGATTAGATTGTACAGATGGTCAACAGTATTGACGTCATCCCTGACCTCTATTTCACGACCTAACGAAACCTGTATTATTCGACCTACCTTGAATAAATCGACCACACCAGATTAGAGTGTAGAGAAGATTAATACTATGGACGTCATCTTGAGTGTTTTCTCCTTGAGTCCTCTTCATCAAGGTTGTCGTTCTAGACCTGTATTACATCAAGACATTGAATTAGTCTAATGCGTTCACTCAGGTTTTTATTTTTACTGCGTAACATGGAGAAGATCTTAATCCAGGAGCCTGATGACAAGTGCATTGTTGTTTACAATATAGATATGCACTCAGGATCACATGTGAGAGAAGTTTGTTGGATCTCCCTCCGTAAAACCTAACCCGCTAAATTCCAGCCCAGAGGTCGCTTCAGGGTTTCAGATCTGTCAGTTAGCAATGCTCTGACTTAGATCAACCCAGAGTAGAGGTCGCTTTAGGGTTTTAGATCTGTGAGTTAGCCTTCCCCTGACTTTGATCACAGGTAGCCCAAGCTATGGTTTTGAATATATATAGAGAGAATGTATGGCAGATCAAAAAATTGTTTTAAAATAGAATAAATTTCATATTTTATTGTTTTGTTTACCGGTATATCAATGTTTTATTGCATGTTTTGTGGTTTCCTGACGGTTTGGTTGCATTTTAAGGCGATTTTAGGAAATTTTATCTCCTCTCTAAAGACGAAGTCAAGGTAGGAATCCTCAGACTCGGGTACTTTGGTTCAACAGGCCGTAAATCACCAGAAATCTGTTCCACAGTAAATTTTTCACTGGCTACCCTTCGCCCAATAAATATCCAACACATCCAATCCGAAAATTGCCATATCGCTTCACTTCTTCCCGTCGAAATTCGCAAATATATACGCTCAACTCAGACAAATTCAACCGCGGACGGATCAGCCTCGCCACGGATTCAACGGTTGGTGACAAATCATTGGCTGTGTGGGGGAGGGTACATGACAAACGTTGACCTTTGCCTAGACTAAAAACCGCTCGAAATAAAAGATTCCTTATCCATATAACCATAAATAAGTCAATATTTCTAGATAATGTTAACGAACTAGAGCTCTAAACGTTCTGGTTTTCCTCTGCACGAATTTTACATTCCGTCCAACTAAACATTGGTCTTGTTTCTCGCTGTCATCGAGCGGTTTTTTAGTCTAGGCAAAGGTCAACGTTTGTCATGTACCCTCCCCCACACAGCCAATGATTTGTCACCAACCGTTGAATCCGTGGCGAGACTGATCCGTCCGCGGTTGAATTTGTCTGAGTTGAGCGTATATATTTGCGAATTTCGACGGGAAGAAGTGAAGCGATATGGCAATTTTCGGATTGGATGTGTTGGATATTTATTGGGCGAAGGGTAGCCAGTGAAAAAGTTGCTGTGAAACAGATTTCTGGTGATTTACGGCCTGTTGAACCAAAGTACCCGAGTCTGAGGATTCCTACCTTGACTTCGTCTTTAGAGAGAAGAGAAAATTTCCTAAAATCGCCTTAAAATGCAACCAAATCGTCAGGAAACCACAAAACATGCAATAAAACATTGATATACCGGTAAACAAAACAATAAAATATGAAATTTATTCTATTTTAAAACAATTTTTTGATCTGCCATACATTCTCTCTATATATATTCAAAACCATAGCTTGGGCTACCTGTGCTTTGATA